>OX377622.1:116063598-117312094 GCA_947397865.1 Polietes domitor
TACAAATATCAGATGTCATACAAATTGGACACAAACAATGAAGCATGAAGTCCGCAAAGGCTATTGTTGGCAATTGTCCATTCTTGTCTAGTAGAGCGTTAAAATTTAAACAAAAAATTCTCGGTGGGCTACAAAATCCACAAAGATTTCTTCATCCAGAATAATAATAAAGATGTACGGCTTTATTCATAATCATTTATCACAGGTTTATAGAAGGAGTTTTCAATGTGAAATCATATAAGAATGTTAAAGCTTTGATAAATTTTTATGAATATTTTATTATTTGATCGAATAGTTCAATATAAATATTCCATTTTAAGTTGATTTCCAATGTTACCATAAATTCATAATAGAAAATTGTCCCATACAATTCATTTTGGGAATTAATGTTCGGATTATTATATGTGTGAACTTTCGCGACTATATCTCGAGAAATATGACCCATCACTGGTAGTATGTGGACATGTCACAGATTCCGTTCGGAATTGATTTGATTCCGTAGTAAAATTCCGAATGTTTTTGTTTTAGCTTCTACAGAGTCCGTTCGATTTTGAAAACACTTTTGTGTGTATTAATAGAAAATTTACTGTTCAATAAGTAAAAAATAGATTTATTTTAACTTTAATGTTAATAAGTAGTAATAGTTTCTATACATTTATTTGGTTTCAAAGTAATTTTTGGAGGTTGATTGACACACAGTTCCACTGCTACATTTTTCCTCCAGATGATTTTAAGAAGATATTATTGTTGCTACCATATTAAATATGTTATGGCCAGTTTTTCAATCTAAGATCATATCCCTCACTTAAAACACAAGAAAATCCTGTCCATGTCCTTTTAGAATAGTTTTGGATCCCTAGGGTTCCTCAATTTTAATGTGAGTTTTTGTCAATTTTGAGGCGTCTGAATATTCGGCAGTGTCCCCAAAAGTGTAAAAAAATCATTTGATTGGTCAGACGACATAATTTAATTGTAAAACTGTCTAATAATTCAAAATTTTTAATTATTTGTAGTGAATAAATTAATTAATTTAATGCCTGAAATCTAGTGTAATTAATGTATGTACAATAACGATTGACTTGTTCTTCATTTGCGTTATTTATTAATTTGTACTATAATAAGAATGAAAATGCCTTTGCATACCTTTCACCTTTTATAACTTACTTAATTCAAGATCTCAAATGCATAAAATTGTATATTACATTAACACTATTATTATCTTAAACTCTTTCTTATTTTAGCCAATCCGTTATGATTTCTTCGGGATGGAAGGAATCAATTATAATCTGAAAAAAGGTTTAAAGAAACTTAATTACAAAACGAAAACCAATTTGTACGTTGAAATAAATTGTACCTCTTCATTTTGCAGTATAGTTTGTGTGGCTGCTACCGTTTCGTCCAGGTCATCATCGCCATGCATGATGGATCCCCCATTATGGTGGTTATCTTCCCCTACACCATCATCATCATTAGAATCATTGTCGTCGTCATCATCGACGTCATTCATGAAATTCATTTCACCATTATGCTCATCGCCAAGTTGAGCCTCATTGGCGGCATTCATTAGTATGGCCGTTTCCATGTCTTTGCTGCTCAAAGAAGAATGCTCAGCATCCAGTAGTTGTCCCGGATCAACCTCAACACCATGTTGTTCCTTCAAATGATAGCGTAAAGCAAATATGCGGGCATATGAAGCACCACAAATATCACAACGATTTTTCAAGTTTTTATTGGCTTTATGGGTTTTGTTGTGCGTCTTCATGTGAACCTTGACCGCGTACATGGAAGCAAACGGACGATTACATTCGGTGCAGTTGAAGGGTTTCTTGTGGCTATTCCTGTGGCCACACAGTTGAACGGAAGTACGAAAACTTTTGCCGCACACCTCACACTTGTACTGTCGTTCGGCTATGTGCGTTTTCAAATGATGCACATACACCGACTGTTGTTTGAACCTCTTGTTGCAGGTGGCACAGACATACGGACGAATATCGGTGTGCGTGCGCAGATGTAAGGTTAGCGAATAAGAGACACGAAACGATTTGCCACAGACTTCACAGTTGTAGGGTTTTTCGCCGGTGTGTATACGTTCATGTTTAACCTTTTCGTAGGGACGCTGGAATTCTTTGCCGCAATACTGACAGGCGTGCTTCCTGCGTGACCCATCGGAGGGCGGCGCATTGCCGAACAGATCTAGGTCTGGGGCAATGGTTTGTTTGATGCTTTGGCTTTGAGTCTCGTTGTGCATTTGAAGATGCATTTCGTAGCTTATCGAATTCTCGAATTGTTTATTGCACTTTCCGCAGTTATATTCTTCGACATTCTGATGCATATTTTTATGTATGACCAGCAGTCTTTGATCGAAACTGAAATTAAAAAAATATGCAAATTTTAATTAGAATTATTGGATCGAGTTTGATTATCACCCAACTACCTTTTATTGCATATTTCACAGTAGAATTGATTCAATTCACTGTACTCCGTTTGAGCACCGGCGGGTAAAGCTTCCTGGATAGATTTCAACGAACGCTCCTTGTGCATTTTCATATGTAGTCTGAAAAGGAGAGGTAATTTCGATTGTATTTTATATAAGATATACTGACATTTACTTTAGTTCCATACAAACAGATATTCAATCTTTGAGCTAACGGATTAATACATTAGATTTAGGTTTAAAATTTAAATTTAAGTACGAATAGAAAAGTTCTACTATTTTAAACATGCCTGCCACAGAACAAAGGCTGTAGATTAGGGCGGGTCGAACGAAACGCTAGCTAGCAATTGAAAGTGTCGTTCTGGGATATTAGATAGTTTTAGAGGTATGGTTCCTTCGGCTAAGTTTCTTATTTTAATCCCTAGAATACGATTTTCCTTGTACGTACTGGAAAACTGTAGATATTATAATGGGTTCTCGATTCTACTGCCATTTAATATTGCTCCCTACATAGGCTATATAAATACGTCACTTACTTCAAATTTTTTGGAGACTGAAAAGTTGTATTACATATATCGCATTTGGTGGGTCCTTGGGGGATCGCAGTTGTACTTTTCAACTTCTTATGCAGGCGCTGGTGGTTAGTGTAAGATCGTAAGGTGTGAAATATTTTATTGCATATATCACAATTAAATGTTGCTGATCTTGTGGTCAAAGGAACGGTAGCCTAAAAAGATCGTGGCGTTAATATACTTAGTAAAAGTTGCAAAACAAAGAAACATAAAATATATGTATATATAGTATACACTTACATTCTGTTCACAATTTGACATATGAATCAGTAGGTCATCATATGACAAGCACATTTGACGGCAATAAGCACAAGTAAAGTCTAACGCTTCCTCTGGCTGTGCCGTTTCCTCCTCCTCTTCCATCTCCTCCTGCTCCTCCTCTGGCGGCTGCATACAATTATGATCTTCGGCCGATTTCAAATCGGTAAAGACCTGTTGACACTCATAACAAAAGTAACGTTCACTATCCGTATCTAATACCTCTGATTTGGAGACTATATTTGACTCAGACACTGCTTGATCTTCAACTTCAGATTTATTCTGCACGATTAAATCTGCCAACAAAATCTCGCCATCTTTGTCCTCGTCCTCTTCTCCAATGTTCTCCACCAAATCCCACAATTTATCATCTTGGGTGTCTTCTTTCTCAAAGGCCACTTGTTGGCCTACAGATGTTTCTTCCACCTCTTCTATTGTCTCTTCATCAGGTTTTTCATTGAGCAGCTCTATACCCGGATGCTGTCGAAGGAATTCATTTACATCACTATATTCCACAAAACACTCCTGGCAGAAATAACTTTCCGTTATTAGGCCCTGCTCGGTAATAACTTCCTTGAGTATTAGATTATGTTTGGCATAATCAACTTCAGGCTCCGCCTCCACACAGCCAGTAACCTCGAAGCCATCCACTTCTTGTTTATACTGGTATTCCTCGTCATTCGGTTCAGTGTCATCTTGGAAGATTTCACTATTTCCATTGTCATTTGTTCCTTCGTATCCTATACCGTCGTAGGTGTACCAATATTTGTCGTCTCCATTTGTTTCCGCAATGAAATCAACGGTTTCGTCTGAAAAGAACAAAAACATGTTATTCACGTGGTCCGTTCATTCGTCTGGGAGTAATTCGTAACTTTGCTTACCAGCCATGAGTGTTTTTGTCTTCTAATAATTGTAACGTAAATATTGTATGGTTTTATGAAGAAGAATTGTTTATTTAATTTGAAATTCAAATAATATCGCTAGAAATTCCTGATTTCACACCTAACTTCACGATTTTTAATTTCTTTCGTATTTTTTGAGAACATATGGTTTTGACAATCGACAGCAGTGTTGCCACTGAAAATAATTATTTCCTACCAAAATATACGGAAAAAACTACCAAAATCGTGTAGAACCTAAAAAAAATAAATATAAATATCAGTTTTTAGTATTACATATACTAAAAACTGATATGCGTTTAATTAATACTGCCTATATTATATGAAATGTGTACATAAATATATATTTTTAGCAATAACAGACGAACGAATGAATGAAAATGGAAAAAATTCTTCAGCTCTTGTCTAATCTATATATAAAATAGTTGTGTTACTGACTGACTTATCATTGACCAGCCCCCAGACCAAACGGCTGAAGCCAGGGTCATGAAAGTTTCAGTGTAGTTCAACGTAGACGTCGACTAAAAAAGGTTTTAGGAGGTAAAAGGGATAAACATCGAGCCATCGTCCTGACTAAACGGCAGTAGCTAGAAACATGGAATTCTGTGTGTCCCTTTCAATGACCATGCAGACGAGCTACAAATATGGATTTTTCGAAATTTGTAAGGGAGGAAAGAGACAAAAAGGGATAACAATTGTACCAATTTAAAAATTGCAGCTAGAATCGTATTTACATTGTATTTACATTATTTCTTTGGCAACGTAGACTTGCAATATAAATGGATTTTTCGAAATTTGTTCTTATAAGGGGTGAGCGGGACAAAAAGGGATAAAAATGGTACCAACTAAAGTATTGTAGCTAGAATCGTCAAGAGAAAATATGTAAATCCTATCCAAAAATAGAGACGAATAAAACTAATAACAAATAACTGGCTTTTTCGCATGCGAAGCAGCGGGTACTGCTAGTTAATTAATAATTGATTTCGACTGGAAACAACCTAAATGCAATGCAAATGCTAGTTAATTAATAATTGATTTCGACTGGAAACAACCTAAATGCAAAACTTATATATATTCGTCAAATATACTCTTTAAGGAAGATATCTTCCTCAAGCATAAAACGTGAGCTAGAAATATTTACAACTTGTACTTTAGAAATGAGTTGTAAGTTCCTCTTCGGTCGAGTATTTATTTCAAACTAAATTCATAATATAAACTTATAGCAAATGAATCTTGTATATAAAAACATTTAGATATATATGTGTATATCTCAATAGATATTTATGTACCTTAGTGAGTTTTTTATTTCAAACTAAATTCATAATATAAACTTATAGCAAATGAATCTTGTATATAAAAACATTTAGATATATATGTGTATATCTCAATAGATATTTTTGTACCTTAGTGAGTTTTTTTCGAATTTTGCCCAACTTCAAACACCTCTGTAGGTGGGTAGAATATTTCCTCCGGATAGGTCTGTCAAAACTATGTAGCATATATCAGATACAATTTGATCTAAATATAAATTACAATTACAATTCTATTGTCTCAATTGGTTTAAATTAAGATCTGTGGGGAACCAGCATTTCTAAGGATTTTGAAATATCAAAACTCTTATGAATATTTTTAAAGACTGATTTCATTCCGTAGAAATCATGGCTTTAAAAAATATATCTACTGTTTAGAAATTCAATATAAAAATTCAAAATTTTGAACACTTTAATGGAGTATATTCCTAAAGCTATGACAATCACATATTTAGAGAAATGTGAATGTAAAGTGATTTTAAGAAGATTTGAATAATTTTCAGGTTTAAGCTTTGTTGCCGCCTCTTGCTAAATTTGACAAAATTCAATATAATTTAGTATTCAATGTCAAATTTTGTCCACGTGACGCTGGCCAAAAATTAGACAAAACCTACCAAAATAAGGTTTTGCCTACCATCCTACCAAATGAAAAATAAGCTACCAATTTTTGCCCAAATTAGATATCACACACTGCATGCTAAATCTAGTAGAAATGACATAAGGTCGATTTTCAAATGTCAAATTTATATGGAATATGACATTTGAAAATCGACCATATGTCATTTAAACTAGATTTCGCATGCAATTTTAAGAAAGATTTTTTATTTTGATTGAAATTTTAACTTTTTATTTAGGTTTTTGTTTGTTATCGCAGCTTAGTTATCCAGTCTTAAAGAAAAACAACTCTTATATCAGCAATATGACTATGATGATGCCGCCAGCTCAAAATGCACACCAAACAGTGGCTCGTGCGGGTTCTCTGAACCCCATACGCGGCAATTTTGCTTATATGACATAACCACCGAGATGAAAATGAGCTTCATGTGAAAACACGAAAAATTTCCACGTAAATTTCTTTCAGTTTGCGTTAAAGACTCACTACTTGGAAGTAAGTTTTTAATATTTCCCAATTTTGTTCGACCTGAAAATAAAAATGAATGTTATTCTACCTTTCAATAATCGGTAGTTCTAATTTAAAATTTTAAATGAACAACCCTATACTTGTACAATTTATCTTCAAGTGTAAATGGCGCTTCATGGGTTTACCAAACATCTGTTTAAGAAAACCGCGTTGGTGTGAGCAAACCTTTATTCGTACAGGCAAAGCAACTCGATTTTTATATTTATCGAAATATGCAGAATCGATCGCACAAAGTTCGATCTAATAATCGCTATTCGTCTAAAGTAGAAATCGATTTACATTCTCTAATTTGAATTGTTTTTAAGCATTTGTTTTTTTATTTCTCGCAAAAAAAAACGGAAAAAGTGGCATAGTTATAATAATTACAAAATAATTCTTATTTGTAGTGCAATAGAAGGACAACAACTCGCAACATGTTTCAGCCGGAGACCGAAGATATGCTTCCAAGAATGGCACCGAAGCCGAGTGGTACAATGACTATGGGCGGCGGCACCGAACCAATTATACGACCTCAAGTGCCAGAAGTTTCAATACTGTTTGGTCAACAAGGAGGTCAAACACAACAATCTCCGTCCCACCAAAATTCACAACAGGCACAGCAGCAAACAACATCATATGCAGCATGGAAGAAACAAATGCTCCCAAAAGTAACATTTCCCCCGGGTTTGTCGCAGGATGTTTCATCAGCTCGCGAAACTTTAAGTAATAACAACAACAACAATCATATGCAAGAGTTAAATGCACCGCGAAGCAATTTATACCCAATGCGAGCAGCTGGAACTTCTGCGGCGCCAAATGGTAATTCTAATGGTTTTATGGGCAATTGTGCGCCATTTGCATCGTCATCGAATGGCCATTCAAATGGTTATACGGATAATGTCCCTAATCCTTCATCTTACCGACAAACCTATGAAAACTGCGGCATTTATCAGCCTCCACAACAGCAACAACAAACCTACAGAAAATCTGTGGAAATGACACCGCCTCCAATGCAGTCTTGCAACAGTCGCAGAGATGTTTTGACCATTTGTGCGGGTACACAAACGGATGCAATTTCATCACCTAGCAATGGACTACAAAATTTACCTTCGAATTTGGCTTCCAAACAAGATGTTGAAGATATCAAACAAATTGTGCAGGAGATAAGACATGACCAGATATGTTTAATGCAAATGATCGAGAAGTTTATATTGTCTCAACAGTTGACGAAAGCAAGGACGGAGTGTAAAGACGCAGCCATACAAGTGGATAGTGATGTGAAAGGTATATACAATTTTGGAAACTCAAACACAGATCACTTCTATTTTACTTCTATATTACAGAAAGTGTTCCTAATGCCAATGGAAGTCGCCCCGATATTGGTCAGATTTCTTTGCCAGCGCCCACTAATAAATTCATTCAACAATTGAAGCAAGGTCCCAACATTTTACAAACTCCGAAAGGCAAACCTATGGCTCAATCAACCGCCTACCGTCCCAATACCCCACAACCCAATCGTTTGCAGGAATACCAGCAAGTTGCTCCAACTTCGCCGGCTGTACAAACACCGCCAACGCCAAATTATCAACAGTGGAACAATCAAATGGCAATTGCTTTGCCCAAACCGACAACCGAGAAAAGCTTAGTGATGAATGAATTGGCCTTAAAGTATCTGCCTAACGAAAAACTAGCTGAACTCTTGAAAGAACTGAATGTCGCCTCCCCATTACAACAAACACAAAAACAAGTTGCGGATCCTAGCACAAATTGTCCAACAACACCTCTGCGTAATATGGACAATTTTGAACGTGGCCCTTCAGATATTTCCACTGCATCGTACAAATATTTAAAGAAGTATCACCTTCTACCCGAGGATAACATCGAAGATGATGAAAATCAGAACCCACTCGCTGGTAATATATCTCCGCATCAACAATATGGAACAGCTAGAAGTTCACCGGGCCAACAGATACAGACACAGGCTTTTGTCCATCAAAAGCCTAATTCCCCCTATCAACAGCAACCAGGTCGTTTACCGCAATCTCCATTGGCCAGACCTGATACATTTAAAAATAATATGCTGGATCTAGATAATATAAAGCACCAGCCAAAGTTTTTGTAAATTTTAGTGAATATTTGAGAAATTAATTGTAATTAGAATAGTAATTTATTTAAAAAGATACGAATAGACAATATTTTTTCTAAAGACTAAATATTGTGTGTTTTAAATTAAAATTGAAGGTTGTTCCATATTAATTGGATAATTATATCTTTGGCGTATTGGGATTTTTGATCGATAACTCAAAAAATAATACCTCTAATAATTCGACTACTTTCTATTGCCAGAATTCAGATTTTTAGAAAATTTAACGTTGTTTTAATTTTGTTTAATTTAATTAAACTAATTAACCAGGCTCTGGCCAGGCCCACTTCAATTGGCACACCCCTATAAATCTAATGACTTCAGCATATGAAAAAATCCGGAAAAAGTGGGTTTTGGGTGTATATACAAACACAGCAAACAAGATACGAAATTCCAAACTCCATTCATCAAGAAAATAACTGTCATATATAAACCATTTAACCTATTGTAAATTTAATATTTTTCACTTATGTTGCATTTAGATATACACTCAAAATCTAATTCTTCTGGATTTTACCTGTCAAACTCCATATCCAGCATTCTTGCATGAAGGCTAAAATTATTATAATTTTAAATAAGTGTGAAATGTAAACGCCCCTCATGTTTTTTTATTTCAGCAAGTTCTCAAAATGGAGTTTGACAGGTGAAATCCGGAATCCATTTTCACCAAGTGTGGTTATCCTATGCGAAATCTAGCTGAAGTGACATAAGGTCGATTTACAAATGTCAGATCCGATACAAATTTGACATCCACTGATAAATGCCAATTATAAATGTCAATTTGTGTGGAGTTTGGCATCTATAACTGTTGGTTATCTTTAACCGAAGATGGTGAAAATGGAGGTACATACCCAAGCCCTAACGCCTTTTAAATCAATAGGAACAGTCGCACCTCTCATTCTGGTAAAGACCGTACAAATCCGGTTGGTACTCACGTAAACGGTGTTTTCCTGTGTGTACACCGGTTGTAATTTGCACTTATCTAATCGTAATCCAAAGTCGGCGGGCATGGTTGAGACGACAAGTCTCCTCTGCGTGTCACCGTGGCCTTCATAAGAAGGATTTAGGTAGAACGACCACGGACACATCTTTTAGGACAATCGATACGACAGGAGACCTTAAGTAAGGAAACGGACGACCATAGCATCTGGTGCAATTTTGGAGCCATTTGATGTCACCCTGACCCAATCTCAGAGTCACCTATCGGGGTCACTGATATCAATGCAAATTCATTGACGGCCCTTGGAATACCCTCAGTCGAAAAGTCGACATATGCCGATCCGCCTCGGACCGAACTGGCGTTCAACCCCAGACTGCTTTCGAAATCTAGCTGAAATGGCATAGTACACTGCATGCGAAATATAGCTGAAATGACATAAGTTCGATTTAGAAATCTCTCTACAAATTGACATTTGAAAATCGACCTTATGCCATATCAATCTGAAATCAATTGATTTCGCATATAGTGTGGAAAGGCTATAACACCTGGTGATTCCTCCAAGGAGTCCAAGACTCTACAATTTGTACAGCCAGATTTCACGTTACGTTTTATGTCATTTGAAATATATGTATAGTGTATATTTTAGAAATATGTTTTTTAGTTATAGCCTTTTCAGACTGAATACGAAATCAAACGATTAAAGCTTGAGTTCGATTTAAAAATTTCAAATTTTATTGGGACCTGACATTAGCAAATCGACCTTGAGCTGAATTCGCTTGATTTCATATCCGGTCTGAAAAGGCTATTATAGCTGAAATGACATAAGGTCGATTTGCAAATCTCAGATCCTATACAAATTTGACAGTTGTAAATCGACCTTGAGCCGAAATCAATAGATTTCGCATGGAGTGTGAAAAGGTTATTGCAAATTTGTAGTTGAATTTCCAGTGTCAAAGTTGTATGACATCTGACATTTGAAATCGTGCTTATAGCCATTTCAGCCTGCATGCGAAATCGAGCAGAAATCGATCAAGGTCAATTTACAAATGTCAGATCCCAGACAGCATGAAAAGGCTATTAGATCGATTTAAACTCGATTTAACCATCAGTGTGAAAAGGATATCTTGCAATTTAATAAATGAAAACCAAATGTGACAGTGCCCAAGTACATTCATAATAAAACCCAAAATCCAGAAAATTGGATTTGGGGCGTATATTCGAACGTGTAAGGATAAAACGAAAGACCATCTACTTTAGCCCCTGCATATTTATTTTCATATATATTTTTATGTAAATTTATTTATTTAAAGTTTACAGTTATATTGCTGATATATACGATTTGCGCATTGGGAATCAAAAGCTCTTGATTGCCATTTTTGTTGTTGGCCTCTGTAACTTTTTTGTGTGTAGTAATTCTGCAAGTGATGATTGCATTGTTAATATCAAATTATTTATTATTATTGTTACCATTACTATTTTTACTATTAATTATTTACTATCAATTTTGTCGACTTTATTGTTTCGACGTGGAGTAGAATTGTCCTTGGAGTAGAATTGTCCTTGAGAATTATAATTACATGTACCAATGAATTTTACTATATAATTGCCTGCATGCGAAATCATAACCATAAGATTGATGGAATTTGTAACCATATATAGCCTATTTGGTTCAGTTATTTTTAAATGCAAATAAATAAATTGTTTTTTGTAACAAGGCATTTCGAATCTTGCTAACGTCAGATTTTTTATGTGCCTATCTATATCTATAAATATGTATACTCGGTAGCTAAGAGGGTAGTAAGCTACTTTCTTGTTAAGCGAGTAAATTCCATACAAATTTTAAGCTAGTAAACCCAATCGAAAAATAAAACTGATATATTTCAAAATTAGTGTTGCATGTAGCTTTTTAATTAAAATGCTGTACGAAGAAAAGTTTTGACTTAAAAGAAGTTGGTGTTCAGCTGTGGAATCACTTCATGATTGGTCATTTAGAGTTAAACTACAAAACAGTTACAATAGCAAGTCTGAATGTGTAAAAGATTTCACATTTAATTATATTCGCTTTTGCTCAACAAAATTGTATTGTGTTGAGTCTTTTATTTTTTAGTGTTTGACAGGAAAAATTCGGAAAAAGTGGATTTTGAGTGTATATGCGAACTCAGTTAACTAGATATGGTGAAAATGAAGGTAGTAACTCCCTCAAAAGTTATGAAATTTTGAGTGGTGTTCCCTCATATGTTTCACTGTGCCTCAAAGTAGAAAGGGGTGAAATGCGCTGTATTTGCAATAAATCTGGCAACTCTAGTCATAGACAACGGGACAAAGCAAAAAGTCGCTGTGTGTTATTTTGTGCGTAAAATTGTGATTTATTGTGTTTTTATTTGTTTTTGATAAAGTCCTATCTGTTTATTTACTTCCGTGAGTTGGAAATAACTTGAAATAAGTCCTTATATAACATTACAAGCATCGCACGTATATGAACTACGCCATTAGGTTATTAGGTTAGCAGCTGTTAAGTGTAGTATACTTACCTCTATTCTTCGCTCATATCCACCATATGACGATGTCGTGGTGAATATCACATATGTTCTATTTCACCGAATCGTTTCATCAGCTGTTGGCGGAGCTACTTTCCCGCACACACTAATACCGATACAACAAAAACATAAACAAAGATAAGACAGAATTTTTGGCGCGTTTGCAACGACGTCGACAGAGGTATTTTATACGTCAGCCCAAACGTCAACGTCATGCGTTTTCGTTGACTGAACTTTTGGAGGGAAAAACTCTTGTCAGTAGAAATTTGAGCGGGATAACAAGACGACGTGTGCTGTAGCAGACCACCACAACCATTTTATCCAACAAACACTAAAGACCTATCGGTAGTCAGTCGAGTCGAGTCGACTTTACCCTGGAAAAAAAGAAAAGCAAGTAGTTAAATATACCACATGAGAAGGATATTTTCTCAAGTATATATACTAATAAATAAAAGAAAGTTATTTAACTAACAAGTGCAAACGTAACCAAAAGAATCAAAAGAAAGAAATTAAGCAAAGTATAAACTGATATTTGAAAACAATTTAAAAAGAAGTTAAGAAAATGGCTCAACCATCTATTGCTTCATTTTTCAACACCCGAAAACGTGCTGTTGCTGAAGATGTGACTACAATCAAATCTAGAGTAAGTTTTCCCAAGTTTTTTTCATAATTATCCTTCGTTTAAAAAAAGAAGAATGCTATTAATATTAAAAAAATTCCATCTGCTGCTGTTGCTAATAACACATTAAGCAACCCCTGAAGCACAAAGCAGCGTGGCTGCAGAGACGCTTAATGATATCATTGTCTCTTCTCTTGTTACCTCCTCGTTGGTACAATAAGAGAACGTAACAATAAAAAAAGTAAAAAAGCGGTTAATCAGCATTTCTTTCTATTTGGCGGAAGATTTATAAAGAAAGTCTGTCTGTTCTTTATATAAAAATTAATTTTTATTTATCATCAATTATTTTTAGCGTCTTCTGGAGAGTTCAGAACCAACTACACAAGATGCCAATGCCAACACACCTTCACAGACCGCCCAGCAAAATGATACCCAACAGACACCACAACAAGACATGCATGATGACATTGCGGCACTCAAGAAAATGGGTATGCGCACACGTTCGGGACGCACCGTGGTCAAACGCATTGGCATTCAAGACCCCAGTCAAGTGCCCGAGAGTGGTGTATCACCAAAGAAAATTTCCAAGATCGAAGAAAGTGTTAAGCAACAAAAGCTGGTACAATTTATAAAGAAGGGTACATTGTCGCCACGTAAGAAACCAGCGCCGGCCACCACAAAATCTAGACAAAAGACAAATGAATCAACGCCCACTGCCACCATAATTAGCGCCTTCACCTCTCAGAATAATGCTAAGAATGTGGAGCGTGGTTTTAGGACACCCACCAAACAGATCATCAAAGGATCCAACACACCCATTAAGCAGGGCGAGCTCAAGTCCATGGTGAAGAAGGAACTCAGCTTCGATGAAGTCAAAAGTAAGATATCACGTAGTGCTAAACTACAGGAACTTAAGGCTTCATTGGCACGCATTCAGGAGCTGGAAAAGACGCGCAAGGCCCAGGAGGAACGCAATCGCCTGATGAAGGAGAGCATGCAATCGCCGTCAAAGAAGACGCCCGTTTTGCAGTTGAAGGAATTCGACAAGATCGAATTGGAAGTTCTGACAAGGTAAGCATTAATCGATTTTGTTTTTCCTTTGTTTCCTCCCCCTCCCGAATATGTTGCATGATAGTGAAAGGGGGTCAGTGAATTGTTTAGAGAAAAAAGATAAAAGAAAGCGCGCGTAAATATAAAGTGTATACACCTATATATGTATCGGAAGGCTGGGTCAATTGAAGTGACATTCATTTTACTTGTACTTTTTGTAGTTCTCCTGTAATTATCTAAGCCACAATATGCCTTTTAAATAGACTTTGAAAATTGTCTAAAGTTTGTGTTTCAGCGCTTTAAAATAATATAGAAAACCTCTATGAAAACATGCGGCCGTAAACAACCACAGATAAGAACTGTGGTTTCGTGTATTGCATTTTTATCATAGACACTTTAAATTTGTGCGGGAAACCAGCCGAAAATGTGTGTTCAGTGGGAATAAGTAAAAAAACTTCTTCGAAATAAATGATACCACATTCGGAGAGATAATATTTCTAATTTTTTTAAATGAAAAATTAATTGAATTCGATGGCGCTAAAAAACTTGTTTGTTATAAATAAAATTGTTCATCGTTGGCATCACAGAAGATTTTTTAGCTGAAATTTCCCTTTTTAAAACAAATTCGAAGTACTTTTGTAAAAAGAAACACTCTTTGAGTAGAAGAATATCTCTGAATGAATAATTAATTCAAATTACAGAAGATTTATCTAAGGAATAACAATGAAGTTTAAGGGAGAACAATCGTAGTTTAGAATTTATATTAACTCTAAATATACTTGAATTGAATATGTTTGCTTAATGGAAAACTGTTTCATATCCAAGCTATTTTAATAGGAAAATTTTCTCTCCTGTTAGAGAAATTTTACATTATTTGAAATGCATTTCGAAGGCGTGAAAAATAAAACTCCATCGCACGCTCTCATTAGTAAAAAGTACTGATCGACGTTTCTATTCTTGCCACAAGACACAACTACTATTCTTCGCTGTGGAAAATTCAGCATTATCTACTTATCAAGAAGGGAATTTCCGTTACAATTTCATACAATTAGTCCACCATTACAATCATTTTTCTTACTTTCCTCCTTTCGTAGTAAAAGAAAATGTAACCCCCACCAAGTTTGTCTGTGTGTGCTACGTCATGTGAAAAATAACAACAGCAACAACAACATGCCGTCCTCGGCTACCTGAGAGCGGCGGAATGCGGCATGCTCTTCAGTCTATGAAAGAAAATGTTGTTTGTTTTGTGTGAATGTTTATCATCTTGGGTTTCCGATGACGACGTCAACGATCTTTGCTTTTTGTAACGGACAAAAAACAACCCCCTTTTTATCCCAAAGAAGAAGGAAACTCAAAAAGGGAAGACAAAAACGATCAACAACAAACAACAATGCGTGTTTTGTATGACTAAGAATAAGAAGGACGGGCAGAGAAGGGTATTAGAAGAAACGGGCATTAGTTGTTGGTAAAAAAGAACACTAGGGGAAAAGGTTACTACCACCACCACCCATATAATCAAGGATCAGGGCACGTACATGCATTTTTCTTAATTATTTCAATGGTGGATGAAAATATGTGCATATGTTGTGTTGTAAAAACAAAAACATATGGCGGTTGTCAATTTTCATTAACATTGACAACTGCAACCGCCGTAAAATAAGCAAAACTCAGCAAAAATTAAAAAAAAACTCTCACATGTGTCAAACCAACGTATAGAATTGTTTCACATGAAATTGCTTCTCATAGGACACATTCCTTTAGCAATTATGCATATCCTTTATACTTTTATATTTCCCCCTTCTCCTACAGCTCACGGCAAAAAGGGATGATTTTTTTCATTTGTACGTTGAACGTCGCTGTTTTGTCTGTTGAGTCTGTAGGTGATTCTAAAAAATCTTTGGTCTTGCTATTTAATGCAATTTTAGCATTTTCTTGCATACGCTTTTAAATGTTGATTGTCTTTCCCCACACATATTCCAAAAGAAAATATGACCTCAATTGTTGTTGATTTGACTTAAAAAAGCGCGAAGAGTAGTTACTGTTGGCGAGTAATTTTTTGTTGTAACATTGTTTTGTAGGCCAACTACAACTGAAACGTTGAGTTTTAGTCGTTTTGATTTTAACTATGAATGTCAACAAGAGACTGAGTCTTATTGTAATGTCATTATTAAACGTGGTCAGTCTATGTATAATTAGGACGGGAATTTGTAGGATAGGTCAAGGTAAATGATTAATGTTTGTAAGCAGAGTCAGCTTTGTCCTAATGTAACCAATGAATGAATGAACATTAAAACTATACCATAGGATTATAAAACTGTTTGCAAATAAGACTTTTTTATTCCTCTATCGTTTAAATCATGAAATCCAAAGGGAAACCATTTTATTCTCCACTAAAAAATGAGGGAACACAACTTTTCCATAGGAAAAAGTTCTTTGAAACGAAAAAGTATTATAGCCAAATGTTCGTTGTCTCCAATAGTAAAAACGACAACAAAATTCTCGATCTTTTATAGAAATATATATCTCTTTAGAAATAGGAAATCTCTCTAGTTAATTTTTCTTCAAAAATACTAAACTAGGCATTATTTGAAAATGGCATTTTATTTATTTCTTTGTATTTCTAAATCAAGAGTTCGATTATAATTGAATTAAAATTTTAGGCAGGAAATTTTTAACAACTCTAAATACTTATCTTTTTTCTTCAACCATATTTTTGATATTTGATATTTATCATTGCTTTCTTTTTCTTCTATTTTATTTTCAGTCCCTCCAAAACCTTTAAAACACCCACAAAGCTTCCCCCACCCACACCGGATAAAAATGAGCTCATGTCACCGCGCCACACCGATGTCTCCAAGCGTGTCCTCTTCAGTCCGGCCAAACTTGGCTCACCCTCTAAAATGGTCGTTCCTCCGGCCTATCAACGTTTCATGTCGTTGGCCGAAAGCAGCAAAGCTGGCCAACTACCTCTACCCTATAAATATCGTCACCTCATTGAGATCTTCAAAGGCCTTGACTCGGTGTGTGCCATGTTCCACAATCGCAGGGAATGCATAACATTTAAGAAATTGAAACCGGCCGTTCAGAGAATGCTGCGCAAGAATTTCTACGAAAGACATTTGGCTCAAATCAAAAATATCTACCCTGACGCCTTCATATTCTCACAAATGAAGATGCGCAACTACGGCTCTGCCTCCAAGGCTGACTATTTCCAGTTGGTCATTGCCCCTAATGTAGAGAATCTACCGGAAAAACTCAAAATGAACAAGATCGATGAGGATGATGTCTTGACATCGGCTCAAAGCAACTCCATGAATCCTCATGTTATGACCGAAAGATTACAGAAGTTCCAATTTTTGCTTTTGCAAAGAGTAAAGGAGGAACATGAGAAATTCTTGAAATCTCTGGATCCCCCTCTTTCAATCCCCAAGGAAAAAGTAACACGTTGGCATCCAGATTTCGATTTGGAAAATTGCCCGGAAATTCCATTGGGTAACATCCCACAACCACCCAATGTAGAGAAGTATTCGTCCGCTAAAGATATCCTGTCGACGGCCAGAAATCTCTTCAATTGTGCCACACCCATGGAAAGGGTGATGGAGCGATATGAGGCTAAAATGGAAGCGGACAAAGTTAAAACAGAGAATCTGAAAAATTTGGCAAACAGCAAGGCGGAGACTTCCCAAGAACAAAGTGTAGCTAAGGCTAAAGAAAATGTAGCCGATCAGGCAACAGTAACAGCAAACAAAGACACAGCGCCAGCGCCCGCCCCCACGCCGGCTGCTGATGCTACCTCCAATTTATTGAAAGGCGTACCCAAATCTCTATTGGAAAAGATACGCGCCAAGCAGGCGGCCAAGGCCCTAGACGCTATGACTCGCAGACCTTCGCAGGATCAAGAGGCTGCTAAATATTCACGTCTACCAGAATTGGCCCGTCATTTACGTAATGTTTTCATCACCGAACGCAAAGGTGTCCTCACACAAGAAATCGTCATCAAAAAGATTCAGAACAGTTTCCGTACTTCGCTGTCGGCACAGGACATTGAGAAACACTTGAAGCTAATGGCCAAGGAAGTGCCGGCCTGGTTGGCATTCCATGAAGTACGCAAGACCATGTATTTGAAAATCAACAAAGAAATGGACTTGAGCAAAGTCATTGAACGTCTGGAAACGGTAGCCAATGAGAAGAGTAAAATGTAAGAAGGAGCACCACTAGATGAGCAGAAACCAACCAACCATCCATCCCGGGAGCAGCAACTATAATCGCAGTACAAGATTGACCTAAATTCAGACACATCCCGCCCTCAAATCAATCATACTTTCATACGCCAACACTAACAAATTTAGAAATTCCTCTTATAACGCGTAGGTTATGTTCTAGTAAAATGCGCTTTTTCTAACAAACTACTAACAACATTAACCCACATTCATCACATATCCTTAACAACATCTGAATTATAATTACAATGTTCCATTTATTTTACATTCACAATCAGATCTATTTGGACATTTTCTTTTTGATTATACGTATTTACAGTTTATCTCTTCTGCACTCTCTTTAAGTTATTTGTTATACAAATAGTTTTAAGGTTTCTAGTTATTAAGTGATTGGGAAACGCTATTGTTTCCTTGTTCTCTTTCATGCAATTTTGAAGCATTAACGGCCCAGCGCCCAACCATGCATCCAAGCAACACCACCACCACCACAACCTCATCACCTGAGCCCCCCATTCCTCCCTAATCCTTTTTCCTTATATTTGTTGTTATTGTTTAAACTACTAATATACATTTTTTCCTGATTTATTATATTAATTAACTTAACTTTAATTTATATTAGAATATTCGTTAAGTACGTCGTTTAGAATGTAATTTTATTAAAGTATAAATAGTACACCAATTTTTTCTCAATTTTCAATAAAGTTTGCTTATAATGGCAATAAAAGAAAATTTTAAAAAGTATTTTTTAATTTTTAAATACAGCAATGAAGAACGAAGAAGATTGAGAGGGGGTTTCTAAAGGAAACCGCTGTTATTTCAAGGAAATGGGTCATTTGCTTGTATATCGAAGAGAATACTATAAATACCAGCAGAGATTTCCTGTGGATTTATCATGCTAGGTATCAATTCTTAAATAAATGGTCGAATACTTAGATTCGAAATAAAAATAATATGAATCCCTTCCAATTTTCTTATGGGTTAAACACCAATGGCTCGATTCTTGAATCCATTGGAGTTTTTGTTGTTAAAAAAATAAATTAATCCTATACCCAGCCAAAAAACGGAAGTACTTGTGGATTTATGTGATTCTTTATCTAAATCATAATTGATTCTTTGTTAATTTTTTTCTGCCTTTTTTATATAGCCAATTTTGGAGTTTTCCTTTTGTTCGGGTGTTTTCATCTTTGACAAAAGCCATAACGGTGTGAAACTTGATTCAACTACATCCTGGGTTTTTCCACTGGTTGTCCGAAATGGAGTCAATACTTTAACAAAACCATCCCAGGACGACATTCAAATATTCAATTCAAAATCATTTAATAAACGAAACTACTTTAGAAAGAAAAATTAAATGAATTATCTTAAAGAAAATAGGCCCTTATCAATAAATATAATCAATTGATTATTGTAGAAATAATTACAAAGTAAAAGTTGAAAAGGAATGACTTTCCCAACACTCCTAATTCTCTTGTCAAACTTTCGATATTGTACGAATTAAATTGGATTGAATCGAATGTTGTCTATAGAAGAAGTTCCCTTAAGGCCAATGCATTTAAGTAAGTTTTGGAAATTCTTCAGCAAAACATGTGTGTATGTGCATTTCGACAACGATAGTTGTGGAAACACACAAACACGAGTTTTTTATGGGAGATGTTTGGAGCATGTATTTTCGAGCGATCACAACATACTACATTGATTGCTGACGGCCTTTAACGTGCTTCTTCATCTTCATTTTCAGAATGAAATGTGTGTGTAAATTCATATTGTGTTAAGAAGATCAGTTGCTATCAACCTGCTACAACCGCTGCGAGCGATCACAACATACTACATTGATTGCTGACGGCCTTTAACGTGCTTCTTCATCTTCATTTTCAGAATGAAATGTGTGTGTAAATTCATATTGTGTTAAGAAGATCAGTTGCTATCAACCTGCTACAACCGCTGTTTAAAATTGCTGATTTTGGTCAAAAAAGAAAAAAGTAATAAAATCGCCAAAAATTTGTTTTTGAGGAAATCGAAACTGTTTTTAAACAAATAAATTTAAGTAATACAAATATTCGTGGATGTGGAATCTTACAGTTCCAGGGGGCTAATCACGGGATACTATGACGAGAAGTTTTTTTCAATCGATATCAGTTTTTAATACAAACTTCGTGTATGTGGAATATTACAGTCCAGTGGAATATTACATGATTAGCACACGGAATACGATGACGAGAAGTATCAATCGAAATCAATTTATATTTTCAATCGATATCAATTTTTAATACAAACTTCGTGTATGTGGAATATTACAGTCCAGTTCGATCGCAACTTTCCCGATTTCGAATGCCTTGATTAATGTATTTCGCATTTTCCGGGAAAACAGTTTTTCAAAAATTAGTTTAAATACTTATTCGCACCCTACTATGCCACATAGTGTATTATTTTCTTATTTTTTATTTTCTTTAAAATTGGCACAACATCTTATAATCTAACTAGAAACACCTATGCTGAAATTTGGTAAGATCGGTTCAGATTTAGATATAGTCCCCATACAAATGTCGCTCCCAATTTGACTTTTCCCGCTTTAAAAGCCACACAGTGCACTCGATTTTCTTTAAATTTGGCACATCATCTTATAATCTAACTAGAAACACCTATGCAGAAATTGGGTAAGATCGGTTCAGATTTAGATATAGCTCCCATACAAATGTCGCTCCCGATTTAACTTTTTCCGCTCTAGAAACCACATATTGTACCCGATTTTCTTTAAAATTGACACAACATCTTATAATCTAACTAGAAACACCTATGCTGAAATTGGATAAGATCGGTTCAGATTTAGATATAGCCCCAATACAAATGTCGCTCCAGATTTAACTTTTTCCGCTCTAGAAACCACATATTGTACCCGATTTTCTTTAAAATTGGCACAACATCTTATAATCCAACTAAAAACACCTTTGGTGAAAGTGGGTAAGATCGGTTCAGATTTAGATATAGCCCCAATACTAATGTTGCTCCCGAATGTTTAACCAATTTTGGCCAAACTTTACATATTATATTTCATCAAACATACGCATCACATCATTCAGGGTTTCAATATACCCCCATACAAATGTCTTTTCCGATTTAACATTTTTGGCCAAACACATACATTTACATGATTCAAAAATCCTGCCCAATTTCACTTTTTTACCGAATTGAATTGTAGTGAGATAGAAAGTGGGGTGTATCATATTGTCGGCTCCGTCCGTCTTTAGCCTTTCCTTACTTGTTTGGGAGATGCCCATATGTCCATACTTTGGTAAAACCCAAATGGGGCCCATTCTGCTCTATTACAGCTCTAGAAACTACATCTTACATCGGATCTTCATCAAATTTTGCAGATCATTTTGTTTCAACTAGGAATACCTACCGTGAATGAGAAATTTATAGGCGCATGTTTTGGCACAGGCCTCAAGTGTTGTTAAAGGTCCCCTTCAAATGTCCGTCCGATTCATCCTATTACCGCTGTATAATCTGTATTTATCATTGGATCTTGATCAATTTTTCTATGTCATGTTAAATTTATCATCTCATCATGTTTACTCGGAATATCTGCCGGAAAATTGGATCAATTACTTTATTATTTACAATATTCATTAAATTTGACTAAATATGAATGTATAGTATGCTGTATAATTTATATGAACTACATAAAATTGCTCCCATGAAATACCTGGGTTTAGTAATCAAAGCTAGGTATATACACAGGTAGTGGTGTAGGGTATTATATAGTCGGCCCAGCCCGACTTTAGCCTTTCCTTACTTGTTTGAAATAATTTAATGCAGAAGATGGATTTTCAGAGCCAAAAAAGCGCTGCGGTGTCAATTTCATTCCGATATTCATCATTTCGCCATCATTCGAAAGGTATTGACTGCAGATATTTATTTTTTATGAAATACTAACTCCAAATACGAAAAAGTTTTTAGTTGTTATTATGAAAAACACAAAAAATACAATAAAGATCCAATAATTTCAGCAATAAGTTACTCTAAGACAAGAATCAAAATTTATATTTAAAGTCTTTCAAGGGTCTATTAATTCGGAACAAAATTGGACAAAAATACAAAATAAAAAAATACACCGAAAAACATTATTTTAAGGGCGTTTTTAGGAGCGTTTAGTTCACAGACGGCTTGATCTAGCAACAAAATATTTTGCAGATAATCATTAAACAATCCAAACTTTATTTTCGTGGGGTGACTGGAAATTATTTTTCCATTTGTATGGGCCGCGACCCAGCCTAATATACATATTTCACGAACTCACCACTATCGCAGTTTCCCGCATTCAAACGTAGTCTCCCGCATTCTCCCCCATGGTGAGTATTTTTTTCACCAGGAAAAAAATCTCAAATGGCAATGCTATTGTGGTTCACAACCAATCCCTTTGTTTTCAACTCACCATGCCCAATATATAGCCTAGCCACAAACCACAGGCAAATATTTGTTTGGTGGATATTAACTTCTTTGATGGGCTACTTCTCATATAATTCCCATATGCTTTTTTGTTTTATTTGTGGTTTAAATAGACGCAGCAAAATCTCACCCTTGTGTTGTTTGAGAGGAGAGCCAGTTAGCACTCCCCTCGACAAGGATGGAATCACATTTAGACCGGAATAGGCACAGACAAGTTCCGGTCGCCAATTTTTTTCGTTCACATACATTTCAAAAATATGCAAATACGAAGATATAACTTGAGTCTCGTTAGTTCTTTCTCGCACTAGGTTTTTTCACCCATAATTACATAGAAAATAGAAAAAATCGAAAAAAAATATTTTTTTAATAGCAAATATTCTAATGAAGAAATCAATGTATGCATATGAATGATATATGGATAATGTTGAAGTTAGGGGGACATAACACATAGACCCAAAAGAAATTAAAAAAGTCATGATTTTTTTACATTTTTACAAATTATATAAGAAAATATTTTGTTTACGAATAAAACTAGGTTTTTTGAAGAAAATCTATGGATAAAAGGAGAAGTTACGACTAAATCAATGTAGGCAAAACTTGGTAAGAAATGAAAAAGAAAAAATTAACCACAAAAAATTGCCGAAAAAATACCATACATAAATGGGCGATAGTTCAATTTTGTATAGAAATATTTCTATATTTCTAAATGAAGAAAAAGGCCAATTTGGAGAAAATCTATGGATGAAAGGAGGAGTTATGACTAAATCAATTTAAGCAAAAACTTGGTAAAAATGAAAAAAAAAAACGAAAAATCGCGTACAAAAAATTATGAAAAATTACCCAAAAATGGGGAAAAATCACCTAAGAAATGTTTCTTTTTTATAATTATTAGGCAATATTTGATATATGATATTGTAAATGCGACGTAGAAGACCTTTTTCCAGACCATGATTCTATCAGCGACCATTTTGTTGGTACCATTTTTATCCCCTTTTTCCAATTTTGCCCCCTCAAGTGTACGACTATCTAAACTCTGTTTATTTTACGTATCTACATAATTAGGGTGATGTACACACCGAATTTCATCATTCTAGCTGTATTCGTTTAGTTGGTACCATTTTTATCCCTTGTAGCCATTGTATCCCTTGAAAGTACTAATTTGGAAAAAACGTTTTATTTTTCGTGTCTACGCAGTCAGAGGAATGTATACTCCGAATTTTATGATTTTAGCTGCGGTCATTTGGTAGGTACTATTTTTATCCCCTTTTTCCATTTGAACCCCAAAAAGTACGAATTTTGGAAAGTTCTTTTATTTTACGTGTCTACGAAATCAGGAATGTATACATCGAATTTCATTATTCTAGGTGCAGTCGTCAGGTTGGTACTATTTTTATCCCTCTATCCCCATTTAACCGAATTTAGAAAAAATACTTTTATATTATGTATCTACTCTATTAGAGGAATGTACACGCCAAATTTCGTGTTTCTATCCGTTGTCGTTTGATAGGTACCATTTTTATCCCTTTTTGTCCCATTTCGCCCCCTACAAATAAAAACACTCTATGGTGCCCTTTTATGCTATAAAGGGAATGCGTATTGCAAATATCAAGTAAATACAAGCTAATATGTTCAAAAAACAGGCTGAAATACTCTAAATATTAGGGGTATTTTCAGTCTATGTGAGGGAAAAATTTTTCCCTCTGGGCCGATTTCGCCCACTTTCAATCCTAACCGATCTACAACCATAAGACACATTTAGGAAAAATTTGAACCTCCTAGCTCATTTCGTTCGGCCGCTATCGCGCTTTCAACAGACAGACAGACGGACATGGCTATATCGTCTTAGAATTTTACCACGACCCAGAATATATATACTTTATGGGGTCTCCGATGAATATTTCAAGGTGTTACAAACGGAATGACAAAGTGAATATACCCCCATCCTGGAGGTGGAGGGTATAAAAAGTCATCGTATATTATTTATGTAGCAACTTCTTAGCAACAAACAAGTAAAAACGGCGTTAAGTTCGGCCGGGCCGAACTTTATATACCCTCCACCATGGATTGCATTCCACAGAGGTTGTCGGTTTTCGTAGAAGTGCAGTAATATTGCAGGAAAATATAAATTTTTTAATATAGCCAAACCAAAACAAATACAAGTATTGAAAAATTAATTTTATAAATAAATATAATATTTTAATTATTTCAAACCACGCTTATAAGGTAATGATTGGTAGCATTACCTTATACGTGAATTCAAAAAATAAATATTGTTATATTTATATTTTCAAAAATATTTTCAAAGCCATAAATATTGGTAGATTGTGGGTGCTCAAGTTGGTTGTATTTCCATTCTATTTTAATTCCAAAAGTACAAATTTTAAAAATCCATTATCAGACGTACATAGTGCAAAATAACCTAACTTCATGATTCAACCAATTTTTGCCGTAAAAGAAAAAGTACGAATTTGGAAAAAAACTTTTTTATTTTGCGTGTCTATGCAGTCAGAGGAATGTATACACCGAATTCCATGATTCCAGCTGCGCCCATTTGGTTGGCACCATTTTTACCCCCTTGACGTTTCTACGCAATTAGAATTGCATCATTATAGCTGTAGTCGTTTAGTTGGTACTATTTTTATCCCTCTGTACCATTGTATCCCTTGAAAGTACTAATTTCGAAAAATTCGTCTATTTTCCGTGTCTACGCAGTCGGAGGAATGTATACTCCGAATTTTATGACTCTAGCTGCGGTCATTTGATTGGTACTATTTTTATCCTCTTTTTTCATTTTAACCCCAAAAAGTACGAATTTTGAAAAATCCGTGTATTTTACTTATCTATGCAATCAGAGGAACGTATACACCGAATTTTATTATTCTAGGTACAGCCGTTTGGTTGGTACCATTTTTATCCCTCTATTCCCATTTTACCCCTTAAAAGTACGAATTTGGAAAAAATACTTTTATTATTTTTATCTACTCAATTAGAGGAATGCACACACCGAATTTCGTGTTTCTAGCTATTGTCGTTTAATAAGTACAATTTTTATCCCTTTTTTGCCCCATTTCACCCCCTACAAATAAGAATCACTTTATGGTGAACGTTTTTGCTATAAGGGGAATGCGCATACCAAATATCAAGCAAATATGAACAGTCATATCCAAAAAACATGCTTAAATACGCTTAAATATTAGTGATTATTATGGGTATTTTTAGTCCTTGTGAGGGAAAAATTTTTCCCTTTGGGCCGATTTTGCCCCATTTCAATCCCAACCGATCTACGACTATAAGACGCATTTATGGAAAATTTAAATGTTCTAGCTCCTTTCGTTTAGATGCTAGCGTGCTTTCAACAGACGGACAGACGGACAGACGGACGGACGGACGGACGGACGGACGGACGGACATGGCTAGATCGTCTTAGAATTTTATGACGACCAAGAATATATATACTTTATAGGGTCTCAGGTCGATATTTCAAGGTGTTACAAACGGAATGACAAAGTTAGTATACCCCCATCCTGGAGGTGGAGGGTATAATTAGCCATTTTTTTGGCGATTTTCAATATGAAAAATGGCCCAATTTTTTTGACGATTTTTCACTTTTTTGTATTTATTTTGGGCATAATTTAATTTTTCGCATGGGATTAATTTTTATTTGTTTGTCCCATTTATTTATTTGAGCCACTTTTATTATTTTTGGGCGATTTTTCATGTCGCCAAAATCGAAACGTTTTTTTGAAATTCACATACTTCTACAAGAATGGTTGGCCTTGTTTTCTTCGTTAGTATCTAGCTATTGTAAAATAAAACAGAATATTATTTTATTTAAAGCGGGTATTCGTGCTATTCATGCTATGCTAAAAATATAAAAAATCAAAATTAAAAAAAAACGTTAGCGTTTACAAATAGGGTCATAACTTCTACAATTATCCATAGACCTACGTGTAGGCATTGTTTTCTGCGTTAGAATGTTACAATTTTATTTATTTATTATTATTATAAGTAAACGACCTTCAATTAAGTATCCATTTGAAAAATTAATAATAATAATTAAACAAAAATTAAAATTTTCAAATGGATATAAATATTTTTTTATGGGCTTTATCGTGACAGAAAACTAATAATTTTTTTTTTTTCGAAAAAATCAATTTTTCTCAATTTTTTTTGGAGACTGTTCCTAAATAACTGTTTCCATGTGAATGCGAAATTTATTACATTTGTAACTATCACAATTACCATTAATTGAATATATAAGAAGGTTAGGATCGGTCCCATATTTCTGAATGAGACTACAAATAATAAAGGTACCTTCAAGGAAAATTGTAATTTTTTGCAAAAAATTAAACAAAAATTATGCATTTAAAATGTTTTGTGTTGATTTTTGTGCTGATTTTATGAATCAGTACCCAACAAAAAGAGAGTATCCGAAGGAATGAAAAATATGATAATCTTGTAACTCGGAAGTTGCGAAAATTGGACTCTTCACTAATGAATTTTACTTGGGGTTGTCATAGTAGGGAAGTATTTTTAGCCGATATTCTTCCTTTAATTTCGCACTTGTACCGGTAACATAAATAAAATAAATTTTGAAAAATTGTATTGAAACTTTTTAGTCCTGTGTAAGAGCAACAGGACGAGGAAATGAAAAACTAAAAATGCCATTTAACTCTATTTTGCCTACAGACTAGGTTTTGGGGTCCGGGAATTCCCGAATCGTTCCCGTCCAAATTTTTTCGGGAATTCCCGGGAAAAAAATTTAAATTCCCGGGAATACGGGAAATATTAAAAAAATATTTTATTAATTATTTTGAGCACTAGCTGGAAATTTTAAATATATTTCAAATTCATAAAAAAGGTTGATTTTTTAGCTATTATCTTTTTGGAAACATTGGTTTAAACAGCTGACGCACGTTTCGTGTTTTGTTTAACTGTCAAACATCTTTTGTTTGGTCTATAATTCAACCATGAATCGTCTTACAAACGAACAACGCTTGCAAATTATTGAATTTTATTATCAAAATGCGTGCTCTGTTAAGAAAGTTCATCGCGCGCTTCCATTTTATGTTTAATCGACCCACTGAAGCGGCTATTCGGGCTATTGTGACTAAATTTCGCACCAAATTTACATTGTTGGATATTAAACCACCAACACGCTTACGTAGAGTGCGAACTGAAGAAAACATCGCAGCTGTATCGGCCAGTGTTAATGATGACCATCGACAATTATCGATTCGTCGCCGTTCGCAGCAATTGGGCCTCTGTTACTCAAAAACGTGGAAATGCCAAAATTGTACTAAGCGGATGGACCATTTGAGGCGCAGTCAAGGTCAACATTTGCATGAAATAATCTTCAAACATTAAATTATATGGACCGTACTATCGATTCAAATAAAGATTTCATGTATTTTTCTGGATTTTATGTGTTTTTTTTTTTGAAAAATTTTCCTATAGCCTTTTAAAAATCACCCTTTATTTACATTACTAACAATAATAATGAGTATTTGTTTATTACTACAAACAAAACTTTTTAAATTCGCTAAGTAGCCATTTTTGTGAAACCCAGCTAGGGGAATACAAACTTTTTGTTAGGATGTTTGCAGGATCTCTATTGTGAAACAAAAATATCATACCGACAATACTATGTGTGACATAATGCCAATACTTAACCCCTCGTGCTATCTAGAAAAATCGGAAAATAAAAGGTGAAAATCTTCTTAAATAACAATTTACTTTACATATGAAACCAGTAAGAAATTGTTAAAAATAGGGATACAATTAAATTTTTTCACCTGGAAACTTTCAAGAGAAATCTAATAGGAATTAAAAATATATCCTAAGGTATTTTTAAACGACACTGGATTATTTCAATGTTTTTATTTTTTATGTATTTATTTAATTAATATTTTTTTATTGCTTTTACAGTTTAGAATATTTTCCCCTGTTTCTGTAAAATATTTTCGTCTCCAGACGAATGAATCTTCTAAATTACATACGCCAAAAACATTCTCTGTCATACTAGTTATTTGTTTCCTTAATCATTTTTTAATTTTGAATCAAAGGTGTTCTTCGGAAATTCGTGATCTTATACCGCCCGTGAGAACGTTCGGTAGAGATACGCGACTCTCCAGGAACGCTCACCCATTTGTTGTCGATTGGACAACCGGCCGCACTACACATTACAGAATAAATTCGTTCTTCGCCCGTACTATCCGTATGTGGAATCGACTTCCGGCAAATATCTTTCACTCCAATTACGACATTCAGAGATTCAAAACAGATGTCAACAGACACTACTCCTGAATGAATTTGAGATACATTAGTAAAGCAATAAATTCATAAAATTGTTTAAACTAATAAAATTGTACAAACTTAAACATTGTTTTTGATAAAAAATCAAAAATGATTTTTCCCGAGACACGATTCGAACCCGGAACCTTCTGGTTGCATACGAAAAAATCGTTCCCACTCACTTGAGAAAATGATGTTATTCTTAAAATGTTACGTTATATTACGATATTATCAATTTAATGGAAGTTGTTCAAAAGGACTTCCTCAAATTGGGATTTTGGGATGCGACTAAAATATGATTTCTAGGGAAGTACTTTCAATGGGATCAATCATGGGAGGTTATGTCTAGCGCCACCGTTTTTAAAATGCTTAGTCTTAGCTGTGGATCTGCGCAGACTATAATCGACTTTTAAAGCTTCACTTCGTTTCCGTTTCTCTTTTTTCAATTCAACAATTTTTTTTATTATAATGTATTTTGACTAAGAACATAAATTTAACAGGATTTTGTCGTTTTTTTACACAATAAAATTTACTTACATATGTACGTTCAACAAACTTAACTTAAATTATAAATTCCATTTGTGTGTGTTTTTCAAAATTCAAAACAACATTGAATACAAGTGACAACCGATGTGTTTGAGGAAACTCGCCACAGCATAAAAACTCGATGACAACGCCACGAAGAGTGTTAGCCAATCGAGGAAAGTGAATGTTTGTGAACCCTTCGGTTTGATGTGCTGCTGCAGACCCAACCAACCACCTCGTTCCACCAGCCAATGGACTAAATCATCTTCGATGATCTCGGCCACGCCATCCACCAGAAATTGCAGATAATCATAGTGGCCCTGGCGAACACAGTCAATGGCAAAGCCTCCGCATACGGCAAATACCGAAATGATTTTGGCCCATGTTATGCGTTCTTTTTCGGCGGTGTTACGTGAAAATAGCTGCTTTGCCACAAGATTCAGCAGCATAGGGGCCGTATCACTGTCGACTAGCTCGCCGAAGGGTGCGCGGGATAATTGGCGTGAGACATTTGAGTAGATGCGGGGATGCATGCGTTCCAGTTCTTCACCCATCTGTGGGTGTAGAGAGGGAGGGAGGGAGAGAAAGGTGTGACAAATTAATTAACGCTGCTTTATTTAATATTGAAATGTGTTACTCACACTATTTAGTGCGGGAAATACTTCATACACCACCTCTGATGACGGTTCCAAAATGCAGCGCAGTCTCTGAATGGCTTTGCGATTTAAAACTCCCGCTCGTCTCAAACGTGCTCGTATATATTGACCACAAAGACATTTTCCCTGAAAGATGAGAGAAAATGGAATATTTACTATAAAATTTATGAATAATTGTAAGCTACAAAAATAAACAAGTGCCGATAGGATAGCCTGAATGCTCCTTCAGTTCAGCGGCTTAAGCTATCTTTACATTACGCGATGGTGTAAAACGATATTTATAACTTTATATACCCTCCACCATGGATTGCATTCCACAGAGGATGTCGATTTTCGTAGAAGTGCAGTAACATTACTGGAAAATGTTCAAATAAAACAAATAAAAATAATGAAACAATAATTTTATAAATAAATATATAATTTTAATTGTTTTAAACCACGCTTATAATGCAATACTAGCAATATGTGTATACTCAATTCAATCAAGTCAATTAAAAAAAGTAAAAAAGGCGTTAAGTTCGGCCGGGCCGAACTTTATATACCCTCCACCATGGATTGCATTCCACAGAGGCTGTCGATTTTCTTAGAAGTAATATAAATTTTGTAATATAGCCAAACCAAAACAAATACAAATATTGAAAAAATAATTTTATAAATAAATATAATATTTTTATTATTTCAAACCACGCTTATAAGGCAAGGCTACTAATACGTTTACGCTTTATGTATCGAAATAATTCAAATAATAAAATTCAAAAATGCTTAAATACCATAAATATTGGTAGATAGTGGGTGCTACAGTTGCTTGTATTTCCATTCTATTTTAATTCCAAAAGTACAAATTTTGAAAATCCATTATGTCACGTACATAGTGCAAAATAACCTAACTTCATGATTCAACCAATTTTTGCCGAAAAAGTATTTTTTTGCGTGCCTATGCAGTCAGAGGAATGTATACACCGAATTCCATGATTGTAGCTGCGGACCAAATGACCATTTTTATCCTTTTTTCCTATTTTACCCCCTAAGACTACGACTTCCTAAAATCTCTATATTTTACGTGTCTACGCAATTAGAGGGCTGTACATCTCGAAATTCATCATTCTAGCTGTAGTCGTTTAATTGGTACTATTTTTATCCCTCTGTACCCATTGTATCCCTTGAAAAAAAAGCTTTTATTTTCCGTGTCTACGTAGTCAGAGGAATGTATACTCCGAATTTCATGACTATAGCTGCGGTCATTTGGTTGGTACTATTTTGATCCCCTTTTTCCATTTTAACCGCAAAAAGTTCGAATTTAGAAAAATCTGTTTATTATACGTGTGTAATTGGTACTATTTTTATCCCTCTGTACCCATTGTATCCCTTGAAAGTACGAAAAAAATCTGTTTATTTTACGTGTGTACGCAATCAGAGGAATGTATACCCCGAATTTCATTATTCTAGTTGCAGCCGTTTGATTGGTACCATTTTTCTCTATTCCCATTTAACCCCTTTTTGCCCCATTTCACCCGCTACGAATAAAAATCATTTTATGGTGCACTTTTTTGTTATAGGGGGAATGTGATTACCCAAGATGAAGTACGTACAAGCAGACATATTGAAAAAACATGCTTAAATACTCCAGATATTAGGGGTATTTTCAGTCCTTGTGAGGGAAAACATTTTCTCTGTGGACCGATTTCTTCCAGATGCGATCCCAACCAATCTACAACTATAAGACGTATTTTAAGACGATCGATAATATATATACTTTCTCAGGTGGATATCTCAAGGAGCTTCAAACGGAATGTCAAACTTGGTATACCCCCATCCTGTAGGTGGAGGATATAAAGATATCGATTTGGAACCACTGTGTGGCGTAAAATTTCGTAACTTTAAAATATAAAAAAATATATATTTTTTTGTCGAAATACGGTTACCGATTTTGCATTTGCCCCTGGGAATGTTAAATGATATAATTTTATAGACCCAGCCCTATGGAGGGCGTGGTCCGTACAATTTGCGCAAAATATAGAGGAACTTTTTTCTTTAAATCCGTCACATATATGATTTTTTTCAAGTCTAAAAACGCCCTTATCTCAGCGATTCCACATGAAAAAATCTTTCGATTTCAAAACATTTTGTAAAGTTGTTTAAAAGAAGCGCAGAATATGCACTTTGGAATATTGGAAAATACTTCCTATTTATTTGCTGGGCATATCAAAATCATAACAAGAATGATTTCCTTTTCCGGTGCCATAACGAATGTGTAATATTATCCTTAAAAAATATTACTTATACGCTACCAATATTTTATAAAGTAAAGACTGAAAAAAGCCAGAAAAATCAGGAAAGCAAGTTCGAGGAATTAAGGATAACGAAGGAGTAACATTAGCCTTAATAAGGATAACGTATTCGCCATCAGTAGGGTGATAAGAGCACAACCTTTTTATAAATCCAGAAATCTGTGTAAATTCAGCTAAATATTACAAATTGGAAAATTGTGATAATTTTGAGTAAATCAATATCCACATTTCTTTGACTAATTATATTGGTGCTTAATTTCTTTAAGCTGTTTAATTGGTGTTATGTTTTAAGATTAATTCAAAAATGACACAACAACACTTTTGACGTTTACACTTTAAATAATATTTCTTCCCGTCGCGTCGTGCCGTGTGACCCAAGGTCAGAGCTATTGAATGAAATGAAAAATTGCGATGTGTTTGCACAAAATAAAAAACACAGTGCGAGTACCTAACAAAATACAAAAAAAAACATTTGGTGTGTATGAGTACTCGGGGTTTTAAGCTTTTTTTGTTGATGGCATGACAAAAGCTAATTGTTTTTATGCAATAATGATACATTTATTTACGTTTTTACGTTATTGTTATTGCTTTTGTTGCCTTCCGCACTGAGCACAACGCGCACTATATCAATCAATTGCACGGAAAATTTTCAAATGATCTTCATCTCATTTTTGCTAAAATATCGCATAAATATATCAGCGTGTATGTGTCTATGTGTCTATATGTACATACATATAAGAACTTGTAACCACGGATACACTCAGAAAAAAAGTAAACCCTTGAAATAAGTGAAATAATTAGTTAAAACAGAGGAGAACTTATGTAAAATTAAAAAATCAAGTGATAAGGGGTGTTTAAACTTTAAGATTTATTTTATATTACAAAAATTTTGTAATGTGAACAAAACTTTTCAACGAGAAATATAAATTATCGAAATATTTTGTCAGCACAAAAAGGAAAAAAACATAAATTCTCAAATGTAAAAAAGTTTGGTTTTATTTAATGGCGTTCATTTCAGTTTTTATAAATTTACAAATAATGCCTATAGGAGCAACCAGGTGCCTTTTCCGTTGAAATTAAATATTAAATCGCCAAAGACTTAGTTTTGTGTGAACAAAACCCGATTTTTATCGATATTTTTCGGTAAACAGAATTGTACAATAACTCTTCATGTGTAAACAGCACGATAAGCAGCTTTGATAGTTATAGACTTGTCACACTGCATGCGAAATATAGTTTAAATCACATAATTGAATCTAGCAGAAATGGCATATGGCCGATTGATAATTGAAAATCGACCTTATGTCATGACAAGGCTATTAGCGTTTTCTGTGCTTTTAGCACTTTTTACACATTGGAAAAATAAATCAAATGAGGAAAGGCTAAAGTAATGTCGTGTTTACGCATGAAGATTCATTGAATAACTCTGCCAAAAATCTCGATAACAAAATTCGGTTTTTAATCATACACAACTAGATGTTTGACGATTTTTTATACATTTTATACAATTGGCAGTTACTGTATCCATTATTTACAAATTTATAGAAACAATATAGACGAAACAATATTAATTAAAACATAAAAATTTTTTCCTTTTGATTTTATATTAATATTTTTTCCTTTTGTAATGACCAACTAACTATTTTGTATCGATAAACTATAGTTATCGCAAGTTGGCAAGGTTTTATTCACATTAAATCTTAAAATGTAAACAGCCCCAAAGTAGTCTATTCTATTGGATGGGACACCTTTTCGAGGACATTGTACAATATCTGTATAAATAACTTCACGAGTTATCGAAAAATATACAGAAAATATTCTGCCTGTTTTTAAGTTTTCTATAAAAATATTTGTTTTCCGATATTTTTAGTTTCGATAACTCGAAAGTTATCGAACATTTTATCCCGATCTTTTCGTTTTTTTTTCATTCAAAAGAACTAAAAACAAACAAGTGAAAAATCGATATTTTAAATTTGAAATTGCGATAAATAAAAAGACAGTTATCGAAAACAATATTTCACTGTTTTCGTCTTTCATACACATTTTACAAAAAATTCAACACTTTTTCGATTTCTTTTCAAACGTCCGAGGTTGTCGTTTACTAAGCCAGCTATCGACAACTAAAAAAGTTATCGATTTGTTTTTACTAATTTTTAATTTTGGACCCAATGGAACGAAAAAAAAATGGAATTGTAAAATTTGTACATCCCGATAACTCGATAACACATTTTACAAAAAATTCAACACTTTTTCGATGTTTTTTTAGAACGTCCGAGGTTGTCGTTTACTAAGACAACTATCGACAACTAAAAAAGTTATCGATTTTTTTTTTACTAATTTTTAATTTTGGACCCAATGGAACGAAAAAATGGAAATTTAAAATTTTTACATCCCGATAACTCGATAACTAAGCGAGATATCGATAACATGCCAATCAATTTTTCTTCGTATTTTTATTTTTCTATCCAAAAATATAGTCAGATTTTGGGGCCTCGGATATCATACTCTTGACATACATTAACAAATATCATTTATTCATTAGCTGCGAGTAAGTCGTTTCCCCTAATAACATCCACATGCAAAGTAATTCGAAGTGTAATTCGAAAGGTAAGTAATGAAAACGTTTTGGTTTGGTTTACCACCAACGTTACTTGGTAATGGGAGTTTTTTGCTGGGAATTTGTTATTTATTAAAATATTGTAGTGAATTTGGGCTAATTTACAATTTTTAATAAATGAAACCCTCCAAAAATATTTGTTTTCCGATATTTTTAGTTTCGATAACTCGAAAGTTATCGAATACTTTTTCCCGATTTTTTTCGTTTTTTCTTTTATTCAAAAGAACTAAAAATAAACAAGTGAAAAATCGATATTTTAAATTTTCTATTGCGATAGATAAGACAGTCATCGAAAACATTATTTCTCTGCTTTCGTTTTTCATACACATTTTACAAAAAATTCAAAATTTTTTCGATTTTTTTCAAACGTCCGAGGTTGTCGCTTACTAAGCCAGCTATCGACAACTAAAAAAGTTATCGATTTGTTTCTACTAATTTTTAATTTTGGACCCAATGGAACGAAAAAAATGGAAATATAAAATTTTTACATCCCGATAACTAAGCGAGATATCGATAACATGCCAATCAATTTTTCTTCGTATTTTTATTTGTCTATCCAAAAATATAGTCAGGTTTTGGGGCATCGGATATCATACTCTTGACATACATTAACAAATATCATTTCTCCCAGTGTATCTCAGCGATTATCTGCCTATTTTTCTGTATCACTTTAAACTCTATCACAAGCAATGAAAGTCAAATGGTCTTGTGGGAAAATCTGTCCAAACTTGATACGTCATTTTGGCCGAAAACCGAAAAAGAAACTGATCGTAAAATATTTCAAATAATAAAATTCCAATTCCATTCACTTAAAGTCAAATTGTAAACAAACTAGGTGCGAAAGCACCACAATTATTTATTTATTGGCGCTGGATATAAATTTACTTAGACTCGTTTATCTTTTTGGTAAATGTTGCATAGCAGGCAGGCAGGCAACGGTAACGGCTACACTTGGCCAACAGGGACCATTAGTTGATGTATGGTATGGTATTCTTAGAGAAATAAACAAAATGGCAGTGGTACTTATAGACTTTGTTAAATGCTGCCTCGTGGAATTGTGTATAGCCTAGGGTGGCCCCCTTAGCGCGAAGAGAAATTTTTATTATTTATTATCTGAAGAGAGAAATAGGTGGGAGTTGAACGTTTTTAAAGTTAAAAAATATGCACCACCCTAGTGTTACTATGATGCACAGTGGGCGATGAAATGATTCAGTTACGGGGAAATGTTGTAGATACGAGAGTTGCTACTTGTATTTTGTGATTTGCCAGGGATTAACAGGGAAAATCTGGCAACACAACTAAGAGAGTACCAAGCTACTTTCTGGTTAAGCGAGTAAATTCCATAAAAAAATTAAACTAGTAAGCCCAATAGAGCAGATAAAAAACTACTGAGCCCGTGAATTTTTGTTAAATTAAATTAAAATATGCATTGAAATAATTAATGTATTACGAGTATCAACCAAAATAATGTATTTAAATAGTAAATAAAACGCAGAAAATTTCCAAAATTGAGTTTAAATACTCTAATAGCCTTTTCACACTGCATGTGGAATCGACCTTATGTCATTTAAAGCTGAAATCGATTGATTTTGCATACAGTGTAAAAAGGCCTTAGCCTTTATAGCCTTTTCAGACTGAATGCGAATCAAGCGTTTTCAGCTCAAGGACGATTTATAAATGACATTTGTAAATTTGACCACATATCATTTCCGGTCGATTTTGCCTGTAGTGTGAAAGGCTATTAGAGCAAACCAACAATTATAGCAGTCATTTTGTGTGGACTTTGACAAATATTACTGCTGGAAATCTCTAATCGGATTTGTTGGAAATGGGTGTAATAACAGAGGTTCATAGGGTATTTCCGGTCCCGTTTTTAATTTTTTTTCAGAAATATTTCAATTCTCGCTAATGTCAGCAAATTTCCAATGTTCCAAAAATTTTATAATAGCAAATTATCCCATAGAATTTATTTTGGGAGTGGAAATTGCCATTCCCACAATTATATGGGCGATTAAACACCAATAAGACGGACAAGTCGGAAATATTATATTTTTGCGGCGTTGAGAAATATACTGCATTTGCTTGGAGTTTGCGGTCGCCTTTTTGTTTTCAGTTTATTATTGTTCTAAAATTGGAAACTACCCAGCAAAGAGATCTAGTATAGAATCAGATAAGAACGTGTTTAAGTGATGAATGGGTGACAATGAACTGCTTACTTCGATTTGGATGAATCATGCATGATTTTAAAATTAACTGGGAAACATTGGAAGGAATGGGGTGCATATATAGATTTGCTCTTTTTGCATTAACCCAGTAAAATCTTTGTCATTACAAGTTACATTAATAGGTAATGACATTTCATTACCTTCAGGATTACTTACAACTAATAAGTAATGAGTTACAAATAACGACTCATACACAACCTTCAAACTCATCCAAAAGTGATGAAATTATGAGTGGAGTTCATGGTTCATGAGTTTATATTTTTCATATTTGTAATAGTTATTCGTTAGCTCCTTGGTATGACTGCGAGTAAGTCGTTTCCCCTACTAACATCCACATGCAAAGTAATTCGAAGTGTAATTCGAAAGGTAAGTAATGAATACGTTTTGGTTTGGTTTACCACCAACGTTACTTGGTAATGGGAGTTTTTGCTGGGAATTTGTTATTTATTAAAATATTGTAGTGAATTTGGGCTAATTTACAATTTTTAATAAATGAAACCCTCCAAAAAAATAACATAATTGTAGTGTCCAGTAATCCATAATTAATTAATTACGAATTTAAGAATCTTTAGTTAAAGTGCTTTCGAATGAATTCTTTGATAAAGGAATTATTCGATTTTTTAAAGCTATTTAGAATAACTTCTGTTCCCCCGTTGTTCGCTGGATAAGTCTATAAATTAACTCAAAATTATGTTATATTATATGCATGTCGGTAAGTCGTACTACTACTTCGGACGAGAACTAATTCTAAATTAATATTCAGTACAGTGAATAGTAACGGTTTAATAAAAAGATTGATTGCTCAACGGAGATAAAATAAGAAAACATGGTAGTAAAATATGTACTCTTCATATCAGGCCCTATAATGAGTTAAAATTAACTAAAATTTAGGAAACCAAGTACATTTTTACTAAATATAAGTAGAATTTTGCTGAAATTTTCCTAAATCTAAGTAAATTTTTCCTAAAACCAAGTAATTTTTTACTTTTTTTACTAAATCTTAGTAAAATTTTGCTGAAAATTTCCTAAAATTAAGTAAATGTTTACTCAAATCAAGTAAATATTTACTCAAACTAAGGACAATTTTGCTGATTTTTTCCCTCAAAACGAGTAAATTTTTACTTAAGCTGAGGAAAATTTATTGTATACAAGTAAAAAAGTTCATTTTAACTAAATATATATATTTAATATTTCTCAAAAGTTGCATGATACCTCTGCCATAAGGAGTTGAGCTATTACTCCATGATTGTTGCGAAGGCAAGATAGGCGCCTTCGCAGTGGTTGTTTAGAATAATTCATAAAGTATTTAAGAAATAAGTCTCTGCAAACGAACGAGAATTGCTTCTTAGATTAATATTCAAGAATTTTTTAAACAATTTCAAATGTTTTTACAAGTTCATCAATACTTAAATGTATGAAGAACTCGGCATAAATTTCAGTAAACATTTTAACTTCATTTTAGGAAAAAACACATTAAATTAAAATTTCCTAAATGGAATTTTTTCCATACAAACAATTTCAGATTTTTTTCTCACTTAAAACTTTGGAAATATTCTTCCACATAAGTTTGAATTTACTCAATTCTAAGAATGTTTTATTAGATCCAAAGAAATGTTTTTAAGTAAATCTACTACCCTTTTTCTAGTAAATGAACTATTTACTATGGCTTTGAAAGAAGGAAACTTTACTCATACTTAGTTAATTTTCCAACTTTTTAGGAAATTTTTACTGGAGCGTTTGGAAACCACTCATATTTAATTGTGACGATCTTCGAGAAATATTCTGATACATTCGTCCGACAGACATTGTCGGCAAAATTGCATTTCAGTAATCCATCTATCATCTATATGAATGGTGATGTGAGATTGCAGAAAACTGCTGTTATGCCAAAAAACAGCTGTAATAGCAGAAAAGTGTCTGCTGATAGGCAGCAGACAATCGCTGCTTTTATTAACAGACTTGTTCTCTAAGTGTAGAACTTTTTTTAAATAGTTGCTTGAAATTACATACATACATATCGAGGGCTTATATTCATAAGTGGCTATGAACAAAAACATAACTTTTCAGGAGAGCGAAAAAACTGATTTTCTCCTTAATGTTGTATGGAAAACGCATTTTCTGTGATGTACACAGCGAATTTAAAGATTCCAGCTTCATCCATCAGATTGGTCGCTTGTAACATATATGTAGCCAGTCACGAAAATCGCTGCAATTGATGAACAATTTTTATTTTAACTTTCTTCATTCATAATTCTGAAACTTTTCATACACAAATATTTCCCATGAAGTCAGCAATCACATGCCATAAAATTATTTTGGTATTCTCAATATAATAAAAAGTTACGCCGGTGTTTCTAATATACTTTTCACAATTTTTGACTTTACAGCCACCATTTTTCCTATTTTAGCTTCATAACTGGGGAATCAAAATGCTATTAACGCGAAGTGATGGAATTTGATAGTACGATATGCCCTAAATCTAGAAAAATGTTTTAAACAAAATCGTTGTAGCGAATTATAACCTTTATTTTATTTATTCCATTATTTTTATGTTCATAGCCACTTATGCAGTCACAAACTAACGTGCGAGGGGATTTCCAAATCAAAAAATTAAAAAAAAGGGTTTAGAAAAAAATCTTTTCCAAATTTATATGACAGATGACATCCAAATCTGAGAATAGTTTGGCATCAAAAACTCATTTTCGATATATATTTTGAAGAAATATTACACAAAAAACGATCAAATTCCTCGGCGATAAACCCTTCAGTGACGCATTTTTTTGGATAAATTGGATATGCTTCTTGACGAAGTATGGGTCTAAATAGGATATCTAAAGTGTTTTGGAGTTTTTAATTTATATAGGACATGAGTAACAGGATGTTTACTCAAAATCTTTATACGCATATTCCGATTAAATAAAAAATATTTGGAAATGTTTCTCCATTTTTATAATCTTAAATATGTAAAAAACCAAATAATTAGTATTTTAGAGTTTCGTTTTCCTACGTAGATCCATGTTACTGAATTTGTTGTTTCTCTTTTGAATAATACTTGTTACATATGTACAAAAAAATACTAACTCTGAAAAATATTTGACATAAGTGATAAATATAACAAAAATTTTAGTAAGTTAAAACTCATTGCTTATTGTTTCGCAACTTTAAAGTAGATTTTAAAATAGAGACCTACACGCAGAGAAAAAATGCATTTCGTACAAACGAAATTTTAGACACGTAAACATCGTTTTTGAGTTTCGTTTGTGGGAAAAATTAGTTTGTTTGCGGTAAACATGTCATCAGTTCTTGTAAATGAACAAAGAGAAATACGTTTATGTATATCAAACAGTATTCTTCGTTTGTCTAAATGGATTTGTATTATAATTGCACACTCCCAAAACATTGGAAGTAACAGAAACCGTTGTTGTTGTTGCATCTGTGATGAAAATAGGACACATCGGTTCAGATTCAGATACAGCTCCATAAAAATGTCCAATCGCAAATGTTACATCTTAGCGCTCTACAAGCATCAAGCTAATTACTTTCTTTTATTAAGAATATTTTAGATTTCATTATGATATCATAGTGATTCTTATCTACTCTTTTTTTAAATTACTAAACGATTTTGTTATTAAATTTCCAAACTTTTATTGCAGTACACAATTAAAAGTTCATATGATATAGCTCTAGTCGAATGTCAAGAAGTGGTATCGGTTAATACAAATGAAAATTTTCCGAACAATTTGGTGTCCATTAGCGAAATTAGCACTACACAATATTGAAATTGGCACAATTCGTTTAGTTTGTTTGAATTTTTCAAAACCTTTGTCCGAAATTCAAGAAAGTGTCCACGATTTTTTTATGTAATTTTCGTGTTTTCATGATTTTACTACAAAATTACCAGTTCAGACGAGTTATTTTAAAAATACATTAAAAATGCTATATTTTATTGCTTCAGAAAGTCTAGAAGGTTTTAAAAAGTATATGTTCGAAACCTCTCTGGGGGGGGTTTGAACCCCCAAATTCTTTGGCATTGGTTTAATCGCTGTTGAGCTCGTTGGATTTATTTATTCTTTTTAATTTTGAGAGCAATGCCAGCAGCAAAAAACAGCTTGTAACCAGAAACAAAACAGAATTATTTAAAAGCACATAAACACACATACACACAGTTTTCAATCTAAATACAAATTGTTATTACAATTAAATAATAAGTAATACAAACAAAACTACCTGCCTGCGTACATAATACATAATATATTCATATGTATACATACATATATCTGTATCTTTTTGTAATAAAATGAAAATTATAAAATGAAATGTTATAAATCCAAAATTGAAACCAATGCATATTACAACTTTAAGATTTAAGCGAAGAGAATAAAATGAATTTCCTTACTTTTTACATATACAAATCCAACATACATATAGTATTTGTATACAATTTTGTACGTTTTTTATAGCTACAAAAACCATCTCCCTCCAACTCTGAAAGGCTTGGACGGATGCACAACCAAAATGTGTGTTATTATTGATTTTTGGTTTGTTTCAATTATTATTGTTTTATAGAAATCTCAATATTTTGTATACCTACAAATACATATGTACATGTATATAAACTAAAAGTACAATAAACCAAAACGTAAAATAATAAAAAAGTGATTATTATTTGAACAGCTTTATCAGAAATAATATTCTCAGCTTCGATAGAAATTTAATTATAGGTGAGTATGTACCCCATATAGACAGACATAAATGCTGAAGCGAAATTTAAAAGCGACAAAAAACAAACAAACGTTGCCTTCGACATCCCACTTAAGAAACAGATGGGGATATTCAAGCTGTGAACTGTTTGGGGTTATATTTCGGTTCCGAATTAAAAAATATATTGCATTATGTGGAATTGCTAGACTTAAATGTTCTTGACATTAAAAGAGCACAATAGACGCGTTTTATTTGCCAAAATAACATTTAGGCAAAAACACTTTTTATATTTTCGATAACTTGGTAGCATTGTCAAATCCACAAATATATAAGTATACATAATTAAAAATTGTAAAAAAAAATAATTAAACTAAATTTTGTATATAGAAATATATTAGAAATAAAGGAATTCTAGTGAAAATAAAAATTCAATGGAAATGGGGAATGTAGCGCACTACAACGCGCTTATGGCGTTGCACTTCGAACAGCTTTAATTTTGATTTGTAGATCCTGCGAAGAGACATCTATTATTCAAATTAATCATACTCAGATTAATTTAAACAAACATTAAGTTCGCAGGGCCAAAAAATCAGATAAATTTAAAGAAGTAAAAGCCGAATCTTACTTTCAAGGGTATTGGCGACATTACGTAGAAGAAAGTTATATGTATTGTAACCATTTGAAGAAATTATAATAGTTCTTTTTGTATATTGTATATCGAACTACCACGTCCAAATTTATCTAATTTAAATCTGTACGAAATTATAGGCTTTCGTAAAAAGATATGTCAAAATTTCAAATGAACAAAATTCATATATAGGTTGGGCCATTTAAAATTTTAAATTAGATTAAAAATGTACTGATTATTTTCACAAATCTCGGGTTTTATTGGAATGTGTCTTATGATCGGTTGGCATTGAAAGTGGGCGAAATCGGCCCAGAGGGAAAATATTTTCCCTAACAAGGACTGAAAATACCCTTTTTTGAAAATTTCCTGATTTATATGCACTTGAAATTTGTTGCGTACATTCCTCTTGTAACATGAAAGCACCAAAAAAGAAATGGAACAAAAAGGTATAAAAATGGTACCAATGATACGACAGCAACTGGAATCATGAAATTCGTTGTGGACATCTAATCTACTTGCGTAGACACGTAAAATGGAGGGATTTTTCAAAATTCGTACTTTTGGGACGAAAAGGGATAAAAATGGTACCAATGACACAACAACAGCTAGAATCATGAAATTCGGTATGCACATCTCTCTAATTGCCTGCACATTTATAATAGAAGGATATATCGAAATTCGTACTTTTAATGAATACTATTGAAAAAGGAGGGATAAAAATGGTACCAACCAAACCGCTGTAGTTGAAATCATGAAATTCGGTGTATACATTAATCTGACTGTATAGACGCGAAACATAAAGGATTTTTTCTAAATTGGTACTTTTAAGGGGAAAATAACGCGAAAGGGATAAAAATACACTTAAAATAAAAAGACTGCTATTAACAAGAGACATTGTTTGCTGGCCATCAGCAGGCACTTTTTCTGCTATTACAGCAAATTGTCTGCTATAACAGCAAATTATCTGCAGTTTTGCTTCAGCAGCCACACTGCTTAAAAGTTTGCTGGCTGCTGAAAATTGCTGCTGTTAATTAAAATTAAAAAAAGATTAATGGAGCCGGGTCTTATATTTTTATTAGTCCGAGACAAACGCTAATGAAATGTATTATATTTTCTAAAGAGCATGTTTAATATATTCAACTGGCTCACAGTGCTTTGATGAATCCGTTTAATAGTTATTCTATTTATCTAAATTCTTTCCGATGATAGACTATATCTTCGAAATTTCTGATAGTCCTCAAAATATTTTAGTTTTTTTCGTTTGTATTTTTTTTTTTGGTCTGTAATCAATATTTGATTTGAACTGGGATATTGTCCAGGCTCAAGACCATTTTGCATCTATATTTAATAGAATGCAAATTTATTTACAAATGGCATGGTGACATTTATTACTTGGCTGCAGACTACCACGATCATGATTTCGACCATGTCAAAAGTCTTTTCAAGTGGCTTCGCAGCGACTTTTCAACATCAAACCCGGCCTCTATAAGGAGATGATTCTCACAAACGAACGAGAAGCACAACTCACTTGCCGAATTTGCGTTTAAAAAATCGCACCAAGTAATAAAGCACACATGCCATCTTACAAGCATCTCATTAAGTTGCATATGTAAGTATGTGTATATGCAGGTATAGTTACCCAGCAATACTTCTGCTGTGCCAACGCTCATTTGTTTTAGTTTTTTTCGTTTGTCTGTAATCAATTTTACTCCGAGTCCTTTACAATGACAAAATAATCTGAATTTAGCGGTAACGATCGGTTTTAGCTGTCAGTTAGTGTCACTAATTTAGCTATACATATATCCATTAGGCACACATACATTTTACAGTCTGAAACTGCAGCACAAATAATGATATGCTCGTTGATATAAATAACATCAATGCATTGATATATACGTAAAATAAAATTAGCATGCCCTTAAAGTAATAAATAAAATGTTAATAGTTTTTTGTTTTTTTTTTTTTTTTTTTTTGCGTGTGGAAATCTCTAGCAGAAAAGTAGAGAAGTAAGCAGTCTTCTTGAAAATTATCCAAAACTGACGAAGAACCATGTTGAAATGTATATAAAATATAAATCTGTCCATAGTGAGATCAGGAAGCTATTTACGATATTAGAAAGAATAAATCAACTCCATTCGCCCAAAAATGGTTAGCAGACTCAAAAAAGTCTAAGCCGATAAATGATTGTTTTTAGAATTAAACTTTTTGTTGCAATGGTAATGGAGCACGTGCAATTTATGGAAGGTATTCTTAACTGTCATTTTAAACACAAAGAATATTTGCGCAAAACGTCGCGTTGCACATAATTTTGCATATGTGGTTCTACACCAGAGTATGTAAAACACATTATATCGCATTTTGCGCAATACGTTTTTCCCTATAAACAATATATCTAGTAGTCGATTACAGAATTAGAAAGTTAATTTTTAACCATTACTCAAAAATTCCGAACACCTTTGAAATGATATAACTTAGCTATCGACGTCATCGACGCACACTCGACCCGACGTTCGTCGCCCGACGCTATTAAACAGTGAAACACCCTAAAACCCAAAAAAGCAGAACAGAACAAGAACAAATAATAAAGTGTAGCAAGTATTCCACATTTTTCAAAGCAATCTGTACAACCAGGCGTTGTTAATCAACATTCTAGCGGAGACGTATACGAAGTTAGTGCAGATACAAAAAGTAATACTTACAGCGAATAATAAAAACGAGTAAAAATTTTGGTTTTTGAACGAATCTGGATAAATCAAAACGGTGCCATAAGGCACTACTTGGCGATTTCGTGAGAGCAGCCAGTGTTTATTAAATCAATTTTTATTTTTTATAAGTGCCGTTAAAAACAAACTGACTAACTGTTAGTTTAGTACTAACTTGACGTTACTTTTTGTATTTAGCGGAGGAAGAAGGTATGTACAATTTAATTAATGTCAAATAATTATAATTTGTACTATAATAAAAACTAATTGAAAATAAAATTTGGATATGTGTTTATTTGTGAAAAAGAAGATATGTTGCGCAATTCGCAAAAAAAATGTTTTATTCGCTGTTTTTGTAAATAATTTGATTCTATTCAATAGCAGAATCATGCTGCTGAAACAGCTACAGTTGTCTGTTGTAACAGCAGGAAAAAAGTCTCCTAAAAACAGCAAACATCCACCTGCTATTTCAGCAGCAAGTCTGCAGCAGACTTTTCTGCTGTTTTTACAGTCAAATTCTTTTGAGTGTAGTATCAACCAAACGGCTGTGATTGGAATAGTGATGTGTATTTCTCTGACTGAAAAGACTCGAAAAATAATGAATCGTTCGATATTCGGCTTGAAATGTTTACTAACCAAACCGCCGAAGTTGAAATCATGAAATTGAAAGGAATTTTTCGAAATTTGTTCTTTTAAACGGAAAATGGAGCGAAATGGGGATACAGCTAAAATAATGAAATTCGCTGTGTATATTGCTCTGACTGCTTAGACGCGAAAAATAAAGATACATATTTCGATATTCATACCTTCCGGATCTAAATGGAATTAAATTGGCACCAATCAAGTGGCTGTAGCTAGAATCATGAAATTCGTCTGATAAGAGGACTTTTTTCGTACTTTTAGAGTCAAAATTAAAAAAAGAATAGCTGTAGCTAAAATCGAGAAATTAAGTGTGTACATTCTACTGAGAACGTAAAACATATTGGATCTTCAATGGGCTGTAGCTGGAATCAAGGAATTGCAAATGGGAAAATCGCCCCTGAGGGAAATTGTTTCTACCTAATAACGACTGACAATGCACCTGATATTTAGGGCATATTTTTGAAGATTAGTGCCTCATGTCCTCTTTTTGCTTGTTATACCCTCCACCTCCAGGATGGGGGTATACTAACTTTGGCATTCCGTTTGTAACACCTTGAGATATCGACCTGAGACCCTATAAAGTATATATATTCTTGATCGTCATAAAATTCTAAGACGATCTAGCCATGCCCGTCCGTCCGTCTGTTGAAAGCACGCTAGCATCTAAACGAAAGGAGCTACAATGTTAAAATTTTCCATAAATGCGTATTATAGTCGTAGATCGGTTGGGATTGAAATCGGCGAAATCGGCCCAAAGGGAAAAATTTTTCCCTCACAAGGACTAAAAATACCCATAATAATCCCTAATATTTTAGCGTATTTAAGCATGTTTTTTGAATATGTCTGTTTATATTTGCTTGATATTTGGTATGTGCATTCTCCTTATAGCAAAAACGTGCACCAAAAAGTGATTCTTATTTGTAGGGGGTGAAATGGGCAAAAAAAGGTATAAAAATGGTATATATTTAACTGCAACAGCTAGAAACACGAAATTCGGTGTGTACATTCCTCTAATTGAGTAGATACATAATATAAAAGTATTTTTTTCCAAATTCGTACTTTTAAGGGGTAAAATGGGAATAGAGGGATAAAAATGGACCAACCAAGCGGCTGTACCTAGAATAATGAAATTCGGTGTATACATTCCTCTGATTGCATAGACAAGTAAAATACACGGATTTTTCGAAATTCGTACTTTTTGGGTCCAAAATAGAAAAAGGGGATAAAAATAGTACCAACCAAATGACCGCAGCTAGAGTCATGAAATTCGGAGTATACATTCCTTTGACTACGAAGACATGAAAAATAAAGGGTTTTTCCAAATCCGTACTTTCAAGGGATACAATAGGTACGGAGGGATAAAAATGGTACCAACCAAATAATGGAATGGAATAATGAAATTCGGTGTATACATTCCTCTGATTGCGTAGATACTTAAAATAAACAAATTTTTCGAAATTCGTATTTTTTGGTGTTAAAATGAAAAAAGGAGATAAAAATAGTACCAATAAAATGACCGCAGCTAGAGTCATGCAATTCGGAGTATACATTCCTCTGACTGCGTAGACGCGGTAAATAAACGGATTTTTGGAAATTTGTACATTCAAGGGATACAATGGTACAGAGGGATAAAAATAGTACCAACTAAACGACTACAGTTAGAATGATGAAATTCTAATTGCGTAGAAACGTCAAGAGGGTAATACTTTTGGAATTAAAATAGAATGGAAATACAACAAACTGTTGCACCCACTATCTACCAATATTTATGGTATTTAAGCTTTTTGAAAATATAAATATAAGAATATTTATTTTTTGATTTGAAATAAATAATGGTTTGAAATAATAAAAATATTATATTTATTTATAAAATTATTTTTTCAATATTTGTATTTGTTTTGGTTTGGCTATATTACAAAATTTATATTTTCCTGTAATATTACTGCACTTCTACGAAAACCGACAACCTCTGTGGAATGCTATCCATGGTGGAGGGTATATAAAGTTCGACCCGGCCGAACTTAACTCCGTTTTGCTTGTTTTATATTTATATAGTAGATGACTATTAATATTATTATAATGAAGAATCACTATTTATTTAAAACAGTGCGCATAAGAATACAATTTTGTTTATGTTAGTGCACTTCTATGTAAAGTTGACAGCCTCTAATCTGCCGGTAATACTGTGGAATGCAATTCGTGATGGAGGGTATATAAGATTCGGCCCGGTCGAACTTAACGCCTTTTTACTTCTTTTAAGTTTCAGTTTGTCTTATTTTAAGTATACATTTATTTGGCACCTAATCAACCTTATAGCCTTGTCACACTGCATGCGACATCTAGTTGAATTGACATAAGGTAGATTTACAAATGTCAAATTTGTATGGGAACTGTAAATCGACCTTATGTCATTTCAGCTTGATTTCACATGCGGTGTAACAAGGCTATTATTTGGATGAAAATAATTTCCTATATGAAGGAAAATTGAACGTTAATCAAGTTGCATTTAAACAGGGCATTACTTTTTGGCGATATGCTTTTTTCTGCCTTAAAAGAAAAGCCAGTCCAATGATAACTTCAGTAATCTTGGCTCTTTGCCGATAATCCTCTCCAATAGATCATCACACCGTGCGTAATCGTTGCTCATTGCAGATTTAGGTTCGCCGCTGCCGTTTAATGACCTCAAACCGCTTAATAATTCTTTCTGGATTCTTTTTCGGATTTTCTAGTATCAGTATTTATGATCGCAGTACAATATTTAGTATATGAGTATTTTTTCGTTTGAAATTAAAATAAACAAAACAAACAACGAAAAATATTGGCTGTTTGCGGTACGCCGTACACTTATTCATTCCGCTCCCCCAGAGACACCCACTAAGTACACACATATGTATGTATGTACGGCCGAGTCAGACGGAATGCGCGAAATGCTATGGACGACAGGTCGCCGCCTTATCAGTAGTTTGTGGCAAATATTTGTTTTTTAGATTTTCTACGACGACTACATCAGTATGGGTGAAGTCCCACAGGGGCCAGGGGCCGGGGGGGTCATAAGGATGATTGAAATCGATTTAATTTATTGGAAAATTTGGACAACTCACCTGATTGATGATTTCGATTTTAAAATCATGATAATTACTCGCTGTCAATGGATGTTGAAACGTGCTGCTGGCCAACGAGGAAGTCGATCCGGTGCGCGGTATCGTAAGGGATGACTGATGTTGCTGCTGATGATGATGATGCCATTCCACCGAGGTGCTCGTCTGCAGCGGTCGGTGGTGATGTTTGCTGCGACTGGCAGACGTTAGGAAGATCTCATGATCCAGGGACGAGGATTTCAGTTTGGCTCGCGCTAATTTCGGAGCTGGTGGAAAGGCGGGGGTGTTGCGTATCGAACGTGGTGTGGACGGCGGTGAAGGCATATGTGGTGACGTGCTAGTATCAACTCGGCAAAGTAATGTTGGATGTAGGAAAGTTAAAATAGAAATGGACTAGCACTGAATCTCGAGCTGTAACTATGTGCGAGTATGGTTACGCTTCAGTTACAGTTGTTATTTTGAGCGACTCACTCTGATGTCGTTCAGAAGTTGAGGTGTTGCTGCTGCCGCCGCAATTCTTTCCGTGTGGGGATGCTGGCGCTGTTACGTTGGGGATAAGGTTGCCCTGCCTGCCCGTTTATTTTGCAATTGTTTCGCCGCTGCTGAACAATGTACGTGGAACGTGTGTGTAACCTTAGATTTGCTTTGTTAGTCTATTTTTTTTTCTTTTTCTATTGTTTCTCTACAACAGCAACAAAAACAACAACAGCACTGCTGCAATGGAATTACATTAGAAATGTTTATTTTTTGATTTGTTGCTTTTGTTGTTGAGTTTTGTGAACGTTACCTTGATTTCCCGATCTATGTGCGTATTTCCGTGTCTGGAGTTCAGTTACTAAACGTTCTTCTTTCTTTGGATTTAGCCGTTTTTTTTGGTATCGATGTGTTTTTTTCGTTAGACTTTGCTACTGTCTTTAAGTTTTTAGCCAAACAAATCCCCACTTCTCGCCACTTCAAAATACAAAATTTAATTAAAACAAAATCACGCACACACAAAATCGAATCGAGTGTTAATCAAAGAGTAACAGGAGACGAATTAAGGTTTAAAAAGTAAAACACGACAATTCAAGCACGCTCAAAAAACACAAAAAAGAAAACGCACACACACAACACACCAGCCAACCAGCCTATAAAGATCTTGAGGTATTCGTGCGTTTTGGTACTGTTGGGGTTTCGTATATTTTATTCTCTCCAGTGTTGTTGCCGCTAGACGCTAGCCGCTGTGCAAAGATCGATTGATCTTACTAGCCGTGACTGTGGATGTCGATTCCCCCCAAACGTTTTTGGAGAAGTTAATAAGTTCAGTCAGTCGGTGTCAGTGTGTTCACTGATCTCCCCCCAAAGAATTTGTGGTGGTGCAGTAATGTGAGAGTGGGGTACACATATACATAGCTAGAGAGGGAGAGAGTCAGAAAGAGAGAGAGAGAGTCAGAAAGAGAGAATGAGGAATGGTTCTCTTCTCCAGAGCCCCCCAATGAGTGAGCACAACGATAGTGATGACAAAAGGTATGGAAAAAGAAAGCGCCTATTTTGAAAACGCTAGAAATGTGGTGACAGCTGGCCCAAATGGAATTTAAATTATTAAACCAGTCTCGTCATCAGTGTTGCCACTGAGAAGAATTATTTCCTACCAAAATTTTCAGAAAAAACTACCAAAATCGTGTAGAAACTACCAAAAAAATAACTATAAAAGTTAGTTTTTAGTATATGTAATGCGTTTAATTGACACTGCTTATATTATATGGAATATGTACATAAATATAAAGGTTCAGCAAAAACCGAAGAACAAAGAAATTGAGTGCTTAAATGAAATAACTCCTTCAGGTCTTGTCTTTCCAGGTGAAAAGTAATTCAAAATTGATGTCGACTGGAAACAACTTAATTTCAAAACTTGATTTGAACTGGGATATTGTCCAGGCTCAAGTATTGCTGGGTAACTATACCTGCATATACACATTCTTACATATGCAACTCAATGAGATGCTTGTAAGATGGCATGTGTGCTTTATTACTTGGCGCGATTTTTTAAATGCAAATTCGGCAAGTGAGTTGTGCTTCTCGTTCGTTTGTGAGAATCATCTCCTTATAGAGGCCGGGTTTGATGTTGAAAAGTCGCTGCGAAGCCACTTGAAAAGACTTTTGATATGGTCGAAATCATGATCGTGGGAGTCTGCATCCAAGTAATAAATGTCACCATGCCATTTGTAAATAAATTTGCATTCTATGAAATATAGATGCGAAATTGTCTTGATCCACGACAATATCCCAGTTCATATCAAATATTGATTACAGACCAAAAAATACAAACGAAAAAACTAAAATAAATTCAAAACTTAAAACTATATTCGTCAAATATACTCTTGAAGGGGGTTATCTTCCTCAAGCATGAAACGTTAGTTAGAAATAAAACTTGTAATTTAAAAGGGAGTTGCAAGTTCCACTTCTGTCGAGTATTTATTTTAAACTAAATTCATAATATAAACTTACAGCAAAAGAATCTTCCAAATAAAAAACATTTAGATATACATGTGTATGCACAAAAGATATTTTGAATTTGTGAGTGTTTTAGAATTTTGACCAAATTCAAACGCTTAGCACGTAGTTTTTTAATGTATTTAAGGTAAGATATTATCGTCAAGGTGTAGAATATTTCCTCCGGATACGTCTGTCAAAATTATATATCATATATCAGATACAATTTGATCTAAATATAAATCTCAGATAAAATTTTCTTGTCTAAGTTGGTTAAATTAACAACTGTTTGGAAACTGCATTTCTATGTTTTTTGAAATTTCAAAATATTTTAAAAGGCTGATTCCATTCTTTAGAAATCATGGATTTTAAATAGCATTCATTCATTTTAGAAAAATTTAATTAAAAATGTGTCTAATCCTTAGATTAAGTTTATACATTTACTTAGATTTAATGCATGTTCTCAATACATTCAAATATTAATGAACTTCAACAATTCGATGTGATTAGAAAATACTTGAATAGTAATCTAAGCCGTAATTCTTTTTTTGATGATATTTCGGTTTAAATATGATTTCTACAGAGATTTTGGGTTTCAAGTTCATACAGGACATGATTAAGTGAATGTTTTCTAAAATCATTATCCTGCAAATACCGGTTAAATAAAAATAATATTTTGAAATGTTTCTTCATTTTTAAAATATCGAATATGTAGGAAATGCAAAATAAAAAAAAAAATAATTTTAATAAAATCATAGTTACAAGCTGTCTGTTTGTGTGGAGTTTAATGTCTGTTTAATCCTTGACCCGACATGCAGAAAATGAGGGGATTTTTTGTTGTAAAAATATGATTTTTTCTTTAGTAGTGGGCCGCGGAGTTACACTGGAAAAAACTACAATTCCATTTAGAATGATGTAAATGTGGAGATATTAATACTGTGATTTGTACCAATCGATCCATAAAATGGATCATCCAATTAAACGTTGAATGGGACTAAAGTATTTGAAATTTGAACACCAGTTCAAATATGTTCTTCAAACCGGGTCGCACCGGTTGTCCGCAAATAAAATATTATTAATTATAGTTAAAAATCTGTCACTAAAAGACAAAGATGATCGTAAAATATTTGTTTCTATTAGACTTCAACTGAACATTTGATATCATTGAATATAGAATCACTCACATGCCTTTTTTAAGCCAAAAAGGATTCATTTTAGGTGTGGAAAACCCATACGGGTTAATGTTCTTACGGACTTGGTTAAAATAAGGCCATGTATAAAATTGTTAGAAGAAAATTTATTATTATTAATATTATCATTATATATTGATTCATTATACAATGTACCAAACGCGATGCTGAGAAATAATAACGAAATGTTAAAAAATTCTGATGGGGTATTACATTATTCACACCACTGGCCTTCATACATACTTTTCATTCCAACCGCGAGACATCATTGTTTAAAGATAGAATTTCCATACCAAAATTCGGAATATTAAGATTTTAATAGAGCATTTCCACAAGATATAACACATTTTTTTAAAGGCTGATATCTCGGGAATTGAATGCATTTTTTTTAAATATTTACGAAGGTAAAGAATTTCAAAATATAACCACAATAAGTATTACTAATTTTAAATATTTTTTTTAATATTTCTTCTCAGAGTTTGGGTATATAGTATGGCTTTTTTTCTTTAATCCCTGTAAATAAGCTGCGATAACAACAAGAAGGAAAACGTCAGTCGACCTATATATACCCTATACCCTGTATGGAAGTTATAAGGACTTACATTTTATTTAGGACCGGATGATTTGTCTGAAATGTACTGGATAGTTCCTGGCACATGGTCCCAAACAAACAATTGTTAAAAATATGTTGAAATATCAAGTCTTAGTGGATTCCAGGCACTAGTATAGAAGTTAAAAAAGATTTAATTTTATCTGGGATAGGGACAATTATATGGGAGGTACTATAAGGGGCGTGGCTAAAGCATACACATTTTTAGATTTAAAATGATTAAAAAAACATGTTCAAATATAAAATTGCAACTGATTTCGACTATCCGTATGGAAGTTATGCCAGTTTTATTTTAAACAAAGTTTATGTCAATTTGTGTGAGAGGCGTGGCAATATTGCCCATATTGCAGGTGAATGCAACGTCTATAAAAGCATTCGTAAATATTAAATTTCACAGCATTCCGATCATCCGTAAAGAAGTTATAACAGTTTTAATTTTAATTAGTTTAGAATGATTTGTGTGGGAGCTACTGGAAGAGGCGTGACAAAACTCGCCATATTTTGTACGCTTAACTAATTATAAAAACTTTATCAAATACCAAAATATAGCTGATTCCGAATATCGGTGTGGAAGTTACATTGGTTTTAAATTGACATATTCCTATGTCATTTGTGTAGGAGGTACCAGAAGTGGCGTGACAATTTCGCCCATTTTCGAACTTAAACTAAGTTTGGGCAAAAAATATTACCATGCGCAAAGTTTGAATTGATTCCTTAGCTCCTTTCGCGAGTTATAGTGTACACCAGCCAGACAATCGGACGAACGGACATGGCTCAAACAACTTAAAAAGTCATGAAACGGATTTGGTCGAAACGTCATTGGAAACTGTTGTCATTTATACAAAAAAATAAGTAATATTAGCGGCTATGTATAACTGTAATAGAGGCTAAATACAATCTTGATTTTAAGGTAAAAAGTTTAAAATTCACTTTTGTTAGACACGTATGTACATATATAAAAAATATTTGGGAATATGACTCTAAAATACGATACCGCTTTAAATTTCTTTTCGACTTTTTATAACCATCCCAAACTACAAAATATGCTAAGTGAAAATTGGACATGCCTCCAACTTTTTTGATATTCTAAAGCGATTAAAAAATCTATACGACTTAATAGGCTTACTACCTCAATATTTGTATAATATTTACTCGCTTAAAAATAATGTAACTTACTACTCTCTTAGTTACCGAGTAAAGTGGTACCAGATTTTTATCTCTGATTTATTTAAATAAAACCAGTGGATAAAAATGCCAAAATTGAAAATACGGTGTGTGCAACACTGTGTACATAATTAAGAAAGCTTTTCAACAAAAACTTTTATTGCAGAAGCTTTTCAACTATCTCAGGTGCAATATTTACCACATCCGTTACATACATACACTACTTAAAAACAAATCATACTTATTTAATGAAAATCCAATAACATTTCTAATAGTGCGTTCGAATATATAGCCAAAATCCACACTTTCCGGATTTTGGGATATTTTTATATGGAGTTTAACAGGTGAAATCCGGAAAAAGTGGATTTTAGATGTATATCAAAATGTAGTAAAAAAGTGATTAGTTTTAATGTGTATGACAAACATAAATATTTATTTACCAGTAACTCTCTCATATAATTTCGGTATTAAATAAGTAATAACGAATCTTACAAACATGTAGACTAAAACTAAACCAAAAATACTGCCAACTATGATTGTGGTCCATTCCAATGGATTCAGTTTATTTGTAGCTGGATGAACGTGATTATTGATGCCGACCTAAAGAAAAGGCAAAGAAATTAATTAAAAATGGAAAAAGGGTATGAAAAATTAGCCTAAACTATTTTTTATTTTAAGTTGCGTAGAAAGCTTTGAGAAAGGGAAAATATTTTCTTAAAGGAAAAAAATCAGTCAGCTTAATCAATCAGCCGATTTCATGATTTTTTTGACATATTAAATAATGTCCATTTCTTCTTTTGGGCGAATAATATTGAAGGAAATTGTTCGCTTTGTCCGAAATTTAATATTGACGCCGCACAGTGGTTCAGAATAAATTTCATCATCCAAATTTCAATAACTTTTGATCTAGTAGACATTTTTCAATTCTATAAAAAATTTAAACTAGTCAACATTAATGGGTCCAAAGTTGACTACTTTTCTTATTTTTCGATTTAAAAGAAAAATAAAATTTTTATTTCTTGTTTTCATGTATTTTTATATATACGTATTTTTATTTCGTATTAAGATTTTCAACTTTTTCAGATTTCTAAAATTGAAAAATACCCGTTTTTACAGGGTATCTTTTGTCTGCACGAAATTACAACCTTGGAAGATAGGGTACATTTATTGCAAAAAATCCGATTTTATTAGTTCCAATACTTCATTAACTTCTGAAAAGTAAGTACGCAGCTTAGAAGTCGAGCAAATTTCCTTTAAGCACAAGTTAAATGTTAGGCCAATCGGAGGTCATTTGCCGTAACTACATCGAAAAAACATTAAAATACTTGATTTTGCAGACAAATCGAATTAATGCAGGTAAACGGAACACAGTTAGTACTGCAACTCATTCAGGAGTATAACATTGTTGACATTGTTTTAATGTTCGGTATACATGAATATCAATTGAATTCACCTCAATGACTCCTTTTTTAAAAAAGGGTATTTTTGTAAATATTTATTACAAACAAACATTATTTGGCACAAACGCAATTTTGGCTCCATAAACAAATTCTAATAAAATAAATTCGAGTGCAAAATCACTTAAAATGTGAGAGAAACAGTTCGACAAAGTCAAAAAAGAAATTACGCTTTTAAACTTTCAAAATCTAAAAAAATTGAAAATCTGTAATCGAATTTTTTCTGCAAAATAAAAATTTTACTTTTCTCTAAATCGAAAAATAGTCAACTTTCGGCTATTTTCGAAAAAATGTCCGATTGCCCGAATTTCAATGTTAATAGGGCTGTTTTTCTTTAAATTCACTTTTGTTCGACACGTATGTACATTAGGCTGGGTCGTCATCCATACAAATGGAAAATCAAGTTCCAGTTACCCCACGAAAATAAAGTTTGGATTGATTAATGAGGATTTGCAAAATATTACGTTCCTAGATCAAGCCATCTGTGAGCTAAACGCTCCTGAAAATAACCCTAAAAATCAAATATTTTTTTTTGTGTTAAATTTTTTCCCAAAAATTTTTCCTGATATAATAGACCCTTGAATGCACTTTAAATAAAAATTTTGGTTCTTGTCTTAGAATAACTTGTTGGTCGAATTATTGGACGTTTATAGTATTTTTTTTTGTTGATTTTCACAGTGACAACTGAAAATTTTTTCGTATTTGGTGTTAGTATTTTATAAAAAATAAATAGCGGCAGTCAATACCTTTCGAATAATGCCTATATGATGAATATCGGAATTAAATTGACGCAACTGCGCTCATTTTTGTAAAAAGAGTTTGATTTTTTTTGCTCTGAAAAGCCATCTCCTGTATTAAATTATTTTACAAACAAAGAGTTAATGACGTAATTTTTCGTCCGATATTTATCATTTAGGTGTCATTCGAAAGGTATTAATTCCTTCTATTTATTTTTCATATCAACTCTTACAAAATGTTTCCAAGAAATATGAGTTTTTAGCTGCCACCTTTAAAACCACAAAAAATCAATGTAAACGTCCAATAATAATACCAATCAGTTGCTCTAAGACAGGAATAAAAATCTTTATTTAAAGTGCTTCCAATGGTCTATTAATTCAGAAAAAAATGTGGTCAAAAATGCGTCATAAAAAATTACACCGGAAAAGAAACAGTTCGACAAAGTCAAAAAAGAAATTACGCTTTTAAACTTTCGAAATCTAAAAAAATTGAAAATCTGTAATAGAATTTTTTTCTGTGTATTATGTGCAAAATAACAATTTGACTTTTACTTACAAAAAATCAATGTAAACGTCCAATAATAATACCAATCAGTTGCTCTAAGACAGGAATAAAAATCTTTATTTAAAGCGCTTCCAATGGTCTATTAATTCAGAAAAAAATGTGGTCAAAAATGCGTCATAAAAAATTACACCGGAAAAGAAACAGTTCGACAAAGTCAAAAAAGAAATTACGCTTTTAAACTTTCGAAATCTAAAAAAAAATTGAAAATCTGTAATAGAATTTTTTTCTGTGTATTATGTGCAAAATAAAAATTTTACTTTTCTCTAAATCGAAAAATAGTCAACTTTCGGCTATTTTCTAAAATATATCCGATTGCCTGAATTTCAATGTTAATAGGACTGTTTTTCTTTAAGCAGAGATAGCAATAATAATGCGTAATAACAAAAACGATAATAAAAAGTTAATTTTTTACTCGAAATAAAAAAAATATTTGTTCACATTTTCGCCGACTATAATATTAATATTTACATCAAAACAAATTTTCAAATATTTTGGACTTAGCCTTGATAACAATAATTTTGATTTACAAGAAGTCCAGAATATTTAAAACAAAATTATTTTTTTTCAAAATTTGGTTTCAAATACACATTGATATTGCTGTTGACGACAATTTTAAAAAAGAATTTTTTATTTTGAGTGAAATTTTAATTTTTTATTTGTAGTCTTAAAAAAAGGCCCTAATATCGCAAAATAATCCTTGTCTACACCTTTTCAAGTTTATAATGAGAAAATTACAAATTGTAATCAGAATATGTAAATTCATAATAGGAACATATTAATTGAATTTGAATTTAATACATAATCAGCCTATTCCTATTATGAGTTCATATTTCTCAATATGAATTTGCATTTCTCATTATGAATTGCTATGTGCCTATTATGAATTAATAGTTCTCAATATAAATTCATTCATTATGAATTTATATTTTTCATTATGAATTAACATGTTCCTATTATAAATTTACATTACCCATTATGAATTTATATGTTTCTAATATGAATTTACATTTCTCAATAGAAATGTGTATGTTCTGATTATAATCTTGAAAAGGTGTAGAACAAAAGTTATTAAATTTTGGCCGATGGATTTTGATTTTGAACCACTGTGCGGCGTCTATATTAAACAGTGTTGCCTTTAATATTACTTTAATACATATATAGAACATTTTCTAAATATTTCCACAACTCGATTCAAGAAAATCTGACCCAATATTTGAATCTTCAAAATTAAACCAATTGTATACTAACCCATCCACCATTTTCATTGATCCATGGCACCAGTTCGTCCTCTATGACATCTGACACGCTTTGCATTAATTTTGGCAAATACTCGGGATGTCCTTGGCGTACACAATCCACCGAAAGTCCACCGGCAATAGCGAACAATGAAACAATTTTGCTCCACGTAATATCCAGGCGAAATAGTTCACGAGCCACAGCACTTACTAGCAGTATTACAGTGTCGGCTGATTGGAATTCTCCCCCCGGATTACGGCAAATTTGACGGGCCACGCCCGTATAAATTCGAGGATGCATACGTTCTAGTTCGTCACCTAGCTGGGAAGAGAGATTGATTAAAGTGGGAGACCCCTACAAAACGAAACTTCACAGAACTTACCACCATCACCGCAGGAAAAACCTCGCGCACAACTGACATAGTGGATGTGCCCAAAATGCTGCGTATACGCTGCAAACCCAATTTCTTATTGAATAAACCCGAACGGCGTAAACGTCTCTTTATGTACTGGCCACATAGACAACGTCCCTAGAAGAATACGTCCCCAAAAAAATGAAACATGATTGATCGTCCTAATTTTCTTTTTCACTTACCTGTGTCACTATATCTTGGGCTGGTATCTGTGCTGCCTTCCATCCGATGGTGTAGGATAGCTTCCGAGTCACGACATCACTGACATTACTTAAACGTCTACGTGTGGAGATTTGATTTACTTCTAGGAGATTGGTCGAATGTAGAGTGGCTGGAAAACTAAATTTTCGCCTCGGCTGCATGTGCGCCAGGCGATCATTTAGGCTGGGAGCTTGCAGGAAATTCGAACCGTAAGTGTTACTGTAACCATTTTGATTATTGTCATTGTAGGGCACCGAATTGGCCATATTTGCTAGGATGGACGGCAATTATTCAACTAACTGCAATATTAGGAAAGGAAAATGGATGGTTAGTTAATTTTAGACAGGCTTCTGTGATATGATTTGTATTAGCCTTTTCAGACTGCGTGCAAAATCAATCAATTTCAGCTAAAGGTCGATTTACAAATGCCAGATCCCATATAAATTTGACATTTGAAAATCAACCTTATGCCATTTCAAGCTGAAATCGATTGATTTCGCCTGAAGTCTGAAAATGTTATAATAGCCTGTCAAGCTGTTTGAGAAATCTAGCAGAAATTACTAATAGCCTTGTCACCCTGCATGCGAAATCTAGCAGAAATGACCTAAGGTCGATTTCGCATGCAGTCTGAAAAGGTTATAAGCGAGTAAATCCCATGCAAATATTAAGGGAACTCACGTCAATATTTCCTAACCTAAGAAAGTGGAAAGTGGAAGTGTGATGTGTTTGAAGTGAGCGACCCATATTTTGTTCGAAAGTGTAAACTAAAATAAATACAACCCTGCTACAAATACCACAAAACAGCTGTTTAGTGGAATTTTTTATATTATTTGTTTATATTTATATAAACATAATGTCATAAATTTGTTGATGTTGAGGAGGAACTTTTACACTTTTATAACTTTCCTAAAGCGAAATTGCTCGACTTGAGTTCCCTTATAGCCTGAAATGACATAAGGTCGATTTTCAGATGTCAAATTTGTATGAGATCTGACATTTGTAAATCGACCTTATGTCACTAGATTTCGCATGCTGTGTGACAAAGCTATACCATGAAATTTAACATAAAAGTATGAAGTTCCTATGCTATCAGATATTCATCTTGTCACACGTTTTTCTATTTGTATGAAAAATATGGAAATTTCCACCGAAAGCCCATATATTCGACCAATCCAAACTGGATGTTTTCTAGTTTTCCACACAAACATTTGTATGTATATATATATGTGGCTATGTTGGCCACCTTAGACGCACGCAGCACTGCATTTATGGTTTATGATAATTAGGTGCAAACTATTTGTATATGGAATGGTAGTTTTCATAGCTTTTGGAAACTGTTGTTTTTTATTTTAATTTCACCTCATGTCTTAACAATTAATACACATCTGTTTATGGCCAATGCAAGCCAAAAATGCAAACAGATGATGATGATGTTGTTGTTTGATGAATGCAATGCTTGCGAATTTTACTAGTTGTTAGAAACTTGGCCAACATAAAGATGCTATAAAAGAAAACAAGTTCGGATAGGAAATGCTATTGGTCACTCGTAAGTATCTGCAATCACAGATCCTTACTGAATATGGCATCGAATGGAAATGCATGGTATGGCAGCACTGTGCACGATGTCCTTGCAAAAATGTATTTTCAAATCCTCTAATAGAATAGAATAGGAATAGAGTACAGAAAATGATATACGCCTGAAACTATGGGCGAAATGGAGTTTATTGGCGTTTTTCAATTCCTCATCCTTTTGCCCTTCACAGGACTACAAAGTTCCAAAGGATACCCAATGATGCCGGTTTATGTACCGGAGGAGAATATCTTTTAAAAATACTTCAAAATTAATACTTCTTTCTGTATTAGTTAAGCATTAACAACCACATTTCCTCTTGGTTTATTTGGTCTATTAGAATTTTATTATTTAAGAGGAAAACTTGAAATGGTTGCTAATGCTAAACTAATACAGACGATTACGATTAATACTAATATGATTCCATGGAAATCTAAAAAATATGTTATTGATTGTTCTGCAACCTACATGTATTTTTATTTTATTATTATTTGCAATTCGGATAGAAATAATTAACATGAACATAATGAACAGCTGAAATGACATAAGGTCGATTTTGAAATGTCAAATTAGTATGGGATCTGATATTTGTAAATCGACCTCATGTCATTTCAACTAGATTTCTCGTGAGTCGTGTTTTATTGTCGGTTTAGGTCCAATAAACATTCCAAAAACAAAGTTAGGGGAGTGAGCTCGCTTAAGGTTTTATTGGAAAACGAAACGAAATTGAAATGTGAAATTTTCAAACAAAATTACTTCAAATGTCATTAGTTGATAGTTATTTAAATAATAAATAATAGAAGGCGTTAAGTTCGGCCGGGCCGAATCTTATATACCCTCCACCACGGAGTGCATTCCACAGTATTACAAGCAAATTAAAATATGTCGACTTTACATAGAAGCACAGTACCATATTACGAAAATTTTGATATTTTTATGCACATTACTATATTTGTTTACTATTTCAAACTATAATGCATACTTATGCGCACTGTTTAAAATCGACTACTATACATATGTAAATAAAATGCTGAAATTGTGAAAGTGAACATGCCTAAATATTAGGCGATTGTCAGTCGCCATTAGAAAGAAGCATTTTCAGATACAGACAAAGTGATAAGAAAAGTATACATTTTAAAGATATCCCCATTCGCCCCATTCTCCGCACAAATTTACAAATGTAAAAAACCCTTTTTCGAGTCCTCATAGTCAGAATGAAGACATCGAATTTCATGATTTCAACTTCAGCGATTTGGTAAGTCCCATTTTTATCCCTATTTTTAATTATATCCCTTAAAAGTACGAATTTCGAAAAATCCCTCTATTTTACGTGTCTATGATATTAGAGGGAATTTCATGATTCTAGCTGTTGTCGTATCATTGGTACCATATTTTATCCCTTTTTGTCCCATTGATTTTCTTTGTGGTGCTTCCAAGCTACAAGAGGATTGTCCGCAACAAATTTTAACTGTATGAAAATAAGAAATTTAATTAATAAGTCAAGGCTACCAATATTTGTATTATATATATATGTAATGGATATAATACTTCAATTCATAAAGTAAATATAAGGGAGCAATCATAAATGCCCTAAATATTGGGGGATAGAGAGTGTATTTTCAGCTACAGTCGTTTGGTTGGTTGTATTTCCATCCTATTTTAATTTCAAAAGTATAAATTTTGAAAATACCTTATCTCTCACGTACGCATATAAGTCAACTTCATGATTCTACCATTTTTTGTCGTAAAAGCAACAAAATAAAGTACGAATTTGGAAGAAAAAATATTTTACGTGGCTATGCAGCCAGAGGAATGAATACACCGAATTCCATGATTCTATCATCGGCCATTTTGTTGGTACCATTTTTATCCCCTTTTTCCAATTTGCCCCCTCAAGAGTACGACTATTTAAAATCACTTTATTTTACGTATTAGAGGGATGGACACACTGAATTTCATCATTCCAGCTGTATTCGTTTATTTGGTACTATTTTTATCCCCTGTAGCCATTGTAAGTACGAATTTTGGAAAAAACGTTTTATTTTTCGTGTCTACGCAGTCAGAGGAATGTATACTCTGAATTTCATGATTCTAGCTGCTGTCATTTGGTAGGTACTATTTTTATCCCCTTTTGTCATTTGAACCCCAAAAAGTACGAATTTTAGAAAGTTCTTTTATTTTATGTGTCTACGCAATCAGAGGATTGTATATATCGAATTTCATTATTCTGGGTGCAGCCGTTAGGTTGGTACTATTTTTATCTCTCTATCCCCATTTAACCCCTTAAAAGTACGAATTTAGAAAAAATACTTTTATATTATGCATTTACTCTATTAGAGGAATGTACACACCAAATTTCGTGCTCTATCTGTCCCATTTCGCACCCTACAAATAAAAATCACTCTATGGTGCCCTTTTATGCTATAAAGGGAATGCGAATTGCAAATATCAAGTAAATACAAGCTATTATGTTCAAAAAACATGCTGAAATACTCTAAATATTAGGGGTATTTTCAGTCCTTGTGAAGGAAAAATTTTTCCCTCTGGACCCAACCGATCTGCAACCATAAGACACATTTAGGAAAAATTTGAACCTCCTAGCTCATTTCGTTCGGCCGCTATCGTGCTTTCAACAGACAGACAGACGACATGGCTATATCGTCTTAGAATTTTACCACGACCCAGAATATATATACTTTATGGGGTCTCCGATGAATATTTTAAGGTGTTACAAACGGAATGACAAAGTGAATATACCCCCATCCTGGAGGTGGAGGGTATAAAAATATAAAGAAACTTGCAGGGAATCTTATTTCTAAAAATGCTCTCTACATTTTTATTATATATTTTATTAAAACTTCCCTTTCTTCCCCTTAAGAATCATTATTACAACAGTATTAAACAAAAAAGGATGCATAAAACAAATATAAACTATTAAACGGAGCCATTCTACATATATTAAACCACTACAAGCCAATTGAATATATTAACAATAACTTTTAGAAATAAAATTATTACATATAACCTAGTATCACTTGAAAGATATTGCAATAGTATTTTTTTCATTATAGGCACATTGTCACTCATTTTCTCCTTCAGTCTGAATGATTTTTAAATCCATTCTGTATTTTATTTTTCTGTTTTTTTTATTTTTATATTTTAATTAACAGCTCAAGGTTGATTTAAAAATGCCAGATCCTATATAAATTTGACATTTAAAAATCAACCTTATGCCATTTCAAGCTGAAATCGATTGATTTCGCATGAAGTCTGAAAATGTTATAATAGCCTGTCACGCTGTTTGCGAAATCTAGCTGAAATGACTAATAGCCTTGTCACCCGGCATGCGAAATCTAGCAGAAAAGACAAAAGAAAGGTCGATTTCGCATGCAGTCTGAAAAGGTTATAAGCGAGTAAATCCCATGCAAATATTAAGGGAACTCACGTCAATATTTCCTAACCTAAGAAAGTGGAAGAATACAACTCTGTGATGTGTTTGAAGTGAGCGACCCATATTTTGTTCGAAAGTGTAAACTAAAATAAATACAACCCTGCTACGAATACCACAGCTGTTTAGTGGAAATATTTATATTTTACAAGGGGTCAGGTATCTTGCAATTGTACACTGTTGGTGGAAAACATAATATCATAAATTTGTTGATGTTCAGTAGGAACTTTTACACTTTCATAACTTTCCTAAAGTGAAATTTCTCGACTTGAGTTCCCTTATAGCCTGAAATAACATAAGGTCGATTTTCAGATGTCAAATTTGTATGAGAAGAGCAGTAAATTTTAGCAGACTTCAAACTCTTTAGCAGTTTGAATGCTGAAACAAAACTGCAAAAAAGTGTTGTTTTGGCAGAAAAACTGCTGTAATAGCAGTTGAAAAGTGTCTTCTGATAGGTAGCAAACAATCTCTACTAGTAATAGCTGACTTTTTTCTGAGACTGTTTTGGATTAGAGCAAATAAAATGTATTTATTTCAGACATAAACTTCTTTATAACAATTGGTTATAGTTTTCGAGATATGAATAAAATAGTTTTAACAATATTTGACCATTAATGTACATTCCGTTTAATAGATAGATAATTTATAAATGATTAACAGTCGTTTGCATTGTTTGGGATCTGTTTCGCGCATTAGAGTCCAGCAATAGTCCACATTCCACTGTACTATATATTTATAATAATAAATAATTTAATGTTTGTGCGAGGTACTAGTTGGCTTCTAGTACTGATTATCATTATGACAGTGTAGTAAATTTGAATAAATTGCAATTTAATCGTGAACTGTTCAATGTCCTGAAATTTACTCGAAATGAGTTTACTCATTTAAAGTACATAACTACTTAAATTGGGTAATATTTATGTTGTAGCCGGTTTTCTATAGAGAGAATGTCGGAAGTACGGGCCTGGTTAAAGGCCTTTAAAAATAAACTCAAGTTAGTATCAACCCACGGCTATTGCTCTCACTTTGTGTGGAGTTTGACAGTTCCAATAGTTTGAGCTTAGTTTGTTTAACATTTCCGGTCATAAATCGGAGTCAATTTTAAAGGGTCTAATATTGATAATTCAAGGTGTTGCAAATTCAATGGCAATCATAGTAAACACTCCATCATATGGCGTCGTTTCCCTTTTTCTTTACAACTTTAAACACGTTCTTAATTCACTCCGCTTAATTCACAAGCTTTTGAAATATCTTATAAATTTCAAAGCACCGTCCACCGTCCGTTTGCTTTGCTTTATTTCATTTCAAATCGAGTTCATTAAAAGTTAATTAAATAATTTTTCAAATGCCACATCGCGCCGTTGCATAAATAACATTTGAAAATGTCGTTTGATTTTAAGATTCCAACAAACGTGTCTTTGACCAGATGCATTGCTGCGTTACCTACTCTAATAATATTAATCCTTTAGAATCGAACAACTAGTTTTGGCAGCATTTGGGTGACCAACCGACCGACCACCAATCTCTCAGTATCTTTTGAAAAACGTACTCAACTCAATCACTCGAACCCCCCTCCCCACCGTATGTGAACAGCGCGCATTTGTAGCTCGCAGTGCAGTGGCAATAGAAAAACGAGCATATTTGTGTTCACATTTTTATGACATTATTAAGCATTTTGAATTTTAAATTCAAAAATTCCGCCAAACCATAAATGTGAGTTAAAATTTCATAATTATTATGATTTGAACCATTTGTGGGTTTGTGTGTAGCCACAGTTGGTTTTTTGGACTTAATGAAGAACAAGACGGTGGCCGGACAAATCAAGCCAAGCCAAGCCGCCGAACCGATCAAAGACAATTTGTACGTAAACGTACGTACACTGAGAGAAGTGGGCATCGAATTCAATTAGGTATATAGGAAAGTTTATGGTCCAGCAATGGTTATATTCTCCTAACAAACATGGATGGGGCATATATCATTAGAAGGATTTTTCTTTCATACACTTCAAGAAGATCCTTCAAGAAAATCCTACTTCAATCCAATTTAGACCGAAGGATGAAACGCAACGCTCGATAAGAAAAGATACGGCGGATAGATAGAAAGGTTTCAGATGATAAGGCCTGCAGCCGATAGGCAAAGAACCCGAGAACTGTACTGCATCCCAAAGGAAATATCTGGAAACAATCGGTCCAATGCTTATCCACTAAAAGACCTGGCAGTTCTGAGGATCGATAGCTGGCAATATGGTCCATCGTCATATTGTCAGTGTCGGATTCCGATACTGCATTTCGTTGAAATTGCATAACATGTCCCGACTAATCAAATATCGCCAAAACAATAACGCATTGAAAATGACCAGGTGTTGAAAACATCAGTTCGGAGCTGCTCAGGGCAGAGCCCACTTTCATCGCAAAGCTCATACATCTTATCATTGAAGAGGCTGGACCCCTACTCTCTAATTCTAAAAATATTTTGGTCTCCACAATAACAAACAACTTTGGAACAGATGGGTGATAATAACATCGATATTTGTAGAAGAACATTTAGCTGGATAGGGCAGATACTTCGCAACCCTCAAGGAAATATAAAAAGAGGACGACCAAAAAACACCTGGCGACGATCGATACTAAAGGAAATTAACTCCAATAACTCATAGTCCTGGAAGAACTATTGGAGAGCTTAAAGATATAGCCGTCAACAAAGATGCAGAAAACTTATGAACATATGATAAGCACCCCCTCTCAGGAAGGTAAGGAATGATCTTCATGATCTAGAGCGAGATCTCCAAAGATATAAACGAGAAGCTCTATCAAGCATATAGGACAGGTCTCAACGAAATTCATTCATTCTGATGCTGTCGAAGTATTCATAACAACCTACAAAATGAATTCCTTATTAGGAGAGCACCAGAAGAGCCACGACAAACCCGTCGTGATCTTGGCTCAATTAAGGTTTATGTTTGACATTGGCAAAATAGGACGCTAAAAATTGGGAAATATTAAAAAAATACTTCTAAAGCGGTGAGCCATTAACGCAAACTGTAAGAAATCTTCGTGGAAAATTTTTGAGAAGAGATCGAACTTCATGAATCTCATTTTCTTCTCGGTGGCTCTGTCAATAAGCAAAATTGCCGCATATGGGTTTCAGAGAACCCACACGTGACTCCTGAGGAGCTAATGCATCCACACCGAGTCACTGTTTCGTGTGGATGTTGGGCTGTATTGCAAAATTGGGTTGATCGGATGAGGTACTGCCGAGCCAGTCGTGGTAGTAATATGAAAGATATTGTCTTCCATTATTAAATGACAAAGTTAAACCTTTGCAATAAAACCAGAAATTTGAAAATGATCAGTACTTTTTTATATAACCGATTCTAATTTAAAATGTTACATGGCCCACCTATTTGTGTTTTATCAGAGTTGTATTCCATTTATACGAACGACTCGCTGAAATAAACATTCTGGGTCGTATTAAAAGTTTAAGATGAAGGGGTTTATCTGTTTGAGTAGAGTTTTATTCCAATTATGCGCGTTCGGCGACAATTTTTGATTGTGTTCTCGACATCTGGTCTAAATCCGGTGTAGAAAGAGGGGGTTTATACATTGTCAGCGGATGACCGCATGGATTTAGGTTTGACTATAATGGATGACTAATCAAAAACTGTCATTTGTTGCCAGTATGGTTGCTGGCTTTTTAAAGCTGCCAAAATTTTAAATATAATGAATAATATACATATATAATAAAGAATATATAAATTATGAAGGAAATACAAAAAGTATAAATCATTTTGATAAATGATAGAACCAGAGCTGTTAAGTAATGATTAGTAATCGTAATCATTAGTAATTAGATTACCTTTTTTTTAAAGTAGAAGTAATGATTACAATACGATTACATTCAGTTTTATACGATTAGTAATTGATTACGATTACAAGTAATCAAAAAATAATCAGGATTACTTGCGATTACTGAAAAATAACCAAAATAATCAAAAGTAATCAAAAATGAGTTCGACTACTTTAAAAGATTACTTTTGACTATTTTAGATTACTTTTGATTTTTTGTGATTACTTTTGATTCTCGCGAAATCGGTATGAGTGTCATAGTAGTCTGTTTGTCAAAACTTTTGACTTTTCAATATATGTCAGTTTTGATTTTTCTGTTCTCGTTCTTTTGCCAGCTAAAACCGAAAGGTAACGGAAGTACAAATTCCAATTCAATATAAATAAATTATTTTTCAGCAATCGCAAGTAATCCTGATTATTTTTTGATTATTTGTAATCGTAATCAATTAGTAATCAGAAATTGTTGAATAGTGGATTATATAATCATTACGATTATTTTTAAAAAGTAATGTAATTGATTACTAATCGTAATCGAAATTTAACAGCTCTGGATAGAACCATATCAAAGCAAAAATATTTTTGCTTTGAGTGAAAACTTGATATTAAGTACTAAATTTAATCATGTTTAATCTTTGAGAGTTTTTGGGAGTAATAGCACAATTTTCAACTAAATGCGGATAGAGACCAAAAGGGACTCAGTCTCCGCGAACCAAGTCCACAAACGAATATTTCAAAACATCACTCATTTTTCACCGTGTACCACATGCATTGCTTACATGCGTGGATTTGTGTAAAGCAGGTGTGTTTATGAATTATGGCTGTTAAAAAATGTCATCGAAAATGTGCTGTCATTAGCAGTTGTCATCATATACGTACAAGATTGTTTTCTATTTCTGTTGCGGCTGCATTTGTGTACTTTATAATGTGTTCGTTCGTTCACATATTAATGTTAGCAGCAAATGAAGAAAAAAATGCAACAAATGACAGCTGAAAAGAAATAATAATGATTTGTATGACAAGTTATCCATAAATGTCCCCGTAATACCCGTTGTTTGTGGATTTAATGCGGCATTTTTATTGTTACTTTATAAATTGAGATAAAAAGTAAATTATACATGCCATAAAATCATGATTATGAGATTCTGTTCAGATGTCTGCTGCTGCTGCTGCCACTGTACATAAATAGTTAATGAGTTTATTTAACAACGGGTGGTAAAAGTTTAATGATGTGTATTTGAAAAATGAATATATCTTTATACACAGTATTTTGTCGTCCACCCCGAGCAATGCCAAATTTGCTAATGTCCAAATGGAGAGGAGAGTTGTGATTTCAAGCGGATAGTTAACATGGCTAGCCAAGTGGCACTGAAGTTTTTATTCCCATCAAAAGTTAATATTTAGGTAGGCAATAAAAATCGATTTTTGCCCGCTTTACACCTTGGTTTTGGATGGGTACTTAAGTATCTCATTTAATTAAATGACAGAAAACATATGTTTTTTCGTTGCATGCGAAATCAAGCTGAAATGACATAAGGTCGATTAGCAAATGTCAGATCCCATACAAATTTGATAAATGTAAATCGACCTTGAGTTGAAATCGTTTAATTTCGCATGCAGTGTGAAAAGGCTATAATTATAATATTTGCTCTTTTCAATTAAGATACTCAATTCATATTAAGTCTCTAAATGCCTTGTGAAATCTAGCTGAAATGACAAAAGGTCGATTAACAAAGTTCAGATCCCATACAAATTTGACATTTGTAAATGGACCTTTTGTCATTTCTGCTAGATTTTTGATATGCATACATTTTGACATTTGAAAATCGACCTTATGTCATTTCAAGCTGAAATCGAGTGATTTCGCATGCAGTCTGAATTGATCAATTATCTGTATTGTCCCAAAAAGCACTGTAATTTCCAAGACTTCCACCGACATGACCTGTATCAATAAGAAAACTTGTGCATGAATGTCGAAATGGCCAAACAAAACTCTATCGTAAAGTCTACCAAATCCAAACACATAGCGTCAGCGTGACCAATGAAAGTGTAAGGAACACAAAAAGCGTGATTTTCAATGGCAGCGGACAAGTAAAAGTAAAACCTATCCCACCTACATATGAGTGTATGAGAAAGAATCACGGTTTTGCCATAAATTCCAAAATGAATCTTAAATAAATTTTGATTTCCGAAAAATAACAAAACTTTGCATTTCATTTCCAAGTTATAAAAATGTCATCCAATTCGATACTCCACACAGTAGTCATACAACCAGCAAAATGTCTAGATCTAATTGTTTAATCGTAGTCATTTTAACCTTGTTCACACATACCCTGGGAGATGTCTCCCATTATTTTGCACCGGAATTAAGTTATTTTCAACATCATCATCATATACCGCAACAACAGGCAATACCTATAGCCTTTCAGCAACCTTTCTCTGGCATATATGGCCCACCTCCGCATCACAATCCTGTGGGACCTTCTCAGGTGGTAACACCAGCACCGGTGGCTCCGCTACCGCCCAGTACAACGGAATTTACTTTACCGGAAATTGTGGATAATCGCAGTGCAAAGGATGAAAGACATTTTATTCCACTGAACAAGCAGTATTTGCCGCCCTTCGAGGAACGACCCAACTATGAAAGTCCAGAGCAAGGGTAAGAAATAAAACACGACAAGTCAAGTGGTATCAAATTAATGAAAGTTTTAGATAGAAACAAACGTTCACATTGAACGATTCGTTAGAATACAAAAATTTAAGATCGTCTCTACAAAACATATTTTCTATTGCAATCTGGCAGCGCCGTAGTCGTTAAGTAAACTTTTACAAATAACTTTCGTGTTAATAATAGCCTTGTCACACGGAATGCGAAATCCAACAGAAATGACATAAGGTGGATTTACAAATGTGAGATCCCATACAAATTTCACTTCGGTCATTTTTGGAAACATAAATTCGTCGAGCATAGCACGGTAACGCTCACCGTTGACGGTAACGGTGGCGGTGGCTCTTGCTCATTATCGATGTAAAATGGCCCAATGATGCCGCTAGACCAAAATCCACACCGTGGGTTGTCTGAACCCGATATGCGGCAATTTTGCTTATTGACATAGCCGCCGAGATGAAAATGAGCTTCTTCTGAGAACACGATTTTTCGGTAAAAATTCTTCATCTCCTGCCAAACAATCTTCAGCGGATGGGCGAAGCGAAAACGCATCGGACGCGTCCCATTTTTCAAATATCAAACATAAACCTGAAAATAAAAATTAATGATATTCTACCTTCCAAGTCAAAGTAATCGGTAGTTAATTAATTTTAAATGGCTCACCTTGTAGAGAAAGCTTTCATTTTTATGTGGTAACAGAATGACTTACTTGTCTATATTAAATTCTATTGTCTTTGGACACCTTAAGTTAGCCTGTTAACACCGTAATCTAAAAGCTCTCCGAAGATGGCGTTACCTTCTTTTTGGAAAAGTTTGGTTAATGTTACATATCTTTTAAGCTGGTCATTTTAATTAATCAAGAATATCCCCTCTTTCTTCCAGTGATCATGACAAATATCCCTTCCCTGGCTACGTGTACCAAAAACCTACAACGACCACAACCACCACGGAAAGACCACGACCCATAGTGGTGGAAGACTTGCCCCCGCAATTTTTACCACCCATCAACAATGAGTCACCAGTCATACCACCACTAGGCCATGATGAGTTCGTTAAACCCCCTTTCGCATCACCACCTCAAGGCTATGACTACAATATACCCTCCCTGGTAGTGCCAGCTGATACACCTTTACACAGCCCTCCATCCACTCCAGCTCCTGCCTATTTACCGGCTTCAACAGATCAACAAACTGTTATACAAAACACGGATCCCTCCATACCGCCACTACGTTTACGCGTCCATGAAATGCGTTGCCTGCAACAGACCAAACAGGGAGGTTATTTTCGCTCTGTCTTAAAAGTGGACAGTTTCATAGGTGCCACGCCTGCGGTCGACAACGATTCCAGCGATAAACGTTGTGAGCTTAAATTACACAAAAGTTTTGTTGTGGTAGACATAGCCGGTGAAGATTTCGCCACGTGTGGTGTTCAACAGTGTGGTGCGGATTTGTGTTTACGTCTCAGATTTCCGGCCATCAGAGGAATGCGCACGGGTTCGGATAGCATTTTGACGTTGCACTGTAAATCTCAGAATCGGGTGGCAGTGAAGACGCATGCCCTGAAAATGGGAGTGGCCAACGACGTGTAAGTTAATGATCATATCCAAGGATGGGATATTGAACTTTATCGTGTTTGTTTTTCAATTTCCAGTCAAGCCCGTAATATAGGTACCTATGCCAAGGGAGGCACTCAAAACTCTCTGCGTACTCATGTGGAGCTGTTGAGGAAAACACCTCAAGGCTATGCCCGACATTTGCAGACCAACGAAGCCGTGCAGCTGGGAGAGGATTTGCTTTTGAGAGCTCATGTTCTAATGGGAGATGGTAAGTGGAATGTTAAGAGGATTTATAGTCGGTTTCCAGGTGAAGAATTCGTATGAGACCCACGAATTGTCAAAATTAAAAAATTGATTTTCATTATTTCGAAAAAAGCATTGAGAACACCGAGGCGTGTGTTTTGACGTAGACGCGTAGAGTTAACCAATTTCCTGACGCTTTGGTGTTTAGACTGCATAAGCATAAGCGTGTACATAATTTATTGTAGCCAGAGTCAAGTGTAAACGACACCTTGGCGTGCCCAACACTTTAAGGGCCATTCAGACAGACGCGACACGACAATCGTCCAATTTTATTACTTGATTTAATTATTTTAGTTTTTTCGTTTGCATTTGTTGGTCTGTAATCAATATTTGATTTGAACTGGGATATTGTCCTGGCTCAAGACCATTTTGCTTCTATATTTAATAGAATTGATTTAATTATTTCGAATAAATCATTGAGAACGCCAAGGCGTGCGCCTTGACGTAGAAGCGTAGAGTTCAGAATTTCCTGACGCTTCGGTGTGTAGGCAGTCATAACCACACGTGTTCACAATTTGTTGCCGGAGTCAAGCTTAAGCAACACCTTTGTGTGCTCAATGTTTTAAGGCTCATTCCGACATACGCGACACGACAATCGTCCAATTTAAAGACTTTATTTGACTATTTCGAATAAAGCATTGAGAACGCCAAGGTGTGCGTCTTCGCGTAGACACCAAGAGTTCTTGTATTTTCAGGCGGTTCTGTGTGTAGGCTGCCATAAGCCCAAGGGTACACAAGTTGTAGCCGTCGTCAAGCGTAAACGACACCTTGGTGTGCCCAATGCTTTAAGGCCCATTCCGTCAGATGCCACACCACTGTCGGAAGTCGCTATGACAATAGTGCCGTCTCGTACGTTCTTATAGCCTTTTCAGACTGTATGCGAAATCAAGCGATTTCACCTCAAGGTCGATTTACAAATGTCAAATTTATATGGGATCTGACATTTGCAAATCGTCCTTATATAATTGCACTCCATATCGCATGCAGACCGAAAACTCTATTAAGCAACCTTTACATTATGCGATGTAAAAAAAATTTTGGTGAGAAAAATCGCATTATTCGTTCTCCACTTTCAAAAAATCGCATCGTTTACACTTAAGACCCATCCAGACAGACGCGACACGACAGTCGCAAGTCGCTAGGACAATAGTGCCGTCTCGTACGTTCTTATAGCCATTTCAGACTGCATGCGAAAATGTCAAATTTGTATGGAATCGGGCATTTGTAAAACGACCTTATATTATTTCGCACAATTTCGCATGCAGCCTGAAAAGGCTAGTAAACAGCCGTTACATTACACGATGTAAAATGAGTTTTGGTGAGAGAAATTGCATGATTTCTCTGCCACTTTCAAAAAATCGCATCGCAAGTCGTTTCCGAGTTTAAACTTATCACACAATAATAATGCGAAATTAAAAACAATTTCATTGCTTGCCTCGTGAAATATTCGCACAAAAAGTGTGGATTTTTTGAAAAATTTGAAAAAAAAAATTAAAAATCGAACAGACTGTAAAAAATTTACGTGCGATCCCCTCTCGAAGTCGTGTTGTTTTGTTTACACTATGCGATTTTACACGTGACATTTTTTGACAGATCACACAACTGTATCGCTGCTGCTTTATTTGAATATGTGACGCGACTATCGCGTCTAAATGGACCTTTAATGCGCATTCCACATATTTAATATCGTCTGCCTACACGATTTAATCCCTGTGACTTGCAAAACTCAATTTAGAACCCATTCATTATGAACAATTCTTCGACTGACTCGAATGCGTCTTCTGGAAACAGACCTTTAGTCTTTCTAGACATTTGAGAAAGGTTTAAATCTCTCTTTCTCTCCCTTCACTTCACTTCAGGCTGGAACTATACCAAACTCACCGATGTCAGCCTCCAGAGAATATCACCCTCCGGCGAAGTCCTGAACAATGTCAATCTCATAACGTCGCACGGATGTTTGAATCCCTCCATGAGGGGCATCTGCACACAACCGCCATCATATGATGCCCCGCTCGGTTATAAACTCCCCTTCAAGGCCGTGATGTTTCAGGGCATGCGCAGTGGGGATGAGCTGATCATGTCCATGCGCATCACAGGATGTTTGGATCTAAACGATTGTCATGTGTCAGCGGAACAGTGTTCTGCTGGCGGAGGCAGTGGAAACTTGGTAAGACGCAAGCGGGATATGTTGGAAACTTCCGATAAAACTCAACAGAATCAAACTGAAATATCGGAAATATCCAAGATATCCTTCCGAGTTATTATGCCAGAAGGAAAGGATACTATGAGGGGTGCAGAACATTCCATGAGTGCCGACGCAACACAATCGAAATCGTTGGTACTCTTGGGTTCGTTGGGTTTCGTTGTACTCTTGGTGGCTTTGGGTATATTTATTGTCTTAAAATTGAAGAAATAAAATTATATATATTTTTTTGGATTATTTTCAAATATGTAACAATAAATAAAAGATAAGTTTTAAACGTTGTAGCTGATCAATCTTAACATGTTGCACATTAAACCAAAAATAGTCAGGCATTATGTGTCATGTACAAATTCGCTGTACAAGTCGAGTATGTGGAGGAAGAAACAAGTAGCTGTGCCAGCACATCATCATAAACGACATGTGGACACTGTACAATAAGAAAACAATAGAAATAAGGACTCTTTGTTTTCAGTCAAAAATATATATTCGGGTGTTTACACCCATATTGTTGGTTGGAGTGAAACATTCGGTATCGGTAATATTATGCTGCATTCGGATATACAATCAAAAGCAACTTTTTCCGGACTTCCAGATGAAAAAAATCCAAAATCCGGAAAAGTGGGTTATTGAGTTTTTTACTGCCTCTACTGGCCTCTCCTTTAGCTGGTCCATTTATTAGTAACCTTTTAGCCTTTCCATTTATTAGTAACCTTTTTATCTTCTGATGACGTGGTGTAGGGTGCTTGTAACAGGGTTTTACTAAAATAGCGTTAAGATCTCAAAAGCAAAAAAAAAAAACTACATAAGTTTGCCATAAATAACAATTTTCAATTCATGTTTTGTTGTTGTACTCGTAGCTAAACAGTACAACATTCGATTACGCACATATCATAAATATTGTTGAATTACATACATATTTGTAAGTCTGGACAAGGCAGCCGTTTAAAAGAATGTCATCTACGGGTGTATTTTAAAGCATTTGTTGGTTAACAAATCAAAACTCAGTTATAATTTTGAATTAAAGAGTCCTATTCCCTGAGAAACATACTTGGTAGAGAAAAGCTAAAATAAGAATGTGCCCTTTGCCAACAAAAAACCTAAATAAAAAGTTAAAATTTAAAAAAAAAATATTTTTTAATATTGTCCCCAACAGCAATATTTATGTGTGAATGAAAAAAGTTTTGATTATGTTATATTAAATTTATGGTTATTAGTTATCGAGTCCAAAAAAGTCAACACAAAATATTTTTTATGAAAATTTGTTTTGATTTAAATATTTATATTATAGTTGATAATATAAAATATAAATAGTTTTTTAATTTGAGTAAAAAGGCGTTAAGTTCGGCCGGGCCGAATCTTATAAAGGATGATTTTTTAAAAGCTATAGGAAAGTTTTCCAAAAAAAGACATAAAATTCAGAAAAATGCATGATATCTTTATTTGAATCGATAGTACGGTCCATATAATTTAATGTTTGAAGATTATTTCATGCAAATGTTGACCTTGACTGCGCTTCAAATGTTCCATCCGCTTAGTCCAATTTTGTCATTTCCACGTTTTTGAGTAACAGAGGCCCAATTACTGCGAACGGCGACGAATCGATAATTGATGGTCATCATTAACACTGGCCGAAACAGCTGCGATATTTTCTTCAGCTCGCACTCTACGTAAGCGTGTTGGTGCTTTAATGTCCAACAATGTAAATTTGGTGCGGAATTTAGTCACAATGACCATAAAATGGAAGCGCGCGATGAACTTTCTTAACAGAGCACGCATTTTGATAATAATAATTCAATAATTTGCAAGCGTTGTTCGTATGTAAGACGATTCATGGTTAAATTATAGACCAAACTGAAGATGTTTGACAGTGAAACAAAACACGAAAGGTGCGTCAGCTGTTTAAACCAGTGTTGCCAAAAAGATAATAGCTAAAAAATCACCCTTTATAACCTCCACCACGGCAGATTAGATTACTTTACATGGAAGTGCACTAACGTATTAAAAAATTGTGCCAAATTTAATTTCATTTAGATCCTGGAGGTACGAAGAATAACTCTTTATTTTCGCGTCTACACAGTCAGAGCAATGTACACAGCGAATTTCACTATTTTAGCTGTAGCCGTTTGATTGGTACCATTTCGCTCCATTTTCCGTTTAAAAGTGCAAATTTCAAAATCTTCATGTTCCGAATTTAAGGATTTAAACTTCAGCGGTTTATTTACCAATTTTACGGTACCAATTTTATCCCGAATATCAAAAGATATTTTTATTTTTCGAGCTTCTCGTTTGGTTGGTACCATTTCTATCCCCTTTCGCGTAATTTTTCCCTTAAAAATACAAATTTAGAAAAATTCCTTTAAGTTTCACGTCTACACAGTCAGATTAATGTATACATACATCCAATTTTATGATTATGTTGGTACCATTATTGTCCCTCTTTTTCATTTGTCGTATCATTGCTATCATTTTAATTCCAATTTTGTCCCAAAAGTACGAATTTTGAAAAGTCCCTCTATTTTACGTGTCTACGAAATTAGAGGAATGTACACATCGAATTTCATGATTTTAGCTGCTGTCGTATCATTGGTACCATTTTTATCCCTTTTTGGTGCTTTCAAGCTACAAGAGGAATGTACGCAACAAATTTCAAGTGCATATAGATCAGAAATATTCAAAAAATGTTTAAATAGTCTAAAAATTAGGGGGTGTTTTCGACCTGCAGTCATAAGACAAATTCAGAGAAAATTTCTCTTCATTCGGCGGCTAGCGTGCTTTCAACAGACAGACGGACATTTTACCACGTCCCAGAAAATATCATATACTTCATAGTCTCCGATGATTATTTCAGGGTTTACAAACGGAATGACAAAGTGAATATACCCCATTCTTAGGTGGAGGGTATAATGAACCCTTTACCCGCAGCTTGTTATCCCGACTTAAAGAAAAACAGCCCTATTATTTGGTAATCATTGTCTTATAATTAAGTCATTTCAAGATATCACCAGAAGTATCTGATGATTAGTATCTAATATTAGTTAGGGATAAGTAAGCTGTGAGGATAAGAACATAAATAATAATAAGAACATAAATAAAATTTCTAATTTGGCACTCAGTGGAAAAAATATTTGATCACATTGTCGTTAACAACAATATGAAGGTGTGCCAAAAAATTAAAAAAAAAATATTTTTTATTATTGATTTGAACTGGGATATTGTCCTGGCTCAAGGAGATGGCATGTGTGCTTTATTACTTGGTGCGATTTTTTAAACGCAAATTTGGCAAGTGAGTTGTGCTTCTCGTTCGTTTGTGAGAATCATCTCCTTATAGAGGCCGGGTTTGATGTTGAAAAGTCGCTGCGAAGCCACTTGAAAAGACTTTTGACATGGTCGAAATCATGATCGTGGCAGTCTGCAGCCAAGTAACAAATTTGTAAATAAATTTGCATTCTATTAAATATAGAAGCAAAATGGTCTTGAGCCAGGGCAATATCCCAGTTCAAATCAAATATTGATTACAGACCAAAAAAAAAATGCAAACGAAAAAACTAAAAAAAAAAATTATTATTTTAAAAATTTTTTATTTTTATTTTGGCTAAAGAATTAACTTTTTTGTTAGCCATTTCAGACTTCTTGCGAAATCAATCGATTTCAGCCTGAAATGACATAAGGTCGATTTTCAAACGTCAAATTTGGGATCTGACATTTGTAAATCGTTTTCCAGATCTAAATCGACTTTTGACGACTACATATTTCTTTTTTTTTTGACTTTTTATACACTCCACGAGAGTATTATGGCTTTGTACACCAAAAAGGAAGCGAGATAGACCCATTGTTAAGTATACCGATCGACTTAGAATCACTTTCTGAGTCGATTTAGCAATGTCCGTCTGTCCGTCTGTCTGTCCGTCTGTCTGTCCGTCTGTCCGTCTGTCCATCTATTGTTGTAATCAAATTACAGGTCGCAATTATAGTCCGATCTTAACAAAAATTGGCACAAGTATGTTTTGTGGATCAAGAACGAACGCTATTTAATTTGAGGCAAATCGGTTCAGATTTAGATATAGCCCCCATACAAATGTCGCTCCCGATTTGACATTTTCAGCTCTAGAAACCACATATTGTACTCGATTTTCTTTAAATTTTGTACAACATCCTATAATCGAACTAGAAACACCTATGCAAAAATTGGGTAAGATCGGTTCAGATTTATATATAGCCCCCATACAAATGTCGCTCCCGATTTGACATTTTCCGCTCTAGAAACCACATATTGTACTCGATTTTCTTTAAATTTTGCACAACATCCTATAATCCAACTAGAAACACCTATGCAAAAATTGGGTAAGATCGGTTCAGATTTATATATAGCCCCCATACAAATGTCGCTCTCGATTTGACATTTTCCGCTCTCGAAACCACATATTGTACTCGATTTTCTTTAAATTTTGCACAACATCCTATAATCCAACTAGAAACACTTATGCAAAAATTGGGTAAGATCGGTTCAGATTTATATATAGCCCCCATACAAATGTCGCTCCCGATTTGACATTTTCCGCTCTAGAAACCACATATTGTACTCGATTTTCTTTAAATTTTGCACAACATCCTATAATCCAACTAGAAACACTTATGCAAAAATTGGGTAAGATCGGTTCAGATTTATATATAGCCCCCATACAAATGTCGCTCCCGATTTGACATTTTCCGCTCTAGAAACCACATATTGTACTCGATTTTCTTTAAATTTTGCACAACATCCTATAATCCAACTAGAAACACCTATGCAAAAATTGGGTAAGATCGGTTCAGATTTATATATAGCCCCCATACAAATGTCGCTCTCGATTTGACATTTTCCGCTCTCGAAACCACATATTGTACTCGATTTTCTTTAAATTTTGCACAACATCCCATAATCCAACTAGAAACACTTATGCAAAAATTGGGTAAGATCGGTTCAGATTTATATATAGCCCCCATACAAATGTCGCTCCCGATTTGACATTTTCCGCTCTAGAAACCACATATTGTACTCGATTTTCTTTAAATTTTGCACAACATCCTATAATCCAACTAGAAACACCTATGCAAAAATTGGGTAAGATCAGTTCAGATTTATATATAGCCCCCATACAAATGTCGCTCCCGATTTGACATTTTCCGCTCTAGAAACCACATATTGTACTCGATTTTCTTTAAATTTTGCACAACATCCTATAATTCAACTAGAAACACTTATGCCAAAATTGGGTAAGATCGGTTCAGATTGAGATATAGCCCCCATACAAATGTCGCTTCCGATTTGACATTTTCCGCTCTAGAAACCACATATTGTACCCGATTTTCTTTAAATTTGGGACAACATCTTATAATCCAACTAGAAACACCTATGCAGAAATTCGATAAGATCGGTTGAGATTTAGATATAGCCCCATACAAATGTCGCTCCCGATTTGACATTTTCCGCTCTAGAAACCCTATATTATACTCGATTCTCTTTAAATTTGGCGCAACATTTTATATTCCAACTAGAAACACCTATGCAAAAATTGGGTAAGATCGGTTCAGATTTAGATATAGCCCAAAACAAATGTGGCTCCCGATTTGACTTTTGCCGCTTTAGAACCACATATTGTACTCGATTTTAAATTTGACACAACAGCTTATAATCCAAGTAAAAAACCTATGGTGAAATTGGCTAAGATCGGTTCAGATTTAGAGATAGCGCATTTGTATTTGCGTAGTTGCTCCCAACTGTTTAACCGATTTTGGCCAAACTATACATATTATATTTCACCTATTTGATTCCAGATGTCAATATACCCCCATACAAATGTCCTTTCCGATTTAACATTTTTTGCCAAACACATACATTTACAGGATACCAAAATCCTTCCTGCTTTCACTTTTTCACCGAATTAAATTCTATTCGGATTGAAAGTGGAGTGTATCATAGAGTCGGCCCCGCCCGACTTTATCCTTTTCTTACTAGTTTCTATTGTGCCAAGAAATTTAAAAGAAAATGTTATAAATTTTATAACATTCAATTGAAAATTTCCCCTCCTCTAGTCTAACTAAAGTTCTGTTTTCTTGAGTTTGAATTCAAAGAGCGAAAAAGAACAAATTGAATTAACAGCCATTGAAATGTGGGAAACTTTATTTTAAAAATCATTTTATTGAGAAACAAAACATTACACAGTACGACAAAATCAATTTTTTTTTAGTACACATGAGAAATGTTAACAGAGTATGAAAATAGGCTTAAAATAAAGAAATACGTGTCTCGGCGATTTGCTGTAGCACGTCAGAATTTTGTGAAAATCGATTTTAAAGATTCGAAGGACCGTAGAGGTTCACTTGTAACGTAGTACTATTATAAAAAGTTCTATAAAAACAGAATGGGTGAACCGATTTAAGTGCTTGAGCCAGTTTTGATAAGGGAATTAAATTTGGATTTGTTTTTATTAAAAAAAAACATTTTTTCCGCTAGATGGCGCTATAATTTTCTAATTGCAGAAACCCCGATCTGTAAGCTCGTTGAAATTGAATAATAATATTTTTAGTTTGATCTGGCTCGGAGCCCCGAATCGCTGAATCAAGCAATTCCCGGCCAGCGAAAAAGATTCTACTTTAGTTATTGGATTTCAAATCAACAACATTGTATTTTTAATGAATTTCCTACATTTTTTGGATATTTTTTAATTTTACATGAAAATTAAAGCGCCATCTAGCGGAAAAAATGTTTTTTTAATAAAAACAAATCCAAATTTAATTCCCTTTTCAAAACTGGCTCAAGCACTTAAATCGGTTCACCCATTCTGTTTTTATAGAACTTTTTATAATAGTACTACGTTACAAGTGAACCTCCACGATCCTTCGAATCTTTAAAATCGATTTTCTCAAAATTCTGACGTGCTACAGCAAATCGCCGAGACACGTATTTCTTTATTTTAAGCCTATTTTCATATTCTGTTAACATTTCTCATGTGTACCAACCACTGTCGTACTGTGTTATAGTAAAAATTTAAGTGTAATTTTCTCATAGTTAGTTAGTCACACGGTTACTACAATTTCATTTTCTCAATATGTGGTTAGAGGTTATACGATCGTTAAACGCTAACCTGCTCTCGTCCGCCGGGTAGGCGTTTATCGAATAGAAAAACTCGAACAGCTGGTGATATTTTGCTATTGCTGTAATTAAAAGTGTTTTCCATTAATTTGTACCGAACTTCAATTTGTTTGCTTTGTTTGTGCTTATAAGCACCCATAAGTTTTATTGTACAACTGGAATTTAGAATATGACGAAAACTTAATATTTAAATATTTTGTAATGAAAAATAAGTCTTTTTAAAACTTAATACTTAAATGAAATAATTATTTCTAATGAAAAACATTCACAGAAGCAGAATGAGATTCCAATTTGCACAATAAATCTAAATCTTATAAACATCCCTATATTAAAACGAAGTGCGGAAAGACTACAGTCGGGTGATGCCGGCTATATGATATCCTGCATCTTCTATCCTATTTAAAGTAATTTACTACCAATTCAAAATGTATTAAAATATCTGTGACAATTTAATGTCGGACACATTCGAAACATTGTCCTTCATGAGCAAATGTCACCAAATCTGGTGGGACATTTGTATGGGGGCTTTATCAAACAATGGACCGATGTCACCAAATTTAACTACAGCTGTTTGTAGGTGCAATATAACGTTATGTGCCAAATGCGAACAAAATTGAGTAAACAATTTTGTTACTAGAGCGGAAAAGACAAAACTGGAAAGACATTTGTAAGGGAGCTCTACCTAAATCTAAACCGATGTGGCCCACTTCCACCATAAATGTTTCTAGTTGAAATATAAAGTGTTTTACCAAATTTGAACAATATCGGTTAAAATATGTGGTATCTAGAGCGAAAATAGTCAAATCGGGAGTGACATTTGTATGGAAGATATATCTAAATCTGTACTGATTTGCTTCAAATTTAATAGTGTCCGTCATTGATGCGAAAAAATTAGCTGTACCAAGTTCTGTAATAATTGCGACTTGTACTTCGATAACAAGAATATATACACGGACGGATTATTAATTTATTTTTCAGGAAAACCACTTTTTCACACTAAATTGTACTCAAATTGTGTTTTCTTTTACTGATTATGGTATAAATATTGAAAAAATATAAACATTACCTGACCCGAAGGCATCCCCGAATTAATCTCCATTTTTGGTGATTTCAACCCTCTGTGCGCCGACACAAATAACAGTAAAATGAACAGCTCAGTTAGCGCAGTATTGGCAATTGATTCAGTTGATAATTATCAGTGGCGTTGCCATACTCACACATTTATCAGGCATATTTCCGGCAAATGAACTCCGATTGTTATAAAATTTAGCATGAGGATAAAGGAAATTTACTCATTTTTTATCTGCGTACTTACTTTTCAGAAGTTAATAAGAAGAAACAAAAAATCTGACTTTTTGCACTAAATGTATCCTATCTTCCAAGGGTGAAATTTCGTGCAGGCAAAAGTTACCCTACAAAAAATGGGGATCCTTTCCAGGAAAAAGTTGTGTTGGTTCAAAGTCAGACATTTGTTCAAAAAGGATAATTTAATAATTTTAAGAATATTTATTACAACCAAACTATATTTGGCACAAACATAGTTTTTGCGTCATAATAAAGCTACGAAACCACAATTTCCAATAAAACAATTTGAGTGCAAAATCTCTTAAAATGTGTGAGAAACAGTTCGACAAAGTCAAAGAAGAAAATACGTATTTTTAAATTTAAAATTCAAAATCTGAAAAACGTGAAAATTTGTAATACAAACACAAATTAAAATTTTTTCGTCGCATTATGAACAAATACGTAAAATATGTTAAAATATATAAAAATAAAAAATAAAAATTTTAATTTTCTTTAAAATCGAAAATACGAAAAGTATTCAACTTTGGGTCGATTTCTAAAATATATCCGATTTACAATGTTAATGTTTCAAAATAATCCTTGAGTCCTTGTCTAATTTTGATTTTTCACAGAACTCAAAAATGTCTACTAGAACAAATATTATTGAATTTTGGCCGATGGATTTTGATTCTGAACCACATTTATGATTGCATTCTTTTGAGCTTCTGAATCTGATGAATGAATCTAAACTAAACAATTGGTAACGCTTTAAAGCCAATAGACTAGACGTTTTGTGCTTAACACGAATTGTATATAAATATGTATGTATGTACAGACATACATAGTCGTACATATGTACATATTCGATAATGTTTGTTGTTCGTACGAATGTTTATCGGGTAAGTCATGTGGTTAATATGTGCAAATGTATGGTACTTTGTAAAATTCTACAAATATATTTATGTATGTTTGTCTGTCCTGTCCAGTCCAGTCAGCCCGTCCCCTCCGGCCATTGGAGCATAGACTGTGTGTTCGCCGCGTACGTCTAAACAATTTACAACTGATCAAATGAATGTTTTGCACCAAAAGTCCACATGCCGATTGTCGATTGTGTAGATGATAGATGATGCTGGCCGATGTAAATGGAGATGGAGTTGTGTGGCACATGATGTGGTGGTGCCAGGCTGTTTGTTGGTGGCGGCTGATGTGATGGCTTTGTCGTAGAGTCTCTCTGCTGGTATTTTTGATTTGTTAAGTGGGGTTGTCATTATTCCGCTACTCGTTACTATTACAATTGACCAATGAAAATGCAATAAAAATTTATTTCACTTAAAATACACCTGCGTATATACTCGCACGTATGTAAGTAGCTAATAACAAAAGGCCAATAGTAAATAACGAAATAGGTTTTGTTTAATTTAGCTATTGAAAATTGAAAACTGCACGAAAATAGGCGTTTTTTTTGTTGGGATTTTCAATCTAATCTAGTTATGTTTGCTTTTTCGCTTCTCAAACGCAAACATTTAAGATTTATGTGCAAATGTCTTAAACGGAAAATTTATTATCTGTCCAGTTTTCAAATCATTAGAGGAGCAATAAAAAATCACTGAAAGATTTCTGCAGCGAAAAAAAATCGCACAAATTCAAAATACTTGCATTATCGGTTTTTCTCGGGTTTCTTGTCCGAGTTGGTCTACAATGAAAATATAACATGGACCTAGACAAACAACGTCGTTATTATTAAATGTTATGTGGCTCTTATGTATCACCATTTGGCGTTAATTTATGTCCAGTCACAACTTCTACAGGCAGTTGTTAATTTAGTAACTAGAGGACGTACGTGGAATGTTTATCAAACAAGTCCAGCAGTCTGGTCTGTCGGTCGGACCGGCAGGCCGGCCCGGTCGGTCTACATCCATCCACAGCTACGGCCAGCTACGACGACGACGACTGGTACACGCATGCACATGACCAAAGTCATTGATAAGTTGAATGGTATCAAAGGCTTTGCCAGAAATATGTTTGTATGTTGTGTGTGCGTACGAAGAAAACATACATTATACGAATAACAAATAAGTTGTTAAAATTGTTCAAGACTAAACAGAACAAAGATTCCAAGTCCAACATGTACCCAACTATTACAGAAAAATTTTTAATAGTGCAGTAGCAACTTCACTGGGGAAAATTCTAGCCTATAAAAAAACTGATGGCACAACTGTCACCAGAAATTTTATATATTTTTGAGGATATATTTGCATTTAAAGTTATTCCCTACATTTCCCGAATTTTTAATGAATTGTATATGATAAGAGATATCCAACAGTTATATATGTCAAACTCCACACAAACTAACAGCTATAATTGTTGGTTAGCGCTAACCAGACTTGATGAAAATGGCGGTAAGTTGTATAGGATGACATATATAAGCATTCTTTTTGTGTAAAATCGTTAATAGTAGCTTAATTTTTACTGAAATTAATAAAAATATTTGTTAAAATGACAAAAACATTTTTACATCGCACAGTGCAAAAACTCCAAAATTCTATCGCCCATGTGCTGACAACCGCATGATTTCCAAATCGCATTTTTTTTGGCGATTTCGAGTCTCTAAATTTCGCATTTTTACTTTAAACAATTGTTTTCAGTTTTCTTTCTTTACTGGCGGATAAATGAAGAAGATGTTTGGTTAAACATAGCAATTTTAAATAGAAATGTAAAATTTAGAATCTCGAAATCGCTAAACAAAATGCGATTTGGAAATCATGCGGTTGTCAGCACATGGGCGTATACCTTTTGATTGAATTCCAATCAAGCGATATCGCGGAAAAACACTGCTGTATATGCCTTTAAAGTTCATAAATATTCAAAAAAGTTGAAAATTTTATTATTTTAGAGATTTTTTTATTGACCTATGTCTTTTCGGAAGCTATGTATCGTATTGGTATTTCGTTTAGTTTATGGCATACAAGGGTTCTTGAAGTGTTATTTTGCGTTAACAAATGTAACAAACTTTTCAAGTTCTGCTTATAAAGGGTGATTTTTTTAAAGCTATAGGAAAGTTTTTCAAAAAAAAAAACACATAAAATTCAGAAAAAATGCATGAAATCTTTATTTGAATCGATAGTACGGTCCATATAATTTAATGCTTGAAGATTATTTCATGCAAATGTTGACCTTGACTGCGCCTCAAATGGTCCATCCGCTTAGTCCAATTTTGGCATTTCCACGTTTTTGAGTAACAGAGGCCCAATTGCTGCGAACGGCGACGAATCGATAATTGATGGTCATCATTAACACTGGCCGATACAGCTGCGATATTTTCTTCAGTTCGCACTCTAGGTAAGCGTGTTGGTGGTTTAATGCCCAACAATGTAAATTTGGTGGGAAATTTAGTCACAATAGCCCGAATAGCCGCTTCAGTGGGTCGATTAAACTGACCATAAAATTGAAGCGCGCGATGAACTTTCTTAACAGAGCACGCATTTTGATAATAAAATTCAATAATTTGCAAGCGTTGTTCGTTTATAAGACGATTCATGGTTAAATTATAGACCAAACTGAAGATGTTTGACAGTGAAACAAAACACGAAACGCGCGTCAGCTGTTTAAACCAGTGTTGCCAAAAAGATAATAAAAAATCACCCTTTATTTCTTTTGATACCTCTTATACGAATAATATGCATATTCCCGCCAATCGTTGCCTATATCGTTGTTTGGTACATTGTTGTTTGTATTGTCCAAACAATTGACAGTTTGGACACTGACATTGTTTCAATTTTTGGTAGCACCTCAAATGGAAATGAAATTCGTGAAAAGTACAATGCCAAAACGTCAGTCAGTCAGCCAGCCAGCAAGCATGTTTGTGGTCGCACTTAAATGTCAATTAATGACATTTTGCACATTTCCAAAAAAAAAAAAACTCTTTTAAGCATTGTATTCAAAAAACGTGTCAGTTGGTCTGTCGTCTATCTGTATGGTTTGGTTATTAGTTCCAAATGTGTCTTACCAATGGAGTAGAGTGAGGAGTAGTGGTGGGAGTTGATATCCAACATGCATGCATAGATATTAAGTTCCTATTTTGGACATACCTCATGCAGAGCTTATTACTCTCAGAAAAAGTGAGCACAACGTTGAAACGAAGGCAATTAAGCCGAATTAGAAAATTATGAAAATAGGGCTGTTTTCTTTAAGACTTGGATAACTAAGCTGCGATAACAAAAACCAAAATAAAAATTTAAAATTTCAGTCAAAATAAAAAATTTTTCTCTAAAAATCGCCAACAGCAATATCAATATGTGTATAGAGTGATCAAACCCGAAACCGAAAACCGGGCCAACCGGTTTTTTCAACTGAGACCGACCGTCGGGTTTTTTAAAATCACGGTTTTCGGAAAACCGGGTAAACCGGTTTTTTAAGTCGGTCTCGACCGGTTTTCCATTATTAAAAATAATCCTGTTTTTTGTGTTTTTTAATAACTCTTCACTTCATGGAACGCTGTTGATTAGGTGTCACTTTTCAAAAACTTACTCCAGTGTCTAAACGAAGTTAACAACCATGTTGGGGGCGTTCGCCCTCGTTTTTAGGGTTCTACGTAATCAAAATCCGTTTCGTGTGTCGCATGTCTAAATTTATTTCGGTTGTGTGAAATCGAAATGCTTTGTAGCCTTGTCACACTGCATGCGAAATCTAGTTTAAATGACATAAGGTCAATTTTCAAATATCAGATGCCTACAAATTTGACATTTGAAAATAGACTTTTTACTGATAATAAACGTCAAAACGCAGTCCCTGTATGACAGTTAGAAAGTTCTTTAAAAATTAAAAACACCAATATATGTATATTTTTTTATGAAATGAATGAATTTTTTATTTGTAATTGACATTTCGTATGTTTAGCTGAGGTTAAATAATAAATTGAAAGAATTTTAACTTATGATTTTCGGCATAAAAATCAAAATTTCCTATTTTTTACTGTTTTAAGAAAAAACCGAATGAAACCGGGCAACCGGTTTTTTCAAAATCACGGTTTTCGAAAAACCCGAAAACCCGACATGATAGAAAAACCGGGTTTTTGATCACTCTATATGTGTATAAAAACAAATTTTGAAAAAAAATTTTATGTTAAAAAATTTGGACTTAGCTTGGATCCACTGTAAGTAAAATTTATGGTTATTGAGGCTAAGTGCAAAAAAGTCAATACAAAATATTTTTTTTTTCAAAATTTGTTTTGATACAAATATTTATACTGTAGTTGGCGAATATGTGAAAAAAATTTTTATTTTGAGTAAAAAATTTAAATTCTTATTTACTTTTTTGTTATCCCGGCTTAAAGAAAAACAGCCCTAATATTTATTTGATATGAAAGAATATATAATGCAAATAAATATTGAATTAGAACAGTATTAAATTATTTAATGTTATTGATATTATGTAGTTTTAATAATTACTAAAAAGTTCTAAATATTTGAAATAAATTAATAAAACCATAAATGTATAAAAGGTTTAAGTAAAATTATTTAAATTAATCTGTATATTAAAAATATGCGTTTCTGACTGACTTATCATTGATCAGCGCCCACACCAAACGGCTGAAGCTAGAGTCATGACATTTTTAGGGTAGTTCCGAAATATGACGGAGACTCGGATTTACGAAATGTGTAATTTTATAGGTGAAATCGGACAAAAAAGTGTTAAACATCGAACCTTCGTCCTGGCTAAGTGGCAGTAGCTAGAAACATGAAATTCGGCGTGTTCCATGCAGACAAGCTACACTGAAAGAATTTTCCTTCATAATATTTATGAAACGATTTCATAAAAGGTTTATCATAAATTTAGTGATTTTTTTTAATATGTATGAAAAAATCATAAATAACATGAAATGTTTCATACAATTTTTTCATAAACATTTCATATTTCATAAAACAAAGAAAGATCAAAGAAAAATTTCATAGTATTAATGAAACAATTCTTAAATATTATGAAATATGTCATAACCAATTAAATATTTGTGTTATGAAATGTCTTCATAAATATTATGAAGGATTTCATAGTTTTTTTGAAATGTTTCATAACTTACAACTACATTTTTAGTGTGTCTATTTTTTTCGTTGAATGCTAGCAATTCTCATTTGTACTCTGTTAACTCTGACATAAGTATGAACCCTGATTTAGGTGAAAGACATATTCATTGCAAAAACTCTCGCAATGGTGGTGTGTGCTGATTGGTTAGTCAACGAGTCAGATCTTTTTTGCTTTTTTGTTTATATTGGAAACTTGTACGACAAAAATTCATCGAATGAAGAACTGCATTTTATAGTTTCTAAGAAATGTTTCATAAATTCTATGACACTTTTCTTTGATATGTGCTTTATGAAACATGTTTCATACATTTTATGAAATGTTTCTTTGGCGAATTTTTAATGAAAATTTTCACTGAGGCTAAGACAAAATCATAAATATTATGAAGATAATTCTTTCAGTGTACAAAAAGGGATTTTTGGAAATTTGTACTTTTAAGAGAGGAAAGAGTCAAATAGGTACCAATTTAATGTAGTAATGATTTTCACGAATATGAAAATCGGAATTACTTTTCATCATAAATGGAGTTTTCGATTTGTTTACTTTTAAGGACTGAATTATTACAGGTAGAATCGTGAAATTTGGTATGCACATTCCTCTCATCACACGGAAGTGCAATATAAAATCATTTTTTACTTTTAAAGGTAAAGGGATAAATATGGTACCAACTAAATTAGTGCAGCTAGAATCGTGGAATTTGATATGTAAATTCCTCTGACCATGTAGAAATGCAGTAAAATTGGATTTTTCGAAATTTAAGGTATGCGCGGGACAAAAGGGATAAAAATAGTACCAATTAATTGTTGTGTAAATTCCGCTGACAACGTAGAAGAGCAATCTAAATGGAGTTTTCGAAATTTGTACTTATAAGGTGTGAGAGAGATTAAAAGGTATAAAAATGGTACCAACTAAAGTATTGTAGCCAGAATCGTTAAATTAGACATGTACAATGTACATGTCTAATTTAACGATTCTGGCTACAATACTTTAGTTGGTACCATTTTTATACCTTTTAAAAAATGGTACCAACTAAAGTATTGTAGCCAGAATCGTTAAATTAGACATGTACAATGTACATGTCTAATTTAACGATTCTGGCTACAATACTTTAGTTGGTACCATTTTTATACCTTTTAATCTCTCTCACACCTTACATTGTACATTCCTCGGGCAACATAAATTGATTTTTTTGGAATTTGTACTATTAATGAGTGATTGGAACAAAAAGGGATTGTATTGCAGCTAGCAGCATGAATTTTGGAACGTAAATTCCAATATAAATACATTTTTGCACTTTTAACGGGTGAGATAGACAAAAAGGGTTAAAAATGGTACCAACTAAAGTTATTGCAGCTAGAATCATGAAATTTTGAACGTAAATTCCTATCGCCGCATAGAAGCGCAATATCAATACATGTTTGCACTTTTAACGGGTGATATGGACAAAAAGGGTTAAAAATGGTACCAACTAAAGTATTGCAGCTAGAATCATGAATTTTGGTATGTAAATTTCTCTCACCGCATAGAAGCGCAATAAAATGCAAAAATGCACATTTAACGCGAGAGCGGAGAAAAATGGTACCAACTAAAGTCGTGAAATTTGCTATGTAAATTTCTCTGTACTTCTATGTGCAGTAAATTTGGATTTTTCGAAATTTGTACTTTTAAGGGGGCTTTGCCGCGTGCGAAGTATCGGGCACTACTAGTAATTAATAAAAATATTAAATATTTGAAATAAATTAATATAAACAGTATGTAATATTATTTAAATTAAAAAATATATAAAAATTAAAAATTATTTCTTTATAAAAGTAATTAAATTAAAAAAAAAACCGTGACCCTCTGGGTATAAAGGAGATACCCTATCTTAGTGACACCATAGGGAGAATTCGTACCCATTCACTTATCAACTATTTGGGAGTTGTTTAAAGTAACCTCCTTAAAACTCCCTTCATACAAAATGTTAGTAGACCCAAACTATTCTGAGCTGACAGGTTATAGATTTAGGAAGATAAAGGGTGATTTTTTAGCTATTATCTTTATGGCAACACTGGTTTAAACAGCTGACGCACGTTTCGTGTTGTTTTTCACTGCCAAACATCTTCAGTTTGGTCTATAATTTAACCATGAATCGTCTTACAGACGAACAACACTTGCAAATTATTTAATTTTATTATCAAAATGCGTGCTCTGTTAAGAAAGTTCATCGCGCGCTTCCATTTTATGGTCAGTTTAATCGACCCACTGAAGCGGCTAGTCGGGCTATTGTGACTAAATTTCGCACCAAATTTACATTGTTGGACATTAAACCACCAACACGCTTACGTAGAGTGTGAACTGAAGAAAATATCGCAGCTGTATCGGCCAGTGTTAATGATGACCATCAATTATCGATTCGTCGCCGTTCGCAGCAATTGGGCCTCTGTTACTCAAAAACGTGGAAATGCCAAAATTGGACTAAGCGGATGGACCATTTGAGACGCAGGTCAAGGTCAACATTTGCATGAAATAATCTTCAAACATTAAATTATATGGACCGTACTATCGATTCAAATAAAGATTTCATAAATTTTTCTGATTTTTTTTTTTTGAAAAACTTTCCTATAGCTTTTAAAAAATCACTCTATTAATGCTGCGATAATAAAAAAGTTAATAAAAATTTTATTTTTTGATCAAAATTAAAAGTTAATTTTTCACATTGTCGCCAATTACAATATACATAAATTTTTGTAGAAAACCAAATTTTCCAAAAAAAATGTGTTGCGTTTTTTAACTTACCCTCGATAACCATAAATATGACTTACACCAACTCGACTACCGGGGCGCTCCTTGCTTATTTTTATAATATTAGGCCTGTTCGATTGGGCTTACTAGCTTCATTATACACTCCACGAGAGTATTATGTCTTTGTGCATTTGTTTGTAACACCCAAAAGGAAACGAGATAGACCCATTGTTAATTATACCGATCGTCTTAGAATCACTTCCTGAGTCGATTTAGCAATGTCCGTCTGTCTGTCTGTCCGTCCGTCCGTCCATCTATTCTTGTAATCACGATACAGGTCGCAATTGTAGACAGAACCAAATGAAACTTTGCACAACGACGTTTTTCGGGATAAGGACGAACGCTATTTAATTTGAAGAAAATCGGTTCAGATTTAGATATAGCCCCCATACGAATTTCACTCCCGATTTGACTCTTTTCACTCTAGATACCACATATTACAACAGATTTTCTTTAAAATTGGCAAAACATCTTATATTGTAACTAGAAACACCTGTGGTAAAAATGTGTTAGATCGGTTCAGATTTATATATAGCTCCCATACAAATTTCTCTCCCGATTTGACTTTTTCCGCTCTAGAGACCACATAATGTATCAGATTGTCTTCAGATTTGGTAAAACATCTTATATTTCCACTAGAAACACCCATGGTGAACATCGGTCAGATCGGTTCAGATTTATATATAGCTCCCATACAAATTTCGCTCCCGATTTTACTTTTTCAGCTCTAGAAACCACATATTGTATCAGATTGTCTTCAGATTTGGTAAAACATCTTATATTCCCACTAGAAACACCCATGGTGAATATCGGTCAGATCGGTTCAGATTTATATATAGCTCCCATACAAATTTCGCTCCCGATTTGACTTTTTCCGCTCTAGAAACCACATATTGTATCAGATTGTCTTCAGATTTGGCAAAACATCTTATATTTAAACTAAGAACATCTGTGGTGAAAATAGGTCAAATCGGTTCAGATTTAGATATAGCCCCCATACAAATGTCGTTCCCGATTTGACATTTTCCTCTGTAGAAACCACATATTGTACTCGATTTTCTTTAAATTTGGCACAACATCTTATAATCTTACTAGAAACACCTATGCAAAAATTGGGTAAGATCGGTTCAGATTTAGATATAGCCCCCATATAAATGTCGCTCCCGATTTGACTTTTTTCGCTTTAAATGCCACATATTCTAATCGATTTTCTTTAAATTTGGGACAACATCTTATAATCCAACTAGAAACACTATGCAGAAATTGGGTAAGGTCGGTTCAGATTTAGATATAGCCCCCATACAAATGTCGCTCCCGATTTGACTTTTGCCGCTTTAAAAGCCACATATTGTGCTCGATTTTCTTTAAATTTCGCACAACATCTTATAATCTAACTAAACAAAACTATGGTGAAAGTGGGTAAGAACGGTTCGGATTTAAATATAGCACAATATCAATGTTGCTCCCATAAGTTTAACCGATTTTGGCCAAACTATACATTTTATATTTCACCTATTTCGTTCCAGGTTTCAATATATCCTCATACAAATGTCCTTTCCGATATAACATTTTTTGTCAAACACATACATTTACAGGATACAAAAAACCTTCCCGTTTTCACTTTTTCACCGAATTGAATTGTATTCGGATTGAAAGTGGAGTGTATCATAGAGTCGGCCCCGCCCGACTTTAGCCTTTCCTTACTGGTTTTTGTATGGAATTTACTCGCTTAACAAGAAAGTAGCGTTATTGACAGATTTTTCTTGTTGAATGGTGCCACCTTATAAAGTTTCTTAATCGTAAGCTAGTAAGCCCAATTGAACAGGCCTACTATATTGCTGTGGCAGAAATTTTAAAAAATATTTTTTATTTATTTTGAGTGAAATTTCAACATTTTATTTAGATTTTTGTTATCGCAGTCTTAATGAAAAACATCCCTATTGTTGTATTATTAACTATGTTCTATAATTCATATTTTCAAAATGTCCAATATTTTATGTCTCTCAATTTAACTGCTAATTTGCCAATGTAAACATGCCTCATGTTGAACTAACACTGTTGTTTCGAGTGTACGTTCGTCCATAGTTACAACCTTTGCACGTTGTGTTCGTTTTTTCTGTTTAATTGAATTTTAAATATTTAGATAAGAATTAAACGGCAGTAACAGCACGATACACAACAGCAACAACAATAAAAACTCCACAAAAATGTAGGTGGAGTCAGAGATTAATGTACGGGGGTATCGCTTACATGCGTTAAATACCGGGTACCGATGGCAGACAAGAAGTGTTGGGCGAATATTGCCTAACGCCCATATAAAAGTGTGTAGACGCATAATTAAAAGTGAATTCAAACATCATACACTGAACAAAATTACATAACTAATAGTTCATAAAGAGTGTAGATAGCAACATAATTAAAGCAAACACTGATTGATAACAATTTATACAAAAAGCGATCGTGACTAAAATTTACACTCAAAGCTTATGTATGTACAGATACAAAGTATATGTGTTTATATGTAATTTTGGCAAATGTCTAACTAACAATGACGTACATGTGCATTTTTTGTAATAATTATAAAATCTTAGCTTTATTGTGGAAACGTGCTTCAATGCCTTTTCGATGCAAATCAGAAAAACAAGAATAGTGCCGTAAGAAACAAAGTGTATTGCAAATATAACCGCAAAACGTATAGGTTATCATGTCTTTAAAATGTTATAGTCATACATCAATTATCGATTCAAATCAACAACTGTGGTCTGGCGGTTGTCGCATCAGAAGAAAATAGAGAATACCAGATACATATATGCCTACAACACATCATTTTGAAATACAAACTATTTTCATGATGCTATCGATTTCTTCACACAAATGAGGACAGGCGAACACTTTTAATCGATTCAATTCTAGTCGAAATACATCAAATTGTCATGTACAAACTACATTCGCTAATTACGACATTATTATTGATAAATATTCAAAAGGAAAATAAAAAACCCCGTTTGAGGTTTACAGCGTATTTTTCAATGACAAATCCATGTCAATCATACTGTCAAATTTGCTAGAGCGTAGTAGTGCAGGAAATAGGTGTAATATTATTTTATAGGAAATATAGCCCAACCCAATGATTTGCAAAAAATGGCAGAGAATTCAAACTCAGGAACAGAAGTTTAATCTGCCAAAAGGAGGTGCATTTTGGAATAGAATTTTGTAAATTTAAATTAGAAAACGAGCATAAATTTAAATTAGAAAAACTAGAATTATTTTCAACATTAAATGAATTAAATGAAGTCAATTTAAGCAAACATTATAAAACATAATATTCCGTTATCTAATTTGTTTTTTGTTTATTTAATAATCGTCAAAAGTGGCCATATAGCCAAACGTTTTAAAAAATCATAAAGTTTGGCCAGAAATCGCCACACCTGACAGACCTGGATACTACTGAGGGTATCTTAATTTAATGAATTTGTTGACTAATAATTTCTAAAAAAGTTCATGTATTTCCCACAGCTATCTACATATGAAAATATAAACAAGTAAAAACGGAGTTAAGTTCGGCCGGGCCGAACTTTATATGGATTGCATTCCACAGAGGTTGTCGGTTTTCGTAGAAGTGCAGTAATATTACAGGAAAATATAAATTGTTTTAATATAGCCAAACCTAAACAAATACAAATATTAAAAAAATAATTTTATAAATAAATATAATATTTTAATTATTCCAAACCATTATTTATTTCAAATCAAAAAATAAATATTCTTATATTTATATTTTCAAAAAGCTTAAATACCATAGATATTGGTAGATAGTGGGTGCTACAGTTGCTTGTATTTCCATTCTATTTTAATTCCAAAAGTACAAATTTTGAAAACCCATTATCAGACGTACATAGTGCAAAATAATCTAACTTCATGATTCAACCAATTTTTGCGGTAAAAGAAAAATTACGAATTTGGAAAAAAAACTTTTTATTTTGAGTGTCTATGCAGTCAGAGGAATGTATACACCGAATTCCATGATTCCAGCTGCGCCCATTTGGTTGGTACCATTTTTACACCCTTGACGTTTGTACGCAATTAGAATTTCATCATTCTAGCTGTAGTCGTTTAGTTGGTACTATTTTTATCCCTCTATACCATTGTATGACTTGAAAGTACGAATTCGAAAAATCCGTTTATTTTCCGTGTCTACGCAGTCATAGGAATGTATACTCCGAATTGATTAACTCTAGCTGCGGTCATTTGGTTGGTAATATTTGTATACTATTTTTCCATTTTAATCCCAAAAAGTGCGAATTTCGAAAAATCTGTTTATTTTAAGTGTCTACGCAATCAGAGGAATGTATACTCCGAATTTCATGACTCTAGCTACGGTCATTTGGTTGGTACTATTTTTATCCCCTTTTTCTATTTTGACTCCAAAAAGTACGAATTTCGAAAAATCAGTTTATTTTCCGTGTCTACACAGTCAGAGGAATGTATACTACGAATTTCCTGACTCTAGCTGCGGTCATTTGATTGGTACTATTTTTATCCCTTTTTTCATTTTATCCCCAAAAAGTACGAATTTTGAAAATTCCGTGTATTTTACTTGTCAATGCAATCAGAGGAATGTATACACCGAATTTCATTATTCTAGGTACAGCCGTTTGGTTGGTACCATTTTTATCCCTCTATTCCCATTTTACCCCTTAAAAGTACGAATTTGGAAAAAAAAATACTTTTATATTATGTATCTACTCAATTAGAGGTACGTACACACCGAATTTCGTGTTTCTAGCTGTTGTCGTTTAATATGTACCATTTTTATCCTTTTTTGCCCCATTTCACCCCCTACAAATAAGAATCACTTTATGGTGCACGTTTTTTGCTATAAGGGGAATGCGCATACCAAATATCAAGCAAATATAAACACAGATATTCAAAAAACATGCTTAAACACGCTAAAATATTAGGGATTATTATGATTATTATATTTTAGTCCTTGTGAGGGCCGATTTCGTCCCGTTTCAATCCCAACCGATCTACGAATATAAGACGCATTTATGGAAAATTTGAACGTTCTAGCTCCTTTCGTTTAGATGCTAGCGTGCTTTCAACAGACGGGCGGACGGACATGTCTAGATCGTCTTAGAATTTTATGACGATCAAGAATATATATACTTTATAGGGTCTCAGGTCGATATTTCAAGGTGTTACAAACGGAATGACAAAGTTAGTATACCCCCATCCTGGAGGTGGAGGGTATAAAAATTAACTCGTTATCCAACGCTTATTAATCCTATTTTAATGTCGGTTATTAAAAAGGCTTCTTATCATATAGAATAAGCAAAGAAGAACAGCACTTCAATACAAATAATTTTGGAACAAAATGGAAAATGTGTTTTTCAATTAAAACTTGGATAAATAGTTGTTAAGAATTTTTTGAGAAGCCCATTGCTGAGAATTTTTTTATAGAAACTTAGTCTCAATTCTTGGAAAGTTTTCTATAGAAAACCAGTCTCAATTGATGAGAATTTTTATTTTTTTTACTTTTATTAATTAATAATATTATTGCTTATAAACATAAGGACTGTTTTTCTTTAAGCCGGGATAACAAGCTGCGATAACAAAAACGTCAATAAAAATTTAATTTTTTGCTCAAAATAAAAAAAATTATTTTTTCACATTGTCGCCAACTACAATATAAATATATGTATTAAAAGTAATTTTCAAAAAAAATATTTTGTGTCGACTTTATTGCACTTAGCCTCGATATCCATCATTTTGACTTACACTGGAAAATTATTCAGGCTAAGTCAAAAATTTTTAACATAAAATTATTTTTTCAAAATTTGTTTTCACACACATATTGATATTGCTTTTGGCGACAATTCTAAAAAAGAATTTTTTATTTTGAGTGAAATTTTAACATTTTATTTAGATTTTTGTTATCGCAGCTTAGTTATCCAGTCTTAAAGAAAAACAGCCATATAATTTCAATTACCATAAGGTGGCCCTTTTCGATAAAATTTCAAAATTAAGTTATAATTTAAGAAAACTCCGATAAACATTCGTAATGTTTATATATTTAAAAAAATAATGACAATAATAGGTCTGATCATTTCCTTTTCCAGATATAGACTGTGTCGTAACAGTATTCCAGTTACAATTTAAATATCCTATATTTCCTATATTCAGAAAGAGATGTCGGTAATGTATACTTTAGAAGAATAAACTACTGTATAAACTACTCTTTTGATTAGCAAAAATGACTAAAGTCATGTAATGGAAGAATATTACAGAATTCAAGAAAATAACTAAAACCTCAAGATTTTCTTCACCAGTTTCGCACCAGTTACGCTCTAGATTGTAGTATATCTCCTACATTTAAAACGCTAAGATATATTTGTATTTGCAATAATATTCCCATTGACCAGACGTTTTCAATTGGCAATATAGCAAAAATCTCAGTCAATTACTATGGGAGATTTTTAAACATATTTAAGGAAAAGTGTCAATGAAATGTTGCAATAGAATCACCCCATAGTAATTGAATGTACAATATTTACAATAAAAATTTTCAATTCTATTCTTTCAATCTCATTGGGTTGATCGGACGAGGTACTGTCAAGTCGCGGTACATTGAAAGAATTATCTTCACAATATTTATGATTTTGTCATAACCTCATTATTTTTATGAAAAAGTTTCATAAATATTAAAAATTTATACTGAAGTTACACATATAAACAAAAAATCGAAAAACAAGGTCTGACTTGTTAACTAACCAGTCATTTCGAGAATCTTCGCAATGAATATGTCTTTGACCTAAATCAGGTTACATACTTATGGCAGAGTTAACATAGGACAAATGAGAATTGCTAGCATTCAATCTAATAAAGTCGACATACTAAAAATCTATTTGTAAGTTATGAAACGTTTCATAAAAACAACAAAGTCATTCATTATATTTATAAAGACATTTCATAACACAAATATTTTATTGATTACGATATATTTCATAATCTTTAAAAAATTTTTACTTAATACAAGGAAATTTTTTTAACTTTGATCTTGTGAAACTGAGTTTCACTAATTCAACAATTTTATTTTATGAAATATAAAATGTTTATGACAAAATTGTATGAAACATTTCATTTTATTTATGAATTTTTCAAACATATTAAGAAATAATTCACTAAATTTATGAAAATCGTTTTATGAAGGAAAATTCATTCATTGTAGTCATATGCATGATATTGTGTTCAATTATTAAATGACAAAGTTCAACCTTTCCGATACAAAGACCTAAAATCATAAAGATTGAGCATGACGTGAGAAAAAATTAAATGTAGATGGTACTGAACTTGCAAATGTTCACCATCTCACCATCTTTGTGGACTGAATATTCCAATTTTCCAAAAATACTATGAGGACATCTATTGTATATAATTTTATACCCTCCACCTCCAGGATGGGGGTATACTAACTTTGTCATTCCGTTTGTAACACCTTGAAATATATACCTGAGACCTTATAAAATATATATTTTCTTGATCGCCATAAAATTCTAAGACGATCTAGCCATGTCCGTCCGTCTGTTGAAAGCACGCTAGCATCTAAACGAAAAGAGCTAGGATGTCCAAAATGTCCATCAATGTGTCTTATAGTCGTAGATCGCTTGGGATTGAAACTGGGCGAATTCGGCCCAAATGGTAAACATTTTCCCTCACAAGGATTAAAAATACCCATAATATTCCCTAATATTTAAGAGTATTTAAGCATATTTTTTCAATATGTCTGCTTGTGCTTACTTGATATCGGGTATGCGATTTCCCCTATAACAAAAACGTGCACCACAAAGTAATTTTTATTCGTAGGGGGTGAAATGGGGCAAAAGGGGATAAAAATGGTACCTATTAAACCACAACAACTAGAAATACGAAATTCGGTGTGTAAATTCCTCTGAGTAGAGACATAATATAAAAGTATTTTTTCCAAATTCGTACTTTTAGGGGGTAAAATGGGAATAGAGGGATGAAATTGGTACCAAGCAAACGGCTGCACCTAAAATAATGATATTCGGTGTATACTTTCCTCTGATTGCGTTTCCACGTAAAATAAACGTATTTTTCGAAATTCGTTCTTTTTGGGGTAAAAATGGAAAAAGGGGATAAAAATAGTACCAACCAAATGACCGCAGCTAGAGTCATGAAATTCGGAGTATACATTCCCCTGACCGCGTAGACACAAAAATTAAAAGATTTTTTCCAAATTCATATTTACTTTCAATGGATACAATAGGTACAGAGGGATAAAAATAGTACCAACTAAACGACTACAGCTAGAATGATAAAATTCGGTGTGTACCTCCCTCTAATTGCGTAGACACGCAAAATATATAAAAAGTCGTACTCTTAAGGGGGTAAAATAGGAAAAAGGGGATAAAAATGGTACCAATGGCCGCAGCTAGAATCGTGGAATTCGTTGTATATATTCCTCTGACTGCATAGATACGAAAACTAAACGATTTTTCCAAATGCGTACTTTTTACTTTTACGACAAAAATTGGTTGAATCATGAAGTTAGATTATTTTGCACATGTACGTGAGATAATGGATTTCCAAAATTTGTACTTTTGGAATTAAAATAGAATGCAAAAACAACCAACTGAAACACCCACTATCTATGGTATTTAAGCTTTTTGAAAATATAAATATAAGAATATTTATTTTTGGAATTAACTTGAAGTATTATTTCTTAAAAGCGTGGTTTGAAATAATAAAAATATTATATTTATTTATAAAATTATTTTTTCAATATTTGTATTTGTTTTTGGTTTGGCTATATTAAAAGAAATATATTTTTTTTGTAATATCACTGCACTTCTACGAAAATCGACAGCCTCTGTGGAATGCAATCCATAGTGGAGGATATATAAAGTTCGGCCCGACCGAACTTAACACCGTTTTTACTTGTTCATTTTCCTATATGCTCAGTCTTTATGGTTCTAGGTCTTTTTCCAATAAAGCCAGACAATTAAAAAAAATAACCAGTACTTTTTATAGCTGATTGTAATTTACAATTTTAAATGGCCCACCCTATAGTGCTTGTAAGGGACAACAGGATGATTTATCCTATAGTTTCTGATTTTTCCTATAGCTATCTACAGAAATCTTATCTCAATTTTGAACATTTCATTGATTGAGTTAATTCGAAAAAAATGTGTGCCCATGTTACATCACAAATATTCAAAGATTTAAAAATCACTGAATAATTATTATCATCATCAGCATTATCATCATTAACGGCGGTGGTACAAGAATAGGAAATTAAAATCTAATTAAAGCGGAACATGTGCGCGCAATATCGAAACGAACGAGTTGATAGAGTGTTTCTTAATGATGTGAGTTCTGAGTTCTATTGTTTACTTCTAACCATCCAGATGCAACAATCAACGAATGCTAATGGATTTATTACTGGAGGTTTAAAATTATCCCACGGCAAAGTTCGACAAACAGATAAATGATTGAGATTGTTTATAAACATTTCGCTTAATCCATATTTTATTGATAAACAAAATGTTGATACGTTGAAAAAGATCTGTTGGAAAACAAGTTTAACTACTGAAATTACTTTCAGTTTAATTTGACATCTTTGACTTTTTAAATGAGTAATTAAATGTTTATTAAAAATTCCAGTATATTGTGTATAAACAAACGATTAGTTACAAAAGACTGTCTGTCATTGGCATTGACGTAATGACACTGAATGAATTTCAAAAAACAACACTAATAACTATTTTATAGTGTTGACAAAAACATTTCCAGCATACTAATTGATATCTCAATGGCTTGCCGGTTTTGTGCTTTGTCGCAAACATTTCACAGAAGTAACAAACAATTCGATTGCAATTTTTCAATAAAACGAATGATATCGATATTTGAATTGTGGATGATGAGCCGGACATTTAGACCAGAACTGTAAACTGACAACAATTGATGACAAAGTCATTAAACCTTAATTTACATTTGCGATATTAAGAACATATTAACAAATTACGAAAATATTAAATAAATGTTCAGAGTTCAAAGAAATGTTACTTGAAGCTGATTTTTTCAAATAGGTCGTTACCAATATTATTATATAAATGATTCAAGACACAAATATTCAGGATATTCTCATATACTTATTTTAAAAAGTGTCACCAAAAAATGGGCATAATAACACTATGCAACAAAAAAAGAAAAATTTTATGTCCAAGCCGAAAAAAAAATATTTTTTGTTTGCATTGAGGAATGTTGATTCATAAATTCAACACAAAAATTTTTTTATGGATAATTGAAGAAAACCGTTTAATAAAATTTAAATTTCCGACCTAGGTACCTTTAATATTTACCTTCTATATCTACTCTAGTTTTGATATATTGGTCCAACTGTATCCGATTATATGTTCAATTAAAGGAAATTATGATGCACATTATCTTCATAATATTTATGATTTTGTTTTAACTTCAGTGAAAATCTTCATTAAAAAGTCGCCATACACTGAAAGAATATTTATTTTTCATAATATTTATGAAGCGATTTCATAAAAGGTTTTTCATAAATTTTTTCATAATATGTATGAAAAAATTCATAAATAAAATGAAATGTTTCATACAATTTTTTCATAAACATTTCATAAACCAAAATTGTTAATTTAGTGAAACTTAGTTTCATATGATCAAAGAAAGATTTCATGGTATTAAGGAATCAATTCTTAAAGCTAACGAAATATTTCATAACCAATAAAATATTTGTGTTATGAAATATCTTCAAATGCAAACGAAACAACTAAAAGAAATGAGCGTTGGCACGTTAATTACAGACCAAAAAAATGCAAACGAAAAAACTAAAAAAAATATAATGAAGGATTTCACAGCTTTTATGAAATGCTTCATAACTTACAACTAGGGTTTGGGGTTTCCAGGACTTTTTTCATTTCCCGGGAAAACGGGAATGAAAAATTTCATTCCCGGTAATTCCCGGGAAAAAATAATTTATTTATAGGTATGTTCAATATGGTTTAAAATATCAACATTTAATAACTGGTGTGTTTTTTTCAATACTGTCATATTACAAATTAAAAACGAATGTTATTGTCAAAATATTTTACAAATTATTTTTCATTTTACAAATATTTTACTTTACACCTTTTCAAGATTATATTCGGAACATACAGATTTATATTGAGAAATGTAAATTCATATTAGGGACATATAAATTCATAATGGGTAATGTAAATTTATAATAGGAACATGTTAATCCATAATGAGATATATAAATTGAGAACAATTAATTCGTAATAGGAACATACCAATTCATAATGAAATATACATGTTTGTAATCAGAAAATCCAAATTCATAATCAGAAAATACGTTTTCATATTCAGAAAATATGAATTCATAATGAGAAAATATAAAATCATATTGAGAAAATGTAAATTTATAATGAGAACATTGATAAAATATGTGTTTCTACGAAAACATCAATAGAAAACCGTACATACATATGTAGCTTCGATTATAAATTTTAGAGTTCCTGCTTATGAATTTATATTTTAAGAATATATATTCCTGAATAAGAATTTATATTTTCTCATTATCAATTTGGATTTTCTCATTTTGTATTTATATATCTCATTATCAATTTGTATGTTCTTATTATGAATTTATATTTGTCAATATGAATTTACATTTCACATTACGAATTTACAGTGCTGATTATGAATTATCATGCTGCTATTATGAATTTACATTTCTCATCGTGAACTTACATATTCCGATTATAAATTATATTTTCTCATTATAAACTTGAAAAGTTGTAGACTAATCGTCAGAATTGGACATTTATATCCCAGGTAGAAGTGACTGACACCTACACTAGATTCAAAATTGAACACGATTAAGGAAACAAATAACTAATTTAGAATATTAATTCGTCTGGAGACAAAAATATTTTATACAGGGGGGAAATTCTAAATTGTAAAAACAATAGAAACATAAAAAATTAATATTAATTTAATAAATTCATGAAAAATAGAAATATTGAAATAGTCCATTTAATAATTCTTACCAAGGGCCATTTAAATACACCGTAGCGTATATTTATATTCCTATTAGATTTCTCTTGAAATTTTCCAGGCGAACAAATTTTATTGTATTCCTATTTTTAGACCATTTCTTTCTGGCTACATATGTAAAGTAAATTGTTCTTGAAGAAGATATTCACCTCGATTCTTCTAGGAAAACAAGAAAATTTACATTATGTAAGCCATAGTATTGTCGGCATGATATTTTTATTTCACAATAAAGATCCTGCAAATAACCTCACAAAAAGTTTTTATTCCCTAGCTGGGTTTCGCACAAAATGACTATTTAGCGAATTTAAAAAGTTTTGCTTGTAGTAATATTTATAATATAGGGTGTTTTTTATTGAGGTATAGAACTTCGAATTGAAATAAAACACAAGAAAATCGTTTTAATGTCCATCAATTTGGCTTTATTGGAAGGATAATTTTATGCCATTAATGTTTAAATATGATTTCGGGCATGTGGCCGCCGCGGCTGGCTCGAATATAGCCAATTCTACAGGTCCAATTTTCAACCAACGCCACGAATGTTGGCTTCCAAGTCCCCTAACGTTTCTGGTTTGTTGGCGTAGACGAGCGACTTCACATATCCCCAAAGAAAATAATCCAATGGTGTCAAATCACACGAAATTATGCGCTCATCGAATGTTTCCTTCAATAATTCGATTGTGACGGAGCTTGCGGTGAACTTCGCGAACTGAACCATTACTTTCGAAATAAATTTGCACGATTTGCAAGCGTTGTTCTTTTGTCAACCTGTTCATGATGAAATGGCAAACCAAACTAAATATTAATCACTTGACAGCTGACAAAATGGCCGCCTGTTAAAAAAGTGATGCCAACTTAAAGTTCTATACCCCAATAAAAAACACCCTTTATAAACAAATACTCAATAAATACTCATTATTGCCAGTAATGTAAATACATATATGAATTTGAAATACATCTAAAAATTCCAATTTATGTAGTAACATTAAGTTATTGATCAACATCATAAATAAATTATTTTCGTAATATTTCCCGTATTCCCGGGAAATTGAAATTTTTTCCCGTCCAAATTTTTCCGGGAATTCCCGGAAAAAAACGATTCGGGAATTCCCGGACCCCAAACCCTACTTACAACTACAATTTTAGTGTGTCGACTCTATTCGGTTAATGCCAGCAATTCTCATTTGTACTCTTATAACACTTACATACTTATGTTCCCTTATTTAGGTAAAATGAATATGCAAAGACTCTCGCAATGATGTTGTGTGTTGATCGGTTAGTCAACAAGTCAGATCTTTTTTGCTTTCTTTAAAAAAACTTCAGTATAAATTATAAATATTTATGAAACATTTTCATAAAATTAAGTCTCTTTATCAAATCTATGAAAAAAAGTTCATTGAATAAAGAACGGTATTTTATAGTTTCTAAGAAATGTTTCATAAATTCTATGACACTTTTCATTGATTTGAGCTTTATGAAACATGTTTCATACATTTTATGAAGTGTTTCTTTGGCGACTTTTTAATGAAATTTTTCACTGAGGTTATGACAAAATCATAAATATTATGAAGATGCAAAAGATTTTTTTAAATTTATAATTTTTTAATTTTTACGAAAAATCCCTTTACAAACTAAATAACACGTTATTTTAATTTTTTTTATTTTGTTTTATTTTTTAATAGCTAGCATTCAAACGCAAAAAAACAATGCTTATATGTAAAAAATATATGGATAAAAAAGGATTTAAAAAATCATGATTTTTGTTTAAATAGCGCGAAAATTCCCAGTACAAATTATATAAAAGAATATATTGTCTTAGTATGTAGTAGCTGAAGAAATGTAGAAGATGTGACCCTTATGTAGACGTTAGTTAAGTTAGGGAATTTTCGTGGAATTTTTCATTTCTACGAAGTTTTTGCTGAAATTGATTTACATATACTTCTATAAGAAAGGGCCACAACTTCTACATTTATCCATAGATTTTCTTTAACTATGCCTTGTTTTCTTTGTTAAGATGCTAGCTATTACAAAATAAAAAAAATAAAATATTCTGTTATTTAGTTTGTAAAGGGATTTTTCGTAAATATTAAAAAAATATAAATTTAAAAAAATCTTTTGCATCTACAGATAGTATCATAACTTCTACATTTATCCATAGGTTTTTATACATATAAACAAATATTTAAAGCACCTTCGCCGAACATTGGAATTTTGGTAAACAATTAAAAAAAATACCACAATTTTTTAATATCACTTTCGAATTTAGAAATCCAAAGTATGGGATGGTAATTTAAAGTTTTAAATTTGAACTACCAATTACTTTCACTTTGAAAGGTAGAATAATATTCTTTTTTATTTTCAAGTTTATGTTTGAATTTTGTAAAATTTCCCAATTTTATTCGAGTGTATAGCGACATTCTTCCAAAGTAGCGAGTCTTTAACACAAACTTTACGTGGGAAAATTTCGAAAAGAGAACGGCCTTCATCAGTTCAGCCTTCATGAAGCTCCTTTTCATTTCGGTGGCTATGTCAATAAGCAAAATTGGCGTATATGGGGTTCAGAGAACCCACACGTGACACTGTTTGGTGTGGAATTTGGGCTTTACTAAAAAATTGGATTGAGCGGATGAGGTACTGCCGAGCCAGTCGTGTTACTCATATGAATGATATTGTGTTCCATTATTAAATGACAAAGTTCAATCTTTCCAATAAAACAGGAAATTTGAAAAAATAGTCAGTACTTTTTTATAATTTAATGTTTTAAATGACGCACCCTATATAAACATGTTTTTTTTCGTTAGATTGTTGAATATTAAGATATAAAACAAAATATTTTTTTCGCCTTTTTTCTATATTTAATGATTTTTTTCGCACCAGAAAAAATATTTAAAAAAAAATATAATATTTTCCCAAATTTTTGAAGACTGTATTTGTAGTCATCATGAGTACCTGTAATTAAACATATAACCGATTATTATCGGACTTATATTTTCAAAATGAGAGTACACATATTTAAGGCACCTTGGCCGAAAATTGGAATTTTGGTAAAAAAAACAATTTTAATGTTGTTTTCGAGTTAAAAAATTCGTGTGGAAAATTTTATACATGACCTTTCGACATTTTTTTGCATAGTAATTTGCATTACCAAGTAATGACTATCATTACCCTCACGATTACATCCCACTAATAAATAATGACTTACTAATAACGACTTATAAAAGTTTTCTCAAAACAAAAACAGAAAATTATCCAAAAGTGAGACAGAAGTACATTGAAGCTATGACTGCAGTCCATGGGTCAAAAAAATCGTCATCATATTACATATTTTTGTGGGTAAGCGTAAGTAGTTACTTTTTATGCCCTCCACCTCCAGGATGGAGGTGGAGGGCATTCCGTTTGTAATACCTTGAAATATCGACCTGAGACTCTATAAAGTATATATATTCTTGATCGCCATAAAATTCTAAGACGATCTAGCCATGCCCGTCCGTCCGTCTGTTGAAAGCACGCTAGCATCTAAACGAAAGGAGCTAGAACGTTCAAATTTTCAATAAATGCGTCTTATAGTCGTAGATCGGTTGGGATTGAAATGGGGCGAAATCGGCCCAAAGGGAAAATTTTTTCCCTCACAAGGACTAAAAATATCCATAATAATCCCTAATATTTTAGAGTATTTAGGCATATATTTTCAATATGTCTGCTTGTACTTGCTTGATAATGAGTATGCGAATTCCCCCGGTAACAAAAACGTGCACCATAAAGTGATTCTTATTTGTAGGGGGTGAAATGGGGCAAAAAGGGATAAAAATGGTACATATTAAACGACAACAGCTAAAAACACGAAATTCAGTGTGTATATTCCTCTAATGGAGTAGATACATAATATAAAAGTATTTTTTCCAAATTATTACTTTTAAGGGGTAAAATGGGAATAGAGGGATAAAAATGGTACCAACCAAACGGCTGCCCCTAGAATAATCAAATTCGGTGTAAACATCCCTCTGATTACATAGACACGTAAAATACACGGATTTTTCAAAATTCGTACTTTTTGGGGTTAAAATGAAAAAAAAAGGGATAAAAATAGTACCAATCAAATGATCGCAGCTGGAATCATGGAATTCGGTGTATACATTCCTCTGACTGCAATTGGTTGAATCATGAAGTAAGGTTATTTTGAACTATGTCTGGTAATGGATTTTCAAAATTTAGACTTTTGGAATTAAAATAGAATGGAAATACAACCAACTGTAGCACCCACTATCAACCAATATTTATGGTATTTAAGCTTTTTGAAAATATATAGAAGAATATTTATTTTTTGAATTGACGTATTGGTAGCCTTGCCTTATAGGCGTGGTTTGAAATAATTAACATATTATATTTATTAATATTTTTTTTAATATTTGTATTTGTTTTGATTTGGCTATATACAAAAAATTTATTTTCCTGTAATATTACTGCAGTTCTACGAAAATGGACATCCTCTGTGGAATGCAATCAATGGTGGAGGGTATATAAAGTTCGACCCGGCCGAACTTAACGCCGTTTTTAATTGTTTTCAACTCTCCTAGTGTGGCTGTGAGTAAGTCCTTTCCTCCATTGATATTCTCTTGTAAAAGTAGTTAGGAGAATAATTGTACCTCCCCAGCGGTTTCGGAAGCTACCGACCAAAATTCCGACAAATTTTAACGACATTTTAAAACATCCAGAATTAGTACTAGAATCACTTTGATAAGGAATGGTGGAGGGTATCATATAGCCGACTTTAACATCTTAATTATTTCTTAATTGTATTCATTTTTGGGATTGCACCTATTCCACAGGGGGTTATTGTGCCAAATAAAAAACTTGAGATTAATTTTTAAATTTGTTGTTGTTCGTTTCAAGAATTTTCTACGGCTTAAATAGTTCAATATCCAGAAAGTTTGTATTTAATTTTTTCTTTCTTCAGAAATATTCATCACTTCACCAATGTTATTTTAATGTTTCCATTTTCATCTCATTATTAGGGCTGTTTTTCTTTAAGACTGGATTTATAAGCTGCGACAACAAAAAAAGTTCAAATTTCACTCAAAATAAAAACAACTGTGATATATGTATAAAAAGAAGTTTTAAAAAATAATTTTATGTTAAAAATTTTGGACTTAGAATGAATAATTAATTATCCAGTGTAAAGTCAATACAAAATATTTTTTTTTTTTGTTTTTTTTTTTTTGAAAATTTATTTTGATACAAATATTTATGTTGTAGTTAGTTGGTGGCAATGTGAAAAATATTTTTTTATTTTGAGTAAAGAATTAACCTTTTATTAACGTTTTCGTTATCGCGGCTTAAAGGAAATCACCCCTATTATCATGTCTTAGATTTGAATTTCTGACTTAAATTACACAAAAATACAAACATATGTATATTTGTATATATGTATATTTATGTGTGTATATTTTTAGCATTTGCTTACGTTTCAAAATTCCCAAATGTTATCTCCGATCTTTTGCTCTGTATTTGCAATTTATTTTATTAAATTCAATTATTTCTTATTATTATTTTTCTTTTGTTTAATTTACGATAACTTCTTTCTTTCATATCAGATCATCTCGATACATTTTAATTAACCACACAAAACATATTTGTTTGCCGCGTTTTTTTTTTCTTTTCTTTTGTTTATTATAATTGTTTGCACCTTTTTAACGATAATTAATATTTTATTGTTTCGGCCCGCTTCAATACAGATTTAAAGCGAGCAGCGATCGAGATTTTTTTGCCGTAACAACGCGACACGTCCGTTTGCAAAAAGCGTTCAAAATATACTCACTCGCACTTGCTGTGCGAAGAAATGACGTATCGCATGAAATTTTCAATTTTCTGAGCCGAAGCCGTGTATGAATGAACCAGCAGCACAGCAAAGCACACAAATACTCTATGGACGACTTATAGAAATTAAAGTCACACAAAAAGACACGCGAAAGTAAGAAACGCCGACGGACGGACGGACGGTCGGACTGGCGAACAAATGTAAAAATAAATGTATAAAAATAATTTTGTTTGAATATCGTATCGAAGAAAAAAATGGGGAACCCGACCACCACCGACCAACCAACAAACACTGCTGCAGTCTGTGGACACGGCAACATGAGCCGCCGAGCATCCAGCCAGCCAAACAGTTAAAACAAACAGTCAACAAGTGGTAAAAATGCGAATGGCTTTAATAAAAAATACTTACGAGGGTTGATATGATAATTACTAGTCACCCGCTTGTCAATTACAAGCAGAGGAGTAGGCGGAAATATAACACGACGTTGCTAAGATGGGTAGCGATTCATTATCAGTGCACAGTGGGGAGTTTTTGTGTATATCATATTTGAAACGGATTGTACTTTTGATGTATTAAACCGTCCGACAGCCCATATTGCACCTGTACCGGATGAATATATACATCTGAAAATATAGGAAAAAATTAAATTAATACTTATGGCACCCTACGATAGCGATTGTCAAATTAAAGATGAGAATATCTGTTAAATATATTTTAAATTTCATGATTCTACCGTATATATCTGGTGCTAATTTTCGAGTTACAGAAACTAAAAATATTTGAAAAACTGACTTGTAGAAAAGTTAAAACTAGGAAGGAAATGTAAAGTAAAACTTTTCGATAACTTCCACGTAGTTATGTATTGCTAAGGCAGTTACACTGCCCGAAAGTCCACATTACTCGTGAATCAGATGATATGCGTCTGAAACTATAGGTGAATGGAGTTAATCTGTTGAAAGCACACTATCATCTAAACGAAAAGAGCTAGGACGTCCAAATTTTCCATAAATGCGCCTTATAGTCGTAGATCGGTTAGGATTGAAACCGGGCGAAATTGGCCCAAAGGGAAAAATTTTTCCCTCACAAGAACTAAAAATACCCTTAATAACCCCTAATATTTTAGAGTATTTAAGCATATTTTTATACACTCCACGAGAGTATTGTGTCTTTGTGCATTTGTTTGTAACACCCAAAAGGAAGGGAGATAGACCCATTATTAATTATACCGATCGGCTTAGAATCACTTTCTGAGTCGATTTTGCAATGTCCGTCTGTCTGTCTGTCCGTCTGTTGTAATCACGATACAGGTCGCAATTGTAGCCAGACCCAAACGAAACTTTGCACAACGAAGTTTTTCGGGACAAGGACGAACGCTATTTAATTTGAAGAAAATCGGTTCAGATTTAGATATAGCACCCATACGAATTTCACTCCCGCTTTGAACCTTTTCACTCTAGATACCACATATTTCAACAGATTTTCTTCAAAATTGGCAAACCATCTTATAGTTCCACTAGAAACACCTGTGGTAAAAATGTGTTAGATCGGTTCAGATTTATATATAGCTCCCATACAAATTTCGATCCCAATTTGAATTTTTCCGCTCTAGAATCCACATATTTTAATAGATTTTCTTCAAAATTCGCAAAACACCTTATATTTCTACTGGAAACACCTGTGGTAAAAATGTGTTAGATCGGTTCAGATTTATATATAGCAAATATACAAATTTCGCTCCCAATTTGAATTTTTCGGCTCTAGAATCCACATATTTCAACAGATTTTCTTCAAAATTGGCAAAACATCATATATTTAAACTAGGTACACCTATGGTGAAAATGGGTCACATCGGTTCAGATTTACATATAGCTCTCATACAAATTTCGTTCCCCCAGAAACGGCGTATTTTCAGAGAATTTCTTAAAATTGAGCATAAGACGTTATACTTCAACTAGAAGAGCTTATTGTGAAAGTTTGTCACTTCATTCCATGTTTTGATATAGCACCGATACAAATATTATTCTCGATTTGACAAATTGGACCAGGTCATATTAGGAAACATACCAAAAATTTTCCCATTTTCACTTTTTTACTGAATTGAATTGTATTCCGATAGAAAGTGGAGTGTATCATTAGTCGGCCCGCCCGACTTTAGCCTTTCCTTACTTGTTTTTTCAATATGTCTGCTTGTACTTGGGTATGCGATTTTTATTCGTAGGGGGATAAAAAGGGATAAAAATTGTACATATCAAACGACAACAGCTAAAAACACGAAATTCGGTGTGCACATACCTCTCATTGAGTAGGAATATAAGCATTTTTTCAAAATTCGTACAAATGGTACAACCCAAACGGCTGCACCTAGAATAACGAAATTCGGTGCATACATTGCATCTGATAGCGTAGATACGTAAAATAAACGAATTTTTCGTAATATGTGGGATTAAAATGGAACAAAAGGGATAAAAATAGTACCAATCAAATTACCGAGCTAGAGTCATGAAATTCGGAATATACATTCCTCTGACTGCGTTAACAACGAAAAATAAAAGGTTTTTCCAAATTCGAACTTTCAAGGGATACAATTAGTACAGAGGGATAAAAATGGTACCAAATAAACGACTTACTAGAATGATGAAATTCGGTGTGTACATCCCTCTTAAAGAGATTTTAGAATGTCGTACTTAAGGCGATAAAAATGGTACCAACCAAATGGCCGCAGCTAGAATCATGGAATTCGGTGTATACATTCCTCTGACTGCATAGATACGCACAATAAAAAGGTTTTTTAGGTCTTTTTTACTTTGACCCAAAAATTGGTTGAATCATGAAGTTAAGTTGTCTTGCAATATGTACGTGAGATAATGGTTTTTAAAATTTGTACTTTTGGAATTAAAATAGAATGGAAATACTATCAACTGTAGCACCCGTTTTAAGTACTATACAAATATTTATGGTATTAAAGCTTTGTGAAAATATAAATATGAGAATATTTATTTTTTGAATTGACTTGAAGTATTATTTCGATATGTAAACGTATTGGTAGCCTTGCCTTTTAAGCGTGGTTTGAAATAATAACAATATTATATTTATTAATAAAATTATTTTTTCAATATTTGTATATGTTTTGGCTTGGCTACATTAAAAAAATATATTTTCCTGTAATATTACTGCACTTCTACGAAATTCGACAGCCTCTGTGCAATGCAATCCATGGTGGAGGGTATATAAAGTTCGGCCCGGCCGAACTTAACGCCGTTTTTACTTGTTTTCTTCTTGGTTTGTCAACTAATGCGAAATACTATAAAAGCAAAATGCTTTTGTGACATGAACAAATATTAGCAAATTTATGAAACATCGCATATCTTCTATAATAATGAAGTTATGTAAGTTAAATATGTATTTGTTTATGAATTTAATCTGTAGTTTTTGCTTTAAGCTATAAACAAATGTTTTTGTTTTTGGAAATATTTATCAATATTTACGAGCGAGCTGATTTTTTCTGTAAAAGTGTAGTTTTCAATGAGTGCAAAATACGTTTATGACTCACTGTAAGATAATTGAATTACATATTGAAGAATGCAAATGGAAGTTCTTACACCTGTTAATATATTTAATTTTTGTATCCAACTTATTACACCACAATCGTTTTATGTGTTCATTATCAAACAAACAAATACTTTGCAAGCTATACAAAAAACAATAAGATATTTATTTAGATGCCTCCCTAATAGTAAGGTATTAACATTAGGGCACCTCACCTCACAAACTAAAAATTAAACTTAGGAATCGAAACTGAAGAGCAAACGAAAGGTTTACTAATTTGAAACATTTCTTGCTATCAAACTTTCCTAAATAAATTGCGTAAGTAACGATCAAGTAAGTTTCAGTCGGTTAAACCGACTTATGTATATATATTAGGCTGGGTTGTGGTCCATATAAATGACAAAATAATTTCTAGTCACCCCACGAAAATAAAGTTTGGATTGTTTAATGATGATTTGCAAAATATTTCGTAGCAAGATCAAGCCGTCTGCTAAACGTTTCTGAAAATACCCTTAAAAATCATGTTTTCTGAAAGCACTTTAAATATAAATTTTGATTCTTGTCTTAGAGTAACTTATTGGTCGAATTATTGGATCTTTACTGTAAATTTTTGTATTTTTTTTTCATAGTGACAACTTTAAAATTTTTCGTATTTTGTGTATTTTATATACCTTTCGAATGATGCCTGAATGATGAACATCGGTAGGAAGATGACACCGCAGCGCTCATTTTTGTAAAAAGAGTTTGAAAATGTTGGCACTAAAACTCCATCTCCTGTATTAAATTATTTCAAAATCATGGAGTCAGTGACGTCATTTTTCGTCCGATATTCATCATTTAGATATCATTCGAAGGGTATTAATTCCTTCTATTTATTTTTCATAATACCTCTTTCAAAATGTTTCTAAGAAATATGAGTTTTTAGCTGTCACCTTCAAAAACCACAAAAAATCAATATAGACAATAAAACAATGATTAAAAATTATTTTTTTAATGCTTCCAACGGACTATTAATTCCGAAATAAATTGGACAAAAATGCAACACAGAAAAATTATACGACAAAAACACGATTTGGCTTGTAAGTAAGCAATCCAATCTTCATTTTAGGGGGGTGATCGCTGCAATTAATTTTCGTGACCCATCCTAATATAAAGGGTGATTTTTTGCTATTATCTTTTTGGCAACACTGGTTTAAACAGCTGACGCACGTTTCGTGTTTTGTTTCACTGTCAAACATCTTCAGTTTGGTCTATAATTTAACCATGAATCGTCTTACAAACGAACAACGCTTGCAAATTATTGAATTTTATTATGAAAATGCGTGCTCTGTTAAGAAAGTTCATCGCGCGCTTCCATTTTATGGTCAGTTTAATCGACCCACTGAAGCGGCTATTCGGACAATTGTGACTAAATTTCGCAGCAAATTTAGATTGTTGGACATTAAACCACCAACACTCAAGCCGCAATTGGGCCTCTGTTACTCAAAAACGTGGAAATGCCAAAATTGGACTAAGCGGATGGACCATTTGAGGCGCAGTCAAGGTCAACATTTGCATGAAATAATCTTCAATCATTAAATTATATGGACTATCGATTCAAATAAAGATTTCATGCATTTTTCTGAAATTTATGTTTTTTTTTTGAAAAGCTTTTCTATAGCTTTAAAAAATCACCCTTTATTTATATAGTACGCCTACTATCATAGACCATCTGTAAGAGACTTTGGATGTACTAGAAGGGGCGTGGCAAACTCCTCCATAATCTAATTTTACAGACAAATATGGGTCATTTGTATGGGACAGTGTAAATTAACATAAAATAAGTTTGGTTTTGTTCAATTTCCCGTTTCTTGTGGTGATCCATTCTTATAAGTTGTCCAATCAGCTGATCATGAAAATAAGCAAGTAAAAACGGCGTTAAGTTCGGCCGGGTCGAACTTTATATACCCTCCACCATGGATTGCATTCCACAGAGGTTGTCGGTTTTCGTAGAAGTGCAGTAATATTACACGAAAATATAAATTGTTTTAATATAGCCAAACCTAAACAAATACAAATATTAAAAAAATAATTATATAAATAAATATAATATTTTAATTATATCAAACCATTATCTATTTCAAAACAAAAAATAAATGTTCTTATATTTATATTTTCAAAAAGCTTAAATACCATAAATATTGGAAGATAGTGGGTGCTACAGTTGGTAGTACTTCCATTCTATTTTCATTCCAAAAGTACAAATTTTGAAAATCCATTATCAGACGTACATGTGCAAAGTGCAAAATAACCTAACTTCATGATTCAACCAAAGTACGAATTTGGAAAAAAACTTTTTATTTTGCGTGTCTATCTAGAGGAATGTATACACCGAATTCCATGATTCCAGCTGCGCCCATTTGGTTGGTACCATTTTTACCCCCTTGACATTTCTACGCAATTAGAATTTCATCATTCTAGCTGTAGTCGTTTAATTGGTACTATTTTTATCCCCTGTACCATTGTATCCCTTGAAAGTACGAATTTCGAAAAATCCGTTTATTTTTCGTGTCTACGCAGTCAGAGGAATGTATACTCCGAATTGCATGACTCTAGCTGCAGTCATTTGGTTGGTACTATTTGTATCCCCTTTTTCCACTTTAACCCCAAAAAGTACGAATTTCGAAAAATTTGTTTATTTTAAGTGCCTACGCAATAAGAGGAATGTATACACCGAATTTCATTATTCCAGGTGTAGCCGTTTGGTTGGTACCATTTTTATCCCTCCGTACCCATTGTATCCCTTGAAAGAACGAATTTGGAAAAAAATCTTTTATTTTTCATGTCTACGTTGTCAAAGGAATGTATGCACCGAATTTCACGACTCTAGCTGCGGTTATTTGGTTGGTACTATATTTATCCCCTTTTTCTATTTTGACCCCAAAAAGTACGAATTTCGAAAAATCAGTTTATTTTCCGTGTCTACACAGTCAAAGGAATGTATACTCCCAATTTAATGACTCTAGCTACGGTCATTTGATTGGTACTATTTTTAACCCCTTTTTCAGTTTAACCCCAAAAAGTACGAATTTTAAAAAAGTCCGTTTATTTTACTTGTCTATGCAATCAGAGGAATGCATACACCGAATTTCATTATTCTAGGTACAGCCATTTGGTTGGTACCATTTTTATCCCTCTATTCCCATTTTACCCCTTAAAAGTACGAATTTGGAAAAAATGCTTTTATATTATGTCTCTACTCAGTTAGAGGAATGTACATACCAAATTTCGTGTTTCTAGCTGTTGTCGTTTAATATGTACCATTTGTATCCCTTTTTTGCCCCATTTCGCCCCCTACAAATAAGAATCACTTTATGGAGCACGTTTTTGCTGTAGGGGGTATGCACATACCAAATATCAAGCAAATATAAACAGACATATTCAAAAAACATGATTAAATACGCTAAAATATTAGGGATTATTATGGGTATTTTTAGTCCTTGTAAGGGCAAATTTTTTCCCTTTGGGCCGATTTCGCCCAGTTTCAATCCCAACCGATCTACGACTATAAGACGCATTTATGGAATATTTGAACGTTCTAACTCCTTTCGTTTAGATGCTAGCGTGCTTTCAACAGACGGACAGACGGACGGACATGGCTAGATCGTCTTAGAATTTTATGACGATCAAGAATATATATACTTTATAGGGTCTCAGGTCGATATTTCAAGGTGTTACAAACGGAATGACAAAGTTAGTATACCCCCATCCTGGAGGTGGAGGGTATAACAATATCGGTGTGCGCGATCCATGTTTTCTCATTTCTAGACAATTTAATGATAAACTTTTTTAAAAGGTGAATGTACCTTAGGTTTAACTCTGGGCAAGACATACTGATTCCGTGATATTATATTATTCAAAGTCGATCTAACATTAGCCATTTAAACAGTCCTTTTCAGATTGCGATACTGTAATCGGGAAATGGACAGTTCTTTGATTGAGAGAAGCTCTCTCTCTCTCTTATTATTTTCAAAATGATTGCTAAATCCGAAAATTTTTGAAAATCAACACAAAATAAGTCATTGTAAATTTTTAGGAAGTAACATCAAGCGTATACTTCGTGGTCCGCCCTAATGCTATGTTGTCCGAACATATATAACTTCATATACTACAAACAAAATAAATAATTAACACTTGAGAAACTAAAAACATCAGACAAAATTCTGTTTTAATTAACATAAGTAGAAACCGAATACGATAAACTAGTAGTAGTACTCGCATAACAAGTACAATTTATTTGGTTGGATTGTCTGGTATTGTGATCAATGGTTTTCGGAATAGCAATTAAATACCATGACAATGAAAAAATAATAATCTTATTTTTATTGAATAGAATATAGGAAGGGAAAATTTAAGTAGATGTTTTGGAGACATTTGTGTAGCCTCTACCAAAGGAGAGGCTATTATTAAGTTTGTCATTCCGTTTGGTTCACCTATGAAAATTATCATAAATGGTCTGGCAATTATTTTAGGCAGAAACATGCTCTAGTTGCAATGGACTGTTCGGAATATGAAATAATGCAATATTCAAAGACATTTATTTTCAGTTTTTTTTATTGCGATTTGCCGAATCAGCTGTTCTAAAAACGAAAATATTATAAAAAAAATATTTATGGTGTTTGTATTAATACAAAATATTTTTCGATTGCAATTGGAATATTATTTCTATATATCTAGCATTGTCCGCTACATCCCACGCGGAAAAGCAGAGCCTTTATATCCTCCATTTCATGTTTCTAGATGCCATTTTATAAGTATTTGCACCTCTTCTCCATAAGTACAAGTTGTCAGTGAAATGTAAATATCGATTTTCACGAATATATCTGCATTGCTTAAATTGGTTCCATTTTTATCACTTTTTGTCTTTTTCCTCCCTTAAAAGTACAAATTTCAAAAAATCGCTTTTTGTTGCTCGTTAACATGGTAAGTGAAAGACATACACTGAATTTTTAGTTTTTAGCTACTGCCGTTTAATCAGGACAAAGGTTCGATGTTTATCCCTTTTTGTACCATTTCACTACTCTCTTAGTAACCGAGTAAGGTGATGCCAAATTTTTATCTTTGATTTATTTAAATAAAACCAATGGATAAAAATGTTGCCACCTTATCAAGTCTCTGAATTCTAAGCTAGTAAGCCCAATCGAACAGGCCTGATAAGTCAGTCAGTCAGTAACGTAACCCTTATATATATATATAGATATTAATTTATATATTTATCATTTCATGGGGTTTGATAAACGTCAGTTAGAGTTAAATTTTTATTATTACCGGCCCTAAAATATCTTGGTCTCTTAATAAACATTACTCTTTCCTTTTATGGTAAGACTTCGCCACAAATGTTCATGTAGCCTTGGGCACACTGACCTAATTATTATCACACTACCATTACCTCGCCCCTCCCAATCCATTCATTCATTTATTCTTTTAAGCCAACCTCAATCGGCAAATGTGTTATATGTGATCAACCGAATAGACTTTCATAAATCCGACAAATTACATTACACACGGACTGGACTGTGCTAGTACTTTATGATTGTGCTGCGGCAATTTCATTTGTACAATTTGTTTCCCTTTTATTAAGAGATCACTGATCTCTGACCGTAATAGCACCTCTCAGACATTTTTATATATTGTAGGGTATACAGCAGCAATGACTTGATTGTGTGTGAAAAATCAAAACATGACGAAAAGTTAAATTTACACTTTACAGTTAAATTTACACTTTACAGCCTTCTCAGACTGCTGGCGAAATCGAATCGAATTCTAATTTCACATCAAATACAAATTTGATACTAAAAATCAAGCTAAGTTAAATTTGGCCTGCAGTCTGAAAAGGCTATTACTAATAGTCTTATCTCACTGCATACGAAATCTACCTGAAATGACAGATCCCATACAAATTTTAATTTGAAAATCGACCTCATGTAATTTCAGATAGATTTCGTATGCAGTTTGAAAAGGCTGTTAGTAATATGTCAAATTAGTAATAAGTCAGAAGTAAGGTGTCCGCTTAGCACCCAGAAGGTCTCGGGTTCGAATCGTGGCTTTTTTAATAGGTAAACAATGTTTAACTTTGTATAATTTTTTTAACAATTTTATAAATTTATTGTTTTATCAATTTAATTTAATTATTTATATTTTATTAATTATTAGTTCTTTATAATATCAACAACATTAAATAGTGTCAATTCTACCCAAAAATGGTTTTTGAAAAATTGTATTCTTTGGAAATTTTTAGTCCTTTTAAGGGGCAACAGGGTGAGAAAATGAAAAACTAAAAACGCCATTATTTCCATTTCACCTTTAGTTTCAAACGTATATCTTCTGGTTCAACTATTGGACAGTGAATAGAAATAGAAATTGAAAAAGTGGGTTCTTTGCCATAATTTTTCTTTTAAATATAGAACATCCTTCTTATGACAATCCCATGTTAAATACAATCCCATTAAATACATTGGTGGAGAGCCCAATTTCCACTACTTCCGAATCACAAGATTAGCATCTTTTAACTTCTTCGGATGATCTCTTTTTGCTGGACTGGAGAACCAAAATTATTTGGTAACAAATATTGACATACATGAAATATATTGACATTGCATTCCATAGAGGTTGTCTGTTTTCGTAGAAGTGCAGTAATATTACAGGAAAATATAATTTTTTTAATATGACAAACCAAAACAAATACAAATATTGAAAAATTAATTCTATAAATAAATATAATATTCTAATTATTTCAAACCACGCTTACAAGGCAAGGCTACCAATACGTCAATTCAAAAAATAATTATTCTTCTATTTATATTTTGAAAAATATTTTCAAAGCCATAAATATTGGTAGATAGTGGGTGCTACAGTTGGTTGTATTTCCATTCTATTTGAATTTCAAAAGTACAAATTTTGAAATTCCATTATCAGACGCAAATAACCTAACTTCATGATTGAGGCAAAATAACCTAACTTCATGATTCAACCAATTTTTGCCGTAAAAGAAAAAGTACGAATTTGGAAAAAAAACTTTTTATTTTGCGTGTCTATGCAGTCAGAGGAATGTATACACCGAATTCCATGATTCCATTTGGTTGGTACCATTTTTACCCCCTTGACGTTTCTACGCAATTAGAATTTTATCATTCTAGTTGTAGTCGTTTAGTTGGTACTATTTTTATCCCTCTGTACCATTGTATCCCTTGAAAGTACTAATTTCGAAAAATACGTCTATTTTCTGTGTCTTCGCAGTAAGAGGAATGTATACTCCGAATTTCATGACTAGCTGCGGTCATTAGATTGGTACTATTTTTTATCCCCTTTTTTCATTTTAACCCCAAAAAGTACGAATTTTGAAAAATCGGTGTATTTTACTTATCTATGCAATCAGAGGAATGTATACACCGAATTTCATTGTTCTAGGTACAGCCGTTTGGTTGGTACCATTTTTATCCCTCTATTCCTATTTTACCCCTTAAAAGTACGAATTTGGAAAAAATACTTTTATATTATGTATCTACTCAATTAGAGGAATGTACACACCGAATTTCGTGTTTCTAGCTGTTGTCGTTTAATATGTACCATTTTTATCCCTTTTTTGCCCCATTTCACCCCCTACAAATAAGAATCACTTTATGGTGCACGTTTTTGCTATAAGGGGAATGCGCATACCAAATATCAAGCAAATATAAACAGAAATATTCAAAAAACATGCTTAAATACGCTAAAATATTAGGGATTATTATGGGTATTTTAGTCCTTGTGAGGGAAAAATTATTCCCTTTGGGCCGATTTCACCCCATTTCAATCCCAACCGATCTACGACTATAAGACGCATTTATGGAAAATTAGAACGTTCTAGCTCCTTTCGTTTAGATGCTAGCGTGCTTTCAACAGACGGACAGACGGACGGACGGACATGGCTAGATCGTCTTAGAATTTTATGACGATCAAGAATATATATACTTTATAGGGTTGCAGGTCGATATTTCAAGGTGTTACAAACGGAATGACAAAGTTAGTATACCCCCATCCTGGAGGTGTAAAAAAGGGTATAAAAAAAAAACAAATCTAGTGCAGTTTCTTTATACTTGATGTGTATATAGATTCCCTCTCCTAGATAAGTCAAATGCCTGGTATGTATCGTAAAGGGTTCTTAGGTAGCCAGCCTTTGGTCGGGCTTTATGATTATTCCGATATATGAACAGTTGATTTGACAATATATTTAGAATAATATTAATTGCAGTGCACTACAGCTACACCCATATATTTGTGGAGACACAAAGTGGTGTGGCTATGACACCCAATTTCAATACTACGTTATGACAATTATTTTGCTTCTTTCGTCATAACGTTTTTTTGTAATTTAAGGGCAGGGCAATGGAAATAATTAACTGGAATTTAAAAAAGCAAATCTATATTTTACACACACAGCGGGGTACATTTTTTTCTTTCAAGATATGATTATAATTGTGTTGCTAAAAACAGCAATTAATGGTTTGTTACTTCTGCAGAGACCTTCTACTCTGTTCCCCTTTCAGCAGACTTTTTATTTTCAAATCTGTGTTTTTACATTAGCTGTCTTTTTCATAACGTATATAAGTTAAATCACAAAACGGCAAATAACTGTTTTCTATTATAGCAGAGACAATCTGTTTTTCCCTTTCAAAAGATTTTCTGATTTCCTTTACTGACAAATTATTTTGAGTGTACTATGTATCAATAAGGAAAAACGACTTATGAGCAATTTCCTTATTTTTCTGAAGAGTACTACTAAATTGATAAAAATTTATGGAAATCTTGGCTTTATTATTATTTAATGCTTAATATTAATTAAATTAGTAATTTATTACTCAAAATAAGTGTGGCCGTTCAGTTTGTTATGATTATTTCATCAATTCGAGTAAAATTCAGTGAGCGAAGGAAATTTTGATTTTAAGTGTTGTTTTTGATGCTAAGTTTATTTTTGCGGCTCAACATATATTTACTGATTATACCTGAAAATTGTCTTTCTTATTGATCATATTTGATTTAATTTATTTTTTTAGTTATAGTCTCTGTGTAAGATTGTATACAATAGACTAAAATAAATGACCATTGATTTTTTAAATTGTCTTACTTCTGCAAGAATGGCCGCAACTTCTACATTTATTCATTCTTCACAGGCCTTCCAGTTATTAGAAAAACAATTTTAATCGATTTTTATCGCGCAAGCTAAAAAAACAAACTATTTTAAAGAATTTAAAAGTTTTGGGTGATATTGCAACTTTTTGATATGGTTTGATAAGGTTCTGATCAGATTTTAACCTCTAGTTGTTTTTTCCTTAATACTATTCTTTTACAGAAAAACTTGATTTATAGAAAAAATCTACCTATTATTTTCGCAAACCTTTTTTGCAATTTAATAAAGCATTTATTATGGAACATTACGAATCAAATTAGACATAGGTAGGAAAACTCTAAATTTATGGTCACAGCAAATGTCGGGGAGATTATTGAAGCTTTACTATAGTTTAGTAGCACTTTTTATTTGAATTGCTTCAAATGTTCACCACTTGTACTTTTTGATCTATCTCTGACAATATAGACACATTTAGGGGGAGAGTCCGACTTCCAGAGGCCTTGAATTCGAATATATTAGTTAGGACTATATTCGTCATTACTGATTTGATCGGATTGATATATATCTCGTTGGAAAGCTTGTTGAAATGACTCTAATAACATTTGCATAATCGTTACCCCATTGGGAGCCAGCTCTAAAATAGTGAACTTTGAACCAGGATTTGTTGGTAAAACCGATATTATATGAAAATGAGGCCGAATTATAGTCAAAACTTTCTTTAAAGGATCGTACAGCTCTTAAATCCATTTAGAACCTCTGTCTGCCTGTTGAAAGCAGCTAGCTAGAGAACAAAATGAGCTAGGCTAGGTTGCAAATCGCTTGGGACTGAAAATGGGCAAATGGGCCCAGAGGGAAAAATTATCCCCTAGGACTGATATTTAGAGTATTTAGGATTTTTTTAACTTCCGCTTCATATTCAAATTTGGTACATTACGGTGTGAACAAGAATCGAGAAGGTTTTTTTTGGGACAAAAAGGGATAAAAATGTACCAATCCAACCACAAGAGCTAGAAACATGAAATTCGGTTTGTACATATATCTATATATAAAATAAATGGATATTTCGAAATTCGTACTTTTAAAGGAAAAAATAGGAAAAGAGGTATACAAATAGTAGGCGATTTCGAGTTTCTAAATTTCGCATTTGGCTTTATCGAGCAAATGATGAGAATATATGGTTAAGATGAAAAAGCAAAAGCACCATTTTTGTCATTGATTTGACATTGACGACGTTTCAATGTACATTAGCACCTACAGGCCGGTTTTGTTCACAACTAATAAAATATAGAATTCGTACAATTATTAAAAACAAACAACTTCTTTTTTAAATATTGTGGTTCGATTTTCACGTTCCCTTTTTCTACAAAATCCCATATCCATATGGTCCACGTTATGTTTGGCTAGTCATTTTAAAAAGAATTAGAACATTTTTAAAATTTACACTGAGGGAATTAATAGGCCTGTTCGTTTGGGCTTACTAGCTTAATTTTTGTATGGAATTTACTCGTTTATCAAGACAGTGTCTTACTACTCTCTTTCTTGTTGATCCATTTGAGATAAACCAATGGGCAACAATGATGCCACCCTATCAAGTCTCTTAATCGTAAGCTAGTAAGCCCAATCGAACAGGCCTAATGTAACTTCTGGACAGAAACCGTTAAAAATTGTAATAGATTTTCTGTCGACGAACCTTAAAGTAAATCGAAATTGTTCAATTTACCAACATGTAAAATCGATAACAAAAACGAACTTGTTTCGATAGAGGAAAACGATTTGCAACAATCGGATTTAACAGTGCAAAACATTTTCCGTCGGGAAAAAATAATCCAAAACATTTTGTCCTGATCCAAAATTTATCTTGGTACAAACAAACCAACGTTTTGTTGTCTGAACACATTTCAGAAATGTTATGCAAACATAAAAATGCAAGTGATTTTACAAATTATTGTGTAAAGGCGTTATAATTTTGCACTGTCCTGAAAATTGGCGCAAAAAGAAAAACGGGAATAAAAACAAAACGCATCTATCTACTGATTGATTGTTAGTCGAAGTACCTAAAGAATAGCCAAAAGAATGGCTTTGACTGTAGTAAAATATCGCAAATCCGCTGCAACGGGAGAGACAACAGCTACTCCAGGTATATTAATAAAGAGTAAAATGGCACAGTCAGCTACGAATGCACATAATAAACATCATTACCAGCAGCAACACCAACAACAGCAGCAGTCTATTGTGGATGTTAATAAGGTACGTACTTTGTGTATTGGTTGGTATGTTTTTCAATGTTTTGCGGGAGGGGAGATGTTCGCAGTGTCCTCTACACTATAGTGTTCTGGCATTATTATGCTAAAATTAGATTAAAATTAGGTTGCGAGTTGCTAAAAAAGGAGTAGAAGCAGAGCGCAGAGTTGAGTATAGGGGAGTATAGAATGGGAGAATCTGCAATTTAAGAATGAGAGAGGATAGAGACCGCGCAATTTAAGAATGAGAGAGCATAGAGACAGTGCAATTTAAGAATGAGAGAGCATAGAGTCAGAACAAGTGGTGAGTTTGCTGATTTCACCACAGGAGAGCACAGAGAGTGAGAGCCAACCAGTGTTACCGTTGTGCCAATAAAGTGGCAATTATTTTCGCTGTCAAGCCGGGGAAAAATAGATTTTGGGCGTGTATCCGAAAGCCAAAAATAAAGAATTTAAAGTTTTCGAAGCGACAGGAACAATCGTTCTCCGTCGTCGAGGCTAATTCCAATAAAGTCGACACAAAATATTTTAAAATTTCTTTGGATACATATATTTATATTGTAGTTGGCGACAATGTGAAAAAATAATTTTTTATTTTGAGCAAAAAATTAAATTTTTATTAACGTTTTTGTTATCGCAGCTTGTTATCCCGGCTTAGAGAAAAACAGCCCTAATAAAATTATTTAACAAGAACTGTCAACAAAAATAAGATATATTTAAAATTTATATTCTTAAAATCATGAACAGCCCTAATAAAATTATTCAACAAGAACTGTCAACAAAAATAAGATATATTTAAAATTTATATTCTTAAAATCATGAACTCACTAAACAAAAGTTTTCAAAGTGAGACTTCACACAATATATAGTTTCGATGACAAACAACTTTTTAAAAACATTTTAAATAAAGAGTTTATAATGTTTACATAGATATCGATTATAAAAATATTTTCAAGAATTTATATAAATGACAAAAAACTGAATAGTTTAAGATTCTTAGACCCTTTTTATATAAAATCTAACGATGATATCAACTATTTTGCCAACGGGGCTGAATTTAGTGATGTAATTAGGAAACCACAGGCTTTCGTAAATTAATTAAAATTACAATATAAGTCAAATGATAAATCTTACGAGCAGTATTGCAATTACTAATGTCGAAGTTTTCTGGTATAAAGTGGGAAATTTAAAAAATAATTTAAATGATTTATATCAATTTGCCACATATGTTTTTACTTTGCCTCATAGCAGTGCTTGCGCAGAGCGCGTTTTTCTAAGCTGACAATAATGAAACATGAAACATAGGTTAACGAACAGGTTGAAGATAAAAACTTGACGTGAAGTTGGAGGATTGGATTCCCAGTAATGATCTCATTGAAAAGTATGGGAAAGAAGTTACCAAAAAGTAACTAAAAATAAATACCAAAATGTGATTAAATTTATTTTTTAGTTTAGCATATATATATAGGTCACGAAAATGAACTGTTGCGGTCACCCCCCAGAAATGAAGATGGGGTTGTTTAATGATGATCTGCAAAATATTTCGTCGCTGGGTTAAGCAGTCTGTGAAAATACCTCTAAAAATAATGTTTTCCCGTGTTATTTTTCATGTTGCATTTCTGTCCAAATTTTTCTATGAATTTATAGACCCTTGGAAGCACTTAAAATATAAATTTGTCATTCATTTGTCATATTATTGGACGCTTATTGATTTTTTGTGAGTTTTCAAAGTTACAGCTAAAAACTCATATTTCTTGGAAACAGGAGATGGTTTTTCAGATCCAAAATTCTTTTTACAAAAATGAGCGCTGCGACGTCAATTTATTTCCGATCTACATGATTTAGGTTATTCGAAAGGTATTGACGGCAGCTATTTATTTTTTATGAGATACTACCACAAAATACGAAAAAGTTTACAGTTTGCAGTTTACAGTTAGCTTCATGTAATCTGTCTAAAAAAGTGTGCCACTTTTTGTGCCACTTTTTTTCTAACAAATGTGCCACTTTTTTCTAACAAATGTGCCATTTTTTTTTGAAGAAATCCCCTTTTTGTGACACTTTTTGAAATTTCTCAGCGGTAACACTGGTGTTCTGGCTGACAGGGTTGTTATATTTTTGATATTTGTAGGTGTTGCTCAACTTTAGGCACGTTTGTTATTTTCTATGTAAGGGACCTACCTAAATACCCACAGTCAGCCGCTGCGGACAATGATGTGTAAATCCGTCTCTTTCTACGCTGTGTTTAGCTGCACTGGCAGTCTGAAAAAGCTATAAGTAAGACCCTATTTACACGGTACGGTGACCTTTTTTACTTGATTTAAAAGTCATGAGCCCAGGCAACATCTCCCGAACAGCGCTTGTCTCGAATCCACAGGTTAGCCGAAGATAAGGGAGTCCCATTAATGCATAGAGAAGACTGGTTGAATCTGAGGGTTAGCAGCAATGCGTAAATGGCGTGAAATAGAAACACTGGCATTAGATAAACCACATTTTAACTTGTTTGTTGACGCCCTATGTTCCACATAGGAACTATGACAATTAAATAATGGTGATAAAAGTTCGAGTCTGCAGGCGAACGACGTAGATAAGCTTACGGGCTAGATAAAGTCTCGAAATGGAAATTTGAAGTACTTTTTGACATTTCTTTTGCAGAATTTTCAAATTCAAATAGTTTTGAACAAATGACGAAAGAAAAAGTAGAGAAAAAGGGCTACTTTAAAATATAAATGAAAACAGTCAACGTGTAAATAGGGTCACGTCCATTATTACGCTATTATGAATGTATTGCTAGGCCTTGGGTTTGCTAGCTTAATATTTGTATGGAATTTACTCGATTAACAAGAAAGTAGCTTACTACTTTCTTAGTTACCGAGTAAGGTGGTGTCTGCTTTTTATCTCTGATTTCTTTCATTAAAGCAGTCAATGGATAAAAATTTTGCCACCTTATAAGTCTCTTCATTTTAAGCTAGTAAGCACAATCGAACAGGGCTACTATTAGACATAGACTTACATCCACGTTATGTAAATCTAACCGCAAAAGTTGTAAAATTTTCTGTAGAATTTTTCTTTTTCTCCTTTATGAGAACGCTCGCGACATTCTAACTTCCTTTGTCATCGTCGCCGCTCTCTATTAGGTTAAGCCCCTTACTTCTTTAAGGTCCAACAATTACAGTGAATGCCAGTGAACATTTCCAACACACTTGTTATCATTTTGTTTATACCACCAATTTGTGTACGTTAGAAAGAGACAACTGATGTAGTCAATAACAACACTACATTCACAACGCGTTGTAGTTCGTACATGCTTTTTTTATTCAGGAATTACAAAAAATATTTTGTTTTCTATACGAAATAATCGGAATTTTAATTTTTGAATTTGCTAAAAGAAGATTAACAGATTTACTCAGTTTTTATAAGAATATGTGTGTTTTTTCAAACTAAGTGTGCTAGAGGTAAATGTGTAAACATTTCAAATATGAACTGCTATTTCACAGATATTTTGTTGTTTTTTGCTGCATGTGAATGACATTAAAAACTATAGTAAATTGATTTATTTTAATTCGATATTTTCTAATTTTACTTTAGAAATCTTTGATTAAACTAGGAGGCGGTTCGGGTCTGGTTATCAATAAAATTCCGGCAATTATCAAACCAGCCATGAAACGTGCAAGTACAGTAACTGGAGGTAAAGTAATTTTCCCTTTATCTAATGTCTATTGTTTATTAATGGCCTCTTTGCTTCTTTATTAAAGATCTTACTCATAAAACTGCCAAATATTCTCTACAGACGGTAGCCTCCGCCGGAACACCCTTAACAAGTTTTCAATGGCAGCAAACCACCATCGGCGGTTCGACACCTACGAAAAAGCAGCAACTTGGTGCCGCAATCAGTTCCCTACCACCAAATACCATTATAAAAGCCACAACTGCTAGCAGCCTACAAACCTCGAACGGCGGCACCACTGGCTCCCTGCTAAATCAAAATGTCACATCATCCGCCGTTGTCTCACCCGTCACATCGATGCAGGTCCGTAGGCCTACATTCATTATCAAACGTGATGTACCTGAACGTACCATACGCACGATAACCCTCGAGCTGATTGAAAAGAATCCCCTCATACATCTGGGTGTACCGTCTTCGCGTTTGCCGCTACTTAAAAATGTCATTTGTTCGACGGCCAATGTATCGTTGGTTGATTGCTATTTGACTTTAAAGAAATTGAAACAAAATGAAGATTTCTCTCTGTTGGCCGAGTACTTTGAAATGTCCGAAGGAGATGTTCAGCATGCCTTCGCGAGAACGGTGGTAAAGTTGGGACGCTACTTGAGATTTCTTATAAATTGGCCGGATAGTAAGAAATACTATGATCGCCATAAAAATCTACCATTTGCATTCCGGCAAAATCTATCGCATGTCCAGTCGCTGATAGAATGTGTAGAGGTGGATATGGCGCCTAGTCCCCTGCAGATTGATTGTGCGTGTTTTAAGTTTATATTGAGCATTAATACAAATGGTGAGTTATTCGATTTTTATATAAATATTGTTCTTTGTCGAGAAAAACGGTAAATGTGGATGAATTTGTCACATGGAGAAATTCATGGTAGCTATTATCCTAATACAACTATTTAAATATATATTTTTGCGGGAAACTTAATTCAATTACATCATCTCACCATCCTCCGTATAGAGATAAAGAACTGTGAAAGATGTCAAGTTGCACGTAAACTGACATATATATATAACTGTTGGTTATCTCTAGATGTAGGTTAACCGGACTTGGTGAATTTGGAGTTAAATCAAAATCTAATGTCTGATATATTAAATCATCTAGGATGGAAATAAACGACTTGTAATGGGGTAGAAATTGGAGGGTTCATATAATCAACCCCGTCCGACTTTAGCTTTTCTTTACTTGTTATATAAGTTCGAGACTTTCTCACGTAAAGGACAAGTACAGTGCTAGAGAATAAAGAGCTCAAATGTTCTACAAAAAGAATTCTTACAACTTAACTAAATACATTCCAGTAAAATAAACGAAGCCATTATTTTTTGAACTTCCCTTAGGCAATGTGGCATTCAATGTAACAGACTTTCAGAATGAAAAGTACGAAAATTCAATCCTATATCATGATAAACAAATAATTCTTCAATTGCATTTTTCTCGGCATCTGCAAATACTATTTGAAATCAAATATAATGCTTCTCTTTTCCCCTTTCTTTCTCTTAGGCATTATATCCCATGTATCCGATGCTTTTATTGGTCATCACGACGATCTAACTGTGTTTAAAGTTTCAAATTTTAAAAATGTTATACCAAAATATCTATCCTTGATGGCCGATCCGGGCAAAGCAATCAGGCGTAAACGTAAGCCAAAATCGTTGCGATCCCAGCAACAACTAGACGAGAAGTTGTCCATCACAAACAATAATGGCGAGACCGATTCAACAACGGATTCCGCTGACGAATCGGCCGATGATCTGATACAAAACGATGAGTCGTCCCAGGAGGGTCGCCTGAGTAAATACACAGCATCGCGCGTAGCTGGTGAGCTGGCCTCCAATCAAAGCCTTATGGTTGTAAATAGTGAACTTACCTCGAGACGTTTGAAAAACTTTAGTGTGCCCACGATGCGCGTGCGAGAGTTGGTGTGTCGTATGCAGATGCGACAGATGGTTGATTGTTTGCAAGAATTTCGAATTTTACAAGCGTTGGCCATTAAAGAACCTTTAGTTTATCAATATCTTAATGAGGTACTGATAGTTTGTGCTGCCTTAATTAATTTACAAAGATAGAAGTTGTACAATTATCTAATTTAGTAGACATGTATTTTAAATAGTGTTTTTCTTTGACTCAGGATCTTTCGTTTTTTTCTTTCTTATTCTCTCTATGTCTTCTTATGTTGTTGACATTTTAGACTACTAAATGCTAGTTCTATCAATATGATTTAATACATAAATTTCTCCATATACTAATTACATAGATTTTGTAATATATTAATTATTCTTAAATTATCATTTCTCTATATTAATGTATTAGTTTTATATATACACAAACCTTTGAATTTAGTTGTGTAAATGCTGATTACGTTTCCCCCCTCTGAATTGAACAATAAATAATTGTATTATAATTAATTAAGGTTAATTTACAAAACATCATGTGTGTTTTTATTTGTGTGGCATTAGGTGCCATAACAAGAGTGGTGTTTGGTGTGGAAAAAGACGTTTGTCCAACCCAAAAAATGGGCTAAAAATGAAAAATGACCAAAAATGAAATTATGTCCAAAAATAAATGCAAAATAACCCAAAAATTAGACTAATTTTAAAATGAAAACCCCTCAAAAAAATATAAAATATACCCAAAGTAATGGACGATTTTTCGTTGCCCCATCATTGGGTCGAAAAATGTAAAATGTTTTTAGGACAATTTGAATTTCGCAAATAAAGTTGGCAATAGCAAATGAGGATGTGTATTTTTGGTGCAATATACGATCAATCTAGAACTCAATTTTGGATATTGATTTCGGTAGAATTTTTTTAATTTGTAAATTTAATCTAATTCAATTGTAGGCAAGTATGCGTGCCCAAGGGTTTTTTTAGCACTTCTGATTGTCCTGATTCGGTTATATTTTTTTAAATTTTTATTTTTATTATACACTCCACGGGAGTATTATGGCTTTGTGCGAGATAGACTCATTGTTAATTATACCGATCGATTTAGAATCAATTTTTGGATCGATTTAGCAATGTCCGTATGTCTGTCCATCTATTCTTCAATCACGATACAGGTCGCAATGGTAGGTAGAACCAAATGAAACTTTGCACAACGAAGTTTTTCGGAATAAGGACGAACGCTATTTAATTTGAAGAAAATCGGTTCAGATTTAGATATAGCCCCCATACGAATTTCTCTCCCGATTTGACTCTTTTCTCTCTAGATACCACATAACAGTTTTTCTTCAAAATTGGCAAACAATGGCAATGTGTTAGATCGGTTCAGATTTATATACAGCTGCCATACAGATTTCGCTCCCAATTTGACTTTTTCCGCTCTAGAAAACACATATTTTAAAGGATCTTCTTCAAATTTGGCAAAATATCTTATATTTCCACTAGAAATACACATGGTGAATGTGGGTCAGATCGGTTCAGATTTATATACAGCTCCAAAACAAATTTCACTCCCGATTTTACTTTTTTCGCTCTAGAAACCACATTTTTAAACAAAAAAAAAAACAGAAAAAAAAGAGAATGTTACGATCGAAAAATGCTTTAATTTATTGTAAAAAGTGTATAGATTTGAACAAAAATTATACAAAATCTAATTAGATTATCTCCAATAGCCTTAATCTCCTTAACTTCCTATTTGGTTTTGTTGGAAATTTCCACTTCTTTCATAGAAATTAAAAATTGATTTCGATCGTAACTTCTCGATATGTAATCCCGTGATTTGCCCCCAGGAAATACCCCCAATAATCACTAATATGTTGAAGCTAAAATAATGAAAATCAGTGTATACTTCGCGTCTAACTGCGTAGGCTCGAAAAATATAGAAATCTTTCCATATTCCTACTTTTGGGGTCAAAATGCGCCGACAGGGATAAAATTGGTAGCGAGCAAACGGCTGCAGCTGGAATCATATGTACATTCCACGGACTGTGTAGACGCCCAATATATATTTTTAATTTGTACTTTTAAAGAAAGCGGGACAAAAAGGGATAAAAAATTACCAATCAAACGGCTGCAGTTAGGTTCATGAAATTCGATTCAAAATTCGTATTTTTGGTATAAAAATAGGATATAAATGGAACCAACCAACCAGCTGTAGCTGGAACGAAATTCGATGGGCATGTTCCTCTGACTGTGTGAAAGGTTGGAACTGAAAATGGGCAAAATTGGTCCTTTCGAATGAAAATAACGCCACATTTAGCTTATGTAAGTATACTTTTTGAAAAATTTTGGCCTTTTTGAATGCATCTGTTGTTAGTCAAGGTCTATCACGCTATAAGAACATTTTTGGTAGTCTCATCCTATAAGTTTGTATACCCTACAACACTTCCTGGTCTAAGGTATTATTTTAATTAATAATTTTTTTTTTATTTTTTTTGGTCTGTAATCAATATTTGATTTGAACTGGGTTATTGTCCTGGCTCAAGACCATTTTGCATCTATATTGAATAGAATGCAAATTTATTTGCAAATGGCATGGTGACATGCCATTCAAAATTATGAAACATCAGCTTTTATTTAACAAATATCGCAATTAGCAGAAACATTTTATAATTTCCTTAATATGTTTCATAATTTCTGTGTGAAGTCGATATCTTCTAATCTGCCGTTAATATTGTGGAATGTACACCATGGTGCAGGGTATATAAGCTTCGGCCTGGCCGAATGTTCAATGTTCACAATAACTGACATCTATAACTTTGTTAACGAATTTACATGAGCTTTGGAACTGAAAGAGTTAAATATAATTTATTATTATTTTCTTAGAATAATTGTTGGGTCTTTCAAAGTGACAATTCAACCTCATTTTTCTTGGAGACATTTTGTAAAGCGTGTTATGAAAAATAAATGGAATGCCTAAATTATGACTATCGGATGAGAAGTGAAAATAATTTAATACAATAGATGTTTTTTCAGAGTCAAAACTTAAAAAAACTCTATTCAAAACTGTGCGCTACGGCTACAATTACTTGGTGATGTTCGTCATTTGTGCATCATTCGAATGGTATTGCAGCTATTTATTATTTACAAAAACTCCTCCGACAAAATACGAAAAAATGTTCAGTTGTCATTATAAAACACCACAAAAATTACAATAAATGCTCAATAATTCGACCAGCAAGTTATTCTGAGGCAATAGTAAATATTTATATTTAACTTGATTTTAATAACCTATTAATTCAGAAAAAAATGAAAAAAAAACATCATAAACGGAAAATTGATCTTTTGGGGAAGTTTTCAGAATCGTTTAGCTCACAGATGGCTAGGAACGATATATTTTACATTAAACTATCGAAGCTTTATTTTCGAGGGGTGGCTGGAAGGTAATTTTTGTACCGCGGACCACAGTGGCATTTTTTCATAAAAGCTAACGCAAAAATTAGAAGGAATAGAGCTAAGACCTTGAAACTTCGCACACAACCCTTATATCGTCAAATAAGATCAAAAATAATTTTTTGTTTAAATCCACTCAGAATCACGCCCACCTTCCATGTTAGTTAAAATTAAAAAACGTCATAAATGTCTTATTTTAATATATATGTGAATACAAATCATTAAAAGTGATTTCATTTGAGTCCACAATTAAATGAAAATTGTCAGTGCCACGCCCACATACAATTTTTGGTTTTTTACGATTTTCAAAATTTTTTGATAAAAATTATTTTATTTTTTAATCGATGACAAACGGCTATTATTGTTTTATAAGTAACTTAAGATTAATATCGGCTCTATATTTTCATGCGTTCGCATGCCATAAAACCTTACATCCCTAAAGTATGCTTTAAATAAATTTTCCTAAATACATTAACAGAGAACACCGAAGAAAGTATTGCTTAATTTTTGGCTTTGAATGTTTTACCATTTCAGTAATTAAATCGATATTGGCAGCTATAAGCAGAATATTAATTTTAAAATGAATAAATAAGACAATAGTTTAAGAATATTTGTAAATGTCGAGGCATCGGTCGGCCTCGCGAATATAGTTTTATGAAAAGGAAATCAAAAACGTAATTACACTTTTTTAAATGCAAAAGAAAACCTCTAGAGCTCCTATTTTCTAGAAACTATACATGGTTTCCGAGATACATCCCAATAAAATAACTTCTGTTATGATGAAATTTGCAACTATTTTAGCATTTATGAACTTTAAATGCATCCACAGCTAAAATTAACCGCGATATTGGCAAAATATTTTAGAATATGCTTAATAGGAATGTTCTTTGCAAAATTCTATCAGTAATGTTGATATTTGGGCGCATGAAATTTGAGAGTATTTGCCGTTGATAATACACTATGTGACCAAGTCTAATATACATAGATTTAACAAATTACATATTTCAGTTTTATTTTTTATTGATTATTATCTTGGTCTATGTTTGTAAAATAATCACTTCTAGTGAACTATGTATAAACTCGCCATTCAAAACAAATGTCTTAGTTTAAATCTGTAAGAAAAACTTTAAATGCAAATATCTCCCCAAAATACATAGTTCTCGTTATAAACTAAAAGCATAATAAATAAATTAATTTTGTATTATTAAATCACGCTGCTATTATTTCGACAATACATTCAAATATGACAGTTAATTATGTTGCCCACACTCCCTCTGCTCTGTTGTTTTGTGCGGAACATTGTCCGCTTTTTTAGTTTCCACATCTAATTGAAACAACAAAACACTCTCTAAAAGGTGTTAAATCCGTTAAAAGTTTTTGTCACCGCTGGTGAAACCAACCCATTCATTTTCCATTTTCCACTCACTTCAACAACCAGCCGCATTCGACTACCTCAGCTGATATTGTTGTGGCAACCAGCACCAGACACCGAACTCATACTGAGCTCATTAGAGCGGAAGCGGAAGTGTGTTGTGGTGCGTTTTTGCCACCGTTGTTGTTGTTTTTGAAATAATGTCAACGTTTTGACGTTTTTAACTTTTTTGCCTTGTTGTCGGGTTTTATGGGTTAGTAACTTGCCGCTGAAGAGCTTGTGGCGAACATACTATCAAGAGATGAAAATTCCATCCTATTCAATGTTAAATCACCAGTAGTGCGATTTGATGGAGAATACCTCATCTGAAGCGTGAAATGTTTATTTAAAGGTTCAAAATTAAAATTAAAGTTCTCTTATTTTTAAGGATATTTTAAACTATTATTTTTCTTTCGGGCGAAGATTAAATCTTCATCTCTCCGTCGTATACTCTTTCTACTGAAGAGTTTAATGTTCATTTCATTTTCGTTGTTTTATTCCGCTGGTATCAACCGAAGTTGTCTGCTTCAGATGTATTTTTGGACGACAGGGAAAAATTAAAAGTTGCATTGTTGAATGCTAAATGAGCTGGGAAAATGTGAGGTGAGAATATAAAAGAGAAAAAAAAAACGAACTTTATTTATGACAAAATTATAATAAACCTGGTGGGAAAATTTGTCGGGGTAAATTAAAAAAATGAAATGTGATGCTACGAATTAACTGAAATGCCATGGAATCAAACGGAAATCAAGTCTGGAAATTAAACGATTTTTCGGGACGCTCCACAGTTGTGAAAACTCCCAAATGTCATGCAACCAAATCTCGACTTTACTGATTGAATTTTGCAAAGAACATTCCTATTAAACATATTCTAAAAAATCTTGCCAATATCGCGCCTAAATTAAGCTGTGGATGCATTTAAAGTTCATAAATGCTAAAATAATTGAAAATTTCATCATAATAGAGGTTATTTTATTGGGATATATCTCGGAAACCATGTATCGTAATGAAATTTCGTTTAGTTTGTAGAAAACAGGAGCTTTTGAGGTTTTCTCTTGCATTTTAAAAAGTGTAATTACCATGTTGCTTTCCTTTTCAGACTGTGGTTTACCTGAAGATTGTATTTATTTCTTATTATTAACTTTCTACAGTATAAAACTATATTCGCGAGGCCGATCGATGCCTCGGCATTTACAAATATTGTTAAACTATTGTATTGTATTTATTAATTTTAAAAAGAATATTCTGGTTATAGCTGGAAATATCGATTTAATTACTGAAATGGCAAAACCTTCTAAGTCAAGCATGAAGCAATACTTTCTTCGTTGTTCTCTGTTAATGTATTTTGGAAACGATTTTTTAAAGTATACTTTAGGGATGTAAGGTTTTATGGCATGTGAACGCATGAAAATATAGGGCCGATATTAATCTTATGTTACTTATAAAACAATAATAGCCGTTTGTCATCGATTAAAAAATAAAATAATTTTTATCAAGAATTTCGAATTTGACTTCGAAACAAGTAATTGTGTATGGATGTTTCCTTCAACTTCAACCCTAATATACAGAACTACCGCATAAGCCAGTTCAGAAGAGTCACAAAATCCGTGAAACTCAATCTTACAATTTGGCGAATATTTTACCCATCTAGATATGTGTAGATATGTGTGTAAACAATTTCCATTTCAGCAGAGTCAAAGGTTTTACTGGGTCATCCCATCCTATATCATCCAACCACATCTGCTGCATAAGTACTTTCGCATTTATTATAACGGGGGAAAGCCAGCCTAATGGGTCAAACAATCTAGCTATCACTGACAGCACCTCTCTTTTTGTAAACGACTCCTTCTGAGCAATTTTTTCCGTCACAAAATAAAATACGTCAGTGGCCGCGTTCCATCTTATCCCCAATGTTTTAGCGGAACTCTTGTCGTCGAAATCAAGAAATCGCTCATTAAAAAGATGATCGCGGGGCAAATCTTCAAGTATTTCTTTACTATTTGAAGTCCATTTTGTCAGGTCGAAGCCAGCGGATTTAAGTATACTTATCAACTGGTTTCGTGCTTCTATACCATCAGAGACAGAATGCGAACCTACCAAGGCATCATCGACATACATATTTTCCTCGAGAATCTTTGAACCAATAGGATAGTTTTCCTTTTCATCTTCTGCCAGTTTCAGCAATGTTCTCAGGGCCAAAAAAGGAGCACAGTTGACACCAAATGTCACTGTTTTTAGCTGATAATCTTGTACCTCTTCGCAAGTTGAAGGTCGAAACAAAATTCGCTGAAACGGGGCATGCTTTGGGCTAACAAGTATCTGACGATACATTTTCGTGATATCCGCGTTTAACACAAATTTATAAAAACGCCAGTTCAATATCAACGAAATTATATCTTTTTGAAGAATAGGGGCAACGTACAATGCGTCGTTCAGACTTTTCCCATGCTTTCCATTGCTGATGGGCACGAGGCATTAAAAACGACCCGCAATTTGGTTGTGATGCTTTCTGGTTTAAAGACACCGTGATGAGGCAAATAGAAATAGTTCTCATAACTATTTATTGGAGGTTCAACTTTCTCCATATGTCCAAGCGACAAATATTCAGCGATTACCTCATCATACATCGCTTTAAGTTCAGGCTTTCGAGACAATGATTTTTCATTTCTTAGAAATTGGCTCAGAGCCACATATCTATTCGTATTTTGCGACGAATTTAACTGAACTTCCGATCGAAAAGGTAGTTCTACTACATACCTTCCATCAGAATTTCTAAATGTTGTCTGCTTATAAAGTTTTTCGCAGATCCTATCTTCCTCAGAGATATTGGGTTTCCTTGAAACCTCCTCTATCTCCCAAAACCTCGCTAACTGATCATCAATTGAAACCCGAGTACAATGAGAGACGCGTACTATACGCCTCGAATTCGAATTGTTCGTTGGGCCAGTTACAATCCATCCAAAGACTGTCTCCTGAGCCACAAGCGAGCCAAGAATACCATGTTCTACTCCTTTGAGCAGAATAATTGGATACAAATTCCCACCTAAGAGAATATCCACCGGGCCAGTTTGATAAAAACGAGGGTCAGCATATTCTAAATTTGGAAGTTGATGTGCTACAACATTTTCAAAAGAATGAGTGGGTACGTTACCCGTAACATCTTGTACTACTAACGCATCGGTTTCGACCGAAAAAGTAGGCCTTATTATAGAGCCAATTGTAAAAATCGCCATTTTGGAGCATTTCGTAAGATATTCACCACCTAATCCGGTGATATCCGCTGAAACTGATTTTGTGGGCAACTTTATTATTTTTTGTATTTTTGCGGAAATAAACGTGTCGTCCGAGCAAAGGTCAATTAGCGCTCTGACTTTGTGTGAAACTCCGTCTTTAATTATATTAATCCAAGATGTAGCCAAAATAGTTTTATTCGAGACAGATGTATGATATGCCCTAACATTCCCAGATGTCGAAGGTGATTCTGTGGACTGTATGTTTTGGTTCTGAGGATTTTGGGCCATACTAGCAACTGTCCCTCCGTTACTACTAACTTGCTGAGCTACTTTATCCCTGTGTGTGAGTGTGTGATGATTAGAGCCACATTTCGAACAATTATCTCCGTTTCGGCATTGTGCTGATATACATATGTCCTAACTTCAAACACCTAATACAAAGTTTGTCCCGTTTAACTGTTGCCAACCTATTTTTCTGGTCCATATTCACAAATCTGGGACACAACGTCAAAACATGACAATTTTCATTTAATTGTGGACTCAAATGAAATCACTGGTAATGGTTTGTATTAATGTATATATTAAAAAAAGAATTTATGACGTTTTTTCAATTTAACTTATATGGGAGGTAGGCGTGGTTGTGGGAGGATTTGAATAAAAAATTGATCTAATTTGAAGATATAAGGGATGAGGGCGAAATTTCAAGGTCCTACATCTATTCCTTCTAATTTTTGCCGAAGCTTGTATGAAAATATTCCACTGTGCGCCCTCCCTCTGGTTCCATGAAAGTAGCTTGCTTTCAGACACACCCAGATACAAATCAAAACAAGACTATCTAATTTTATTCAAGTCTTCACATCATAGAAATGTATGCACTGAAAGAATTTTCTTCATAATATTTATGAAGCGATTTCATAAAAGGTTTTCATAAATTTACTGAATCTTTTCTTAATATGTATGAAAACTGCATAAATAAAATGAAATGTTTCATACATTTTTTCAGAAACATTTCATATTTCATAAATCAAAATTGTTAAATTAGTGAAACATGGTTTCATAAGATCAAAGAAAGATTTCATTGTATTAAAGATTGTGAAATATGTCATAACCAATAAAATATTTGTATTATAACTTACAACTACATTTTTGTGTGTCGACTTTATTCGTTGAATGCTAGCCATTCTTATTTGTAAGTTCTGACATTCTGACATAAGTATGTACCCTAATGTTGGCCTCTGGTTCCATGAAAGTCGCTTGCTTTCAGACACATCCAGATTCAAATCTAAACAAGACTATCTAATTTTATTCAAGTCTTCTTTATGCACTGAAAGAATTTTCCTTCATAATATTTATGAAGCGATTTCATAAAAGGTTTTGCATAAATTTACTGAATCTTTTTTTTTCAGAAACATTTCATAAATCAAAATTGTTAAATTAGTGAAACTTTCATAAGATCAAAGAAAGATTTCATTGTATTAAAGAAAGAATTCTTAAAGATTATGAAATAGGCCATAAACAATAAAATATTTGAGTTATAACTTACCACAACATTCTACACTACAATTCTCATTTTTACTATGTTAACTGTGACATAAGTACTTATGATTTTGTCTTAACCTCAGTGAAAATTTTCATTAAAAAATCGCCAAAGAAACACTTAATAAATAGCTTCATAAATATTATGAAAGGAAATTATTTCAGTGTAGATTTTTTTTCACGATCTGCTGTTAATACTACACGTGTATTAAAGTGTTTTGTTGAATTAAAAACATGATTTATGAATATGTATGTATGTACATTTATTTAAAAACTGATACACATGTCTCTAAGTTATGCTTGTTTGTTTTGGAATAGTCAACACGTTTAGCTTACTGTGGTTAGGAAAGTTCACCTTCTTGTCCCAAGTATGCTAAACGGGTTGACTATTTCAAACAAAAACATGTAAAAACGGGCCGGGCCGGGCCGAACTGGATTGCATTCCACAGAGGCTGTCGATTTTCGTAGAAGAACAGCAACATTACAGCAAAATGTATTTTTTTAATATAGCAAAACCAAAAGAAATAAAAATATTGAAAAAAATAATTTTATAATTAAATGTAAAATTTAAATTTCATAAATAAATATAAAAACGCTTATAGGGCAAGCGAAATAATACTTCAAGTCAATTCAAAAAGGAAATATAAAACAGCAATCTTCAAAAAAAAAAACTTAAATACACCCTACACCACAGGGTACAATGTATTTGTGCATTTGTTTGTAACACTCAAAAGGAGGCCAGATAGACCCATCGTTTATTATACCGATCGACATAGAAACACTTTTTGAATCGATTTAGCCATGTCCGTCTGTCCTTCTATTCTTCTAATCACGATACAGGTCGCAATTATTGTCCGATTCTAAAAAAACTTGACACAAACGATTTTTGCATGCCGAAGACGGACGCGATTTGAAGTACATCGGTTCAGATTTAGATATCAGGGGCTATATCTAAATCTTAACCGATTTGCTTCAAATTAAATAGCGTAATTGAAGCGATTTTGATAAAATTTTGCATAACACCCTTAATCTAAGTTAGAAGCATCTGTGGTGTAAATGGGTCAAATCGGTTCAGATTTATATCTAGTCACTATACAAATTTGGCTCCCTATTTGACATTTTCAGGTCTAGAAACCGTAAATTTAAACATATGTTGTTTAAATTCGGTTTAACACATTCGAAATACACCATTTGAAATTCAAAAGTTTTCATTTGAAATTCAAAAATTATTCCATTTGAAATTCAAAAGATTCCATTTGTAATTCAAAAATGTAAACAAAATTATTTAAGAAAAATATACATTGGGTAGGGTAGCATTTACTTTTTCTGCAAATTTGGATATTCTGCAGTTTTGAAAACAGATTTAATTAAATGATAAGCAACTAAGAATTATAATGATGTAAAATGTCGGTAATTTCATATATAGTTTATAACCTTCACCAGCTCAGAGAGCATCTGCATATAATTTATAATGGCTTGCATTTTACTTAGGGATTATTTGTGTGGGAGGTACAACAAATTATAACTATTCCAGGTATAAAGTGATTGTAAAAATTTAATGTTACTGATCAGTTTTATTTCAACAAAAGCTTATGCCAATTTGTGTGAGAGGTCTTGCAATATCGCTCATATGAAAACACTAGCAGTACCCGCTGCTTCGCACGCGAAAAAGCAAGTTATTCGTTAATTTTATCCGTCTCTGTTTTTGGATAGTATTTATTTAATATTCTTTTGGTGGATATAGATAAATCTAAAATAGTAATTTGGTAAGCTCCTATTAGCTAGCACTCACACACAGTCAAAGGAATGTCCTTGTCGATATGCACTATTTTAGCTGAACTACTTCGTATGTATAGTTTTCTACTAAGTTTTGAACAAAAAAAATACAACCATTTATATCCTCGATCTCATGTTTCTAGATTCAGCCAGCCAGTTTATAACTTTTTGCACCTCTTTCCCAAAAAGTACACATTTTGAAAAATCACTATAGGTAACATGTGTTTTTGCTCCCCTAAAAATATGTACTTTATTTGGTAACACAGGATTGTACAGCATTTTTATCCCTTTTCGTCCCGCGCACCCCTTAGAAGTACAAATTTCGAAAAATCAAACTACTGCGCTGCTATATGATCAGAGGAATTTACACACTAAATTTCACGATTCTAGCTGTAATAGTAAAATTGGTAAAAGTTTTATCCCTTTTTGTCCCGATCGTCCCTTAAAAGTACAAATTTCGAAAAATCCAAGTTTACTTCGTTTCTATATGGTCAGAAGAATTTACATACCAAATTTCACGTTTCTAGCTGTAATACTTTAGTTGGTACCATTTTTATCCCTTTTTGTCCCGCTCGTCCCTTAAAAGTACAAATTTCGAAAAATCCCTATTTGTAGCTCGTCTGCATGGTCATTGCAAGGAACTCACCGAATTTCATGTTTATAGCTACTGCCGTTTAGTCAGGACGAAGGTTCGATGTTTATCCCTTTTTGGGCCATTTTATCCCCTAAAAGTACGAATTTCGTAAAACCCTTTCTTAGTCGACGTCTACGTCATATTTGGGAACTACCCTGAAAATTTCATGACCCTGGCTTCAGCCGTTTGGTCTGGGGGCTGGTCAATGATAAGTCAGTCAGTCAGTCAGTAACGCAACTCTTTTATATATATAGATTACCGAAGATCAAATTTCAGAGTATTCCTATAGAAGTTATAAAATCTTTAAATTTAAATAGACTAGAGTGATTTGTGTGGGAGGTACGTAAATCTGTTTTGTAAACAGCAGAGTATTAAAATTTACAGAAATAAATAAATGCTACCCAACCTAATATATATTTTGCTTAAATAATTTTGTTTACCCTTTTTGAATTGCAAATGGAATAATTTTTGAATTTCAAATGGTGTCTTTTGAATTGCTAATGACGAGTTTTGAATTACAAATGACGAGTTTTGAATTACATATGAAGAGTTTTGAATTTCAAATGATGTCTTTTGAATTCCAAATGATGTCTTTTGAACTTCAATTGACATTTTTTGAATTTCAAATGGAATTTTTGAATTTCAAGTGATATTTTTTGAATAGCAAATGGAATTTTTGAATTTCAACTGGTGTCTTTTGAATTTCAAGTGATATTTTTTGAATAGCAAATGGAATTTTTGAATTTCAACTGGTGTCTTTTGAATTTCAAGTGATGTCTTTTGAATTACAATTGAAAAAGGTGTAGAAACATTTCTGATGAAAATGGGTCAAATCGGCTAAGATTTATATATACAAATGTCGCTCGCGATTTTACATTTTTTGTTCTACAAACCACATAATTTAAGCGATTTTGATCTAATTTGGCACAACACCTCATATTTTAACTAGAAACATCTGTGGCAAAAATGTGTCAACTCGGTTCATATTTAGATATAGCTCCCATACAAAAATTTCGCTCGCGATTTGAGGTTGACCGCTTTAGAAAACACACACCAAAACTGATTTTCTTCAAATTCAGCAACACATCTTATATTTACACTAGCAACATCTATAGTAAAAGTGGATGAGATCGGTTCTGATTTATAAATAGCTCCCATACAAATGTCGTTCACATTTTCACCGAATTGGAAAGTAGTGGAGTAAAAAGTGTAGGGTATCATATAGTCGGCCCTGACCGAATTTAGCCTTTCCTTACTTTATTTATTTTATTCCAAAAGTAAAAATTTTGAAAATCCATTATATACATTATATACACAGTGCAAGATAACGTAACTTCACGATTCAACCACTTTTTGCCGTAAAAGTAAGAAAGTACGAATTTGGAAAAAACTTTTTTATTTTGCGTGTCTATGTAATGAGTGATTTTTTTGAGGTTAGGATTTTCATGCATTAGTATTTGACAGATCACGTGGGATTTCAGACATGGTGTCAAAGAGAAAGATGCTCAGTATGCTTTGACATTTCATCATGAATAGACTTACTAACGAGCAACGCTTGCAAATCATTGAATTTTATTACCAAAATCAGTGTTCGGTTCGAAATTTTTTATCGACAAATTTTGTTCAGCGATGAGGCTCATTTCTGGTTGAATGGCTACGTAAATAAACAAAATTGCCGCATTTGGAGTGAAGAGCAACCAGAAGCCGTTCAAGAACTGCCCATGCATCCCGAAAAATGCACTGTTTGGTGTGGTTTGTACGCTGGTGGAATCATTGGACCGTATTTTTTCAAAGATGCTGTTGGACGCAACGTTACGGTGAATGGCGATCGCTATCGTTCGATGCTAACAAACTTTTTGTTGCCAAAAATGGAAGAACTGAACTTGGTTGACATGTGGTTTCAACAAGATGGCGCTACATGCCACACAGCTCGCGATTCTATGGCCATTTTGAGGGAAAACTTCGGAGAACAATTCATCTCAAGAAATGGACCGGTAAGTTCGCCACCAAGATCATGCGATTTGACGCCTTTAGACTATTTTTTGTGGGGCTACGTCAAGTCTAAAGTCTACAGAAATAAGCCAGCAACTATTCCAGCTTTTGAAGACAACATTTCCGAAGAAATTCGGGCTATTCCGGCCGAAATGCTCGAAAAAGTTGCCCAAAATTGGACTTTCCGAATGGACCACCTAAGACGCAGCCGCGGTCAACATTTAAATGAAATTATCTTCAAAAAGTAAATGTCATGGACCAATCTAACGTTTCAAATAAAGAACCGATGAGATTTTGCAAATTTTATGCGTTTTAAAAAGTTATCAAGCTCTTAAAAAATCACCCTTTAGTTAGAGGAATGTATAGACCGAATTCCATGATTCTAGCTGCGGCCATTTGGTTGGTACCATATTTATCCGACTACGACTCTTCTAAAATCTCTTTATTTTACGTGTCTACGTAATTAGAGGGATGTACACTAGGGAGTACCTCAAAAAAAAAAGTTCGCCGTACACCTTCGAATATGAAGTATTATTGAAAGGTAGTTTCAAAAAAAATTTTTTTATTTTTTTATGCCGAACGTAGGGGTCGCGCTTTTACATTTTTCTATATAACTTCTGCATTTATAAACGGATTTTAAAGTGTGATACATCGATGTTTTTGATGTCTCGACGATGCCGATTTTTTTGTCTTTGAAGTCATTGAGCTCATGCACCCCCTTCTGGTACTTACCCATCATATCTCAGTTGCTACTACCCTAATGTACCACTCTAATATCAGAAAATTAAAGCTCGCATAAAATCATGAAACTCTTCCTAAGGAAGTATGTCGATTTTCAAAAAAATCGGCCTCGTCGAGACAAAAACATCGATGTAACACACTTTAAAATCCGTTTATAAATGCAGAAGTTATATGCCCTACGTTCGGCATAAAAAAATAATTTTTTTTTTTTGAAACTACCTTTCAATAATACTTCATATTCGAAGGTGTACGGCGAACTTTTTTTTTTTTACTTGTAACCTGGTACGCTCTAATGTACACATCGAAATTCGTCATTCTAGCTGTTCTACCATTTAGTTGGTACCATTTTTATCCCTCTGTTCCCATTGTATCCATCCTTTGAAAGTACGATTTTGGAAAAATCTAATTATTTTGCGTGTCTATGCAGTAAGAGGAATGTATACTCCGAATTTCATGACTTTAGCTGCGGTCATTTGGTAGGTACTATTTTTATCCCCTTTTTCCATTTGAACCCCAAAAAGTACGAATTTTGGAAAGTTCTTTTATTTTACGTGTCTACGAAATCAGAGGAATGTATACACCGAATTTCATTTTTTTAGGGGCAGCCGTTTGTTTGGTACCTTTTTTATCCCTCTATTCCCATTTACCCCTTATAATATAATACTTTGTATTATGTATCTACTCAATTAGAGGAATGCACACGCCGATTTTCGTGGTTCTAGCTGTTGTCGTTTGATAGGAGCCATTTTTATCCCCTTTTGTCCCATTTCACCCCCCACAAATTTTATGATGCTCAAGCAAATGTCAAATTTGTATGGGATCTGACATTTGTAAATCGACCTTATGTCATTTCATCCCGATTTCTCATGCAGTCTGAAAAGGCTAAACATCCAAAAATAGTTTCCAACTTAAATCCGCACGGCACGATTCAAATATACAAAATTAGAATGTGACCATGCCATTTGTAAACAAAGTTGCCTTCTATAAATTATATAGGGTGACCCCTTTAAAGTTTTAAATTTGAACTACCGATTACTATGACTTTGAAAGGTAGAATAACATTCATTGTTATTTTTCATGGCACAATAATAGAGGTGGAAACAATTCCCCAACAACAACTAAAATTCAGATACAACCCTGAGTGTTTCAGCATTTCGATTGTCAAATGACAGATAAATGTCCCGTTTGTTGCAGATGCAACATTTACGCATTTTCTCACTTTTTACAATTAGTTCTCAATTTTAACGAAAAAACACCACAATATTTTCAAATATTTTTCAACAATTATTTATTTATTTCAAACTGCTTTTTAAAACTGTCATATGAATATAAACAAACATTTGGTATATAAACAAATAGTTTGACAATCAAAATGCTGACAGAATAAAAAAATTAAAAATTGTAATCAGCTGTTCGGGCGACATTAGCTCTGTTATTGTGCCGTGGTTATTATACCCTCCACCTCCAGGATGGGGGTATACTAACTTTGTCATTCCGTCTGTAACACCTTGAAATATCGACCTGAGACCCTATAAAGTATATATATTCTTGATCGTCATAAAATTCTAAGACGATCTAGCCATGTCCGTCCGTCCGTCCGTCTGTCCGTCTGTTGAAAGCACGCTAGCATCTAAACGAAAGAAGCTAGAACGTTAAAATTTTCCATGCATGCGGTTTATAGTCGTAGATCGGTTGGGATTGAAATGGGCCAAAGGGAAAAATTTTTCCCATAATAATACCTAGTATTTTAGCGTATTTAAGCATGTTTTTTGAATATATCTGTTTATATTTGCTTGATATTTGGTATGCGCATTCCCCCTACAGTAAAACGTGCACCATAAAGTGGCTCTTATTCGTAGGGGGTGAAATGGGACAAAAAGGGATAAAAATGGTACATATTAAACGACAACAGCTAGAAACACAAAATTCGGTGTGTACATTCCTCTAATTGAGTAGATACATAATATAAAAGTATTTTTTCCAAATTCGTACTTTTAAGGGGTAAAATGGGAATAGAGGGATAAAAATGGTACCAACCAAACGGCTGTACCTGGAATAATGAAATTCGGTGTATACATTCCTCTGATTGCATAGACAAGTAAAATACACGGATTTTTTTAAAATTCGTACTTTTTGGGGTTAAACTCAAAAAAGGGGATACAAATAGTACCAATCAAATGACCGTAGCTAGAGTCATGAAATTCAGTGTATACATTCCTCTGACTGTGTAGACACGGAAAATAAACTGATTTTTCGAAATTCGTGCTTTTTGGGGTCAAAATAGAAAAAGGGGATAAAAATAGTACCAACCAAATGACCGCAGCTAGAGTCATGAAATTCGGAGTATACATTCCTTTGACTACGTAGACATGAAAAATAAAAGGTTTTTTCCAAATTCGCACTTTCAAGGGATACAATGGGGACGGAGGGATAAAAATGGTACCAACCAAACGGCTACACCTAGAGTAATGAAATTCGGTGTATAAATTCCTCTGATTGCGTAGACACTTAACAAAACAGATTCGTCGAAATTCGTACTTTTTGGGGTTAAAACGAAAAAAGGGGATAAAAATAGTACCAATCAAGTGACCGCAGCAAGAGTGATGCAATTCGGAGTATACATTCCTCTGACTGCGTAGACACGAAAAATAAACGGATTTTTCGAAATTCGTACTTTCAAGGGATACAATTGTATTGGGGGATAAAAAATACCAACTAAACGACTACAGGTAGAATGATGAAATTCTAATTGCGTAGAGATGTCAAAGGGGTAAAAATAGTACCAACCAAATGGGCGCAGCTGGAATCATGGAATTCGGTGTATACATTCCTCTGATTGCATAGACACGCAAAATAAAAAGTATTTTTCCAAATTCGTACTTTTTCTTTTACGGCAATAATTGGTTGAATCTTGAAGTTAGGTTATTTTGCACTATGTACGTCTGATAATGGATTTACAAAATTTGTACTTTTGGAATTAAAATATAATGGAAGTACAACCAACTGTAGATAGTGGGTATCTTCCAATATTTATTGTATTAAAGCTTTTTGTAAATATAAATATAAGAATATTTATTTTTGATTTGAAATAGATAATGGTTTGACATAATTAAAATATTATATTTATTTATATAATTATTTTTTCAATATTTGTATTTGCTTTGGTTTGGCTTTTACAACATTTATATTTTCCTGTAATATTACTGCACTTCTACGAAAACCGATATCCTCTGTGGAATGCAATCCATGGTGGAGGGAATATAAAGTTCGGCCCGGCCGAACTTAACGCCTTTTTTACTTGTTTTTATTTTCAGGTTTATGTTAGACATATGCAAAATGGGACGTTATACGCTCGAACAAAATTGGGAAATATTACAAACTTACTTCCAAAGTAGTGAGTCTTTAACGCAAACTGTAAGAAATTTAGATGGAAATTTTTGGAGAAGAGCCTTCATTTTCATCTCGGTGACTATGTTAATAAGCTAAATTGTCGCATATGGGGTTCAGAGAACTCACACCTGACTATCGAGAAGTCAAGGCATTCACAACGCGGCATTCTATTATTATATGACAAAGTTCAACCAATAAAACCAGAAATTTTAAAAATTATCAGTATTTTTAAAAACATTAAATGACCCACCCTATATAATACAATAGCATGTTTTGTTCGATCTTATAAAACTAAGTTATAATAATTTTACAATTTTATATTATAAAGTCTAAAATATCCATGATATAATTTTATGAGACATGTCGTATTAGAAGGAGAACGAATGTATCGTGGAATTCGGGATGTGCTAAGATATTTCGCGAATTTCTTTGATTCCACTTTCTTAGTCCACTTCAAGTTTCCTAAATGATCCGCCACAATCTAATTCGCCATTGGTCCAATCACCAGATGCGCCCAAACGCAGGCGCTCATCGACACCATACTCGACATTCTGCATGAAATATTCTCGGAACTCGTCCCACACTTTGTTATAATCGGCACACAGCTGGTCCATACTGCCATTCTCACCGCCATATTCTTGGGGCAAATATTTCCTTGGCAGACGTTCGCTCAAGTTGTCAAAATCTTTGCCACACAAGAATACCTAAAAAAATAAAATTTTAACACTCTGTGCAGTGGGGGTATTATTATTTTGAACTAACTTACTCTCTTGCGTATTTTTTCGGGCACAAATGCTAGAATCGTTTTCACAATCTGTTCCAGATAGTTGCCCAGGTTTATAACATAGAAGGCCTTGATGCGTAAAGGCAAGCCTTTCTCCTTCATGGCAGCAAGAATCATTACGAGTGGAATTAACTCCAGGAGAATTTGTTTTGAGACTTGGGCCAAATCCAGAACATACAAAACGCCACAGATGCCAGCATAGGGATCGCTAATCATCATCACTTCAGTCAGAGCTGAATAGTAGCGAAGTAGATCCTCGATGGGGTAGACATGACCGGCAACTTTAAAGCGAAGCACAACTATTCGTGGTCCACAATCGTTTAGAGGTGTGGGCAATGCAGCTATTTGCCTGAAAGCAAAGCACTGTCAAAGTCAATACACAGCAATCAATCTCTTGGTCTCACCCAATATTATGAAATCGCCGAAATTGAGTACTACTAACATCGGTTACACGGCAAATTTCAGGATATCTCGTTTTCGCGGTATGAAAGTAATCAAACTTCTGTTTGGCTTTCGCCAAACTGTGTTTACAGCCTCTTAGGAATTGTACAAGAAAATTATCGTCGAGACGAGCTTTTAGATGCGGCTGCTGCTGAATCCATTCCCTGAGCAACTGTACGTCCTCGTGTATCCTGGACGGCACTTCGCCCAATTCTTCACAGGCAATTTTTTGCAATTCCTCGCGGAGAGGTTTTATGTGCGTCATGGGCGTCATCTTTCACGGAGTATATGTAAGTCAAGACTACAATTGATATGCGGTTCTGAGCTTAAATTTAAATTAAATGCAATGCTGCGCGATTAAGGTCGTGAGTGTATATCGTAACCAAAATATAAAAAAGACTCAACTAACATTTTTTTACAAATCGAGATTTTTGGGTAGTTAAACCAAAATACAATAACTTTGGTCATAATAAACCAAAATATCGATTTGCAAAAAAATGTTAGTTGAGTCTCTTTTATATTTTGGTAACGGTATGTAGGTATACCTGATAACACTGTCCGACAGTCCATATTACACTTCAACCAGATGATATACGCCTGAAACTATAGGTGAAATGGAGTTAATTGGCGTTTTTAGTTTTTCATTTCTTCATCCTGTTGTCCCCTAAAAGGACTACAAAGTTCTGAAAGATAAAATTTTTCAAAAATTATTTTTAATACTTATTCGCACGCTATGCTATCGGCATAAATGCCAAATTAAAGAAGAGAACGTGTGCTAACAATATTTCAAATTGCTAGCTTCTATCTGCATTAGCTTAGCATTAACGACTATTTCAAGTTTTCCCTCTTAAAAAGTAACATCAATAAACTAAAAAAATTAAGAGGTAAACTTGAAATGGTTGTTAATGAACTGCAAATGGTTGTTAATGAACTGCAAATGGTTGTTAATGAACTTTAAAAAAAAATTAAAAATAGGATGAGGAAATTAAAAACTAAAAACGGCATTTAACTCCATTTTACCTATAGTTTCATATATATATCATCCGGATCAAGTGTAACGTCTTTTTTAGTTGTCGTACGGTGTAATCTTTCCTAAATGCGTCACAACGCAGCGAACTTGTTTTATTTTACAAAACCAGAATATATCGTTCAAATGACAACACTTGGTTCAGATTTATTAGCTGCATCCTTTTCGTCCCCTATATATACGATGAGCTATATACACGAAAACAGTACAGTACAGTATTTATCGACTATATGCCATCGGCCAAAATTCAATAACTTGATCTAGTGAAAATTTTTTTTATACCCTCCACCTCCAGGATGGGAGTATACTAACTTTGTCATTCCGTTTATAACTCCTTGAAATATCGCCCTGAGACCCTATAAAGTATATATATTCTTGATAATCATAAAATTCTAAGACGATCTGGCCATGTCCGTCCGTCCGTCCGTCCAACTGTTGAAAGTACGCTAGCATCTAAACGAAGGGAGGTAGGACGTCCAAATTTGCCATGAATACGTCTTATAGTTGAATATCGGTTGGAATTGCAAATGGGCGAAATCTGTCCACAGGGAATTTTTTCCCCCACAGGGACTAAAAATACTCCTAGTATTTATATATTTGTTTGATATTTGATATGCGTATTCCCCTTATAGCAAAAACGTACACAATAAAGTGATTTTGGATTCTAGGGGGTGAAATGGGCCAAAAAAGGATAAAACAATGTTACTTATCAAACGACAAAAGCTAAATTCGAGCTTTTAAGGGGTAAATGGGAATAGGGGGATACAAATTGTACCAATGGCTGCAACTAGAATAATGAAATTCGGTGTATACATTCCTCTGATTGCGCAGGCACGTAAAATAAACGGAATTTTCGAAATTCGTACTTTTTGGGGTTAAAATGAAAAAGGGATAAAAATAGTAACAACCAAATGACTACAGCTAGAGTCATGAAATTCGGAATATGCATTCCTCTGACTTCGTAGAGACGAAAAATAAAAGGTCTTTCCAAATTCATACTTTCAAGGGATACAATGGGTACAGAGGGATAAAAATAGTACCAACTAAACGACTTACTAGAATGATGAAATTCGATGTATACATCCATCTTATTGCGTGGACACGTAAAATAAAGAGATTTTAGAAAGTCGTCGGAATTTTCGAAATTCGTACTTTTTGGGGTTAAAATGGAAAAAGGGATAAAAATAGTACCAACCAAATGACAGCAGCTAGAGTCATGAAATTCGGTGTATACATTCCTCTGATTGCGCAGACATGTAAAATAAAAGGTTTTTCCAAATTCATACTTTCAAGGGATACAATGGGTACAGAGGGATAAAAATAGTACCAACTGAACGATTTACTAGAATGATGAAATTCGATGTATACATCCCTCTAATTGCGTAGACACGTAAAATAAAGAGATTTTAGAAAGTCGTCGGAATTTTTGAAATTCGTACTTTTTGGGGTTAAAATGGAAAAAGGGATAAAAATAGTACCAACCAAATGACAGCAGCTAGAGTCATGAAATTCGGTGTATACATTCCTCTGATTGCGCAGACACGTAAAATAAAAGGTTTTTCCAAATTCATACTTTCAAGGGATACAATGGGTACAGAGGGATAAAAATAGTACCAACTAAACGACTTACTAGAATGATGAAATTCGATGTATACATCCATCTTATTGCGTGGACACGTTAAATAAAGACATTTTAGAAAGTCGTCGGAATTTTCGAAATTCTTACTTTTTGGGGTTAAAATGGAAAAAGGGATAACAATAGTAACAACCAAATGCCCGCAGCTAGAGTCATGAAATTCGGAATATACAATCCTCTGACTGCGTAGAGACGAAAAATAAAAGGTTTTTCCAAATTCATACTTTCAAGGGATACAATGGGTACAGAGGGATAAAAATAGTACCAACTAAACGACTTACTAGAATGATGAAATTTGATGTATGATGTATACATATATATACTTCTTGCGTGGACACGTAAAATGAAGAGATTTTAGAAAGTCGTGCTCTTAAGAATGTAAAATAGGAAAAAGGGGATAAAAATGGTACCAACCAAATGGACGCAGCTAGAATCATGGAATTTCGGTGTATACATTCCTCTGACTGCATAGGCACGCAAAATAAAAAGATTTTTCCAAATTCGTACTTTTTACTTTTACGGCAAAAATTGGTTGAAACGTGAAGTTAGGTGTTTTTGCACTCAATTCATTTCAAAATTTGTACTTTTGAAATTAAAAATAGAATGGAAATACAACCAACTGTAGCACACACTGCCTACCAGTATTTATGGTATTTAAGCTTTTTTGAAGATTGCTGTCTTATATTTACTTTTTGAATTGACTTAAAGTATTATTATATATAATATATAACGTATTGGTAGCCTTGCCTTATAAGCGTTGTTTGATTCAATAAAATATTTTTATTTGTGTTAGTTTGGCTATATTAAAAAAGTTTAAATTTTCCTGTAATGTTAATGCACTTTTACGAAAATCGACAGCCTCTGTGCAATCCATGGTGGAGGGTATATAAAGTTCGGCCCGGCCGTACTTAACCCCGTTTTTACTTGTTTTATCAATATTTTTATTTGTTTTCGTTGGGCTATTAAAAACGATTAATGTATAATCGAGTTAGGTATACCTAGACATACACTCACACGATTGCAATTCTAAGTTTAAATTGAAACTCAGTATCGCATATTATTTCTAGTCTTGTCAACTCGTTCAAAGATGACGCCCCACATAAAACCTCTCCGCGAGGAATTGCAAAAAATTGCCTGTGACGAATTGGGCGAAGTGCCGTCCAGGCTACACAAGGATGTACAGGTGCTCAGGGAATGGATTCAGCAGCAGCCACATCTAAAGGCTCGTCTTGACGATAATTTCCTTGTACAATTCCTAAGAGGCTGCAAACACAGTTTGGCGAAAGCCAAAAAGAAGATAGATTACTTTCATACCGTGAAAACGAGATATCCTGAACTTTGCCATGTACTCGATGTTGAGAGTGCTGAATTTCGGCGATTTCATAATATTGGGTGAGACCAAGAGATTGATGGCTGTGTGAACTTTTTGACAGCGTTTTGTTTTCAGTCAAATAGCTGCATTACCAACCCCGCTAAATGATTGCGGACCACGAATAGTTGTGTTTCGCTTTAAAATCGCCGGTCATGTGTATTCCGTTGAGGATGTCATCAGCTACTATTCAGCTCTGACTGAAGTGATGATGGTTAGCGATCCCTATGCTGGCATCTGTGGCGTTTCATATATTCTGGATATGGCCCAAGTCTCAAAACACCATCTCGTGGAGTTAATGCCACTCGTAACGATTCTTTTTGCCATCAAGGAGAAGGCCTTGCCTTTACGCATCAAGGCGTTCTATGTTATAAACCTCGGCAACTATCTGGAACAGATTGCGAAAACGTTACTTGCATTTGTGCCCGAAAAAATACAAAAGAGAGTAAGTTAGTCGGAAATAGTAAAACGCCCGCAGCACAGTGGGTTAAAAATCGAAATTTTTATTTTTAGATTTTCATCTGTGGCAAAGATTTTGACACCTTGACCGAACACTTGCCAAGAAAATATTTACCCCAAGAATATGGCGGTGAAAATGGTAGTATGGACCAGTTGTGTGCTGATTATAATAAAGTGTGGGACGAGTTTCGCGAATATTTCAAACAAAATGCCGAGTATGGCATCGATGAGCGATTGCGTTTGGACGCATGTAGTGATTGGATCAATGGCGAATTATATTGTGGCGGATCATTTAGGAAACTTGAAGTAGACTAAGAGAATGGAATAAATAAGTCCCACTGTTATAACAGTATATTAGCACACGGGGTTATATTCTATTATAAATAAAATATATTTGTTGTTGAGTTATAATTGCAGTATTTATTGTTTATAAAAATAAGGGTGTGTTTCCGGATGACGATTGAAATTCTACACGAACGAATGATACTCTGACGAAGGACTCATAAATTGGGTTTTTGTTGTCACGTTTAAAAGTTTTCGTCATATGATTTGAAATTATAAAAGCTTTCGTTCATTTGTCAATCAACAATATTGCCATCAAGTTTTTTTATGTAATTTTTTGATAATTTTCTTCATAGAAAAACATAATTTTATGTGTAAATGGAGGCAACCCTAATAACTGGCAGTAAAAAATTACTTGTTTAAACTTAATGTTCGGTTTCAGATTTTGTAGTCCTAAAGTTATAGAGAAAATCAAACGATAAATTGGGACTACAAAATTTTAAACCTAACATTAAGTTTGCTAATGGTCACGCCTTGGCTTAGGCTCGTTAAATTGGTATTTTTTGAAGCAATTATAAATAAAGAAGTTTATCCGAGGATATTAAGTGAAAAATTAAAGTCAAACGCGAAAGAACTAGGAGTTCAGGACAGCTTCAAATTTCATCAGGGCAGTGATCCGAAACCCAAAACGCGTTTAGTGAGGAGTGGCTTCTTTATAACTGTCAAAAATTGCTCCATCCTCCTTCCCAATCCCCAGACATGATCCCCATCGAAAATTTGTGGGATAAATTGGACCGCCACTCAATAACCTCCACATCCGAATTGAAATAAAGTCGGGCGGGGCCGACTATATAATACCCTACACCACTCCCTGCGTATATACCTCGCTTTGATTACTAAATCCAGGTATTTCATGGGAGCAATTTTATGTAGTTCATATAAATTATGCAGTTACTATAAATTCATCTTTAGTCAAATTTCATGAATATGGCAAATAATAAAGTAATTGATCTAACTTTCGAGCAGATATTCCGAGTAAAGTAAATATAACATGATCTGGAAAAATTGATCAAGATCCAATGATAAATACAGATTATACAGCGGTAATAGGATGAATCGGACGGAAATTTGAAGGGGGCCTATAAAAACACTTGAGGCCTACGCCAAAATATGGGCCTGCATAGTTTTCATTTACGGTATGTATTTATAGTTGAAACGTATAATGATATGCAAAATTTGATGAAGATCCGATGTAAGATGTAGTTTCTAGAGATGTAATAGAGCAGAATGGGGCCCATTTGGGTTCTTCCAAAGTATGGACATATGGGCATCTCCCAAACAAGTAAGGAAAGGCTAAAGACGGACGGAGCCACTATATGATACACCCCACTTTCTATCTCATCACAATTCAATGCAGTAAAAAAGGAATCGGGAAGGATTTTTGAATCATGTGTATGTGTATGTGTTTGAAAAAAATGTTAAATCGGAATGGACATTTGTATGGGGGCTATATCTAAATCTGAATCTGATCTTACCCACATTCAGCGTAGGTGTTTCTAGTTAGATTATAAGATGTTGTGCCAATTTTAAAGAAAATCGGGTACAATATGTGGAATTTAGAGTGGAAAAAGTCAAATCGGGAGCGACATTTGTACGGGGGCTATGTCTAAATCTGAACCGATCTAAACCGCTTTCATCACAGGTATTTCTAGTTAGATTATAAGGTGTTGTGCGAAATTTGAAGAAAATCGGGAACAATATGCGGTTTCTAAAGCGGAAAAAGTGAAATCGGGAGCTACATTTGTATGGGGGCTATATCTAAATCTGAACCGATTTCCTCCAAATTCAATACCGATCGTCCTTGGCCAAAAAAAGTAACTTCTGCCAAATTTCATGATAATCGGACAGCAATTGCGACCTGTAGAGTGCGAACAAGCTTAGATGGTCAGCAGACGGACGAACGGACAGACAGACAGACATCGGTAAAGCGATTCAGCTGGTGATTCTAAGCCGATCCGTATATTTAAAGGTGGTGGTCTAGCTCGATTATTTATTGGTGTTACAAACATTTGGCTCGAAACTAACTTATAATACCCTACTCCACGAAGTGGTGTAGGGTATAAAAATCTGTTTTTATAGTGGATCACATTGGTGGCGTAGAGGGTGGAGGGTATCATATTGTCGGACACGCTCGACTTTAACCTTTCCTTACTTTTTATACACTCCACGAGAGTAGTATGTCTTTGTGCATTTGTTTGTAACACCCAAAAGGAAGGGAGATAGACCCATTGAAGGGAGATATACCGATCGACTTAGAATCACTTTTTGAATCGATTTAGCAATGTCCGTCTGTCTGTCTGTCCGTCCGTCCGTCCATCTATTCTTGTAATCACGATACAGGTCGCAATTGTAGACAGAACCACATGAAACTCTGCACATCGAAGTTTTTTGGGATAAGAACGAACGCTATTCAATTTGAAGAAAATCGGAAATCGAAATTTAGGTATAGCCCCCATACGAATTTCACTCCCGAATTGACTCTTTTCACTCTAGATACCACATATAACAACAGATTTTCTTCAAATTTGGTAAAACATCTTATATTTCAACTAGAAACACCTGTGGTAAAAATGGTTCAGATCGGTTCAGATTTATATATAGCTCCCATTTAAATTTCGCTCCTGATTTAACTTTTTCTGCTCTAGAAACCACATATTTTAAGAGATCTTCTTCAAATCTTACAAAATATCTTATATTTCAACTAGTAACACCCATGGTGAAAATGGGTCACATCGGTTCAGATTTGCATATAGCTCTCATATACATTTCGCTCCCGGATTGACTTTTCCCCCCACATAAACCGCGTATTTTCAGAGAATTTCTTAAAATTAAGCATAACACATTATACTTCAGCTGGCAGAACTTATTGTGAAAAATAGTCACTTTATTCCATGTTTGGATATAGCCCCGATACAAATATTCTTCTCGATTTGACAAATTGGACTAGGTAATATTAGCCTGTGATTAGGAAACATACAAAAATTTTTCCCGATTTCACTTTTTTACTGAATTGAATTGTATTCCGATAGAAAGTGGAGTGTATCATATAGTCGGCCCCGCCCGACTTAAGCCTCTCCTTACTTGTTTTATATAACAAACCAACAAAATTCGTAAAAAAATTCACTTGTCACTACTAAAAACCACAAACAAATTACTATAAACGTCCAATAAGTTATTCTAAGACAAGAATCAAAATTTATATTTAAAAAACTTTCATAGGGATATTTTCAGGAGCGTTTAGCTCACAGACACATTGATCTAAGAATGAAATATTTTGCAAATCATCTTCCAAACTTAAATCCGTGGGGTGACTCGACTGGTGACTAAACATATGAGTATAGTGATTAGCAACTTTCAAAAAGTATAAAATTTTTATTAGTTTTTTATTTTATTGGAAATGTTGAACTTAGTCATTTAATAATGGAACATAATATCATTCATATAAATACCACGACCGGCTCGGCAGAAATATCATCCAATCAACCCAATTTAATTATTTAATATTATTCTACCTTTCAAAGTCAAAGTAATCGGTACTTAAAATTTTAAATGGCCCACTTATAATAATTCACTAATTATAATTTAATTATTTATTCATTCCCGTCGTACCAATATGGAGCATATGGCCATCACTGAAATATTCTGTAATTATTGTAAAACAAAACAAGTTTTAGGAGCTAAATACAAAAACCTTTTTGTCGCGACTCACTTAAACATTATAGTACACCGAAATAAATTACCTTCTTAATATGTATTATATATTTCTCTGCTGTAGAATTTATTTTTATATTTATTTATATTTATTAATCATTCGTCAAAGAAACTCCTCATAAGGAGAGATAATAGGGCTGTTTTTCTTTAAGTCGGGATAACAAGCTGCGATAACAAAAACGTTAATAAAAATTTAATCTTTTGCTCAAAATAAAAAAATATTTTTTCACATTGGCGCCAACTACAATATAAATATATGTATCAAGAGAAATTTTCAAAAAATGTTTTGTGTTGACTTTATTGGACTTAGCCTCGTTAACTATAATTTTGACTTACACTGGATAATTATCCAGGTTAAGTCAAAAATTTTTAACACAAATTATTTTTTCAAAATTTGTTTTCACACACACATTGATATTGCTTTTGGCGACAATTTTAAAAAAAGAATTTTTTATTTTGAGTGAAATTTTAACATTTTATTTAGATTTTTGTTATCGCAGCTTAGTTATCCAGTCTTAAAGAAAAACAGGCATAATAATCAGCATTTTAGGATTTTTTTATTTTATTAACACATTATTTCATCTTGAACAGGTTTCCATCAGGATAATGGCTCTGTTGGTCTCCCCTAGACGGAGTCTAGAGGAGACAATTTATAAAAAATACAACAAATAGTCAATGTGTAATATGTGAATCAGGTGATCATATGGCCGATCTTCCACAAGCCAGCATCAGCTGATGTCGATCATATGGTCGATCGTCAACACATCTCATGATACTAAGTTACATTTATTTTAAAATTTTATTTTAAGAAGTCTAAAATTTTATGAGACATTATAATTCATACGTTTTAAGAAAACATTCTCTGGATTTCTGAAAACATATTTCTGAAATCGCTCCAAAAATATTACTTTTGGGCCATTCTTTCAGTGTATTAGAAAGGCGACTGCTGTAAAAGCTGATGAACTGAATTAAACGAAGGATCGTTAGAGCTGTCGAGCGGGACTGAAAAAAATTAATCTCGGGACTTTTCGAAGCTGATTTTACACAAGCATTTCCACTCTCCTTTCCATTGTAATGTTTTTGTTATAACAACTAGTTTCCAAGCCAAAGTACTGGCATTCGAATTTTCTCTCTCATTCGAACATAGGCTCCAAAAACATAAAACGTGAGAATACAGAGGTACCAAGTTGGCCAATTTGGTTGCGTGGCCGAGTACCTTAAGGCACCATTTTGAATGGACCACACCAGACGGTTTAAGACCTTGGACATTGACGACGGTATACAATACCAATCAATAATTTGTATATAATAGTTTTTAAGTAGTTTGTAAGCATTTAGTGTAAGTGTTAGTATAAGAAACAAAATGTAAAAGATCTTCCTTTTTTATATAATTCTTTTTTTTAAGGAAAAACATGTTAATGTAAAAAAATGAAAGAATGCCATGTTAGCAGCAAGCTGCGACATAACCTTAGTATAAATGACATTGTCCTTGAAAGATACTATAGTATGCTAGGATGTAAATTACCACTGTTAGATTTAAGATATTTTATATTGTGTAAGGCTGAAATGAATTTAATAAAACCCAAATCGTTTGCAAAAAAAATCGAATGGACCACACCACTCGGAAAGGTCTGATATATCTAGCCTGAAAGATTAAGATATTTGATTACATCTCTAATAACACTATGCAGCAAAAATTTTGTAAAGGGTCTTGTAAAGGGTGTTTTTTATTGAGGTATAGAACTTCGAATTGAAATAAAACACAAGAAAATCGTTTTAATGTCCATCAATTTGGCTTTATTGGAAGGATAATTTTATGCCATTAATGTTTAAATATGATTTCGGGCATGTGGCCGCCGCGGCTGGCTCGAATATAGCCAGCATATGGGGCCGTATGTTGGCAATAACGACACGAATGTTGGCTTCCAAGTCCCCTAACGTTTCTGGTTTGTTGGCGTAGACGAGCGACTTCACATATCCCCAAAGAAAATAATCCAATGGTGTCAAATCACACGATCTTGGTGGCCAATTGACAGGTCCATTCCGCGAAATTATGCGGTTAACCGAATTAATTGCTCTGATGGACTATTATGTCGACCATAAAATGGACGGAGCTTGCGGTGAACTACGCGAACTGAACCATTACTTTCGAAATAAATTTGCACGATTTGCAAGTGTTGTTCTTTTGTCAACCTGTTCATGATGAAATGGCAAACCAAACTAAATATTAATCACTTGACAGCTGACAAAATGGCCGCCAGTTAAAAAAGTGATGCCAACTTAAAGTTCTATACCCCAATAAAAAACACCCTTTATAACATTTTCTAATGTATTTTAACTCGAAAGCGATATTAAAAAAAATTATAGTATTTTTTTAATTTTTACTAAAATTCCAATTTTCGGCCAAGTTAACTTTGGAAATATAAGTTATAAATGTAAATTAAAGGTAACAATGATGGCTACAAATAATGCGAATTACAATTTCAAATAGAAACAGATTTTTTTCCAAAAAATCTATTTTTGATAGTACGAACAAATCATATAAAATAGAAGGAGTTTAGGAAAAAAGTAAGTAAGGAAAAAATCTATAAATAAATGATATGATACCCGTTGTAGACGCCAAATATTTTTTTAAATCATGTTTTTTTAATTTTTGTTTAAATAGCGAGAAATCCCTTTACAAATTAGATAATAAATTTTTTTATTTTAGTTTGTAATCGTTGGTATCCAAAGAAAATAAGGCCTAGTTAATCTATGGATAAATGTAGAAGCTATAGTATTACTCAATTCGTGAAAAATGATACGCGATTTTTTAAAAATGCCTTACTTCTTCTTCAGGCCGTTTATTGATAGTTTTTCTTCAAAAATGTCTTCTTCATTAAGATGCCAAATAGAGAGTACACAAATTAAAACAAGTAAAAGCGGCGTTAAGTTCGGCCGGGCCGATCTTTATATGCCCTCCACCATGGATTGCATTACACAGAGGCTGTCGATTTTCGTAGAAGTGCAGTAATATTACACGAAAATATAAATTGTTTTAATATAGTCAAACCTAAACAAATACAAATATTAAAAATATAATTTTATAAATGAATATAGTCTTTTTATTATTTCAAATCACAGGGCCGTGCGCAGGGAGGGTTTTGGGGGTTCAAACCCCCCCAGAGAGTTTTCGAACATATACTTTTTAAAACCTTCTAGACATTCTGAAGCAATGAAATATAGAATTTTTAAGTTATTTTTGAAATAGATCGTCTGAAATGGTAATTTTGCAGTAAAATCATGAAAACACGAAAATGACATAAAAAATCGTGTACACTTTCTTGAATTTTGGACAAAGGTTATGAAAAATACAAACAAACTAACCGATTTCAAGGTTGTGTAATGCTAATTTCGCCACATTTGACTAGAGCAATATCTTATGAACTTTTAATTGTGTACTACAATATAAGTTTGGAAATTTAATAACAAAAATTAGTAATTTTAAAAAAGTGTAGAAAAGAATCACTATGATATCATAATGAAATCTAAAATATTCTTAATAAAAGCAAATAATTTGCTTGATGCTTGTAGAGCGCAAATTCCATCATTTCGCGTTAATAGCATTTTGATTCCCCAGTTATCAGGCTAAAATAGGAAAAATGGTGGCTGTAAAGTCAAAAAATGTGAAAAGTATATTTAGAAAAACCGGCGTAACTTTTTATTATATTGAGAATACCAAAATATTTCTTTGGCATATGATTGCTGACTTCATGGGGAATATTTGTGTATGAAAAGTTTCAGAATTATGAATGAACAAAGTTAAAATATATGGGGTCGCAACGGCGAATTTTGGATTTTTCATCAATTGCAGCGATTTTCGCGACTGGCTACATATATGATACAAGCGACCAATCTGACGGATGAAGCTGGAATCTTTAAATTCGCTGTGTACATCACAGAAAATGCGTTTTCTATACAACATTGCCAAGATTTCATGAAAAAAGTTATCGAGTTTACAATAAGTGCTTATTTCAAAATTCATAGTGCTCAATTTTAAACATACAAAAGTGGCTATGAACCATGAAACCGCGAATAATAGGAAATTTCGAAAACTTTTTAATCGTAGCAATTAGTAACCCTTTTTGGGTTAAACTGTAGAAAAATGATTAATAATTTCTCTTCAAATTAAGGAGAAAATCAGTTTTTTCGCTCTCCTGAACAGTTATGTTTTTGTTCATAGCCACTTATGAATATAAGCCCTCGATATGTATGTATGTAATTTCAAGCAACTATTTAAGAACAAGTTCTACACTTAGAGAACAAGTCTGTTAATAAAAGCAGCGATTGTCTGCTGCCTATTAGCAGACACTTTTCTGCTATTACATCTGTTTTTTTTTGGCATAACAGCAGTTTTCTGCAATCTTACATCACAATTCACACTGCTAAAGAGTTTCCAGTCTGCTGTTGTTAATTAAAATAGATAAGCGTTCATAAGCGAGTTTAGCTCGAATTTCCTTTTATTGGAACAATATGCGTAACATATATATTGCTAAAAACAGCAAACAGCTGTTCACCATCTCAGCAGATACAAATCTGCTGTCTCTTTTTTAACAGAAGAAAATCTGCTCTTTCAGTAGACTTTCTGCTTTCTTTACTGACATATTCATTTGAGTTTACTGATAGATGGATTCAGTAATCCATAAATGCAATTTTGCTGACGATGTCTGTCGGGCGAATGTATCAAATATTTCTCGAAGATCCTGACAATAAAATATGAGTGGTTTCCAAACGCTCCAGTAAAAATTTCCTAAAAAGTTGGAAAATTAACTAAGTATGAGTAAAGAAAAAGGGTAGTAGATTTACTTAAAAACATTTCTTTGGATCTAATAAAAAATCTTAGAATTGAGTAAATTGAAACTCATGAATATTTCCATGGTTTTGAGTGAGAAAAAAAATCTGAAATTTTTGTTTTGAAAAATTTAGAAAATTGTAACTTAAAAATGTGTTTTTTCCTAAAATGAAGTTAAAATGTTTACTGAAATTTATGCCGAGTTCTTCATACATTTAAGTATTAATGAACTTATAAAAACCATTTGAAATTGTTTAAAAAATCCTTGAATATTAATATAAGAAGCAATTCTCGTTCGTTTGCAGAGACTTATTTCTTAAATACTTTATGAATTATTCTAAACAACAGCAATCAGCTCAACTCCTTATGGCAGAGGTATCATGAAACTTTTGAGAAATATTTCATGTTGTCATTTTTTGTATCAGTTTTGAATACTCTGAAAGAAAACTATTTGTTTGATTTTTTTAGTTCAATTGAAATTATTTCAATTTCACCTTTTTTCCTTGTATAAATAAAATTTTTCTCAGTTTAAGTAAAAATTTACTCGTTTTGAGGAAAAAATCAGCAAAATTGACCTCAGTTTGAGTAATCATTTAGTTAGTTTTAGGAAATTTTCAGCAAAATTTTACTAAGATGTAGTAAAAATTTACTTAGTTTTAGGAAAAATTTGCTTAAATTTTGTAAAAAATTACTTGGTTTTAGGAAAAAATTTACTTAGATTTAGGAAAATTTCAGCAAAATTCTACTTATATTTAGTAATATTGTACTTGGTTTCCTAAATTTTAGTTAATTTTTTATGAGTGTAGATGAAAACACCCCCCCAGGGGAAAAACCTGTGCACGGGCCTGTCAAATCACGCTTTTAAGGCAAGGCTACCAATACGTTTACATATCGAAGTAATACTTCAAGTCAATTCAAAAAATAAATATTCTTATTTGTATTTTCAAAAAGCTTAAATACCATAAATATTGGTAGATAGTTGGTGTTTCCATTCTATTTTATTTCCATTCTATTTTAATTCCAAAAGTACAAATTTTGAAAATCCATTATCTCACGTACATGTGCAAAATAACCTAACTTCATGATTCAACCATTTTTTGCCGTAAAAGTAAAAATTACGAATTTGAAAAAATATTTTAAATTGCGCGTCTACGCAGTCAGAGGTATGTATACAACGAATTCCATGATTCCATCCAGTAATGATTTTCTGCTACTCACATTACGCCTGGCAATAATGAAACCTAAAATATGAATACATCACATTAGGAAATATAATAATACATTAGAGATATTTTTTAGTGCAAAGGTGAATTTTGTATGTGCTAACCTTTGCACTCAAAAAATTCTTTAATGTTTAATACATTAACAACCCATCAAATATGTTATGTTCATTTATACCATTTATTTACTCAATTACGCGTGGCAATAATGAAACCTAAAATATGAATACATGATATTAGGAAATATAATAATACATTAGATATATTTTTAGTGCAAAGGTTAGCACATACAAAATTCGCGCGAAACTTTACACGAATTGTATCTACATTCATATTTAATAACGTCTTTACAGGGAGATTTTTTCCTGAATATCATTTTTTCTTCAATAACATACAAAAGTTCATAATCATTCCTGTTTCCTGATATTATTTCCAAATTCATTTTAAGTTTTTCATCTTGACTACACGGCCTCTAACTTCAAACTGAGTATTGATCTACTGCGCTTACTTATGAATGGACCTATTTACGAATGCCCATATGAATTATAACTTGACTTTACTATGCTAAGAATGAAATATCGATTTTAATGAAAATGAAATAACACCCCAGAATAACTTTATGGTTTTATTTAATTTTTCTAAAATGGGTCTTTATTTCACAATGAAATAAATCCCCAATTTTATACATGAAATAATACCCTAAAGTTGAAATAATTCCCCAACAACCTTCTGCTAATGAAAATAGATATGGTGGGCTTTAGTAAAACATTATTATAGTGGTTAAAATGTTATTTAGATGGTCGAATTCAAAGAGTAAAATTTGGAAAAGCTCTCTCACGAAATATAGTTATATCATCCGGTGTACCTCAAGGAAGTCATCTTGGTCCGATTCTATTTATAATATTTATTAATGATCTTCCCTCTGTAGTTCGTCATTCTAATATTCTATTGTATGCTGATGATGTACAAATATTTCGATCCTTTAAAGATCCCACTGAACAATTTCTACAGTCTGATCTTAATAGTTTTCATGAGTGGCGTAAAATTAATTTAATGGAACTAAATATGTTGAAATGCAAACATATGTCATTTTCTTGAGCTAGAAATTTAGAAACTAATTATTTTTTTTTGGTGATCATAAACTCAAGTCTGTAGTTTCCTTTTTGGATCTTGGAATTCTATTGGATCAACGTTTGAACTTCAGGTCTCACATTTCTATGGTAGTAAACAAAGCTTATGGTGCTCTTGGCTTTATGAAACGTTGGAGTAAGAAGTTTTCCGATCCTTCTGTCACTAAACACTTATATACCTCTTTGGTTAGGTGCATTCTTGAATATGGTTCAGTAATATGGGACCCATCCTATACTATTCATAGCAATCTTTTGGAATCTGTCCAGAAACTTCCGTACACTGCCTTCATATGAATTTAGGCTTGGCCTTATCAAGTCGCCTTCTTTGAAGAGTCGACGTACTTTGTTGAACATTACTTTCCTTATTAATGTTATCCAGGGCAACATCCATTCCGAGCTTATTCTGAGTAGAATGATGATAAATATTCCGACAAGACCAACTAGATATTTTCAGTTGATCCACTATAATTATTTCCGTTCAAACTATGCCAATAATGATCCTTTGCGCCGACTGTTTGTTCAATTTAATAAGATCCGTTAAATAGATCCGTTGCGGCCATTTGAACCCCTTTTTCCTATTTTACCCCCTTTTTTTACGTGTCTACGCAATAAGATGGATGTACACACCGAATTTTATCATTCTAGCCGTAGTCGTCTAGTTGGTACTATTTTTATCCCTCTGTACCCATTGTATCCCTTGAAAGTACGAATTTGGAAAAAAACTTTTATTTTTTGTGTCTACGCAGTCAGGGAATGTATACTCCGAATTTCATTACTCTAGCTGCGGTCATTTGGTTGGTACTATTTTTATCCCCTTTTTCCAATTCAACCCCAAAAAGTACGAATTTCAAAAAAATCGTTTATATTACGAGTCTACGTAATCAAAGGAAAGTATACACCGAATTTCAATATTCTAAGTGCAGCCGTTTGGTTGGTACCATTTTTATCCCTCTATTCACATTTACCCCTTAAAAGTACGAATTTGGAAAAAATATATTTATATTATGTATCTACTCAATTAGAGGAGTGTACACACCGAATTTCGTGTTTCTAGCCTTTGTCGTTTAATATGTACCATTTTTATCCCTTTTTGCCCCACTTCACGTTTTTGTTATAGGGGGAATGCGCATACCCGATATCAAGTAAGTACAAGCAGACATATTGAAAAAACATGCTTAAATATCCTAAAATATTAGGGGTATTATGGGTATTTTTAGTCCTTGTGAGGGAAAAATGTTTCCCCTTTGAACCGATTGCACCCAGCTTCAATCCCAACCGATCTATGACTATAAAACGCATTTATGGGAAATTTGGACGTCCTAGCTCATTTCGTTTAGATGCTAGCGTGCTTTCAACAGACGGACGGACGGACATGGCTAGATCGTCTTAGAATTTTATGACGATCAAGAATATATACTTTATAGGGTCTCAGTACCGCAATTCTGTAACTTTTCTAACTTTTTCGGTTGTTTTAGCGAACTTGCTATTCTCTAATTTTTAGTTACGACTTTTTTCGATAATATATGTTTTTGCAAGTTAACGACGAATATCGGTGCAAATATGAGAATGTCAAAAATTGATTAGTAAACAATACAAAAGTAAACACTTTTCAAACAATTTTTTGGATTATTAAATATGGAAAAAAATTTGTAAGTATATATGAAGGGCTGTTTTTCTTTAAGACTGGATAACTAAGCTGCGATAAGAAAACCCTAAATAAAAAGTTAAAATTTCACTCAGCAATATAAATGTGTGTATGAAAACAAATTTTGATAATTTTTTTTATATTAAAAATATTGGACTTTGCCTGGATAAATATCCAGTATAAGTCAAATTTATGGTTATCGAGGCTAAGGCCAAAAAAGTCAACACAAAATTAATTTTTTCAAAATTTGTTTTGATACAAATATTTATATTGTAGTTGGCGACAATGTGAAAAAATATTTTTTTATTTTGAGCAAAAAATTAAATTTTTATTAACGTTTTTGGTATCGCAGCTTAAAGAAAAACAGCCTTATTATTATAATTAATAATAATTATAATATGTATTTAATAAACATTTTTACAAACATATGTATGCATTTACATGTGCAGGAAAAAAATAATAATAGTAATAAATTAACAGACCAATTTCAGTGTCGTAAACTTTACTTTATGAAGATAATTCTTTAAAAATACACTTTTTCTCCAAAAAATCACCTTTTAGGCATGTTTTATATAGGAATTGACAACACTGAAATAAAATATGTAAACAGAAAACAGCTGTTTATATTCTTAACGATATTCTGTACGATTTTACTACTGCAATTTTATTGTAAATAGTTAGCCTACCGACAATTTTCGTAAGTTAACGATACTTTTTCACGATAAAAATCGGTAAGAAAATGTTAACGACAATTGTAGTAAACTAACGAATTTTGACAACTTAACTACCGAAAGTTGTCGTTAAAAAGTTACAGAATTGCGGCATAGGTCGATATTTCAATGTGTTACAAACGGAATGACAAAGGTAGTATACCCCCATCCTGCAGGTGGAGGGTATACAAATGTCCACATGAATCAGTATGTCTCAATGGACACAAAACATATTTGTTTTCGCCTTGAGCACAAAATTTTTCTTTTTTTGTTGCATAGTGATTTAGAGGTGATTTGTAATCGTTTTTGAAATCTTAATGATTTTGGATTATAAATCATGGAAGGTATTTTTACTTTCGACATAAACTGGAATTTTAGTAAACAAAATTTATTTATTATTTTTCTTCAGTTTGTCTCGGCAAATAGGCTTCACCAGAGTAAAATAAAGTAATTTTCTCAGCAGAAGTGCCAAACGCGCAAACTTGTTGTTATACGCAAACGAATACGAAAATAAAAAGTCCCGAGATCAAAAGGAATTGATACCGGAATTTTGAACTGATTAAAGTCCCGAAAACACCGGTGTTTTGTGATCGCCATCCCTACTGTACATACTCTCTCACAAACTTGTATTAATTGCAGTGGATTTAATTTAAATTAATTTAAACTGAAAGTCGAAATTTATTACTGGTTTTTAAATTTACTTTGTATTGTATTGTAATTAATAATAATAATAATATTCTGGTTTTACAAAGACCCTAACAGCCAGTCTTACTTCCCAACAGTTTTTGGAAATTATATTTGCATTAAATAAATACTTGTACTCCCTTAACCATGATGCACCACATAAAGCCACTCAGTGCGGAATTGCAAAAAATTGCCTGTGACGAATTGGGCGAAGTGCCGTCCAGGATACATGAGGATGTACAGTTGCTCAAGGCATGGTGTCTGCAGCAGCCGCATCTAAAAGCTCGTCTAGACGATAATTTTCTCCTACAATTCCTAAGAGGCTCGAAACACAGTCTGACGAAAGCCAAAGAGAAGATAGATTGTTTTCATACCGTGAAAATGAAACATCCCGAACTTTGTCACGTGACCGATATTGATACTACGGAATTTCGTCGATTTCATAATATTGGGTAAGACTAAGTGAGTGATTGCCCTCTTGCAGATTTCGTGACCGGTGTTTGTTTTTAGGCAAATGGCTGCTTTGCCTACTCCATTAAATGAGTGCGGACCACGAATAGTTATGATTCGCTGCAAAGTCTCCGCTCAAGAGTATCCCATCGAGGTTGTGATTCATTACTTTGCTGCTGTGCACGAAGTGATGATGGTCAATGATCCTTATGTCAGCATTTGCGGTTTGGTGTATGTTGTGGATTTAGCTCGAGTCTCCAAACAACATATAGTGAACCTACTGCCCTTCCTGAGGATTCTTTTTGCAATCAAGGAGAAAGCCTTGCCTCTTCGCATGAAAGCCATTTGTCTTTTAAATGTCGATACCTATCTGGAACAATTTTCGAAAATGATGATGGGATTTGTGCCCTCGAAAATGCAGAAGAGAGTAAGTTAGTCGGAAATTATAGCTCCGGTTGTTAAAGAGGTAAACTTTTATTTTTAGATTTTCATATGTGGCAAAGATTTTGACAGTTTGGGCCAACAACTGCCAAAGAGATATTTACCCCATGAATATGGCGGTGAAAATGGCAATATGGACCAGCTGTGTGCTGACTTCAACGAAGTGTGGGATGAGTTCCGAGATTATTTCAAACAGAATGTCGAGTATGGCACCGATGAGCGCCTGCGTTTTGACAAATCTAACCATTGGACCGATGGCGAATTAGATGGTGGCGGTTCGTTTAGGAAACTTGAAGTGGACTAAGAAAATTACATCAGATAAATCCTTGGTCCAAAGTATTAATTTCTTCAAGAAGGATATTTTTTAAATATTTATTGCAAACAAACTATATTCGAGAAAAACACAGTTTTGACGACATAATAAGGCAAGGAAACCACAATTTCGCATGAAAGAAATTTGAGTACAAAAGGTCTATAAATATATGGGAAACAGTTCGACAAAGTCGAAAAATGAAATTACTTTTTATACCCTCCACCTCCAGGTGGACTAACTTTGTCATTCCGTTTGTAACACCTTGAAATATCGACCTGAGACCCTATAAAATATATATATTCTTGATCGTCATAAAATTCTAAGACGATCTAGTCATGTCCGTCCGTCCGTCTGTTGAAAGCACGCTATCATCTAAACGAAAGCAGCTAGGAGGTCCAAAATTTGCATAAATACGTCTTATAAGCGTAGATAGGTTAGGATTAAAACTGGATGAAATCGGCCCAAAGGGGAAAATTTTTCCCTCACAAGGACTGAAAAACCCCTAATATTTTAGAGTATTGAAGCGTATATTTTCAATATGTCTGCTTGTACTTACGTGATATTGGGTATGCGCATTCCCGCGATAACAAAAACGTGCACCATAAAACGATTTTTATCCGTAGGGGGTGAAATGGGGCAAAATGGGATACAAATGGTACATATCAAAGGACAACAGCTAGAAACGCGAAATTCGCTGTGTACATTCCTCTAATTGAGTAGTAGAATTGAGTTAATATGAGATTATTTTATCCAAATTCGTACTTTTAAGGGATAAAATGGGAATAGAGGGATAAAAATGGTACCATCCAAACGGCTGAACCTAAAATAATGAAATTTGGTGTATACATTCCTATCATTGCGTAGACACTTAAAATAAACGGATTTTTCGAAATTCGTACTTTTTGGGGGATAAAATGAGAATAAAGGGATAAAAAAGGTACCAACCAAACGGCTGCACCTGGAATAATGAAATTCGGTATATACATTCCTCTGATTGCGTAGACACGTAAAATAGAAGGATTTGTCTAAATTCGTACCTTTTGGGGTTCAAATGGGAAAAGGGGATAAAAATAGTACCAACCAAATGACAGCAGTTAGAGTCATGAAATTCGGAGTACACATCCCTCCGACTGCGTAGACGCGAAAAATTAAAGTTTTTTTCCAAATTCGTACTTTCAAGGGATATAATTGGTACAGGGGTCAAAAATAGTGCCAACTAAACGAATACAGCTAGAATGGCCGCAGCTAGAATGGCCGCAGCTAGAATCGTGTAATTCGGTGTATACCTTCCTCTGACTGTATAGACACGCAAAATAAAAAGATTTGTCCAAATTCGTTTTTTACGTATTTTAATGTGTAAACGCAGCCTTGTCTTATAAGCGTGGCTTGAAATAATAAAAATATTATATTTATTTATAAAATTATTTTTTCAATATTTGTATTTGTTTTGGTTTGGTTATATTAAAAATAATATATTTTCCTGTAATATTACTGCACTTCTACGCAAATCGACTACCTCTGTGGAATGCAATCCATGGTGGAGGGTATTTAAAGTTCGGCCCGGCCAAACTGAACTCCGTTTTTACTTGTTTTTTCCTTATTTCGACAACTTTTTTTATTGTGAATCTTGAAGTTAACTTGTTCTCTTTTATTTTTATTAAAAGTTGAAGTGTTGTAACGAAAATTACTACTTTTGTTACTACACGTGGAAATGTTTGTAGCGTCCGTATTTCTGCTGTACCTAATTAGAACAAGTAAGGAAAGGCTAAAGTCGGGCGGGGCCGACTCTATGATACACTCCACTTTCTATCCGAATGCAATTTAATTTGGTGAAAAAGTGGAAACATGAAGGATTTTTGTATCCTGTAAATGTATGTGTTTGACAAAAAATGTTTAATCGGAAAGGACATTTGTATGGGGGTATATTGAAATCTGGAACGAAATATGTGAAATATAATATGTATAGTTTGGCCAAAATGGGTTGAACATTTGGGAGCAACATTTTTATTTGGGCTATATCTAAATCTGAACCGATCTTACCCACTTTCACTTGGATTATAAGCTGTTGTGCCAAATTTAAAGAAAATCGATTACAATATGTGGTTTCTAAAGCGGCAAAAGTCAAATCGAGAGCGACATTTGTATGGGGGCTATATCTAAATCCTAACCGATCTTACCCACTTTCTGCATAGGTGTTTCTGGTTGGATTATAAGATGTTGTGCCAAATTTAAAGAAAATCGGGTACAATATGTCGTTTCTAGAGCGGAAAATGTCCAATCGGGAGCGACATTTGCATAGGGGGTATATCTAAATCTTAACCGATCTTACCCAATTTTTGCATAGGTGTTTCTAGTTGGATTATAAGATGTTGTGCCAAATTTAAAGAAAATCGGGTACAATATGTCGTTTATAGAGCGGAAAATGTCAAATCGGGAGCGACATTTGCATAGGGGCTATATCTAAATCTGAACCGATCTTACCCAATTTTTCCATAGGTGTTTCTAGTTGGATTGTAAGATGTTGTGGCAAATTTAAAGAAAATCAGGTACAATATGTCGTTTCTACAACGGAAAATGTCAAATCGGGACCGAAATTTGTATGGGGGCTATATCTAAATCTGAACCGATCTTACCCAATTTTTGTATAGGTGTTTCTAGTTAGATTATAAGATGTTGTGCCAAATTTAAAGAATATCGGGTCCAATATGTGGTTTTTAGAGCGAAAAATGTCAAATCGGGAGCGACTTTTGTATGGGGGCTATATATAAATCTGAACCGATATGCCTCAAAATAAATAGCGTTCGTCCTTGATCGACAAAACTTACTTGTGCCAATTTTTGGTAAGATCGGACTATAATTGCGACCTGTAATTTGATTACAACAATAGATGGACAGACGGACAGACAGGCAGACAGACGGACAGACGGACATTGCTAAATCGATTCAAAAAGTGATTCTAAGTCGATCGGTATAATTAACAATGGGTCTATCTCGCTTCCTTTTGGGTGTTACAAACACATGCACAAAGACATAATACTCTCGTGGAGTGTATAAAAATGTAAGAGATAATTCTCATATTTCATAAATCTACGAGCAAAATATATCCTCTGATCTTTATTTACATGTATATATCGAAAAACCAAGTTCTCAAAAAATCGCTGAACTTTGTATATTTCTATAAGACCTTCGAAAGTACTTCTGTTTTTTTGTCGCGTCCGTTTCAAAGTGAAATTGCTTTGCAACATGATCCTGTGTACTTTTATATTACTTCATATTACAGAAGACAAACCGCCTCATTACACTAAATCGATCACAACTTCTTCATGTCCCAAAAACAACCCATAGTGCGCAGTACAAAACTTATCATAACAATTTACGCACAATTAGTGCAACATGAACACCTCGATAACTCGATATACCCACCTCCGGAGCAACACCATTGAAATCCTGTCGATTTTTAGCACTAAAAACTTCGTTGTATTCGTTGGTTTTTTGCTGTTAGTGTTGTTGTTGTTGTTATTATTGCCAACATTAGCTTAATATTCGCATAAAATGGCTTCATTAAAATAATTGACGATGAAAAACACCAGACACCATTAAAATCATTATAGTCACCCGACAACGGCAGCACAGGAAAAAGCAACCAATTTTCCAAAAACAAAGAGGTCAGAAAATTGTTACAGGATTGCCGCAGTTGTCGTTTGCTGTCGTTGTTGCTGTTGGTAACACAAACATGAACGGATGAAGATGTGCTTGACTATCAACACCACCACCACCCACATACCCAACCTCCAGCCAGCCTGCGTCCACCTTAGTGGTGCCCACCACCACCAACAACTGCAGTAGCTAGTAAATATGGCTTTGTGGGCGGATAAAGGGCATTGGAAGCATAGAGCTGGCGGACTGGTTGCTTGTTTGGCTGGGACTGACTATGCTCTGTGCCAGGCAAACAGGGACACATTATAAAAGAATAATTACGGTAATTATTAAAAAGTTTACCAAACAACAAACAACTAATTTTTATAGGAAAATACGTTTAAAACCAAACTCTCCTCTTCGACATCATTACACACTCACTCACACACACACATACATACATACCTGTGTCCTGGCCGGCCGCTGTGGTGGGCAACTCGACAATGGCAACAATCACCGAAAGGATCAACAGACAGGTTGATGATGGTTAGTTCCTGTTGTTGTCCCTGCTTTATTGTGTGTTGAGGAAGTTTGCTTATGACGACAACAGCAACAAATTATGTTGTTACAAGGATAATTTTCAGCTGCAAATAAGTGGTGTGGGGGTGGTATGGCAAATAAAATTATTTTCCAATCACTGAAGTTATTAAACAAAAGCTTTTAACCTTTTTATGACACTGTTGTTGTTTTGTGTTTTTTGTTAGTTCTCCTCTTCATTTAAAAGCGGCAGAAGGTAAGTCCTTAGAAAGGACATCAAGGGAAAATGTTTGAATAAAGGCAACAACGCAATGCACAATGGGTGGTAAAGGGATATGTTTGATTATTTATGATTGACCCTAAATATGGGATGTGTCTGTCATTTAAAAAGGTACCGTTCTCATGCAGTCACAGCCAGGTTGATTTTTAGCGATTACATGACAAATCCGCTTAAAAAAGAGGCAGATTTGAGGCAGGGGATACTCTGCCTAAAAGAATTGGTAAATTGGTCAGATATGTCATTTAAAATATTTCAAAAGAAACACAATCTTATACATCTTCCACCATAGAGTGCATTCCAAAATATTAGCGACAGATTAGATGCTGTCGGTTTTAAGTAATATTTTCAAAATTTTGAAGCAAATTCCGATAATTATTTAATATTACATACTAACACAGCCCACTTATGTTTACAGTTTTGCTACTTTCATTCTAACTAAGGCTCGCCATTCTATCGCATCCATAAATAATAAAAATAATAAATACATTTTATCGAATCATTAGTTTCTTGCATGTCGCTTCCAAACGCAACAGAAATAGGAATCTTGGAATTATCGTAATAAGGAATCTATAAGTATAAGTATATAAGTATAAGTATAGGACATTGGCGGCGTAGGAGGGATATTCTTTTTATACCCTCCACCCCCAGGATGGGGGTATACTAACTAGCCGTCCGTCTGTTGCAAGCACGCTAGCATATAAACGAAAGGAGCCAGAACGTTCAAAATTTCCATAAATGCGTCTTATAGTCGTAGATCGGTTGGGATTGAAACGGGGCGAAATCGGCACAAAGGGAAAATTTTTTCCCACACAAGGACTAAAAATACCCATAACAATCCCTAGTATTTTAGAGTATTTAAGCATATTTTTTCAATATGTCTGCTTGTACTTACTTGATAAAGTGATTCTTATTTTTAGGGGGTGAAATGGGGCAAAAAGGGATAAAAATGGTACATATTAAACAACGACAGCTAGAAACACGAAAATTTGGTGTGTACATTCCTCTAATGGAGTAGATACACAGGGCCGTGCGCAGGGGGGGTTTTGGGGGTTCAAACCCCCCCCCAGAGAGGTTTCGAACGTATACTTTTTAAAACCTTCTAGACTTTCCGAAGCAAAAAATATAGAATTTTTAAGGTCTTTTTAAATTAAATCGCCCGAAATAGCAATTTTGCAGTAAAATCATGAATACACGAAAATTACATAAAAAATCGTGAACACTTTCTTGAAATTCGGACAAAGGTTATGGAAAATACAAATAAACTAAACGAATTGTGCCAATTTCAAGATTGTGTAGTGCTAATTTTGCTAATGGACACCAAATTGTTCGGAAAATTTTCATTTTTATTAACCGATACAATTTCTTGACATTAGACTAGAGCTATATCTTATGAACTTTTAATTGTGTACTGCAATAAAAGTTTGGAAATTTAATAACAAAATTGTTTAGTAATTTTAAAAATAGCGTAGATATCATAATGAAATCTAAAATATTTTTAATAAAAGCAAATAATTTGCTTGATGCTTGTAGAGCGCTAAGATGTAACATTTGCGATTGGACATTTTTATGGAGCTGTATCTAAATCTGAACCGATGTGTCCTATTTTCATCACAAATGCAACAACAACGGTTTCTGTTACTTCCAATGTTTTGGGAGTTTTCAATTATAATACAAATCCATTTCGACAAACGAAGAAAACTGTTTGATTTGCGTGTAAGTCTCTATTTTAAAATCTACTTTAAAGTTGCGAAACAATAAGAAATGAGTTTTACCTTACTAAAATTTTTGTTATATTTATCACTTATGTCAAATATTTTTCAGAGTTAGTATTTTTTGTACATATGTAACAAGTATTATTCAAAAGAGAAACAACAAATTCAGTAACTTGGATCTACGTAGGAAAACGAAACTCTAAAATACCAATTATTTGGTTTTTTGGAATTACAATTTCTAGTTGTTTCTTCTTGCATTTCATCGAATACACAAAAATTGTATTTATTATTCGAGTTTATACATATTTAAAATTATAAAAATGAAGAAACATTTGCAAATATTTTTTATTTAATCGGAATATGCGTATAAAGATTTTGAGTAAACATCCTGTTACTCATATCCTATATTAAATTTGTCAAAAAGCATATCCAATTTTCTGCATTTATCATAGAAAAGGTGCGGGACTGAAGGGTTTATCGCCGAGTAATTTGATCGTTTTTTGTGTAATATTTCTTCAAAATATATATCGAGGGCTTTTATTCAAAAGTGGCTATGAACCCTTTTCTCGAAAATGAGTTTTTGATGTCAAACTATTCTCAGATTTGGATGACATCTGTCATATAAATTTGGAAAAGATTTTTTTCTAAAGCCATTTTTTTAATTTTCTGATTTGGCTATACCCTCGCACGTTAGTTTGTGACTGCATAAGTGGCTATGAACTACATTCACTACAACGATTTTGTTTAAAACATTTTTCTAGATTTAGGGCATATCGTACTATCAAATTCCATCATTTCGCGTTGATAGCATTTTGATTCCCCAGTTATCAGGCAAAAATAGGAAAAATGGTGGCTGTAATGACAAAAATTGTGAAAAGTATCTTCATAAAAACCCGCGTAACTTTTGATCTTATTGAGAATACCAAAATATTTCTTTGGCATGTGATTGCTGACTTCATGGGGAATATTTGTGTATGAATTTCAGAATTATGAATGAACAAAGTTAAAATATAAGGAATTGCAACGGCGAATTTTGGATTTTTCATCAATTGCAGCGATTGGCTACATATATGTTACAAGCGACCAATCTGACGGATGAAGCTGGAATCTCTAAATTCGCTGTATAAAAAAAGTTATGAAGTTTACAATAAATCTTATTCTTATTTCAACATTCATAGTGCTCAATTTTAAACATACAAAAGTGGCTATGAACCATGAAACCGCGAATAATAGGAAATTTCGAAAACTGTTTAATTAGTAATCCTTTTTAGATTAAACTGTAGAAGAATGATTAATAATTTCTCTTCAAATTAAGGAGAAAATCATTTTTTCGCTCTCCAGAAAAGTTATGTTTTTGTTCATAGCCACTTATGAATATAAACCCTCGATATGTATGTATGTAATTTCAAGCAACTATTTAAAAAAAGTTCTACACTTAGAGAACAAATCAAGACACTCTGCTATTACAGCTGTTTTTTTTTTGGCCTAACAGCAGTTTTCTGCTAAAGAGTTTGCAGTCTGCTAAAATTGGCTGTTGTTAATTAAAATATAAAAACAGATAAGCGTTCATAAGCGAGTTTAGCTCGAATTTTCTTTTATATTAGCTTGGGACAATATGCGTATCACATATATTGCTAAAAATAGCAAACAGCTGTTTACCATCTCAGCAGATACAAATCTGCTGTCTCTTTTTTAACAGCAGAAAATCTGCTCTTTCAGTAGACTTTCTGCTTTCTTTTACTGGCATATTTCTTTGAGTGTACTGATATATGGATTACTGAAATCCAATTTTGCCGACAATGCCTGTCGGATGAATGTATCAAAGTATTTTTCGAAGATCCTGGCAATAAAATATGAGTGGTTTCCAAACGCTCCAGTAAAAATTTCCTAAAAAGTTGGAAAATTAACTAAGTATGAGTACAGTATCCTTCTTTCAAAGCCATAGTAAATAGTTCATTTACTAGAGAGGTAGTAGATTTACTAAAAAACATTTATTTGAATCTAATAAAAAATTCTTACAATTGAGTAAATTCAAACTTATGTGGAAGAATATTTTCAAGGTTTTAAGTGAGAAAAAAATCTGAAATTTTTTGTATGGGAAAAATTCCATTTAGGAAATTTTAACTTATGGCAGAGGTATCATGAAACTTTTGAGAAATATTTCATGTTGTCATTTTTTGTATCAGTTTTGCATACTCTGAAGCAAAACTATTTGTTTGATTTTTTTCAGTTAAATTGAACCTTTTTTCCATGTATAAAATAAAATTTTCCTCAGTTTAAGTAAAAATTTACTCGCTTTGAGGAAAAAATCAGCAAAATTGTCCTCAGTTTGAGTTTACTTGATTTGAGTAAACATTTAATTAGTTTAGGAAATTTTCAGCCAAATTTTACTAAGATTTAGTAAAAATTTGCATAGTTTTAGGAAAATTTTGCTTAAATTTAGTAAAAAATTACTTGGTTTTAGGAAAAATTTACTTAGATTTAGGAAAATTTCAGAAAAATTCTACTTATATTTAGTAAAAATGTACCTGCTTTCCTAAATTTTAATTAATTTTAACTCATTATAGGTTTAAATTTTTTATGAGTGCAGATGAAAACCCCCCCCAGGGGAAAATCCTGCGCACGGGCCTGTAGATACATAATACAAAAGATTTTTTTCCAAATTCGTACTTTTAAGGGGTAAAATGGGAATAGAGGGATAAAAATGGTACCATCCAAACGGCTGAACCTAAAATAATGAAATTTGGTGTAGACATTCATCTGATTGCGTAGACGCGTGAAATAAACGAATTTTTCGAAATTCGTACGTTTTGGGATTCAAATGGAAAAAGAGGATAAAAAGAGTACCAACCAAATGACCGCAGCTAGAGTCATGAAATTCGGAGTATACATTCCTTTCACTACATAGACATGGAAAATAAAAGGTTTTTTCCAAATTCGTACTTTTTCTTTTACTACAAAAATTGGTTGAATCATGAAGTTAGGTTATTTTACACTATGTATGTATGTCTGATAATGGATTTTCAAAATTTGTACTTTTGGAATTAAAATAGAATGGAAATACAACCAACTGTAGCACCCATTTTTATGGTATTTAAGCTCTTTGAAAATATAAATAGAAGAATATTTATTTTTTGAATTTACGTATTGATAGCCTTGCCTTATAAGCGTGGTTTGAAATAATAAATATATTATATTTATTTATAAAATTATTTTTTTAAAATTTGTATTTGTTTTAATTTGGCTATATAAAAATTTATATTTTCCTGTAATATTACTGCACTTCAACGAAAACATCGACATCCTCTGTGGAATGCAATCAATGGTGGAGGGTATATAAAGTTCGGCCCGGCCGACCTTAACGCCGTTTTTACTTGTTTCCAATATGTCTGCTTGTACTTACGTGATATTGGGTATGCGCATTCCACCGATAACAAAAGCGTGCACCATAAAACGATTTTTGTTCATAGGAGGTGAAATGGGGCAAAATATGGATAAAAATGGTACATATCAAACGACAATAGCTAGAAACAGGAAATTCGCTGTGTACATTCCTCTAATTGAGTAGATACATAATATGAGATTATTTTTTCCAAATTCGTACTTTTTTAAGGGATAAAATGGGAATAGAGGTATAAAAAAGGTACCATCCAAACGGCTGCACCTAGAATAATGAAATTCGGTGTATACATTCCTCTGATTGCGTAGACTCGTAAAATAGAAGGATTTTTCTAAATTCGTACTTTTTGGGGTTCAAATGGAAAAAAGGGGATAAAAATAGTACCAACCAAATGACCGCAGCTAGAGTCATGAAATTCGGAGTATACATTCCTTTGACTACGTAGACATGAAAAATTAAAGGTTTTTTACCAAATTCGTACTTTCAAGGGATACAATGGGTACGGAAGGATAAAAATGGTACCAACCAAACGGCTACACCCGGAATAATGAAATTCGGTGTATACATTCATCTGATTGCGTAGACACATAAAATAAACAGATTTTTCGAAATTCGTACTTTTTGGGGTTAAAATGAAAAAAAGGGGATACAAATAGTACCAATCAAATGACCGCAGCTAGAGTCATGCAATTCTGAGTATACATTCCTCTGACTGCGTAGACACGGAAAATAGGCGAATTTTTCGAAATTCGTACTTTTTGGGGTTAAAATGGAAAAAGGGGATACAAATAGTACCAACCAAATCACTAGAGTCATGCAATTCGGAGAATGCTTTCCTCCGAAATTCGTAATTTCAAGGGATACAATGGTACAGAGGGATAAAAATAGTACTAACTAAACGACTACAGCTAGAATGATGAAATTCGTGCTTTTTCTTTTACCGCAAAAATTGGTTGAATCATGAAGTTAGGTTATTTGCACTATGTACGTCTGAAAACTGTAGCACCCACTATCTTCCAATATTTATGGTATTTAAGCTTTTTGAAAGTAACGAATAACAACGAAACCTTCTGTGATCAGTCATAATCCCATGTTTGAATTAAAATTGATTGAAACACCAAATTACCTTAAGAAACAAATATACTCGTCCCTAGAGTAAACGAAACCCTATTATTGCAATAAAACCATGGATTTGAAACCCCAGCGTGTGGCAAATAACCAGACTCAGATTACTCCAACTCCAACGGGATGAGCCATTATTACCAACTGCCTAACATCCCTCTACACACATATACCTGAATACTCTCCCAACACACACAAAGTCTAGATCACTCCGCTTGTCCTTGTCCCTCTTAGTGTTATTAACATTTTAATTTCAATTGCTAATTTCTTTCCACAAATATTAACTCAGCAAATGGCAAATATTATTTGCAACACTTTAAAACTCATCATGACTCGGTTGTTAGCCCCGCTTAATATACACATGATAGAGAGAGGGAGTTCGTTCAAACGTAACTTTCAGTTTTAATGGTCATTTTGTTTTTTCTTTCCTTTATAAACGTCCTTAAACTGCAACTTCTCTTGCTCCTCGTGAAGCCTCTGGTGGGATTCCCCTAACACAGCCACACACACACACTTGACACACGTTCTGTGGGCGATGAGCTACATGTCATTTACACTTTCGACTTAACATTTGTGGACACTTTGGATGGCTGTCCCTAGATTTGGATATTTCTCAAAAAGGGAGTGAGCGGTGTGTTGGTTATTGTCACTCCACTTCATTCAATTCCATACAATTCATGTCGGTTAAACAAATATTTTTGCAACTTGAATTAAAAAAATAAAAACGTTAAATTTACAAGAAGAAGAAGGAGAAAAAACACAGATTACAAAATAAATGATAAAACTGAAAAATTCCCTGCCACGACGATATTTTGAATAAATACCCTGAGCATTTGCAAACGACAACGCAGGGAACTGGGGAGCAAAAGAGCAAATAAAAGTTTTTCAAAACTAATTAAACCGATAAGAGTGGTAAAGGCAGAAATAAGGAACGGAAGAGTTGCTTTACCACACACACACTGTTGAACTCGAGTGAGGAGCAAATAAAGAGCAAAAACCGATGGGGGCATGAATAAATAAGAAAGCAACGCACATAGTTAGCAGTAGTAGTAGTGCAGCAAGAATATCGAAAATTTTCTACGTATTTCCTTCCAGATGGAGCACACTGTTCAAAATTGCCACAAAATGCAGAGGGGACAACACTATGAAAGTTGAATATTTTGCAATGATTTTAGTATGAATATCTGGATCTGGTGTCAGTATGAAGATTGAGTAATTTCAATAATACAATAGGCAACACAATTATATTTATATAGACAGTGGTTCAGAATCAAAAACCATTTTTGAGTTCTGTAAAAACCAAAATTAGACAAGGACCCAAGGCTTTTTTTGAAATATTAATATTAAAAATCATGTTATCTGATATATTTTAGAAATCGGCCCAAAGTTGACTACTTTTCGTATTTTTCGATTTTAAATTAAAGTATTTTTTTATTTTTTCTCTCACTTTTTTCACTAAATGTATCCTATTTTCCTAGGGTGCACTTGTAATTCAAAAGACAACATTTGAAATTCAAAAGTCGTCATTTGTAATTCAAAAGACATCATTTGAAATTCAAAAAACATCATTTGAAATTCAAAACTCTTCATTTGTAATTCAAAACTCGTCATTTGCAATTCAAAACTCGTCATAAGTAATTCAAAAGACACCATTTGAAATTCAAAAGTTTTCATTCGAAATTCAAAAATTATTCCATTTGTAATTCAAAAATTGTTCCATTTGCAATTCAAAAATGGTAAACAAAATTATTTAAGCAAAATATACATTAGGTTGGGTAGCATTTATTTATTTCTGTAAATTTTAATATTCTGCTGTTTAAAAACCAGATTTACGTATCTCTCACGCAAATCACTCTAACCTATTTAAATTTAAAGATTTGATAACTTCTATACGGACAATCGGAATACTCTGAAATTTGGTCATTGGTAATGTTTTCATAGACGTTATATACACCTGCAATATGAGCGATATTACAAGACCTCTCGCACAAATTGGCATAAGCTTTGGGTCCAATAAAACTGATCAGTAACAATTTAATATTGGAAATGGTTTTACAATCACTTTATAAAATAGTTATGATTTGTTGTACCTCTCACACAAATAATCCAACCCTAAGTAAAATGCAAGTCATTATAAATTATATGCAGATGCTCCCTGAGCTGTTGAAGGTTATAAACTATATATGAAAAAATCCGACATTTTATATCATTATAATTATTAGTTGCAGAATATCCAAATTTGCAGAAAATAAATGCTACCCCACCTAATGTATATTTTTCTTAAATAAGTTTGTTTACATTTTTGAATTTCAAATGGAATCTTTTGAATTACAAATGACGAGTTTTCAATTTAATATGACGACTTTTGAATTTCAAATGGTGTCTCTTGAATTACAAATGACGAGTTTTGAATTACAAATTGAATAATTTTTGAATTTCAAATGGTGTCTTTTGAATTTCAATTGATATTTTTTGAATTTCAAATGGAATTTTTTAATTTCAAATGGTGTCTTTTGCATTACACTTGAAAATTGTGTAGAACAAAATTGAATTTTGGCCGATGGATTTTGATGCTGAACCGCTGTGCGACATTTTTGCTATCGAATTGGCCATAGCTGGCCAGAGACATAAAAGACAGTCAACACTCTAAATTTGCTCCTTGTCCTTACAGCTCCTAGAAAGTTGTTGCCCTCGAAGTTCAGCATACCGACTGGAGATCTCATTCACTGAAAATAACACGCAAATTTAAGTCGTCTGGCTCATGTAAAATACGACAAGCCAAGCAGCTGAGAACGACGACTACTCGATTCCCCACGAATCGATTCTTTCTCTCAGAACGGTGAACAATTTGGAGACGCTGTTGTGGTGTGAGTCTTTCCATGATGACTTGCTAAACGATACTGAACAAATATCACAAAGCAGTTTGATATGAGTCATGCGTTTTCTGTCAAAAGGCCTATTATAAATCAAACCTCATGATGAATCACCCCATATTAGCAGATGACTTTGCGCGAATGTATAATATGAAAACTTTGGATCAGTATTGTTAAGAAGGCATAGTGGAGATTGGTCGGCCATTCAAAATTTTAAATTTGAACTACCGATTAAGAATAACATTCATTTTTATTTTCAATTATTTACAGTAGTAGGTTTTTAACCCAAAAAGTAAGAAATTGACGTGATACATTTTAGAGAAGAGATCGGCCTTCAGTTCAGCCTTCAAAAAGCTCGTTTTCATCTCGGTGCTTATGTCTATGAGCACAATTGCCGCATATGGGGTTCAGAGAACCCACGCGTGATTATTGATAAGCCAATGCATCCACAACGAGTCACTGTTTGGTGTGATTGTTCGGATGAATTCTGCCGAACCAGTCGTGGTAGTCATATGAATAAAACCAGAAATTTGAAAAAATAATCAGTACTTTTTTGTTCTAATTTTAAATGACCTATCAAGTTTAAAAATCTTGAGACCTGAATTCATAGAAATGAGTTACACAAAATATGTAGTATAGAAGCTTCGTATAATACAAACCTCATCTATAATTTTTAAACCATTCATCGGAAAGATTGGACTGAGTTTTACTGCTCATGTAGTTCACCGGATTGTTTGAGAAAGCTCTCGAATTTGTTGATTTTTAGTTTGTGCGTACCACTTGCGTACGTGCATGGTAGACATGTGATTCTTTATTTCCTGACTTTTCGTCCTGTATCTGATTTTTCCTTTGAGCTTAAAAAGTGTTTTATTCGCCATTAGTCTAAAGAATAAACCAGATTCATCTCAGTTGTATATTGGGTCGGGAAACTATACTAGTTCGTTTACTTTGCTTCTGAACTTTTACAAGAATTAATCAACATACTGTGGATTGTTTTAAAGTTTATCGCCGCAAAGTTTAAGTCTTCGTATTCCACGTAGAGAATGGCACGCAGGATTAAAAATCGATTTTAGACTTTTCAACCAACCATTTTTATTTCGGCTTTAAAAATCGATTAATCGAACCTAAAATACGATTTTTTACTGGCCTATTTATTTGTATATCTTATTTTTCAAGGTAATATAAATTATGTCAAGATCCGCTTAAAAATCAAATAAATACAAAATATTTTAAAGGATGATTTGTACGAAAGTTGCGATAATCGAGACTCATAGTTCCGTTTATAAGGACTTTAATGTAAACAAGTAAAAAAGGCTATAAGTTCGGCCGTGCATGACTTTAGCTGCGGTCATTCGGTTGGTAAAATTTGTATCTTCTTTTTTCCATTTTAACCCCAAAAAGTACGAATTTTGAAAAATCCCTTTATTTTACGTGTCTATGCAATCAGAGAAATATATACATCGAATTTCATTATTCTAGGTGCAGCCGTTTGGTTGGTACCATTTTTATCCCTCTATTCCCATTTTACCTCTTAAAAGTACGAATTTGGAAAAAATACTTTTATATTATGTATCTACTCAACTAGAGGAATGTACACACTGAATTTCGTGTTTCTAGCTGTTGTCGTTTGATATGTACCATTTTTATCCCTTTTTTGCCCCATTTAACCCCTTACGAATAAAAATCACTTTATGGTGCACGGTTTTAAATACTCTAAAATATTAGGGGTTATTCTTGGTATTTTTAGTCCTTGCGAGGAAAATATGTTCCCTGTGGTAAGACGTATTTATGCCAAATTTGGACGACCTAGCTCCTTTCGTTTAGATGCTAGCGTGCTTTCAACAGACGGACGGACATGGATAGACGATCAAGAATATATATATGAGGCATTCCACGACAAATCGGACAGTAGAAAAAATATTTTTGATTTCCTCCATTTTTTTATATTTTTAGTACTCAATCAATAAAAAATCGTTAAATATAATTTCTTTTTTCAGACTTTTGCTCATAACGTCTTCAATAAAGGTTTCGCACCTAAGAAATTAATTTTTTAATATATTTAGTTTTTTTTCTTGTAGCACTTTTCAGATATATGTGAATATAAAAAAATATTCACAATGTTTTTGTATACAAATTTTTATTTTTTAAATTAAAACATTATTTTTTTAAATGTTTGTACTCTTCGATTTTCTCGAAAATTTTTTTATTTAAACATGTATTTATTCTGTAAATTTTGAGCCTTGGTTGAAAGTGGACCTATAATAATTACTATGTTTTTTTTATTTTTTTTAAATTTAAAAAAAATCGAATTCTCTAATATCCACTGTAAGCTTTATCTCTTCAGCTATTTTGTGGACGTAAATGATCATGCAATTTTAAAATTTCATGCAGGCATTGTTTAATAGGCTCAAAATAAATACATGTTTAAATAAAAAAAATTCGAGAAAATCAAAGAGTATACAAAAAATTAAAAAAAAATAGTTTTAATTTAAAAAATAAAAATTTGTATACAAAAACATTGTGAATATTTTTTCATTATTTTCTCTGAAAATTACTTCAAAAAACAAAAATATTAAAAAAAGAATATCTAATTCGGACCATTATTGAAGAAGTTATAACGTTTCATTGCAACGTTCCCCCATCCTGTGGTGGAGGGTATAAAAATGGAACGCTACACAAAGGAGGAACGTGTTAAGATAAATTAAATCGATCACTTTTATTTAATTGAACTTTAATATATATTATAATTAATGAATTTTAATGACTTTGCGCGAATGTTTATTATGACGACTTCGGATCCATATTGTTCAGAAGGCATAGTGAAGATATATCTTTCGTTTCCAAAAGAGGAAACTAGTTTAATCTAGGACGGCCTAGATTAGTATCTGCTGGAATTTTCAGAGTCTCGGATAGAAGAAGATCTGGCGAGCTCCATTAATATATCCATTTTTCTGCGTGTAGCATTTCCCCTTCGCTGTTAATTAAAATGTGTGTGCCGGAGTGTTGTTACGGAACAATGCAGCAATAAATGTGTGAACAAGGCTTAGTGGCAGCGGCAGTGGCATCAACAGCAGAAACCAACAGCAACGGCAGTACTCTTCTTGTGGCACGAGAAAAGTGTAAGTGTTGCACTGCTTGCTTAAGTGTGCTGCTGGAAGGAAGGAATCTATCTGCCAGATGGCCAACAACATACTGTGCCAATGCAGCAGTAAACATTTTAAATGTTGGCTGTTTGCCTGTTGGGATTTCAAACAAGAAAACCTTAAGACGTTTTTGTTCCCTCCTCCTTGGCAGTATTCCGTTTTCTTCTGCTGTCCCGCTTAAATGTTTGCGCAACGAATAGAGGCCATAAGAGGCAGAGAGAAGCCATCCTTTGCTTGGCTAACTAAATAAGGCTGATTCAATCCAATTGTATGTGTGTGTGCGTACATTCTGCAGATAATGCTTGGAGCGGCCATAGCTGGCCATTGCTATATTTGCATTTCCACTTCGGCCGGATTTTTTTTCCATTTTCGTCCTGTGATATTTACGCATTTGGTTTCGTCCTTTCGTCTTCAAATAGTTTGAAACATTAGTAGATTCTAATCGCATTTTGGAGAAACCAACGACGAATATGGAAGAAATTCCCAGGGAAAGTTTTCTCAGTTTTTCCCTCATTTGCCACAACTGTGACGTGCGAGGGACTTCTTCGTCCAGTTACTACTTAGCGCTGGTTATACGCACTGCATTGGTGCCCTGGTCGTCCTGTGCAACTTGGCTGTCTGTCGAGTTTGCCTCTGCAGTTTAAACTCATTAGTGGCTGTTAGACTGCAAGTGTGTGTGTGTGTTTGAGTCTGTGTGTGTGGGCTTGTGCCCAAGTGTTTGTTTTAAACATGACCATTTGGCCAGTATCTTTTAAGTTATTCATGACTTTAATTTCTATAATTATGCATAGTTCCATCATAATCTTGACTTAATTGTATTCCATTCATATCAATTTAAGTTGATTTAAATACTTAAAGTATTCTTTCTTTCTTGCTTTCTTCTTGTTAAGACTTGATAAGGTGTAATAGATGGTCATACATTTTTGTAGACGAGAGAGATAGAGTAGGGATCATTGGATGGTTGAGTGGAACGTTCAATAGAAGAACAATATTATCACTAGGCTTGAAGTCAGAGGATTTTTTGAAGATTGAAAATACTCGACTTAAAGAAACTACACCATTTTCAGTTGAAAAATGAAAATTGAAGTTGCTAAAATACAAGTTGAATATCAGAAATGCAAATTGAAATTGAGAAAATACAGATTGAAAATAGGAAATGCAAGTAGAAATTCAGAAAATAAAATTTTAAATTGAGAAGTCCAATGTGAAAACGAGAAAATGCAAATTGAAATTTAGAAATGAATAAATAAATTAATATTCAGAAATTTAAATTGAAATTAATTTGCATTTTCTCAATTTGCAGTTTCTCATTTTCAATTATTTATTTCTAAGTATCAAATTGTATATTCACAATTTCAATTTACACTTCTAAATTTCAATTTACATTTCTGAATATCAATTTGTATTTTCTCAGTTTCAATTTGTATTTTCTCAATATCAATTAAAATGGTGTAGGAACAATTGATTTAAGAACGACATTAAAATTTTTCAGTTCTTAAAAAACTTATCTGGTTAGTTGACGTCACTGCTCTCATGGGAGCGTTAAGCAGAGCCAATGCACTGCCGGAGGTAACAATCCCTACCGGAGATAACAATCTTGTCGCGATGTAGGGGCTTAAGTGCAGTCGTATTAATTGGGGTGGTAGTCCGATTGTCCGTCTGCATGACCAAAGTTAACCTCTTTCCTTCCTATGCAACTGGAATAGCCGCAATTCCTTAGCTATCCCAGTAAGACGGAAGGTATAATAAAAACCTTCCCTCTGTTCGATCCTCTGGAGAAGACCGTATAAGCCCACGAGGGTACTGCTATAGCCGGTGTTTGTTCCTGTGTGCACACCGGCTGTATTTGTATTTACTATCTAGTCCTAGTCACCTAGGACTTACTTACATAGTTCAAATACACACAATAAAAGCATACAATGGGTTTTAATTATGGGATGAGCAGCAATAAAGATAAAAAGTCGGAGGTGGTAATATACACCCCAACGTCGGAAGGAGCAAAGGCATCGACTTCCGGCGGGCACGGTGGAGACGTCGGGTATCCTCTACGTGTCGCCAGCGGCCTTACTGGATTACGAAATTTGACTTCGGAATGTCCACGGACTACTCTCAGCGACAACGTACGAAACATGACTTCCAATGAGGGAACGGACGAACGGACGACTCTAGCTCTCGAACAGGTAGCAGGTGCAATTTTGGAGCAGCAGTCTGAACTCCAGCACCAACTAGAGGCTGAACGAGAGTCCTCTGAGGGATCGCTCAGTGATCTCAGTGACACCATAGGAGGTTTCGACCAGCTCAGGATACTCTCGGAGGAGCTTGATGTCACTTTGACATAATCTCCATAGGAGGTTTCGACCAGCTCTGGATACTCTCGGAAGAGCTTGATGTCACTTTGACACAATCTCCCAGAGACTTCCAGAGACTTCCAGGACAGACCGGAACCTTCTGATGGAGTCGCTGATATTGATGAGACCCCACACAGACGACTCTTGTTCTACCTGAGGTCAATGAGTCGGCACTTGCCGACCCGCCACGGACAGAAGCAGCGGCCACTCTGCTGCGACAAAACGCCATGGACCTAGGATCAGATGAAAAGGATCTTAGCGTAAACTCCGGAGGTTCCTCCAAAGAGTCTAAAGCTCTACTACGGACGGAACCTAAAGATGGTGAAACTGAGACCAACACAGATGATGCGAAGTCCACGGGCAAGTCTGAGCAGAGCAAAGCTGCAGAGCAGAAGGCCAAAAGCGGCTTAAGGCGCTCCTGCGGTATTTTGAAAAAATTCGTAGGACGTGACTTTGCTCTGCTCACTGACAGGGAAAGGGGCGGTACTCAGGAGACATCAGTGCGTGGCTAAAATCGAAAGAATTTATCCACACATCACTGTTGATCGTCTCTTGCTTAACAGCCTTACGTCGTACACGACGGACAAGTTCCTTCGGAACTACAGGTAGCAGTCATCGACAGGTCGGATCCTGATGGCAGGATAAACGCTGAAAGATGGCTGCTGCTGGAAACGCTGCTCTTGAACGAGATGCTATCGGAGAAGTGGTGCGATGACGAGGTATCCTTCAAGGTAGCCGAGTGGATCAAGGGAACCAAGATTGTGAATTGCGGTAATAAAAAGTCTCTGACCTTTCTAAAATCCGTAATTCGCAATCTTGTCTCCCCATGGGCCAAACGCCGCCCTTGAAGTGGTACCAACGTAGTATGGTTTCCCCCGCCAGTACTGGAGGAGGAAAAGATACTACGACTAATAGCTAAACAAAACAGAGGTCTCGATACTGGGTCGATCATCGCAAATCTGTTGGTTATCCTTTCGCTATGTCAACATCGGTTGATTGTTTGTGGTGGCATCATCTATTACTTCAGGCTAAGTAAGTAGCTCCGAAACAAGGACCTCTATCGACAGATAAAACGCACACTGTTCAAGACCGCTAACACCACTCTAAGCTCTTTTGAGCATATCAAGCATATACAGATGTTATTCGAGCGAAAAATCCTTCTCAATATATATGACGAAGAGTGTCGGCATCGCTTGAACCACAACTGCAATTGAGACTGTTGAGAGCGAGATGAAAGTGAACCCTGTGGATGACGAAGAAGAGGATGGCCGATGGCCCTTGGCTCAGTGAATCGTGCATTAAAATCTACTCTATTCATGCCTTGCTATCAATTATTGAGCACTGAAACTGCGGTCATTCACAAAGGGAAATATAGTGTTCAACGATCAGCTTCTAGAGGTACCTGGATTATTGGGTAATTGTCCGTCAAAATCACTAAATGCTATTTTTAACATCCTCCCCATCGATGTGTACATCATGGCGAAAAATCATGCAGTACATTTCGCCTGTCTGCTACCGAATCTTGGGGAAACAGAACGTACGGACATGTTCGCATTCTCGAAAAAGTTATACACCCACTTGGAGCATCAGCGAACTATAGCAATCTTCAGATGATGTCCATAAAGCCATTTAAAGTCAAATTCCCTTCAAGGGAAGAGTTGGACAAGGTAGACCCATTCGTTGAAAATGACACTGAGATACGCACGGACTGGGTCGTGAACTTTGTTTCGGTTTCTTCTCTTCCTGACAGCTACAGTGACCTCCTGTCGGAGGAAGTCTTCACAATTAAGGAAGAATGCGGAAAACTTTCCAATGGATCGCATAGGAATCTTTCTAGACAGCAGGGATGCCCTTTTCGTCTCTAATATCTTTTTGCATAACGCCCACTCTCGTGGGTAGTGTATTGATGAGTTGTGCAGACTGAGTTGTCTGCCCGAAGCCATTCTTATATGCATCCCTGGACGTGGTAGCTTTTATGGAAACGAACGAGAAGAGTTGGCGATGATTGGATCTACTTTAAGTACCCTCGTCACGGAGTCGATTTGATATATGTACATAAACAACAACATTTACAACAACTGATGACATGTTTACCGCAAACAAACTAAATTTTCCCAAAAGAAACTCAAAAACGATGTTCACGTGTTTAAAACTTCGTTTCTACTAAATGCATTTTTTCTCTGCGTGTAGGTCTTTATTTTAAAATCTACTTTAAAGTTGCGAAACAATAAGAAATTATTTTTAACTTACTAAAATGTTTGTTATATTTATCACTTATGTCAAATATTTTCAGAGTTAGTATTTTTTTGTACATATGTAACAAGCATTATTCAAAAGAGAAACAACAAATTCAGTAACTTGGGTCTACGTAGGAAAACGAAACTCTAAAATACCAATTATTTGTTTTTTTTTTAATTAAAATTTATAGTTGTTTCTTCTTGCATTTCATCGAATACACAAAAATTGTATTTATTATTCGAATTTATACATATTTAAGATTATAAAAATGAAGAAACATTTCCAAATATTTTTTATTTAATCGGAATATGCGTATAAAGATTTTGAGTCAACATCCTGTTACTCATGTCCTATATAAATTGAAAACTCCAAAACTCTTTGGACATCCTATTTAGACCCATACTTTGTCAAAAAGCATATCCAATTTTCTGCATTTATCATAGAAAAAATGCGGGACTGAAGGGTTTATCGCCGAGGAATTTTATCGTTTTTCCATGCTTTATATAAGGTTACTTTCTATATATGTTTGTGTGCCACAAAATTTGAAATCAATTTTTGAAAGCTTTTTTCTCAACCAATTTTGCACACTTAATCATTTTCGATGACAATACAAGGAAATGGAAAAATTTGACCAATTGGACAAAGGGGCGTGGCACCTCCCATACGAAGTTAAAACCTATTATTGAATATTGTCAGTTCTATGACACCTAGAGTGCTGAAATTTTGTGTAAGTGCATCTAGCATCAATGTGCATAGCTGTGCCAAAAATGGGCGGTATTGGAAAAGTGGGCGTGGAACCTCCCATACGAAGTTAAAACCTATTATTGAATATTGTCAGTTCTATGACACCTAGAATGCTGAAATTTTGTGTAAGTGCATCTAGCATCAATTCGCATAGTTGTGCCAAAAATGGGCGGTATTGGAAAAGTGGGCGTGGCATCTCCCATACGAAGTTAAAACCTATTATTGAATATTGTCAGTTCTATGACACCTAGAGTGCTGAAATTTTGTGTAAGTGCATATACCATCAATGTGCATAGTTGTGCCAAAAAGGGGCGGTATTGGAAAAGTGGGCGTGGCACCTCCCATACGAAGTTAAAACCTATTATCGAATATTGTCAGTTCTATGACACCTAGAGTGCTGTAATTTTGTGTAAGTGCATCTAGCATCAATGTGCATAGTTGTGCCAAAAATGGGCGGTATTGGAAAAGTGGGCGTGGAACCTCCCATACGAAGTTAAAACCTATTATTGAATATTGTCAGTTCTATGACACCTAGAGTGCTGAAATTTTGTGTAAGTGCATCTAGCATCAATTCGCATAGTTGTGCCAAAAATGGGCGGTATTGGAAAATTGGGCGTGGCATCTCCCATACGAAGTTAAAACCTATTATTGAATATTGTCAGTTCTATGACACCTAGAGTGCTGAAATTTTGTGTAAGTGCATCTAGCATCAATTCGCATAGTTGTGCCAAAAAGGGGCGGTATTGGAAAAGTGGGCGTGGCACCTCCCATACGAAGTTAAAACCTATTATTGAATATTGTCAGTTCTATGACACCTAGAGTGCTGAAATTTTGTGTAAGTGCATCTACCATCAATGTGCGTAGTTCTGCCAAAAATGGGCGGTATTGGAATAGTGGGCGTACCACCTCCCATACGAAGTTAAAACATATTATCGAATAGTGTCAGTTCTATGACAATTTTCTGCATTTATCATAGAAAAAATGCGGGACTGAAGGGTTTACCGCCGAGGAATTTGATCGGTTTTTGTGTAACATTTCTTCAAAATATATATCGAGGGCTTATATCCAAAAGTGGCTATGAACCATTTTCTTGAAAATGAGTTTTTGATGCCAAACTATTCTCAGATTTGGATGTCATCTGTCATAAATGTGGAAAAGATATTTTCTAAAGCCATTTTTTTAATTTTCTGATTTGGCTATCCCCTCGAACGTTAGTTTGTGACTGCATAAGTGGTTATGAACATAAAAATAATAGAAATAAAATAGTTCAACAATGGAGCAGCATAAAACCGAAGGTTATAATTCGCTACAACGATTTTGTTTAAAACATTTTTCTTGATTTAGGGCATATCGTACTATCAAACTCCATCATTTCGCGTTAATAGAATTTTGATTCCCAAGTTATTAGGCTAAAATAGGATAAATAGTGGCTGTAAAGTCAAAAAAGCACTCGATATGTATTTAAAACAAGTTCTACACTTAGAGAACAAGTCTGTTAAAAAACGCAGCGATTGTCTGCTGCCTATCAGCAGACACTTTTCTACTATTACAGCTGTTTTTTGGCATAACAGCAGTTTTCTGCAATCTTACATCACCATTCACATTGCTAAAGAGTTTGCAGTCTGCTAAAATTGGCTGTTGTTAATTAAAATATTAAAATAGATAAGCGTTCATAAGCGAGTTTAGCTCGAAATTTCTTTTATATTAGCTTGGGACAATATGCATATCATATCTATTGCTAAAAACAGCAAACAGCTGTTTGCCATCTCAGCAGATAAAAATCTGCTGTCTCTTTTTTAACAGCAGAAAATCTGATCTTTCATTAGACTTTCTTCTTTCTTTTACTGACATATTCCTTTGAGTGTACTGATAAATGGATTACTGAAATGCAATTTTGCCGACGATGTCTGTCGGACGAATGTATCAAAATATTTCCTGGCAATAAACTATGTGTGGTTTCCAAACGCTCCAGTAAAAATTTCCTAAAAAGTTGGAAAATTAACTAAGTATGAGTAAAGTTTCCTTCTTTCAAAGCCATAGTAAATTGTTCATTTACTAGAAAAAGGTTAGTAGATTTACTTAAAAACATTTCTTTGGATCTAATAGAAAAAATCTTACAATTGAGTAAATTCAAATTTATGTGGAAGAATATTTTCAAGGTTTTAAGTGAGAAAAAATCTGAAATTTTTTGTATGGTAAAAATTCCATTTAGGGAATTTTAACTTAAAAATGTGTTTTTTTTTCCTAAAATAAATTTAAAATGTTTACTGACATGTATGCCGAGTTCTTCATACATTTAAGTATTAATGAACTTATTAAAAACATTTGAAATTGTTTAAAAAATTCTTGAATATTAATCTAAGAAGCAATTCTCGTTCGTTTGCAGCGACTTATTTCTTAAATACTTTATGAATTATTCTAAACAACCACTGCGAAGGCGCCTATCTTGCCTTCGCAGTAATCATGGAGTAATAGCTCAAATCTTTATGTCAGAGGTATCATGAAACTTTTGAGAAATACTTAATTTTTATACACTCCACGAGAGTATTATGTCTTTGTGCATTTGTTTGTAACACCCAAAAGGGAGCGAGATAGACCCATTGTTAATTATACCGATCGACTTAGAATCACTTTTTGAATCAATTTAGCAATGTCCGTCTGTCCGTCTGTCCATCTATTGTTGTAATCAAATTACAGGTCGGAATTATAGTCCGATCTTACCAAAAATTGGCACAAGTAAGTTTTGTCGATCAAGGACGAACGCTATTTAATTTGAGGCATATCGGTTCAGATTTATATATAGCCCCCATACAAAAGTCGCTCCCGATTTGACATTTTCCGCTCTAAAAACCACATATTGAACCCGATATTCTTTAAATTTGGCACAACATCTTATAATCCAACTAGAAACACCTATGGAAAAATTGGGTAAGATCGGTTCAGATTTAGATATAGCCCCCATACAAATTTCGGTCCCGATTTGACATTTTCCGTTGTAGAAACCACATATTGTAATCGATTTTCTTTAAATTTGGCACAACAGCTTATAATCCAAGTGAAAGTGGGTAAGATCGGTTCAGATTTAGATATAGCCCAAATAAAAATGTTGCTCCCAAATGTTCAACCCATTTTGGCCAAACTATACATATTATATTTCACATATTTCTTTCCAGATTTCAATATACCCCCATACAAATGTCCTTTCCGATTAAACATTTTTTGTCAAACACATACATTTACAGGATACAAAAATACTTCATGTTTCCACTTTTTCACCAAATTAAATTGTATTCGGATAGAAAGTGGAGTGTATCATAGAGTCGGCCCCGCCCGACTTTAGCCTTTCCTTACTTGTTTTGTATTAGTTTTGCATACTCTGAAGAAAAATCATTTGTTTGAATAATTTTAGTTAAATTGAAGTTATTTTAATTTCACCCTTTTTCCTTGTATAAACTAAAATTTTCTTCAGTTTAAGTAAAAATTTACTCGTTTTGAGGAAAAAAATCAGCAAAATTGTCCTCAGTTTGAGTAAAAATATTTACTTGATTTGAGTAAACATTTACTTAGTTTTAGGAAATTTTCAGCAAAATTTTACTAAGATTTAAAATTTTGCTTAAAATTAGTAAAAAATTACTTGGTTTTAGGAAAAATTAACATAGATTTAGGAAAATTTCAGCAAAATTCTACTTATATTTAGTAAAAATGTACTTGGTTTCCTAAATTTTAGTTAATTTTAACTCATTATAGTGTTAACTTTTTTATGAGTGTAGATGAAAACCCCCCCAGGGGAAAATCCTGCGCACGGGCCTGATGGGATGTATCAAAAGTGATCGCAGTGCGTACAGGTCATCGGCTAATTGGAAACCAGGCGTGACTGGTTTCCAATAATAAACCAACGACGGCACATGCCGACGGAAAGCAATTACTTCGCGCCACTGACAAGATATCGAGATTTCATATTATAGATCAATTTCATTTCTTTAGGATGGATATAAAAGATTGGAGTGGTCTATTCTCAACGGTGTCGCAAGGCGAGTTCCATCCTTACTAGATACCGTCGATCGATTATTTCCCATATTTATGTCAGTTGTTTGCTCAGGCCGATAACTTTCGTTAATAGTTTACCTTGAAGACAACGACCGATTTTTTACCACGATAGTTCTTCGGTTTCGATTTATAAACGACATGGACAAACGGTTAGCGAGAACATAACCTCAACTGCCGCAAGCCAAACATGTTACAACAAGTTACTTTATCAAGACACCCAGATTTATACATTGGAAACTTCAACTTATTGCTGATCTTGAAAGCGATTGTCACAGTTCTAACGTTTCGAAGGTTTGTGGATCTTGTTGATCTGAGTTGACCAGATGCGTATCTTTAACAGATAGGGCTAAGTTATTCACTCCATTGACATCACAATAGGTCCTCTTGGAGATTCTTGGATTGTTTGAATGAACTTGTTCATTAATTTGAGACGAGTTGGATTTATGAATGGAAGATTGAATACGACGGGAGAAAAAGATGAAAAACTCGCCACAGTCGTAATCACGTCCAAATCCAGATAAACCTATTCAGCGGCCGAACGGAGACTTGTACCACCTCCTTCTGTAAGTATAAAATTATAGCTCTTGTAATGAGGGAATCATTCTAGATGTTTGTGCCATTTTTTTTGTAACAATACATTTGGCACAGTCTAATACCCATGAATCAATCCATCGACGAAGTGATTCCAAATAGCACTGCTCTAAATATAAATGACGATAACATCGATGAAGCTATGATTCACTCAGTGACTGCCTCAATGAATGAATGAATTGTAATAATTTTGAGCAATATTGTATGTCCGCAAAACAATACGGTACGAATTAAACAATGGCACGGATAGCCACAGATACAGCTACCGATAGTCCAGCCAGCCAGCCATCCATCCATCCAGCGAATTCAATGGCACGAACAAAAGAATTCATCATCATCATCGCATCGCGAGGAACATATGTACGTATCGGTGGGTAAATGAGTGCATGAATGAATGAACAAAACTGTTATACTTTTGTAGGTGTATGAGATTATCACTGTAACTGTAATTTCCATATGAATGAATATGAATGACCGGCAGGCAGACCGGAGTAAAGGATATACCGTCCAGTGGCACAGTGGCTGTCAAACAAAAAGGAGAGGGTTTAACACTGGTCAATTAATCCAGAAGAATTACTCAACCCAGAATAAGAATTATTGGACTTCGAAGAAGATATTGAATTGTAGTGCATTCCATTTTTTCTAGACTGAGCCGTTATTGGGAAATTCTAGAATTTGGCTACTCGATCAATAGAGAAGTTTATTTTGCCAACCTTGATGCGGTGCTTTTCTGTAGCCAAATCTGAATTCTGTTCATAAATTCACGACTCTTGAGGTTAAGATCGACAGTACTGAAGTTGTAAAGATCCACTATAGGATAGAAGACGCCCAGTAAGATCGAACCTAGTCTAACGTTTAGGTTTATTCAAGCGTGGAGGATATTTAATGTTCACTCAATATTGTGGCTTGTCGATCAATAGAGGAGATTAGTATTCCAGCAATTTTGCGAACCTTGATTCGGTGCTTTTCTGTAGCCAAATCTGAATTCTGTTCATAAATTCACGAAGCTTGAGCTCAATTGTATGATAAAGGGAATCCTTTAAGTTCGACTGCAAGGAAACTTTATGGTCAACTATAGGTTGGAAGACGCTCCCGTAAGATCGACTCTAGTCAAACTGAAAATTCTTTAAGATCTACGCGCCTGTAATGGAATTTATTTAAGATTCATTCAAGTATAGTCTATATTTAAGGTCAATATATATTATGGAGGAGTAAATTTAAAATCATCAACTCATGAAGACGGAAGATGTCTTTTAGAATCATGGAATAATATACTTATGGTATACTCTGGCATATATTAATAGACTGTAATATATTAACTATCATGAAAAGGTAGCAATTTTGCCTCAGATATTTCTTCGAACATGTGGAGATAAACGGGTCCTTGCAAATCTTGAGGTAAATAAATCCTCGAACCCGAATGACATCTCATCACTTGTCTTAGTAATCTTCGACGCTAACATGTCCAATTCGGAACCCTTTCAACTGTGTATACCGTGCTGGGGTTCTTCCCAACAATTTAAGATTCATTAAATTTAAGATTCATTAAAAACAAGGCTGGTCTAAATATCCTGCGAACTACCGACCGATTGCGATTTGCTTTGCGCTCGCCAAGGTTATGAAGAGTATGATTAAACACCATTTCGTGAGGAAGGTTTAGGTTGTGGGAGATAACCGACGAGTTCCCGTAAGTAGAAGGAACATAGGAGTGGTTAAATAAGAAGAGTGGATAAGGAGATAGGTGAAGTATTGAATGAAGAGAAAAGCTGGGGTTATCTCATATTATATCTCTATAAATCGGACGCGAGGTTTAATAGGATCATCTATCTGTTAAGGTGCTAGATTATCGAATAACCTGTATCCTAAGTAGGCGGGACAATAACAGACAATCCTTAAAAACGAGGCAGATCTAAATATCCTGCGAACTACCGACCGATTGCGAGTTGCTTTGCGCTCGCCAAGGTTATGAAGAGTATGATTAAACACCATCTTGTGAGGAAGGTTTAGGTTGTGGAGATAACCGACGAGTTCACTCGGGGCAAATTGGGGCAAATTCCAGTAAGTAGAAGGAAAATAGGAGTGGTTAAATCAGAAGAGTGGATAAGGAGATAGGTGAAGTATTGAATGAAGAGAAAAGTTGAGGTTATCTCATATTATATATCTATAAATCGGACGAAAGGTTTAATAGGAGCATCTGTTAAGTAGCTAAGATTATCGAAGAACCTGTATCCTAAGTAGGCGGGACAATAACAGACAATCCTTAAAAACGAGGCAGATCTAAATATCCTGCGAACTACCGACCGATTGCGATTTGCTTTGCGCTTTCCCCTAAGTGGAAGTAATATAGGAGTGGTTAAATCAGAAGAGTGGATAAGGAGATAGGTGAAGTATTGAATGATCTATCTGTTAAGTCGCTAAGATTATCGAAGAACCTGTATCCTAAGTAGGCGGGACAATAAGTCGTTAAGGTCTTCGAAGAGTCTGCACCCTGGGTAGACGACACTATACCCTTGACACCCTTTAAAAGAACATAGCAGGTACTGCACTTATTCCTCCTACTCGTCATCTATTTCAGGTCGTTCTCAATCATTCCTATTGACTTTATTGAACAAGGAGGTCGGTCTTACATTGAACGCAGCTAGGGGAGACTCCGGGGCAGTTTTGGGCCTTACTGTCATAACAAAAATTATAAAAATAAAAAATAATAAAATTCGTATGGGGACCACCTTAAGGATTAAAGATAGGAGGTAAGAAAATGCGGGGGTTGGTCATACATTTGACTCCACTAGGGTCCTCCTTGGGTCAGCTAGAGTGGTGGGAGCAAATTTTATACAAATTTAGTTTTTGTATGGGATCCCCATTATGGAGTGGAGATAGGGAAATGTATGTTTGGGGAAAATGTTGAGAAGAGAAAATTAATGAGGGTCAGTCTTACACTTCTTCCCTCTAGGGTCTACTACGTGGCAGTTTTGGGCCTTTCATTCATAAAAATATATAAAAAATAGGCAAATGTATGGGGCCACCTTAAGGGTTGAAGATAGAGAGTAGGTAAGTTCCGAGAAAATATTGGGGCTGAAAAAAATATTGGCGGTTGGCCATACATTTGACTCCACTAGGGGCCTTCTTGGGGCAGTTAGAGTGGTGGGAGCAAAATTTATAAAAATTAGTATTCGTATGGGAGCCCAATTAAGGAGTGGGGATAGGGGATGTTGGAAAAATATTGGCGAAGGAAATTTTCTGGAGGTCGGTCTTACATTTAACCCAGCTAGGGGCGACTCCAGGGGCAGTTTAACAGTCATATCAAAAATTATAAAAAATAAAAAAATTCGTATGGGGACCACCTAAGGGTTGAAGATGGGAGGTAAGTATGTTCGGAGAAAATGCGGTGGTTGAGCGATGGGAACATTTTTTTAAAAATAATTTTTGTATGTGTGCACTCCCCCCCCTCTAACGAGTGGAGATAAAAGGTATGTGTGCTGGATAAAATGTTGGGGATGGAAAATAAATGAGATTTGGTTTGATTAATTTGCAGTTTTGGGGCTTTTTGTGTATTTTTACCCCTTTTCCCTCACCCCACCACCCCCATTTTTGGCTCATAATTTTTTTCCGGACCTCAAAAAATAAGCTCTTCTAGCGTATATTAATCGAACTCTTTAAATTCCCATACAACACTAACCCACCCCTTGTGTGTCATATCAATGTCCGATCTATTCTGCAGATTGCCTTATAGATTGCCATCTCGACCCGGTTTCTGATGATGCCAGATCGAGAGTTCTTGTGAGGTATCTAGAGATCATTGTCATCTTATTGATCGATAGTATGGCTTCCGTTGGAATCGATCTACGGTGCACCTGAAAACGTTCTTATCACAACGATGGAGTTGATCCCTGAGCTTTGATAGATCTCCAAGGGCTTTGATACAGTCTGGCGTAGAGCACCTATATCCAACATATTGAGGGTTTTGAATACAATCTAGTAATTCATGGATGACAAGGATTTACTGGCCACTTCCGAATGGGGTAGATTTTATTGCATGTAAAACTCAGTGATCCTGGTTGCCTCGTAAGTGATTCACTGATCATTATACGAGCTTAGTATTGCCCGCAGCAGTTCCACAGGACTATCTTCATTCTCCATCCCTTTGAATCCAATTTGCTCTGAGAGATATTTGATATTTCGAATGGGTAGAGTGGATAGAGTAGAGTTCTCTCGGGGCCAGAGTGGATAGAGTAGGGCTTCTTGTTGTCTCAGCGTTTCACGGATCCAATGATCTATGCACGGTGTGGTTATTGAGCAATCAGATGCTGTTGATGTTCTGGCTATGAAGATACTTGAATGCTTCTTTCAACACATAGAACATCACACTATGAGTTGAAAGAAACATTCAAGTGTCTCCTCTTTCACTCCTTTTGATCATCAGGCCAACGATGAAATACAACTCCAACGGAACGAACCGAGAGCGGATTTTCCGATCACACTTAAGAGTCTACACCGATTTTACCATCACATTTTATTTGTAGGGAAATCAAATCCCATTCTAGTCCTGACAGTCAATAGTTCATTATATTCATAGTTTGTTTCCTGGACACCACTGTGACAGTCACCTCATCCCATCTATATATCATCCAATCCAATGGACAAAATGGTCTCACTGCTACTGCTACTAACAACTACAGGAATATGAGTAAATGTACCAAAAGATGTGATGAAGTGTATGAAAAGTCCTCGTCAAATGTATGCACAAATACAAATAACTCCATGAGCGAACGCTAATGTGAAAGGATGTTCATTCGTTCGTTGTACGACGATACACATGGCATTCGTGCCCGTTCATTGTACAGAGCAGCAGCAGCAACACACTGTGCAATATTTATGAATTAAAGATAGTCCGTGAGGAGGGAGGGTTAGGGGGTGGGGTAGGAGAAAAATCCTTCTGCCATTGCCAAACTTTGAAGTGAAATGAAATGAATTCATCATCAGGCAACGTCAAACAGTTGTCACACAATCATCATCATCGTCGTCGTCGCCACCGCCATCATCATCCCAACAGCAGCATTGTCATCGGCAACGCCGTACAGATATTGGTGGTGCCCGTGACACAACAGGACAGGAAGAAGAGACGGATGGACAGACGGACATGGACAGGGTATTCATTGTTATCTACTTGTTCGCTGTGTGCTGCAGTAGCTGTAATGGTTGTGGTCTATTAACCAAAAAACCAAACCAAAACGATAGTAATAATAAGGAAAAGTGAAAATAACTTTTTACTCGGAGTTACCACCCCAGCAGCAGGAGCAGCAGCAGCACATTCATCATACTCGCACTGCTGGTGCTGCTCCTGTCTGCAAGTCTCCCCCACAGCAGCAAGTAATCATTATCTCCATCCATGCTTGCCTTGCCCTGCCTTGTGCCGAGGCAAGCTACGTCATTGCATTATGACTACTGCAGCGAGCAGAAAACCAATTTAAAATCAACTAAATGTTGGGTCTAAAGCGTTTAACTGCTGCAGGACTTCAGACTGACAGAGCATAATGGAAATATTTTGGATGGATATCTGTTTTTGTTGGGAACGGCAGTTATGCCAATATTACTGGTAATATAGCCACAAGGATATATGTACATTGTAGTACATGTGGTGATGGTGATGGAGATGCCAGTGTCCAACAAAGTGGTATGGTAATAATATCATTTATATAGATACCGCTCGGGTAAGGAAATGAGTTAGGTTGCAGGCCGTTGAGTGGAAGAACGCTTTTCAATGCTAACACCAGTCGGTTTCTGTCAGTTTATAGGAAAATACTAGATCTTTGTATAATTGCCTCGCTGATATCTATGGCAATGTAGCCTCAGTTTTATAATAATAATGCTAGCCGGGATTTGACTTTGAGTTTCGGAAGACATTTAAGGTTGGTATTAGTATAGGGGAATGACCTTAAGATATACTCCATAGGATGACCTTTAAGTTCATAGAAGAATATTTTTGCATCCACATGCGGTGAAAACCTTTGAGTCAACTCTACACAGAAAAATTTTTGCCTCTAAAATTTCAATCACTAATTTTATTGCAGAAATCTAAAACGCTGATTACAAATGTAATCGGAACAGTTAAAACCTTCATTGAATATATTCCGTATATTTCAATCACAACTTCCACAGAGAATATAAAAAAACTGATTAAGACAGTGATCGGACCAATGAAAATGATTATTGTTTTTATACCCTCCACCTCCAGGATGGAGGTATACTAACTTTGTCATTCCGTTTGTAACACCTTGAAATATCGACCTGAGACCCTATAAAGTATATATTTTCTTGATCGTCATAAAATTCCAAGACGATCTAGCCATGTCCGTCCGTCCGTCTGTCCGTCTGTTGAAAGCACTCTAGCATCTAAACGAAAGGATCTAGAACGTTCAAATTTTCGATAAATGCGTCTTATAGTCGTAGATCGGTTGGGATTGAAACGGGGCGAAATCGGCCCAAAGGGAAAAAATTTTCCCTCACAAGGACTAAAAATACCAATAATTAATTTAGCGTATTTAAGCATGTTTTTTGAATAGTTGGATTATAAGATGTTGTTGTTTCTAGTTGGATTATAAGATGTTGTGCCAAATTTAAAGAAAATCGGGTACTATATGTGCTTTATAGGGCGGAAAAAGTCAAATCGGGAGCGACATTTGTATGGGGGCTATATCTAAATCTGAACCGATTTCCTCCAAATTCAATACCGATGGTCATTGGCCAGAAAAAATAACTTCTGCCAAGTTTCATGACAATCGGACAACAATTGCGACCTGTAGAGTGCGAACAAGCTTAGATGGGCAGCAGACGGACAGACAGACATCGTTAAATCGACTCAGCTGGTGATTCTAAGCCGATCCGTATACTTAAAGGTGGGTATAGCTCGATTATTTCTTGGTGTTACAAACATTTGGCGCGAAACTAACTTATAATACCCTAGCCCACGAAGTGGTGTAGGGTATAAATAGTACCAACCAAATGGACGCAGTTGGAATCATGGAATTCGGTGTATACATTCCTCTGACTGCATAGACACGCAAAATAAAAAGTTTTTTTTTTCAAATTCGTAATTTTTCTTTTACGGCAAAAATTGGTTGAATCATGAAGTTAGGTTATTTTGCACTATGTACGTCTGATAATGAATTTTCAAAATTTGTACTTTTGGATTTAAAATAGAATGGAAATACAACCTACTGTAGCACCCACTATCTACCAATATTTATGGTATTTAAGCTTTTTGAAAATATAAATATAAGAATATTTATTTTTTGATTTGAAATAAATAATGGTTTCAAATAATTAAAATATTATATTTATTTATAAAATTATTTTTTCAATATTTGTATTTGATACGGTCCTCCTCAGAGGAGTGAAATATATTAGGAAGGTACAACGAAGAGAATATTGATTGCTTTATTTTGGCCTACAAAGTTTTATCATTTCAGTAATTAAATCGATGTTTGTATCCATAAGCAGAATATTCTTTTTAAAATGAATAAATAAGACAATAGCTTATAAATATTTGTAAATGCCGAGGCAACGGTCGTAAATAAATACAATTGTCAGGTAAATCTCCTTTGGAAAAGGAAAGCGGAAACATAATTACTCTTTTTAAAATGCAAAAGAACACCTCAAGAGCTCCTGTTTTCCATGAACTAAACGAAATTTCTATGGTTTCCGAGATACAACCCAATAAAATAACCTCCATTATGATGAACTACTTTAATATCTATGAACATTAAATGCATCGACATCAATATTTAGCCGCGATATCGACAAAAAAAATTTAGATTATGCTTAATAGGAATGTTCTTTGCAAAATTCAATCAATAAAGTCGGGCGCATGAAATTTGGGTGATTTTGCCGCGGGGACATGAAAATGTCTATAAAATTCAGAAAGTAGGCAACAAACATAACTAATTTTAATACTTAATTATGTATTTTCTGGCAGGGATCGCGTTTAACCTGGACCTGGCGTTTTTTAAGGATATAATTATTAACAAGTAAGGAAAGGCTAAAGTCGAGCGGGCCGACTATATTGTACACTCCACTTTCTATCCGAACACAATTCCATTCGGTAAAAAAGTGAAAACGGGAAGGCTTTTTGTATGTTTCCTAATCATAGGCTAATATGACCTGACCCAATTTGTCAAATCGAGAGGAATATTTGTATCGGGGCTATATCCAAACATGGAATGAAGTGACTAACTTTCACAATAAGTTTTTTCAGTTCAAGTAAACGTGTTATGCTCTTTTTGAAGACATTCGGTGAAAATACGTGGTTTCTGGGAAAAAATCAATCCGGGAGCGAAATTTGTATGGGAGCTATATGTAAATCTGAACCGATCTAACACATTTTCACCACAGGTGTTTCCAGTTGAAATATAAGGTTTTTTGCCAATTTTGAAGAAAATCTGTTAAAAAATGTGGATTTTAGAGCGGAAAAATTTGGGAGCGAAATTTGTATGGGATCTACATATATATAAATCTGAACCGATCTGACCCATTTTCGCCATGGTTGTTTCTAATGGAAACATAAGATATTTTGCCAAATTTCATGAAGATCTGTTAAAATATGTGGTTTCTAGAGCAGAAAAAGTCAAATCGGGAGCGAAATTTGAATGGGAGCTATATGTAAATCTGATCTGGCCCATTTTGTTCCCATGGGTGTTTCTAGTTGAAGTATAAGATATTTTGCAAGTTTTGAAGAAGATCTGTTAAAATATGTGGTTTATTGAGTCGAAAAAGTGAAATCCGGAGTGAAATTTGTGATGGAGATATATATATATCTGAACCGATCTGAGCTATATTCACCATGGGTGTTTCTTGTGGAAGTCTAAGATATTTTGCCAAATTTGAAGATCTGTAAAAATATGTGGTTTCTAGACCAGAAAAAGTTAAATCGAGAGCGAAATTTGAATGGGAGCTATATACAAATCTGAACCGATCTGACCAATTTTAACCATAGGTGTTTCTAATTTAAATATAAGATGTTTTGCCAAATCTGAAGACAATCTGATACAATATGTGGTTTCTAGAGTGGAAAAAGCCAAATCGGGAGCGAAATTTGTATGGGAGCTATAATTAAATCTGAACCGATCTAACACATTTTCACCACAGGTGTTTCTAGTTGAAATATAAGAAGTTTGGCCAATTTTGAAGAAAATCTGTTGTAATATGTGGTATCTAGAGTGAAAAGAGTCAAATCGGGAGTGAAATTCGTATGGGGGCTATGTCTAAATCTGAACCGATTTTCTTCAAATTAAATAGCGTTCGTCCTTGTCTCGAAAAACTTTGTTTTGTTCTGGCTACAATTGCGACCTGTATCGTGATTACAAGAATAGATGGACAGACAGACGGACATTGCTAAATCGAGTCAAAAAATGATTCTAACACGATCGGTATAATTAACAATGGGTCTATCTCTCTTCCTTTTAGGTGTTACAAACAAATGCACAAAGACATAATACTCTCGTGAAGTGTATAAAAATAAATAAATTGTTCTACGGGTCCTAGATACGATATTGGTACCAAATGAAAAAGGACACTTTGAGCAAACTATGCAATTTTTGTGGGTTTTGGAAGTAGAACAAAAAAGTTGCCCTTTGACATTTTAATCCGTCATCATCCTTCAAGGCATGTAGTAGAAATTTTCATAAAAATATATTTTATGGACCTCACTGTTGTACACTACATATCCAAATTTCTTCTTTCTTGTTAATTAGTTTATTTTTTAAGTATTTTTTATATTTATTTATCATTAAATTTATTGTTGATCACCAATTAGCAGGGGACGAGAATGATTCAAATTTCCACAATTATGCACGTCTGTCACAACTGTACTTTGCAAAATATAGCCATTAAACATCACTTGTAGAAGGCATTGTTTGGATCACAATTCAAGAAGGTAACCACATTTGTAGGGTACCAAGAACAAACCATCGGTCATTTTACTGCAGCCCATAAAATGGTTGGTGATATTGATGCTGTTGCTCGCTCTGTGGATGTGGCTGCTTCTGTTGTTGTAGTTTTAATTCAATTAAATACCACAATAACAACAAACAGCATAAAAAAGTACATACACTTCGTTTGTACGACTGTGACTATATATGTCTATATGTATATATGTGGGTACGTTTGCCAGAATGAATGCGATGTACATTTGAACGAATATAGGTCCGTCTGCCCGACTACAATGCTCGCCAGAGTGATGATGAGCAGCCAATGATGCTGCTGTTTTTGATGTTTGATAATAATGACCAAATGATGTTCGTCCTTTTTTCACACTATTTTCCTTTTGTCCACGCTCACACGCTCTGCCGTTCCTCTTCCTCCGTTGGCACTCTTTGCAGTGAAACTCCTTATGTCGGTACGTCCTGCCGCGCCAGCCACCAGCCTTCAACCCAACCACCCGCTCTAAAGTGATATTGAATCGTGTCGAGTCAAACATCACACTGTAATGGATATTTGTGATGTGATTATATTTTATTTTTGTTGCTCACAAAGAATCCACAGCTCGGTGTAGGTTTTTTTCACTCTCCTCTCAGTCGCTGTTGTCCTTTTTTTGCAGTTGTGGGTGTGTGGTTGTGTTTGAAATGCTTGAATATTGGCCAACATTTAATTTCCGTCGGTCGTTGTGTGTTATTGTCGTTATTGTGTGGCGGGTACGAATATCAGATCAGAAGAATGGACGAAAAAAACGAACTTGGACTGACTGATTTCAATTAAATGAAGTACGACTATATTTGGAGTTAAGTTAGGCCGTGGCGGTTCTTAAATACCCTGCAGGATTAAATGTAGCAACCAGCCAGAATCATTGCCTAGCCACCCGCTCTGTAAGGATAAGGATAAATATAATTTATTTTTTCAATACAGAAATCCTTACATATATCCTTACTGGAGCTATCAGAAATCATCTCTGTTTTGTAGTATAATGACTATCAATCGGAATAACTCAAACTATCCTGTGATTCCCGAGATATTTGAGTCACTTTGACAAGCAGTGGCCCTAATGTTCTTTTTTGATTTAAAAAATCGATGGATGTAGTCATTTTAAATGTTACAAATGCAACCAGCAACTGAATATACCCTCCATTGTGTGCCGCAGCAGAGTATCAAAAATAAAAGAACACTTCAGCTAATGGACAAATTGAATACGATACTCGCATTTTCGTGGGGGTTGGGTGCGGAAAAAAATCAAACATGAATGGTTTATAAATAAATAAATAATGGAATTATAGAAATTAAACAGAGTAACTGAGAAAAGCAATTATGTATTGCATACTTGTTTATTAATTTCTACAGTTTGAAGTGTGATTATAATAAAAGATGTTGGCTAAACATTAAAAAATATCTTCGTTTATTGGCAAATGCAAAGAGCAGAGGGGTTTTGCAGAACTAGCTGGTATGGGTGATCCTCCACAGTAGGTCATATCGCACATTGGATTATTTTCATAACAGCTGCGGCAAAAATTGGAAGGAATGGGGCTAGAATTTCACACACATCCCTAATTTTGTCAAATTACATCAAAAACTGTTTTTGTTTAAAATCCGCCCATAACCACGAATACCTACCATGTAACATAAAATGAAAAATCGTCATAATTCTAATTTGAATATAAATGCTAATAAAAATCATTACCAGTGATTTCATTAAATGAAATTAAATGAAAATCGCCAGCACCAAATATTTATTTTTATTTTTTACGATTTCAAAGTCTCTGAAAAAAAAACACTGGTATCTTTTAATCAATGGTAACCAGCTCTTGTAACTTAATAAATAATTAAAGCTTAATATATCAGCTCAACATTTGCAAAAATCAGGGGATAATGACTTACCGTTTTTTGTTAATTAATAAATCATTCAAAATATCCCGGCAAAAAATTATTGCTATAAATTGATCGATGGTTTGGAGCATGTGTACTTTTCTATGCATACTTTTAGGGTTATAATAAATTGACTATTAAAAATTTTGTTGCTAGTCTTACAAGTGATTATATAGGAATTGCCCCTAAAAGAATGCTTTAGAAAAAATGGCTCAACTGTTGTTACTGTAGCAAACGTGATTAATTTCGGGTTGACCTAAGTATTTTGTTTTCCATTTTTTCTAATTAAATAGATGTTTGCAACTACTAGCAGGATTTTCTCTTTGCAATGATTAACTGAGACCCCAAGTTATCAATATTTAAAAATGACAAGTCATCGGTTGCAACGACAATATCACCAAAATCTTTTAGAATACGCTTGTTTGCAATGTTCTTTTAAGAATTCAATAAAAAAGAAGTAGAAATTGGGGTTTATTAAATTTTTTAGTTTTTTTTTTCGCTGGTAGGAATATGCAATGAAAAAATAAAAATGTTGTGTCCGAGACATAAACATTTATAGGCTGTTTCCACTACGGTCGCTTCCACGTCCGCGTCCAATAATCAATGAACGCGCGTTAAAGCCTATACAAAAATCATAGGCAGTTAGGTATGGGAAAAAGTCGCGTTCATATTGGACGCGTTTTCCGATAAGTCACGTTTACTATAAATTCGATTATTTTTGCAATCGAAACCCACCCATACCTATTAATGGCAACACCGCAAATTTCACATCCCTATTAAAACAGCTGTTTATCAGCATAAACATAAACAGCCACAGCCAAAATGCAAAAAACAGAAATGTGCAGTAGCAGCGCTGCTTTCCATTAGGCGCAATACCATTTGATCCTCATTTTCCACTGCGGTTAGCAAAATAATATCATTTAACTCCATGATAATGTCACAACAAAAAAATATTAAACTTTTCGCATCGCAAAAAAAAAAACAAATAAACGCAAACAGCTGTTTGAACGCAAACGTGGACGCAAAACACAATGGAAACACAATTAAAATTTTTCGATAAATCGTTGACGCGGACGTGGAAGCGACCGTAGTGGAAACAGCCTATTATTCTTTGTGTGCATTGAGTCATACTGATTTAGAAAATCAACCACAATTTTTTGTTTACTAAAATTTCAATTTTCGTTGAAAGTACCATTAATATTTGTTGTCTTATTTTGGGCCTATATGGTCCGATCACTATGTTCAATCATGATACGTACAAATGGTGCGAATTTTAGGAACAGTCTACAAAAAAGGAAAGGTAGATTAAAAAAAAAGACAAGTAAGGAAAGGCTAAAGTCGGGCGGGGCGGTCAATATGGAAAAAAGTGAAAACGGAAAGGATTTTTGTATGTTTCCTAATCATAGGCTAATATGACCTGACCCAATTTGTCAAATCGAGAACAATATTAGTATCAGAGATATACCCAACCATGGAATGAAGTGACCCACTTTCATAATAGGTTCCTCCAGTTCAAGTGTAACGTGTTATGCTCATTTTGAAGAAATTCGGTGAAAATACATGGTAATTGGGGCTGCAAAACCGATCTGAACTATTTTCAACATAAGTGTTCCTAGTTTAAATATAAGATGTTTTGCCAAATTTGAAGAAGATTTGTTAAAATATGTGGTTTCTAGAGCAGAAAAAGTCAAATCGGGAGCGAAATTTGAATTAGAGTTATATATAAATCTGAACCGATCTGAACTATTTGCACCAAAAGTGTTCCTAGTTTAAATATAAGATGTTTTGCCAAATTTGAGGACAATCTGATGACATATGTGGTTTCTAGAGAGAAAAAGTCAAATCGGGAGCGAATTTTGAATAGGTGCTATATATAAATCTGAACCGATTTGACATATTTACATCGCAGGTGTTCCTAGTTTAAATATAAGGTATTTTGTCAAATTTGAAGAATATCTGTTATGTGATTTATAGAGCAGAAAAAGTCAAATCGGGAGCGAACTTTGTATGGGAGCTATATATAAATCTGAACCGATCTAACACATTTTCGCCACAGGTGTTTCTAGTTGAAATATAAGATGTTTTGCCAAATCTGAAGACAATCTGATACAATTTGTGGTTTCTAGAGCAAAAAAAATCAAATCGGGAGCGAAATTTGTAGGGGAGCTATATATAAATCTGAACCGGTCTAACACATTTTACCACAGGTGTTTCTAGGTGAAATATAAGATGTTTCGCCGAAAAGTCGAATTTTCAAAAGTCAAAAAATCGATTTTTCAAATGTCGAAAAGTCGAATTTTCAAAAGTCACAACATCGATTTTCCAAAAGTCGAAAAATCGACTTTTTGCTCCAACTATACATCCCTACTACCAAGACGTTTACACGAAATAATACTTCAAGTCAATTCAAAAAATAATTATTCTTATATTTATATTTTCAAAAAAGCTTAAATACCATAAATATTGGTAGATAGTTGGTGCTACAGTTGGTTGTATTTCCATTCTATTTTAATTCAAAAACTAAAATTTTTGCAAATCCATTATCTCACGTACATAGTTCAAAATAACCTAATTAAAAAATAAAAATAAATTAATAAAATAAATAAGTAAAAATATGTTTTTGCGTTCCTATATTACGCCCTTAAGAGTACGACTTTCTAAAATCTCTATATTTTACGTGTCTACGCAATTAGAGAGATGTAGACACCGAATTTCATCATTCGAGCTGTAGCCGTTTAATTGTGCCATTTTAACCCCAAAAAGGTACGAATTTCGAAAAACCCGTCTATTTGTCGTGTCTAGGCAATCAGAGGAATGTATACACTGAATTTCATTATTCTAGGTGCAGCCGTTTGGTTACAATTGGTTTGGTACAATTTTAATCCCTCTATTACCATTTTACCCCTTAAAAGTACGAATTTGGAAAACATACTTTTATATTATGTATCTACTAAATTAGAGGAATGTACACACCGAATTTAGTGTTTCTAGCTGTTGTCGTTTAATATGTACCATTTTTATCCCTTTTTGTGCCATTTCACTCCCTACGAATTAAAATCATTTATGGTGCACGTTTTTGTTATCGGAGAAATACACATATCAAGTAAGTACAAGCAGACATATTGAAAATATGCTTCAATACTCTAAAATATTAGGGGTTATTATGGGTATTTTTTGTCCTTGTGAGGGAAGAATTTTTCCCTTTGCACGGATTTCGCCCAGTTTTAATACCAACTGATCTACGACTATAAGGCGCATTTATGGGGAATTTGTACGTCCTAGCTCCTATCGTTTAGATGCTAGCGTGCTTTTAACAGGCGGACGGACGGACATGGCTAGATCGTCTTAGAATTTTATGACGATCAAGAATATATATACTGTATAGGGTCTCAGGTCGATATTTAAAGGTATTACAAATATCAAGTAAATACAAGGCAGAAATCTTCAAAAAAAATTGCTTAAAGGATTAGGAAGTATTAGGGGGTATTGGCGGAATATACTGTCCTTGTTAGATTTTTTTCCTCTGGACCTATTTCGCCCACTTGCAATCCCAACCCACATTTAAGTGGCGTCTAATTTATAATTTGGCTTACCCCTAATAAAACTTGGTAATGTGAGTACTCAGATCAACCTTTCAGTTATCCAAATTGATTACTCATTTTTTAATTGTATTACAATTTTTTAAACCAACAATCTATTCCAACCAACAACGATGGTCCTGCATTCAAATATGTCTCACTTGAAGGTATTACTGGCGGGAAATTAAATTGTTATCCTGCTCATATCTTAGAAGAAGATAATGGCGATGGCAGTGTCTGATTAGTGTGCATATTTCACATTTTTTGCTGTGCATTCCATTACGAGTCCATATAATAACAATATTACTAATGACTGCCGCCAGTTCCACGGAGTTTTCAGACAAAATTATTTGGAAACTGTTCTCCGTACTCTGTTTACATTTTAATTAAATTCCATACAAATATGCATTTCATTCATTACCTTTGCGGACGTCTTCACTCCAATCCACTCCAGCCGGTCACTCCCACCCACTTCCACTCCTCACTCGATGTTTCGTATGGCCAGCTCAGCTCTTTTTTGTGCTCGCTCTGCTCTTGCCTTATATTAATCGGCTAAAAGCTGTAATTTATTAGCATTTTCTTGCCTGGTGTTTATCTATGTAAGCCTTTTTCTTATTTTCATCTTCATTTCCTTGTGAGCAGGAGCTGGAGCAGCGGCAGCTTCAGCTTCAGCCAGCAAATAACAACAAAAACTAAGACGTGAAACGAAAACTTTCTACTCCATTTGGAATTTTTGCAATTTGGCCAAAAGGCGAAGAAACGGCATTGCGAGCGAAATGTGCCCTAGCTAACTATGCACAGACATTTAACGCTGCTAAAGCATTTGCTCGCCTGCCTGCCTGCCGCCTGCATTTGGTCTGTCCGTGGTGTTGCCACTCTTGGTTCCCTGGCTTCCATCTATGTACCATTTCTACTTTTACCTGTATCTAATTTGAAGCCAAAAACTTTTCTATTTCTTCTTTTCGTTATCATGAAGATGCAAAAAAAGAAACCGAACACGAAAAAGAACAAACAGTGCACACAAACACCCAAAAAAGCGAAGAAGTTACCCAAAGGTTTTAGCCCTCTCGCTTCAAATGCAAGCAGCTCCTGAATGTCTGCAATATTTTCTTAAATTTGCAACTGCCTGAAAGTATGCAATCAGCTATAACTATGCACACCTGTGTTTGCCATTTCGGTTTAGACACGACGATAGTGCTTTAGAAACTGTAAAAGAAAACCGGTTCATCCGGTGGTTAACCTACAAAGCTGTTTAGAATACATTTCGAAAGAAATGTTTTTTTGCTGCCACAAAAAAAAAATAAAAATATATTTTTTTGTTTTCTAATATCTCACAATCTAAAGAGTAAAACAATGTATATAATGTCAAAGATCTATGGATAAATTTAGAACTTATTATAGTCTTTGTGGATGCAAAATATATTTGTTTAAATCATGACTTTTAAATCTTTGGGTAAAAAGCGCGAAAGCTCACTTTAAATAAATAACATAATTAAACATTTTGTTAATTTTATTTTAACGAAGAAAACAAGGTTTACTTGAAGAAAATCGAAGTATAGATGTAGAAGTTATGGCCCCTCTTGCAGAAGTACATGTCGTCTTCACACATGACTAAATTAATTTAAGCAAAAAGTTCCCTCACTTTTAAAATAAGGGTCACATATTCTGCATTTATCATGGATTTTCTTCAAATAGGTCAGCTATTATAAAATAAAACAAAATATTCAGTTATCTAATTTGTTAAGCGGTATTTTCCGTTATTTAAAACAAAAAAATAAAAAATCATGATTAAAAAAATAAAAAATCATGATTTAAAAAAATCGTTTGCGTCTACAAAGAGGACTATAATTTCTACATTTATCCATAGATCTTTATATGTTTCAAAATATTTTTTCTATTTTTATCGGTTTTTTTCGTGCCATCAAAAAATTGGAAACAAATTTTCAACTTTTTGGAGACTGAACGTTCTTAACATTTGTAGGCATCATGATTACCTTTAATTGAACATATAAGCGATTGTGATATTGAATATTAAAGTTACTTCGATAAAAATAGGAATCTTAGTAAAAAGTGGAAAGCAATATATCCACAAAAAATTTTTGTGTCGATTTTATGGTTTTATGGCGAAAATAAGAATTTTAGTAAAAAAAAAAAAGAAGTAAAAATGGCGTTAAGTTCGGCCGAGCTGAACTTTATATACAAGTTCAAGTTAACCTAACAAGGCAAGATAACCTAACTTCCTGATTCAACCAATTTTTGCCTTAAAAGTAAAAAAGTACGAATTTAGAAAAATCTTTTTATTTTGCGTGTCTATGCAGTCAGAGGAATGTATACACCGAATTCCATGATTCTAGCTGCGGCCATTTGGTTGGTACCATTTTTATCCCTTTTTTCCTATTTCACCCCCTTAAGAGTACGACTTTCTAAAATCTCTTTATTTTAAGTGTCTACGCAATTAGAGGGAGGTACACACCGAATTTCATCATTCTAGCTGTAACCGTTTAGTTGGTACCATTTTTATCCCTCTGTCCCCTTGTATCCCTTGAAAGTACGAATTTGGAAAAACCATTTATTTTTAGTGTCTGCGGATTCAGAGGAATGAATACTCCAAATTTCATGACTCTAACTGCGGTCATTTGGTTGGTACTATTTTTATCCCCTTTTTCCATTTTAACCCAAAAAGTGCGAATTTTGAAAAATCCCTTTAATTTACGTGTCTATGCAGTCAGAGGAATGTATACAACGAATTCCCTGATTCTAGCTGCGGCCATTTAGTTGGTACCATTTCTATCCCTTTTTTCCTATTTTATCCCCTCAAGAGTACGACTTTCTAAAATCTCTTTACTTTAAGTGCCTACGCAATTAGAGGGATACACACCCCGAATTACATCATTCTAGCTATAGTCGTTTAGTTGGTAACATTTTTATCCCTCTGTACCCATTGTAGCCATTGAAAATACGAATTTGGAAAAACCTTTTATTTTTCGTGTCTACGCAGTCAGATGAATGTATACTCCGAATTTCATGACTCTAGCTGCGGTTATTTGGTTGGTACTATTTTTATCCCTTTTTTTCAATTTTACCCCGTAAAAGTATGAATTTCGAAAATATGTTTATTGTACTCTGTCTACGCAATAAGAGGAATGTATGCACCGAATTTCATTATTCTAAGTTCAGCCGTTTGGTTGGTACCATTTCTATCCCTTTTTTCCTATTTTATCCCCTCAAGAGTACGACTTTCTAAAATCTCTTTACTTTAAGTGTCTACGCAATTAGAGGGATACACACCCCGAATTACATCATTCTAGCTATAGTCGTTTAGTTGGTAACATTTTTATCCCTCTGTACCCATTGTATCCATTGAAAGTACGAATTTGGAAAAAACCTTTTATTTTTCGTGTCTACGCAGTCAGATGAATGTATACTCCAAATTTCATGATTCTAGCTGCTGTCATGTAGTAGGTACTATTTTTATCCCCTTTTTCCACTTGAACCCCAAAAAGTACGAATTTTGGAAAGTTCTTTTATTTTACGTGTCTACGCAATCAGAGGAATGTATATATCGAATTTCATTATTCTAGGTGCAGCCGTTAGGTTGGTACTATTTATTTTATCCCTCTATCCCCATTTAACCCCTTAAAAGTACGAATTTAGAAAAAATACTTTTATATCATGTATCTACTCTATTAGAGGAATGTACACGCCAAATTTCGTGTTTCTATCTTTTGTCGTTTGATAAGTACCTTTTTTATCCCTTTTTGTCCCATTTCGCCCCCTACAAATAAAAATCACTCTATGGTGCCCTTTTATGCTATAAAGGGAATGCGCATTGCAAATATCAAGTGAATGCAAGCTAATATGTTCAAAAAACATGCTGGAATACTCTAAATATTAGGGGTATTTTCAGTCCTTGTGAGGGAAAATTTTTCCCTCTGGGACGATTTCGCCCACTTTCAATCCCAACCGATCTGCAACCATAAGACACATTTAGGAAAAATTTGAACCTCCTAGCTCATTTCGTTCGGCCGCTATCGTGCTTTCAACAGACAGACAGACGGACATGGCTATATCGTCTTAGAATTTTACCACGACCCAGAATATATATACTTTATGGGGTCTCCGATGAATATTTTAAGGTGTTACAAACGGAATGACAAAGTGAATATACCCCCATACTGGAGGTGGAGGGTATAAAAATATGTATTTTTAGTCCCTGTGAGGGAAAAAATTTTCCCTTTAGGCCGATTTCGCCCAGTTTCAATCCCAACCGATCTATGACTATAGGACACAATTGTGGAAAATGTGGGTGTCCTATCATTTTTCTTTTAGGTGTTAGCCTGCTTTCAACAGACATACAGAACTACGAGTATAAGACGCATTTTTGAAATAATTGGACGTCCCAGCTCCTTTCGTTTAAATGCTAGCGTGGAATAAATATTCTACGTCAATTTCACCAACTCATCGAACAAAAAAATGTTGTAGATATAATATATATAAATAAAATATCAGTACCAATTTGGGTATTTAAACTAGAATTTGTCAATTAAATTTTCAGCTCTTGGTCTTTCTATGGTAACGCAAACAATGTCCAATATCAGATATAGTTATTAAACTCCTATAAAAAGAGTTAACGAAATAAATAATGAATGAAATGTATGCTGGTTTAAGGATCATATCATTCCAAAAATTAGTTTATGATCGAAATTCCTACTGTGCGCGCGAGAAAAAGGGAAGTGTTAAAGGTCATCATAAAGCTCAATCTTCTTACTTAAATATGCTTTCAAATTTAAACAAAAAAATCTCGCATGACCTCATCAGAATTATTTCTTTATCTATGTTGACAGATAAAGAATCGATCGATTAAGATCGATATCCTTTCTTTTTAAAATTATTATTAATATTATATTATCTCAACTATAGATGGTAAATTTGGCAATTAGCACAAAATCCTCTCCATTAGATCTATCACAATATTCCGATAATTCCGAAAACCGATTATATGAAGGATGGAGCAAGTATTCATTATTTTTTAATGAGAATTTTCAATCAGTTCATCCTGCTCAATCTTCTTACTTAAATATGTTTGACCCTACCTGCAGTTTAGAACTTATTTTTGATTTTAAATTTAAACAAACAAAAATCTCACATGACCTCATCAGAATTATTTCTTTATCTATGTTGACAGATAAAGAATCGATCGATTAAGATCGATATCCTTTGTTTTTAAAATTATTATTAAAATTATATTATCTCAACTATAGATGGTAAATTTGTCCGAAATCTTATTCCATTTAGGATTTTTTTAATATTTAGATATAAATTCACGATTAAAAATTTATGATGAATGGAGAGGGTATTGATCATTTTTTTAAATGGGAATCAATTTCCAGTTTATATAAAAGATCTGTAACGCTTATAAATATAATCCCGGCAATTAGCACAAAATCCTCTCCATTAGATCTTTCACAATATTCCGATAAATCCGAAAACCGATTATATGAAGGATGGAGCAAGTATTGATTATTTGTTTAATGAGAATTTTCAATCAGTTTCCGTTTTATACAAAAGAACGGTGACGTTTCTAATTCTTCTTCGATTAATCACCACTAATTCCTCTCCCTTAGATCTTTCACAGAATATCGATTAACCCGGAAACCGGTTTCTTCAACGCTCACTGGTGGACAGGTGAACGGCGCTGTTCACGTTGGCATTTAATATTTGCACCGAATGTCAGAGTAAGTGGAGGGGTGTGTTTTCGATGCCTTTTTCGGTCTGCTTCTTCTTCTGCTCCTTGGCAATCTTTGGGGGGTTTTGAAATGGATGTTCTTTTTTCGCCGGATGGCGAAATGCATATTTGTATATGCATTTAATTTGTGTTTTATTTTCAAATTTTCATCATGGCATTCGTTTTTATAAATATGCATATATATTTCTTATTCACCTCTGCGGGTTTCCTTACGTGTTGTCTGCCTGGGCACCACCCCCCTCACCCCTTAAGATGGACGTATCGTATCGTTGGCGTTGAAAGAACAGCTTACTTGGAGGAAGGATCACATATAAAATGATTAAAATATATGTGGCGGCGAACTTTTCATTGCCCGAATGAAATGAAATGAATGGTCAGAGCACTATGCAATTTGAATAAATATTTATGCAGAATTGAGAATCTTAAATGAATGAATGAATGGAATATTGTAGATGGTATCGCTGATGGTGTTTTAATTTCAGCCCGTGTAATAGCGCCATATGGCATAGGGCTGCTTGTGGTTATCGTCATATCCGTGGCATAGACATTTTGGTGATAATCTTTGACGTACTACTTTAGCATCAAAATGTGATATTGCATTTTGACTTTATGGCATGCCATGCAATGACTGCAGTTTCAGGCAATGAACGGGAACATTAAGAAAATTCGAGGGATAATAAAATTTCTCAGAGCTACTCACATGTCCTCCATGATGGCGGAGATCTCTGAATGAAATGGCGGCTCATGAAGATAAGTACACTATATTAACATAAGTTCTCAGAATCCAAAATTCTAAAGCCTATTGGGTCTTATCCGACATATTTAGAAACAAATAGATTTTGCAGGTTCAGCGACTACTACTACTGAGTTAGGTTAAATGGAATTGAGGATCATTTTTGGCTCAATGTTAGTAAGAAATTTGGTCTCAAGAGAATCCACGAGAGATCACTAGGCGCCGCACAGTGGAATATTTTTACACAAACTGCGGCAAAAAAGAAGGAATAGAGCTACGATCTTAAAATTTCGCAATCATCTCTCATATTCTCAATTTAGATTAAACAATTTATTGTATAAATCTGCCCAAAACCACGCCTGCCTCCCATCGAACATAAAATGTATTATGTATTTCTTATTCTAATATATACGTCAGTAGAAATCAATTATATGAAAATAACCAGTACCAAGCCCTACACTAGACCGGTCCTTATTTATATGGACAAATTTATTTTTTACAAATTTATTTAATTTTTAGCCGTGCCCCAAGCACCTTTTTGTTTTTATTATGAGAAATAAGGCAAAAAAATATATATTTTTTATTTTATTTGCATTTATTTGAAAATTAAGAATAAACTTAAATATTTTTATTAATTACATACTCATAGTAACATTAATATTATTTTAATTTAATAGTGAAGTCTTTTTAAAAGTGGGATAATTCATGTTATATTCTTTAACCACCTGAAAAAGGAATTGTTTCTCCTCTTCGTTGTGGGTTAATTTATTATTATAATCTGTAATGAATTTGGCGCCTCTTTCAGCTGCATCATTCACTACAGATAGGTTTTTACAAATTTGTGATTCGTGAGCGTAGTCACATCTTTCATTCCAATCCGATGGATCGACTTGCAAAAATTCTTTTGAAATTTCTAAACGATCAAAGAATGCGTGTGTATTGCAATTTACAAAATCGCTTAAATCTTTTTGCGCAAATGTGCCGATATTTGTTGGATTAGTTATTATTCGCTTGCATTTTTCTGTATTTGCTTCAACATTAATTGCCTGAACCATTTTTTTTTAATTGCAACACTTACATTAGGATCGAAGAATGAAAGACCGACTGCTTCTTCCGACAAATACCACAAATGATTGCTGATTTTTTGTAGCAAAGCAAGAGCTATATCCCTTTCAGGATAAGCCATAATATTTTTAATTAAATTTAAGTCCTTATTTGGTGCTTCAATTGCTTTAGTGCATCCAAACCAGGCTTTTACATAAATACGAACTACGAACAGACAGACACTACGTATACCGTTTAACTCTTGGTTGGTCATATTGAATTCATTACGAAACAAATACATTTGAAGTGCATAAATACATTTTGACATCCATCGAGCATGAGAAGTTGCACCAGGTATACGAAAGGTGTTAAAATTCGGCACCGTACCACCAAGAAAAGTGACAACTAATTGCAATAATTCTTTGTAGTCGCGTCTGCTATGAGCTTGTTTTAAGTTATCTAGACAGTAATTTAAAATTGTTCCACGTTCTTCAGCAGTCAATACTGTAATAATGTGTTCATCTTCTAAACAACTCTTGTAATTTAATTTGTCAATATTAATCCAGTATTTGCTAAAGCGATTAAAAATTAGCACTTCTGGACCGGCTGTAGTAGCCACTCTAATTTCAAACACTTTACGGATCAACAACTCGTAAATATGGTGTCTGCAGGGAAAATATAATAAATCGCGACCTAGTTTTCCTTCAAGCAGAGCAGCAGCACCGCTTTGAACTCCTGTATTATGAGCAGTTGTGTCGAAGCAGATTATTTGAACTAGATCAAGCATTTCATATTCATTTATTGAATTAAACACGGCATCTGATATTTCTTTTCCACTCGAAGATTTTAACTTTGGAATGCCAAGTAGTTTATCGATACCTTGAGATGAGACTATGATTGGCAAGCGGTCAACTTTTTCCCTGCCACTAATTTCTGGTAACATTGTACCATCCCAGTGCAAAACAAAACTACGTGGAATCTGGAAATAAAAACTCAAGTTTCTTAATTTATACTCAAAACATAAAAAAAGAAGCATAGGGAAAACCCACATTACAGTACTTACATCAAAGTTTGCTGCAATGTTTTGTGCTGTTGTTGCACGATGCTTCTGACGCATTCGACGAATTGATGATCTATTTAGTATAAGATCTTCGATATCATAGCCCAACGCGTCAGCAGTTGCGCTTAGGATATGAACTGCAGCACCATCAGTGATTTTCCACTTATCCAAAGTTGAAAGCAGTCTTGGTGTAAAAAAATTGTTTTACCTCTGGAGATACCTGATATACCTGGATTTGGATTTGATACAGATGTTGATGTTGATGCTACAACTTCAATATCGTTTTCGTCGTCAATGTCAATCATACCTGTTTTACAACAATAATTCTGATTTGCTTAAAAGATAGAATATTTAATTGTATACCTCTTTGAATCTGTTGTTCATATAACTCTTTTCGTTCATCTTCTTTTATTCGACGCTGGTTTTCTTGTTCTTTCTGGACTGCGTTTCGCTTTTCTTTCTGCATTACAATTTTATCCGTTCCTAGCATACAACCTGGTCTTCCTTTTTCTCGTTGCTTTTTTAAGAACTCTTTGTCTTCTTGTATTTTAATTAATTCAAACGCGTTTGCATGTGCGATATCGAATAAATCATCTAATTTATCTTGAAATTCAGTTTCTTTCCTGTTTTGACATTCTGTTTTTCGACCATGATGCTTTGTAATATCTCTCCACTTGTTGTATAATTTTTCCAGCTTCTCAATGCAGTGTTTTTCATGGTGTGTTGGAATTCGTGCTTTTTGCCAAAACGTGCTGACCTCAGCAACAACTAATCTAGAACTTTCTCTTAAATTTAAGCCAACTATTCTTAAATTATAAAATAAAACTTGTAGCACTTGTTTTCTTCCTGGTAATTTAGCTCCAGTAATTTGGTGGTCCATTACGCCAATTAACATAATGTCATCATCCGATCGAAGTCTTTTGGTTGTCATCGCTTTAGATTTTTAATTTAATTTATTAATATTTTAGGCAAAAAATATGTATTTTCTTCATACATTTATTTTTACCGGCTAAACTGTTGATTATATAGAAAAACGCTATATATACACATTTTAAAGGAATTCTAATTCTTAATTATTTTTCAATTTATTTAAACAAAATCGGACTAGTGGTTCTCGAGTTATGTCAAAAAAAGAGCACCAAAGGTGATAATTTCCCCTATATGATAGTAACTAACTTTAATGACAAACAATTGTTGGCGGGGGCACGCCTAAAAATTGTCCAATCAAGCTCAAATTTTTTTTGTGTATTTTTAGGTTCAAATAAGGATCCGGTCTACCCTACACCCATATGGGAATTTTTAATTTTTACCAGTTCTTATTGCAAAAAGTTCAATATTTGCAAAAAATGTGGATAATAAATCATGACAAGTCATTCCTATAAACTTATAGACTGATAGGAATATGTTGGATCATATTCTCGAACATTTTCATGCATTATATAATGCATGCATACAATATATTACTTCCATTCTAGAAAGCCAAACTTCAACCTGTTGGTTTTCTAGATTTTAATAAAAATATTCCTTTCGGCTGGTTAATAGTACTATCTTGGCATGTTCTCTCATAATTTGAAATAATATTTCTCGTGATTTGAAATTAATCAAAACAAGTAAAAACTGCATTTAGTTCGACCGGGCCGAACTTTATATACCCTCCATTCTAGAAAGCCAAACTTCAACCTGTTGGTTTTCTAGATTTTAATAAAAATATTCCTTTCGGCTGGTTAATAGTACTATCTTGGCATGTTCTCTCATAATTTGAAATAATATTTCTCGTGATTTGAAATTAATCAAAACAAGTAAAAACTGCATTTAGTTCGACCGGGCCGAACTTTATATACCCTCCACCATGGATTGATTTCAACAGAGGCTGTTGATTTTCGTAGAAATGCAGTTAGATTACAGTAAGATGACCCACTTACACAATAGGTTCTTCCAGTTCAAGTATAACGCGTTAGTTCAATTTGAAGAAATTCGGCGAAAATACGTGGTTGTTGGGGCGGAAAAAGTCAAGCCGGGATCGAAATTTGTATGGGAGCTCTATATAAATATGTGATATCTAGAGTGAAAAATAGTCAAATCGGGATTGAAATTTGTGTGGGAGCTATATATAAATCTGAACCGATGTAGTTAAAATATAAGATGTTTTTCCAATTTTGAAAAAGATCTGTTAAAAAAGTGATATCTAGAGTGAAAAAGAGTCAAATCGGGAGTGAAATGCGTATGGGGCTATATATAAATCTGAATCGATTTTCTTCAAATTAAATAGCGTTCGTCCTTATCCCGAAAAACTTCGTTGTGCAAAGTTTTATTTGGTTCTGGATACATTTGCGACCGATTACAGGAATAGATGGACAGCAGGGCAGGATGGAACGGGCATTGCTAAATCGATTCAAAAAGTGATTCTAAGTCGATCGTATCGTATAATTAACAATGGGTCTATCTCGCTTCCTTTTGGGTGTTACAAACAAATGCACAAATACTCTCGTGGAGTGTATAAAAATATTTACGCTTTAGCCACGCCCCTTCTTGTACCTCCCACACAATAATTGTCTCTATCCTTGGTACAATTAAATGTTTTACTGGTGCCTGAAGTCCAATATGATCATATTTTTACAATTATTAACAAATGTGGAAGCTGGGTCCAATTGGCGCAAACTTATAGTACCTCCCACAAACATACTCCGGCGCTAAGCAAAATTTAAGTCCTTCCATGCACATGTTATTTGAGAGAAGCTGACGTACTTGTTTGAATTAAATTAATTTTTATAAGGCCATTCAAACGAAATGGGAAAAAAGTGATGTAAATGGTACAGATCAAGCTACAGTAGCTAGTAATTTCACTCAAATTAGTACTTTTAATGGGTAAAATGTGAAAAAAGGATAAAATTGCTGACGACCAAATGAATGCAGTTTGAATCATAAAATCGAAATTTTTTTTGCATTTAGAGAAAACGAGGCGAAAGTACGATACCAATCTTTATGACTGGATCACTAAGCTGCGATAAAAAAACCTAAATAAAAAGATAAAATTTCACTTAAAATATTTTTTAAGTACCATCAAAAGCAATATCATTGTGTGTATGAAAACTAATTTGTAAAAAAATAATTTTATGTTTAAAATATTGGACTTAGCCTGGATAATTATCCAGTGTAAGTAAAATTTATGGTTATAGAGGCTAAGTCCAAAAAGTCAACACAAAACAATATTTTTAAAAATGATGTGTGACAGTCAAACAGTGCAAAATAGTCCCAAATCAATATTTTTTGGCAGAAATTCGAAAAATTTGAATCGGAAATTGTTAAATGTGTATATATTTTCTTAATGGCAACACTCCAATCTATCAATAATATGTATTGCAGAAAACTACGTGGCAACACTGCAAGCCTGAGAGGCACTTAAAGTTTGCCGTTGAAACAAGTGGAATTAATCCCACCTAAGCCTAAGGCAGTTATACAAAATACTTAAAATTAAGGCGTAAAAAGAAAATAATGAAACATTATTCGTCAAAGCGAAATGAGTTTCATTATTTTAAGCTTTCTTAAAATGTTGTTTTTGGTCACCCTGTACTAATACAGGGTGATAATTATGTATATATAGAGTTTATGTGGGAGGTTGTAGTGGGCGTGGTCCGATCGGCCCAATTTTATTTTTCATTTTTTAAGTGTGTTTTCACTAGCAAATTTGCAAAGTTACAAGATTATATCTTTATTTTTCGACTTTATGCCATAAAAAATGGATGGATAGGACCAGTGTGCAGTGGATTGATACTAATATTTATATTGTTGTTGGAGACAATGTGAAAAAATATTTTATTTAGTAAAAAATTAACTTTTTATTAACGTTTTTGTTATCGCTGCTTGTTATCCCGGCTTAAAGAAAAATAGTCGTAATATATATTAAATAATATATTAAATCAGAAATACATGACAAAATAAATATCTTCTTCTTCATTTCATCTTTGTTAAGGATTTATTACTTTTTATAATTAAAATAAAATATTTTTTATAGATATAATCGTTGTCAATCATTTAATTTTTTCAATTTTGAGTAGAATGAAAGTGGTCTAAGTAATTGCTTTCTTTGAAATTAGTGGTTCACTTGGAGGTAAATACCAACAATGTCGATTTTTATAAAAGTTCGATTTAGTAGTAGGACAAAATTTTGTGCTTCGATGGAAAAATATTCAAACGCAAACCATCGCATACCTCAAAACGGATAAAGTGTGGCTTATACTACTATCACACTAACTGGCACATATTTAGTCACGGACTATCACGCTATAAAATACATTTCTGTTGTTTCGCCCTATAACTGACTAATTAATTTTAATTCTGCCCAGGCCTTATTATTTATTTTTAAAAACATCTTTCGCGTCCACCTAGACTGTCATTACATTTATCTAAAGATCTTTAACATTTTTACACTCTTTAGCTATTTAAATGTAGAACAAATTATTTTTTCAAGATTTTTTTCTAGTTTTTATGTTTTTCTCTTGTCAGCAAAAAAAAAATTTTTTTGAAAAAAAAAAAACACACAAAACAAATTTTATATATTTTTTGGAGACTTCCCAAAACCACATTTGTAACCATCATAAATAAGTAACTTTAATTGAACATATAAGCGGGTGTCATTGGACTTATTTTTCAAATGAGAGTAAATGTACAAATTGGATTTTTAATAAAAAATTAAAAAATATATAAATAAAAAAAATTCAAGTTTAGCCAAAATACATCCTTAGAATCAAGTGATTCCAGTTACTTAATGATTTAAACAGAAGGTTTTGTCTCTATACACCGAAAGAATTTTCCTTCATAATATTTATGAAACGATTTCATAAAAAGTTTTTCATAAATTTTGTGAATTTTTTCTTAATACGTATGAAAAAATCATAAATAAAATGAAATGTTTCATACATTTTTTTCATAAACATTTCATATTTCATAAAACAAAATTGTTAAATTAGTTTCATAAGATCAAAGAAAGATTTCATAGTATTAAAGAAACAATCCTTTAATATTATGAAATATGTCATTACCAATGAAATATTTGTATTATGAAACGTCTTCGTAAATATAATGAAGGATTTCATAGTTCTTACGAAATGTTTCATAACTTACAACTACATTTTTAGTGTGTCGACTTTATTCGTTGAATGCAGGCAATTCTCATTTGTGCTCTGTTAACTCTGACATAAGTACAAGGTGGCGCAAAAGTAATCCTCCTATCAGAAAATGCTATAAATTTTGCGATTGGCCCCTAATGTCAGTTCTGTTTTGACATTTGTGTAGTAAACACATGCGAAATACACGTTAATAAACAATGTTACGCTACACTGCTCCAGAAAGCGGAATATTGGTGACTATTTATTTGACCAATAATCGGTCGGTGACTTTGGCACAACGTGAATTTCGTCGCAGATTTCCAAGCCGTCCAACGCCTACTGGTGAAACACTGCGACGTTTAGCCGCTCGCCTCGAAGAGACTGGCACAACACGAGATGCTGCCAGGCGTGGCAGACCCCGGAGTAGCAGTTCAGCAGAGAATATTGCTGCTGTAGCCGAGGATGTCATGGAAGCGCCGTCGACATCGACCAGACGACGTGCCAAGCAAATGGGTATCAGTCGACGGTCTTTACAACGAATTTTGGTACAAGATTCGAAGATGTTTCCGTAGTCCAGACGGTGCATCAGCTGTTAGCTGCCGACCGCCAGTCGCGTCTATCATACGCTCAAGCCATCCTTAATCAGCACCAACAGGAAGATGATTTTTCATCAAAAATAATCATGATGAGTGATAAGGCCCATTTCCATCTTAGCGGGTACGTAAATAAGCAACATTTACGCTTCTGGGGCTCTGAAAATCCGCGTGTAACCCACGAAGAGCCATTACACCCGGTAAAAGTCACTGTATGGTGTGCTGTTTTCGCTGGAGGAGTCATCGGACCTTTTTTCTTCGAAGACGTCGCGGGCCAAACGGTTACTGTGAATGGTGAGCGCTACAGAGCAATGATCAACGAGTTCTTTTTGCCGGAACTTGATGAATTGGGATTGGAAAACATGTGGTTCCAACAGGACGGTGCAACGGCACACACTGCACGTGCCACAACCGATATGCTGAAGGATGCATTTCCCGGGCGCCTAATCTCCCGTTTTGGCGATTTGCACTGGCAAGAAAGATCGCCTGATTTGACCGCTCCAGACTTCTTTTTGTGGGGCTTTTTGAAGCCGCGGGTTTATGTCAACAAGCCTCAGACTCTTGCAGCTCTTAAAGACAATATCCGTCAAGAATGTGAGGACCCATCGCCGGAAGTTTTGGCCAAAGTAATGGAAAATGCCATAAAAAGGGCTCAAATTACAATCAACTGTGGCGGCGGCCATTTACATGGCATCATATTCTCGACTTGATGTAAAAAAAATTAAATCAAAGTTTTTCATTATACCCTCCACCTCCAGGATGGGGGTATACTAACTTTGTCATTCCGTTTGTAACACCTTGAAATATCGACCTGCGACCCTATAAAGTATATATATTCTTGATCGTCATAAAATTCTAAGACGATCTAGCCATGTCCGTCCGTCCGTCCGTCCGTCCGTCCGTCCGTCTGTCCGTCTGTTGAAAGCACGCTAGCATCTAAACGAAAGGAGCTAGAACGTTCAAATTTTCCATAAATGCGTCTTATAGTCGTAGATCGGTTGGGATTGAAATGGGGCGAAATCGGCCCAAAGGGAAAAAATTTTCCCTCACAAGGACTAAAAATACCCATAATAATCCCTAATATTTTAGCGTATTTAAGCATGTTTTTTGAATATGTCTGTTTATATTTGCTTGATATTTGGTATGCGCATTCCCCTTATAGCAAAAACGTGCACCATAAAGTGATTCTTATTTGTAGGGGGTGAAATGGGGCAAAAAGGGATAAAAATGGTACATATCAAACGACAACAGCTAGAAACACGAAATTCGGTGTGTACATTCCTCTAATTGAGTAGGTACATAATATAAAAGTATTTTTTCCAAATTCGTACTTTTAAGGGGTAAAATGGGAATAGAGGGATAAAAATGGTACCAACCAAACGGCTGTACCTAGAGTAATGAAATTCGGTGTATACATTCCTCTGACTGCGTAGACACGGAAAATACACGGATTTTTCAAAATTCGTACCTTTTGGGGTTAAAATGAAAAAAGGGGATAAAAATAGTACCAATCTAATGACCGCAGCTAGAGTCATGAAATTCGGAGTGTACATTCCTCTGACTGTGTAGACACGGAAAATAAACGGATTTTTCGAAATTCGTACTTTTTGGGGTTAAAATGAAAAAAGGGGATAAAAATAGTACCAATCAAATGACCGCAGCTAGAGTCATGAAATTCGGAGTATACATTCCTCTGACTGCGAAGACACGAAAGTAGACGAATTTTTCGAAATTAGTACTTTCAAGGGATACAATTGTACAGAGGGATAAAAATAGTACCAACTAAACGACTACAACTAGAATGATAAATTTCTAATTGCGTAGAAACGTCAAGGGGGTAAAAATGGTACCAACCAAATGGAATAATGGAATTCGGTGTATACATTCCTCTGACTGCATAGACACGCAAAATAAAAAGTTTTTTTTTCCAAATTCGTACTTTTTCTTTTACGGCAAAAATTGGTTGAATCATGAAGTTAGGTTATTTTGCACTATGTACGTCTGATAATGGATTTTCAAAATTTGTACTTTTGAAATTCAAATAGAATGGAAATACAACCAAATGTAGCAACCACTATCTACCAATATTTACGGCTTTGAAAATATTTTTTGAATTGACGTATTGGTAGCCTTGCCTTATAAGAGTGGTTTGAAATAATTAAAATATTATATTTATTTATAAAATTTGTTTTGGTTTGGCTATATTAAAAAAATTATATTTTCCTGTAATATTACTGCACTTCTGCGAAAACTGGAATGCAATCAATGGTGGAGGGTATAAAAAGTTCGGCCCGGCCGAACTTAACTCCGTTTTTACTTGTTTTTATTTTAAATTACAGCCAAAAAACATCGGAAGGTTATTTTTGCGCCACCTTGTATTTACCCTGATTTAGGCGAACGACATATTCATTGCAAAGACTCTCGCACTGGTGGTGTGTGTTGATTGGTTAGTCAACGAGATAGATCTTTTTTGCTTACATTGGAAACTTCAATATAAATTATTATGAAACTCTTTCATAAAATTAATTTCTTCATAAAATCTATGAACACTTTCATAAATCATATTATGAAAAATAATCCATTTTTATGACAAAAGTTCTCCGAATGAAGAACTACATTTCATAGTTACTAAGTTTGTTTAATGTTTCATAAATTCTATGACACTTTTCATTGATTTGTGCTTTATGAAACATGTTTCATACATTTTATGAAATGTTTCTTTGGCGACTTTTTAATGAAAACTTTCACTGAGGTTAAGACAAAATCATAAATATTATGAATATAATTCTTTCAGTGTATATATCGAGATTAAAACTACTCTTTCTAATGCCCTCTATCGTGCTAACCCCATTACTTCCTATTGTTTTGTACAATCCGCCAAGCAATTTACTGGAAAATGCTGACAAATGAACTGCAGCAGAATGCGAACCATCGAACTGAATGGAAAATAAATATCTTTAAATGGCATTGCAAATAACTAACTATTCATTGGTAGTAGTTGCTGCCAATATCTTTGCTTTGCTTTGATTTTTTCTCTTTTCTGTATCTGCTGGTATTCCTATAATAGTCCTTTGGAATATCCTTTGGATTTTTTAACCCATTTAACGCTCCATTTCTGCCGAGGACCTTGCTTTCTTCTGGCTTAATTTTTTCTCGTTCGTTTTTCTTCACCACCACTTCCACTTTAAACATCCTGAGGGGCACTTCCGTCGTCTACACAAACATATTTTCTTTAAGGCGCAATGCGTCTTCGTTTTTTGCTCGCTTCTTCTCCTTTGGCGCCTTGTCTCTCTCTCTCTCTCTCTCACGCTATCGACTGTGCTGCTGTGTCTTCTCATTTTGGTATGTTTTTATTTTATTTAAACGTCGGCGAAAACTTTATAATCTGTTAATTATTTGTCTTATGCCAAGTTAGCGAAATTTTATTGCTTCCCTTGAGTCTTGAATTCTCATGCTACACAATCTTTTTTTCTGCTTGCTTGCTTGCGGTACACATTGATGGCGGCATGTTTGGTAGGGTAATGCCGATGGTCGATGAAACCAACAATTTTTAAGGTAAGTTCAATACTTTTGCAGCGTTGGGGCGAGATGGGACAAAACGGGATGAAAATGGTACCAATCAAACGACAACGGCTAGACACATGAAATTCGGTGAGAAATTCGGTAAAATAAAGGGATTTTTTGAAATTCGTAAGGGTTAAAATGAGGAAAAAGGCATAAATTTGGTACCAACTAAAGGGTTGCAGCTAGAATTATATATTTCGATGAGTATTCTTCTGACTGTAGAAACGAGCAAAATAAAGGAAATTTTCCTAATTTTTAGTTGGTAAAAACGAGCCGAAGGGGGATAAAAATGGTACCAATGAAACAGCTGCTGCTGCCAGAATAACGCAAATAAGTGTATACTTCGCTCAGCCTGCGTAGGATCGAAAAATAAAGCGAACTTTCAATATTCACATTTTTAGGCCAAAAAATGGCAAGAAGGGATAAAAATGGCACCAATCGAACGGTTGCTGCTAGAGTCTTGAAATTATAAAAGTATACAAATGGTACCGCCCAAATGGTTGCTGCTAGAATAAAAAAAATCGGTGTGAATTTCTCTGGCCGTATAGACGTGCAAAATGAAGAAAATTTTCCATTTTTTTTACTTTTGGTAGAAAACGGGGAGAAAGGGGATAAAAATGGTACTAATCAAAGGGCGCAGTTAGAACAATGAAAATCGGTGTATACATTCCTCTGATTGCATAGATAAGTAAAATACGCGGATTTTTCAAAATTCGTACTTTTGTGGGTTAAAATGAAAAAAGGGGATAAAAATAGTACAAATCTATGACCGCAGTTAGAGTCATGAAATTCGGAGTATACATTCATCTGATTGTGTAAACACGGAAAATAAACTGATTTTTCGATATTCGTACTTTTTGGGGTTAAAATGAAAAAAGGGGATAAAATAGTACCAATCAAATGACCGCAGCTAGAGTCATGAAATTCGGAGTATGCATTCCTTTGACTACGTAGACATGAAAAATAAAGCAATCTTTCCATATTCGCCCTTTAAGGGTCAAAATGTGAAAAGGGGGACATAATTGGTACGGACCAAATCGCTGATCCTATAATGATAAAAATCGGTGTGTGAATTTATTTACTGTATAGTTATACAAAATATGGGAGTTTTTCGAAATTTGTACTGTTAAGGGAAAACGGGGAGAAAGGGGATAAAAATGGTACCATACAAACCGCTGCTGCTAGAATAATGAAATGAGCAAAAAGGGATAAAAATGGTACCGACCAAATTACTGCAACTAGAATGATAAAATTCGGTTTGTAGATTTGACTAACTGGATAGACCTTCAAAATAAAGGAGTTTTTCGAAATTTGTACTTTTGGTAGAAAAAGGGTAGAAAGGGGATAAAAATGGTACCAATGAAACGGCTGCAGATACAACAATGAAAATCGGTGCATAATTCGCTCCACCTGCATAAACTCGAAAAATAAAGCGATCTATCAATATTCGTACTTTTGGGGACAAAATGGGTAAAAGGGATAGAATGGGTACCAACCAACTTGGTGCTCCTAGAATGATAAATTTCGGTGTGTACATTTATCTTAATGTATAGACCTGCAAAATAAATGAGTTTTTCGAAATTTGTACTTTTAAGGGAAAACGGGGAGAATGGGGATAAAAATGGTACCAAACGAACCACTGTTGCTAGAGTAATGAAAATAGGTGCTTAGTTAGCTCCGCCTGCATAGACTCCAAAAATAAAGCGATCTTTCGATATCAGTACTTTTAGGGTGAAAATGAGCAAAAAGGGATAAAAATGGTACCAACCAAATTGCTACCCCTAGAATGATAAAATTCGGTGTGTATATTTATCTTACCGCATAGACTCGCAAAATAAAGGAGTTTTTCGAAAATTATACTTTTAAGGGAAAACTGGGAGAAGGGGGATAAAAATGGTACCAATCAAACTGCTGCTGCGAGAATAATGAAAATCGGTATATATTTCGCTCTGTATGCTTAGACGCGAAAATATGGGTATTATTTCAATATTCGTACTTTTTGGGGCAAAATGGATAAGAAGGGATAAAATTAGTACCGACCAAATGGCTGCAGCTAGAATTATAAAATTCGGTTTGTATGTTCCCCTGACTGTATATACCTGCAAAATAAAGGAGTTTTTCGAAATTTGTACTTTTAGGGAAAACGGTTAGAATGGGGATAAAAATGGTACCAATCAGACCTCTGTCGCTAGAATAACGAAAGTCGGTGTATAGTTCGCTCTGCAGAGACTCGAAAAATAAAGCGATCTTTCGATATTCGTACTTTTAGGGCCAAAATTAGATTAGATTTTTACATTTCTCTGACTACGCAGACGCGTAAAATAAAACGGCTTTCTCCAAATTAGTACTTTTAGGGGCAACATGAGCTAAAAGGGTAAAACTGGTACCAATCAAAAGGATGTAAACAGTTTTTTCAGTGTTATTTGAGAGTGATCAAACAGCTGTAGACAGATTTTTTGTTGCATAGTGTTATTTGCGTTCGTTCCTTACCATCCTCAAATTCTTTATTTATTTGCCTACGGTTGCAGTAGGTACTCCGCATACGCATCATGCCCATTCCCACACCAATAGTAGTAGTGAAGTGAGTATTTGCTGCTGCTACCCACATAACCGAACCGACGCGTCGTATCTACTGGGAACTTGGAAAGTTGCTCCTATTGCCGCGTTTGTTGTCTTCGCAGGCAATGGTGACGATGGTGGCGGTGTTATATGTTCAGTTAGTGTCCTTTTACATAAAAAAACTGAGACTTTTAACTGCCAACAGTCTTAGTTTTCTCCCATATATCTTTCTTTCGTTCCTTCTGCTTCTTTTTTTTTTTTTGCATCTGAGTGGGAACATTTCGTATTGGGAAGATAGATAGATGGTGGTGGTGGTGTAGTCGGAGTAGGTGCTTTGGATTTGATGCAGCATAAATTGTACCGTCGCCGTTCATTTTACTCGTATTATGTGCCAAGCGACCGAGCATAAGGAGCAGAAAGTGCGTCAAAGGTGTTTACGTTGGAATATAAATATTCGTGTGCGTCTGAGTGTGGGGGGAGTGTGCTTTTGAGAAGGATGAAGATATATCCTGCTTGTGTCCAAGTAACAAAGTTTAAGCTGTGTCTTAAAAAAATGCAATAAAATAAAATTGTCAAGGCTAATATCAGGCATTACTTTTCATTTTGTAGCAGCAGCAGACAGAAGCAGAAGAAAAAATTACACAAATTTAATTGGACAGTTTTATGTTTATTTGTGATAATTTCAATTAACATTCATAAAGGTCGGGATATAGCCAAGATTATGCTAGGTGACGCTAAGGTTTAGTGGAATGTATACCTATCTAAAATTGTCCATATTAAATTGTGAGAAATTACGTTGTACGATGAAGGCACGTTAGCTTCTGAGCCAGCCATATGTCTAATGATTGTAAATTGGTTGGTAGGATTGAAAATGGGGTGATATCTGTCTAGAGAGTAAAAGAACTGAAAGTACTAATAACTACAGTATTTAAGTAAAATTTTGAAAATTTCTGAGTTCATTTTGTCAAAATGATTTTCCAAAATTCATACTTTAATTTAGACGGTGAAATAGGGCAAAAAGGTATAAAAGTGGTACCAATGAAACGATAACAGCTAGGCACATGAAATTCGTAACATATCTTTAATTGTGCACTTTTATGGTGAACAATTGAAAAAAGGATACAAAAATGGTACCAAATTTGTAGTGTACATTTTTCAAAAATTGTAGTTTTAGGAGAAAAATGAGACGAAAAGAGCTAAAAATTGTACTAACTAAACCGATGCTGCTACAACAATGAAATTCGGTGCATGCGTCACTCTGTCTGCGTAGACGCGAAAAGTACAGAAATATTTCGATATTCTTACCTTTAGGGTGAAAATGGGGAAAAGGTGATAAAATTGGTACCTATGAAATGGCTGCAATATTCGTTTTATCACAATTTTTATACCCTCCGCCTCCAGGATGGGGGTATACTAACTTTGTCATTCCGTTTGTAACACCTTGAAATATCCACCTGAGACCCTATAAAGTATATATATTCTTGATCGTCATAAAATTCTAAGACGATCCGTCCGTCTGTTGAAAGCACGCTAGCTTCTAAACGAAAGGAGCTAGAATGTTCAAATTTTCCATAAATACGTCTGATAGTCGTAGATCGGTTGGGATTGAAATGGGACGAAATCGGCCCAAAGGGAAAAATTTTTCCCTCACAAGGACTAAAAATACCCATAATAATCCCTAATATTTTAGCGTATTTAAGCATGTTTTTTGAATATGTCTGTTTATATTTGCTTGATATTTGGTATGCGCATTCTCCTTATAGCAAAAACGTGCACCAAAAAGTGATTCTTATTTGTAGGGGGTGAAATGGGGCAAAAAAAGGGATAAAAATGGTACATATTACAACAGCTAGAAACACGAAATTCGGTGTATACATTCCTCTAATTGAGTAGATACATAATATAAAATATATTTTTTCAAATTCGTCCTTTTAAGGGGTAAAATAGGAATAGAGGGATAAAAATGGTACCAACAAAACGGCTGTACCTAGAATAATGAAATTCGGTATATACATTTCTCTGATTGCATAGATAAGTAAAATACACGGATTTTTCAAAATTCGTACATTTTGGGGTTAAAATGAAAAAAGGGGATAAAAATAGTACCAATCAAATGACCGCAGCTAGAGTCATGAAATTCGGAGTATAAATTCCTCTGACAGTGTAGACACGGAAAGTGAACTGATTTTTCGAAATTCGAACTTTCAAGGGATACAATGGTACAGAGGGATAAAAATAGTACCAACTAAATGACTACAGCTGGAATGATGAAATTCTAATTGCGTAGATACGTCAAGGTGTTAAAAATGGTACCAACCAAATGGGCTCAGCTGGAATCATGGCATTAGGTGCATTCCTCTGACTGCATAGACACGCAAAATAAAAAGTTTTTTTTCCAAATTAGTACTTTTTCTTTTACGGCAAAAATTGGTCGAATCATGAAATTAAGTTATTTTGCACTATGTACGTCTGATACTGGATTTTCAGAATTTGTACTTTTGGAATTAAAATAGAATGAAAATACAACCAACTGTAGCACCCACTATCTACCAATATTTATGGTACTTAAGCTTTTTGAAAATATAGATATAAGAATATTTATTTTTTGATTTGAAATAAATAATGGTTAGGTTTGGCTATATTAAAAAATTTATATTTTCCTGTAGTATTACTGCACTTCTACGAAAACCGACAACCTCTGCAATCCATGGTGGAGGGTATATAAAGATCGATTTTATCGATATCTCGCATAATTATCGAGTTATCGGTCTTAAAGTCCGGACAATAGGAAAAAGTAGTGTTTTTAATGAGATAGATATAAAATCGGAAAATAAAAAAATACATTTATCGAACTTAAAGTATGAAAAAATCGAAAAAAAATATTGAAAATGAAGATTAAAGATAGTTTTTTTTTTCTTTGAAGTAACATTACTTTAGCTTCATTATATATTGTGGACAAGTTGTGAAAAATATTTAAAATGGCAGAAGCAAAGAGACACACGAAGGTATAGGGTAAGTGTTCCAATAGTCGGCACTTTAACTTTTTTTGTTTTGTAACTGATGTCCTTACGAATTTTAACAAAAAGAAATAAATAATTGATTAATTGATATATTTTGTAAAATTCATGGGATTTACAAGTAGTCGGCATACTACTACATACTCATCTCACCACATTGCGTCATTAGATAAAGGGAGCTGACTATATTTGCAATACAAACTTCATTTTATATAAATATTTAACTATCGCTATTCATATTTATTTACGTTGGAATTATAAAATGCCGACTACTGGTACATGCCGAAATTGGGGACATTTACCCCCCATCCACTTTTAAAAGTGAAAAATTATTTGATTTGTTATAGAAACAATTACAAGAATGACGTTGGTTCTCAATTAATATTTTTTTCATTACACATAATTTTTGTCGAATTTCCACAATAGTAATTTTTGCAAAATTTACCCCAATTATAAAAATAATAGGCCTCTTCGATTGGGGCTTACTTGCTCAGCATTAAGAGACTTGACAAGGTGGCAACATTTTAATCCATTGATTTTATTTAAATCAGATTGATTTTATTTAATCAGAGATAACAAGTAAAAACGGCGTTATGTTCGGCCGGGCCGAACTTTATATACCCTCCACCATGAATTGCATTCCACAGTGGTTGTCGGTTTTCGTAGAAGTGCAGAAATATTACAGGCAAATATAATTTTTTTAAAATAGCCAACCCAAATACAAATATTGAAAAAATAATTTTATAAATAAATGTAATATTTTAATTATTTATTTCAAATCAAAAAATAAATATTCTTATATTTATATTTTCAAAAAGCTTAAATACCATAAATATTGGTAGATAGTGGGTTGGTTGTATTTCCATTCTATTTTAATTTCAAAAGTACAGTGCAAAATAACCTAACTTCATGATTCAACAAATTTTTGCCGTAAAACAAAAATTTCGAATTGGGAAAAAAAACTTTTTATTTTGCGTGTCTATGCAGTCAGAGGAATGTATACACCGAATTTCATTATTCTAGGTACAGCCGTTTGGTTGGTACCATTTTTATCCCTCCGTACCCATTGTATCCCTTGAAAGTAAGAATTTGGAAAAAAACCTTTTATTTTTCATGTCTACGTAGTCAAAGGAATGTATACTCCGAATTGCATGGCTCTAGCTGCGGTCATTTGGTTGGTACTATTTTTATCCCCTTTTTCTATTTTGACCCCAAATAGTACGAATTTCGAAAAATCAGTTTATTTTCATTGTCTGCACAGTCAGAGGAATGTATATTCAGAATTTCATGGCTCTAGCTGCGGTCATTTGATTGGTACTATTTTTATCCCCCTTTTTCATTTTAACCTCAAAAAGTACGAATTTTGAAAAATATGTGTGTTTTCCTTGTCTATGCAATCAGATGAATGTATACACCGAATTTCATTATTCTAGGTACAGCCGTTTGGTTGGTACCATTTTTATCCCTCTATTCCCATTTTACCCCTTAAAAGTACGAATTTGGAAAAAATACTTTTATATTATGTATCTACTCAATTAGAGGAATGTACACACCGAATTTCGTGTTTCTAGCTGTTGTCGTTTAATATGTACCATTTTTACCCCTTTTTTGCCCCATTTCACCCCCTACAAATAAGAATCACTTTATGGTGCACGTTTTCGCTATAATGGGAATGCGCATACCAAATATCAAGCAAATATAAACAGACATATTCGAAAAACATGCTTAAATACGCTAAACTATTAGGGATTATTATGGGTATTTTTAGTCCTTGCGAGGGAAAAATTTTTCCCTTTGGGCCGATTTCGCCCCATTTCAATCCCAACCGATCTACGACTATCAGACGCATTTATGGAAAATTTGAACGTTCTAGCTCCTTTCGTTTAGATGCTAGCGTTCTTTCAACAGACGGACATGGCTAGATCGTCTTAGAATTTTATGACGATCAAGAATATATATACTTTATAGGGTCTCAGGTCGATATTTCAAGGTGTTACAAACGGAATGACAAAGTTAGTATACCCCCATCCTGGAGGTTGAGGGTATAAAAATCTGGCACCACCTTACTCTGTAGCTAAGAGAGTAGTTAGCTACTTTCATGTTAAGCGACTAAATTCCATACAAATATTAAGCTAGTAAACCCAATCGTACAGGCCTAATATGTTGTGAATTTAACATTTATGAATTCTTACTTTATAAAGAGTGATTCTTTAGCTATTATCTTTTTGACAACACTTGTTTAAACAGCTGACGCACGTTTCGTGTTTTGTTTCACTGTCAAACATCTTCAGTTTGGTCTATAATTTAACCATGAATCGTCTTACAAACGAACAACGCTTGCAAATTATTGAATTTTATTATCAAAATGCGTGCTCTGTTAAGAAAGTTCATTGCGCGCTTCCATTTTATGGTCAGTTTAATCGACCCACTGAAGCGGCTATTCGGGCTATTGTGACTAAATTTCGCACCAAATTTACATTGTTGGACATTAAACCACCAACACGCTTACGTAGAGTGCGAACTGAAGAAAATATCCCAGCTATATCGGTCAGTGTTAATGATGACCATCAATTATCAATTCGTCGCCGTTCGCAGCAATTGGTCCTCTGTTACTCAAAAACGTGGAAATGCCAAAATTGGACTAAGCGGATGGACCATTTGAGGCGCAGTCAAGGTCAACATTTGCATGAAATAATCTTCAAACATTAAACTATATGGACCGTACTATTAATTCACATAAAATATATATGTATATAGCTTTTAAAAAATCACCCTTCACTCAAACTGAAACATTAATCTTAAATTATTGTACAACCTGATATTAAGTACTTACAATAAATACAATAAAAATAAGGTAGTTATAGATAATTAAAGGGTTTTTTCTTCTAATTTTCGATTTTGTATCGAAAAAATCGATAATGTCCCATATCCCTCGAAAACTAAGCGATATATCAATAACATGCCCACCAATTTTTCTTACAATTCTTCTCAAGTTTTCTTACTTCATATTTATTTTAGTTAGGTCTCCACCCGAAAATCAACTCCACTTCTTTTGGGGCTATATGTCTTGGATATTCCACTAACCGCTCATGTTGAAGGGTGTATAAAATTCGCCCAGGGCGATTGTAACACGTCATTTTTATTTGTTAGTACTACTGCATTTGCTTGCTATATTTAAATAAAAATAACAAAACCAATTATTGTTCTCTGCTGTCCTCTTTGAGGCCAGTTATAAATTCTGATCGCCCCATAATACGTGTCTTTCAACTGAGTTGTTGTCGCCGGCGTCGGACGATCATCTTTTTTTATTTAAACGTATCTATCATTTATTTGTTATTTTTCTGGGTCAATGAAATTTCTTTTCTCCCCCATGTGGTAATTGGCGTTTTAAGTATATTTTATCATGGCTGTGGAAATTGCTGCTCCCCCGTTATTTGTTGCGATCATTTCATGATTTTAATTTTTTCCCCAGGGTAATGATGATGATCACACAAAGTGGGAATGATTCAATACTTCTTATTTGCAGGTTATTGTCGCGTAGCTTCCATTCCAGTTGTATACGAACAACAATGAACGTATTTGACTCGGGAAAAGTTAGCTACCCCAAAAATGTTGTCATATGCATACCGGTCTGCTGTCAAGCGACTGTTCTAAATAAATTGCAAAAATATGATCATTTCGAATACAGGTAATTATGTATGAGGATCATACTCCCCTCATACTTCATTACCTCCTATCCGAGGCACAACGATCTGACAAAATATTTGGGAAAAAACTCCTCAAAATTGTGTTATCCATAACTCGCTTAGTTATCGGAGTTAAAAGTTTGAAAAAAATCGTTTTTTTTTGTTCCAATGGTCTCAGAAACGAAATCTTTTTTAGTTATCGATTATTGGTTTACAATCGATAACTCGTTTTTTTGTTCCAATGGTCTCAGAATCGAAATCTTTTTTAGTTATCGATTATTAGCTTACAATCGATAACTATGAAAGTTATCGGTAACTACGAAAGTTATCTATTGTGAAAAATTTTCATGTTGCAATCATATTACATCTGAAATCGAGTGTTCTATAAAAAAAAGCATGCAATTTCCCATATTTTAAGGAAAAATTTTAAAATATTCGGATTGTTTTTATATTTCGATAACTACGCTCGTTATCGAAAAATTTACTTTATTGCCTATTTTTTAATTTTTTTCTATAAAATTAATTTTTCCGATATTTTCAGTTTCGATAACTCGAAAGTTATCGAAAAATTTTAATCGATTTTTTAGTTATCAAAAAATATATATTTTATTTTTGAATATTACTTACTTTTCCTGTCTATTTTTAAATTATCTATAAAAGTCAATTTTTACGATATTTTTAGTTTCGATAACTCGAAAGTTATGGACAAATTTTGCTCGATTTTTTTAGTTATCCAAAAAAAATATTTTATTTTTAATAGTACTTACTTTTCCTGACTATTTTTAAATTATCTATAAAAGTCAATTTTTCCGATATTTTCAGTTTCGATAACTCGAAAGTTATGGACAAATTTTGCTCGATTTTTTGTTATCCAAAAAAAATATTTTATTTTTTAATATTACTTACTTTTTCTGACTATTTTTAAGTTTTCTATAAAAGTTAATTTTTTTCCGATATTTTCAGTTTCGATAACTCAAAATTTATCGAAAAATGTTACCCGATTTTTTAGTTATCGAAAAAAATATTTTATTTTTTTAATATTGAGCTCATTTTGCAAAAAATCAATATTTCTTTCGATTTTTTTTTTTCAAACTTTAACGTCCGAGATGTCGATACATTGTCCACCAATTTTTCAATATTTTGTATCTATCATGTGACCAAACCTTATTTATCTCAAATGATGTAGAGTATAGGGTGAACAATAGTCATAGCAGTCAATATTTTTTTCGTATAACACTTTGTTATTGTTCTACATATGCATGTACGTACCTTAGCGAGGCCCAATTTGTATGAAAACCCACAAAGTACTCGAATCTTTTTAATATAAAGAGTGATTTTTTTGAGGTTAGGATTTTCATGCATTAGTATTTGACAGATCACGTGGGATTTCAGACATGGTGTCAAAGAGAAAGATGCTCAGTATGCTTTGACATTTCATCATGAATCGTCTTACAAACGAACAACGCTTGCAAATTATTGAATTTTATTATCAAAATGCGTGCTCTGTTAAGAAAGTTCATTGCGCGCTTCCATTTTATGGTCAGTTTAATCGACCCACTGAAGCGGCTATTCGGGCTATTGTGACTAAATTTCGCACCAAATTTACATTGTTGGACATTAAACCACCAACACGCTTACGTAGAGTGCGAACTGAAGAAAATATCGCAGCTGTATCGGCCAGTGTTAATGATGACCACCAATTTTCGATTCGTCGCCGTTCGCACCAATTGGGTCTCTGTTACTCAAAAACGTGGAAATGCCAAAATTGGACTAAGCGGATGGACCACCAAAGACGCAGCCGCGGTCAACATTTAAATGAAATTATCTTCAAAAAGTAAATGTCATGGACCAATCTAACGTTTCAAATAAAGAACCGATGAGATTTTGCAAATTTTATGCGTTTTTTTTAAAAAAAAAGTTATCAAGCTCTTAAAAAATCACCCTTTATTTCAGATTGCTATATCGACAACCCTTCGAACCACGAATACAAAATGTCATCGCGCTACTAAAACATGAAGTCCATGACTTGGTTGCATCGTTATCATAAGCTGTCATATTTGTAAAAAGATTAGCTTAATGTTTATTTGTGGGCCACGCCAATGTACATATATACATTCCCCTTTGTTCTTTTACCCATTTATGTACGGCTGTATATACACGTAAACATTTGTAATTTCTCAAATTTCGTGCTGTTAGTAATCATCAGTTCCTGTTATTTCTGTAGTTAAGTTTTCACTTTGACAACGCCGTGATCGTAGCCGGGACAAGGTTATTATGATGATGCATGGATGTTCATCATTCCCTCAGCAAACAAATTTATACGATCACTTTTGTGAACGAAAATACGGCGTATACAAACTAATCCATATATGTGTCGAATATATTACCGGTATCTGGGTGGATTTGCTGGCATGGCAACACCGTGCTCGCTCTGCAAGTCAGTATGCAGAGCGATAGAGTACAAATGTTGCCATTTATCAAAGAGATCACGGGACAACGAACAACAATCGCCGCCTCGGAATTGTTTAGATTTATTACCAGAAACGTAACAATTTTCAAATATTTACACGCAGTAATGCAAAAATTATTAATATGTTTTACAATTAAATTATGGTCGAAGTCGAGCACCTAAATATTCATCCCAAATTCCAATATTGTCCTAAGCATTCATATTCATCTATTTTCATTAAACGTACAATAATATAATGAAAAAGCGTTGAGCGTAGTTTCTTATTCACGGTTCGTAACTACTGTGAAACAAGACTGACAGTTTTAAATTCGAAATTCAAAAGTAGACTTTATTAATTATTTATTAACTATCAGCACTGTTTCACAGTAGTTTCAAATCACTGAATTCTTCTTGAATAAGAGTTTTTAAAATTGGATTTTGTGTTCGAAACTTTTGTTCTTATATCGAATTATCTTTAAATGCGAAAATGAAGAGATTAGTTGAAAACACATGGCATTTTGAAGCTATAGGACCACGTAATATTTTAAATGTGACGTACCTATTACTTTGACTTTGAAAGGTAGAATAACATTCATTTTTATACCCTCCACCTCCAGGATGGGGGTATATTCACTTTGCCATTCCGCGTGTAACACCTTGAAATATTCAACGGAGACCCCATAAAGTATATATATTCTAGGTCGTGGTAAAATTCTAAGACGATTTAGCCATGTCCGTCTGTCTGTCCGTCTGTCTGTTGAAAGCACGATAGCGGCCGAACGAAATGAGCTAGGAGGTTCAAATTTTTCCTAAATGTGTCTTATGGTTGCAGATCGGTTGGGATTGAAAGTGGACGAAATCGGTCCAGAGGGACAAATTTTTCCCTCACAAGGACTGAAATTACCCCTAATATTTAGAGTATTTCAGCATGTTTTTTGAACATATTAGCTTGTATTTACTTGATATTTGCAATTCGCATTCCCTTTATAGCATAAAAGGGCACCATAGAGTGATTTTTATTTGTAGGGGGCGAAATGGGACTAAAAGGGATAAAAATAGTACCTATCAAACGGCAACAGATAGAAACACGAAATTTGCCGTGTACATTCCTCTAATACTTGTATATTATGTATCTAATATACAAGTATTTTTTCTAAATTTGTACTTTTAAGGGGTTAAATGGGGATAGAGGGATAAAAATAGTACCATCCAAACGGCTGCACCTAGAATAATGAAATTCGGTGTATATATTCCTCTGATTGCGTACACACAAAATAATAATGGAAATTTTTGAAATTCGTACTTTTAAGGTGTAAATTGGAAAAAGGGGATAAAAATTGTACCAAACAAATTGATGCAGCTAGAACCATGAAATTCGCGGTATACATTCCTCTGACTGAGTGACACGAAAAAAAACGTTTTTCCAAATTCGTACTTTCAAGGGATTCAATGGGAGCAGAGGGATAAAAATGGTACCAACTAAAAGGTCGTACTTTTAATGGGTAAAATGCGAAAAAGGGGATAAGAATGGTACCAACAAAATGGCCACAGATAGTATCATGGAATTGGGTATATACATTCATCTGAGTGCATAGCCACGTAAAATAATTTTTTTCCAAATTCGTACTTTATTTTGTTGCTTTTACGACTAAAAATGGTAGAATCATGAAGTTGTCTTATACTGCGTACGTGAGAGATAAGGTATTTTCAAAATGTATACTTTTGAATTTAAAGTAGATGGAAATACAACCAACCAAAGGACTGTAGCTGAAAATACAGTCTCTATCCCCAAATTTTATGCATTGAAGTATTATTTCCATTATATATATACATAGTATAACAATATTGGTAGCCTTGGCTTATTAGTAGCCTTGGCTTATTAATTAAATTTCAGATTTTTATACATTTGAAATTTGTTGCGGACATTCCTCTTGTATCTGGGAAGCACCACAAAGAAAATAAATCTTTTATCGGGCAATAATATGACAACAGCTAGAATCATGAAATTTGGTGTGTACATCCCTCTTCGAAATTCGTACTTTTAAGGGATATAATTGAAAAAGAGGGATCAAAATGGGACCTTCTAAACCGCTGAAGTTGATATCATGAAATTCGGTGTATATATTCGGTGTGTATTCGGTGGTCTGACTATGAAGACTCGAAACAAAAAGGTGTTTTTCCAAATTTGTACATTTGGGCGGAGAATGGGGCGAATGGGGATATGTTTAAAATTTGTACTTTTCTTATCAAAATAATGCAGTCACTTTGTCTGTATTTGAAAATGCTTCTCCCTAATGGCGACTGACAATCGCCTAATATTTTCGGCAGGTGAGGTACGGAGAAACCACACGAGACTATTGAGAAGCCAATGCATCCACAACGAGTCACTGTTTGGTGTAGATTTTCAGCTGGCGTTATCATTGGGCCATGTACGGAAAAATTGGGTTGATCGGATGAGGCACTGCCGAATCAGTCGTGGTATGAATGATATTGTGTTCCCTTATTAAATGACAAAGTTCAATCTCTCCAATAAAACCAGAAATTTGAAAAAAGTAATCAGTACTTTTTTATAGCCTATTCTAATTTAACATTTTAAATGGCCCACCCTATATATCATTTTAAGTGTTTCAAACATAGTTGTATTTAATTTTCATATTATTGTAGAAGTAAGAGAATTTCAATAAATTAAGTTTTTGCTTAAATTGATTTAGTCATACGTGAAGACGACATCTACTTCTTCAAGAAGGGCCACAAATTCTGCATTTATTCATAGATAAATAGAATAGATAATAATAAATAAATAAATTAGAAAATAGAACGAAATATTCTTGTATCTATTTTGTAAAGGAGCTTTTCGTGCTAAAATCTTGGGGAAAAAATCGTTTGCGTCTACAAAGAGTGTCATAACTACTACATTTATCAATAGATATTACTATAGATAGATATACAATAGATATACACTCCACGAGAGTATTATGTCTTTGTGCATTTGTTTGTAACACCCAAAAGGAAGGGAGAAAGACCGATTGCTAATTATACCGATCGGCTTAGAATCACTTTCTGAGTCGTTTTAGCAATGTCCGTCTGTCCATCTATTGTTGTAATCACGATACAGGTCGCAATTGTAGCCAGAACTAAACGAAACATTGCCCAACGCTATTTAATTTGAAGAAAATCGGTTCAGATTTAGATATAGCCCCCATACGAATTTCACTCCCGATTTGACCCTTTTCACTCTAGATACCACATATTTCAACAGATTTTCTTCAAAATTGGCAAAACATCTTATAGTTCCTCTAGAAACACCTGTGGCAAAAATGTGTTAGATCGGTTCAGATTTATATATAGCTCCCATACAAATTTCGCTCCCAATTTGAATTTTTACGCTGGAAACTGGAAACACCTGTGGTAAAAATGTGTTAGATCGGTTCAGATTTATATATAGCTCCCATACAAATTTCGCTTCCAATTTGAATTTTTCCGCTCCAGAATACACATATTTCAACAGATTTTCTTCAAAATTGGCAAAACATCTTATAGTTCCTCTAGAAACACCTGTGGTAAAAATGTGTTAGATCGGTTCAGATTTATATATAGCTCCCATACAAATTTCGCTCCCAATTTGAATTTTTCCGCTCTAAAATCCACATATTTTAACAGATTTTCTTCAAAATTAACAAAACACCTTATATTTCAATTGGAAACACCTGTGGTAAAAATGTGTTAGATCGGTCCAGATTTATATATAGCTCCCATACAAATTTCGCTCCCAATTTGAATTTTTCCGTTCCAGAATCCACATATTTTAACAGATATTCTTCAAAATTCGCAAAACATCTTATATTTCCACTGGAAACACTGTGGTAAAAATGTGTTAGATCGGTTCAGATTTATATATAGCTCCCATACAAATTTCGCTCCCAATTTGAATTTTTCCGCTATAGAATCCTCAGATTTTCGTCAAAATTGACAAAACACCTTATATTTCAACTGGAAACACCTGTGGTAAAAATGTGTTAGATCGGTTCAGATTTATATATAGCTCCCATACAAATTTCGGTCCCAATTTGAATTTTTCCGTTCCAGAATCCACATATTTTAACAGATTTTCTTCAAAATTCGCAAAACATCTTATATTTCCACTGGAAACACCTGTAGTAAAAATGTTTTAGATCGGTTCAGATTTATATATAGCTCCCATACAAATTTCGCTCCCAATTTGAATTTTTCCGCTCCAGAATCCACATATTTTAACAGATTTTCATCAAAATTGGCAAAACATCTTATATTTAAACTAGGTACACCTATGGTGAAAATGGGTCACATCGGTTCAGATTTACATATAGCTCTCATACAAATTTCGTTGCCCCAGAAACAGCGTATTTTCAGAGAATTTCTTAAAATTGAGCTTAACAAGTTATACTTCAACTAGAAGAACTTATTGTGAAAGTTAGTCACTTCATTCCATGTTTGGATATAGCCCCGTTACAAATATTATTCTCGATTTGACAAATTGGACCAGGTCATATTAGCCTGTGATTAGGAAACATTCAAAAAATGTTCCCATTTTCACTTTTTTTACTGAATTGAATTGTATTCCGATAGAAAGTGGAGTGTATCATATAGTCGACCCGCCCGACTTTAGCCTTTCCTTACTTGTTTCCATATAGACATTGTTTTTTTTCGTTAGAATGGTAGCTATACCTAGCATTTCCAAATAACATTGGGATTAAGCCAAACAAAAATGTACTCATCGCTTTGAATTATTTTTACATCGGATTTCATTGGGGCAAAGGTCAATAACCAGAAGAATAAGTACTTACTCCCACCATTACAAATATCGAAAAATAAGTTAAAATTTTGTAACAATTTACATTCGTATTATTTTGAAGGCTGTATGCATTTATTTATTTACAGTCATTATATATTAGTTGGAAATAATCGCGAGACTAATTAGATTAGTCTTTTATTAAATGGTAATGGTAAAAATATTAAACCAAATATATTTTCCGTTGTTTAATTAAAAAACAATTTTTATCTCAATTTTTTGGACACTCTTCCTAAACCACTGTTGCTATGTGAAAGTAAGTACTTTTATTGAACATATAGCGCTCTTATACTTCCAAAATGGCAAAAAATTACCTTGGACAAAATTTTAAATTTTAGTAAATATATTTAAAAAATGTATGTATAATTATGTATATTAATATTTCTTCTTTAATCAAGGGTTAAGAAGAGTTTCAATGAGAAAATATCACGTTCTAGAAACATATCAAAATCTTCGTACAATTAACATTTGTAAATCTGTGAATAATTCTATTTTTAATTCTTCAAATTATTTTTATTATTAGGCCTATTCGATTGGGCTTACTAGGCTTACAATTAAGAGACTTTTTAAGGTGGCATCATTTTTATCCATTGGTTTTATTTAAATAAATCAAAGTTAAAAATCTGGCACATTACTCGTTAACGAAGAGAGTTGTAAGCTACTTTCTTGTTAAGCGAGTAAATTCCATGCAAATATTAAGCTAGTAAGCCCAATCGAACATGCCTATTATTGTATAAATAAAACACATTTACAATATTGTTTTAAATAATTTTTATGTATTTAATTTTTGGAGCTGAACATGTGAAATAATTTATAATTTATTTTGATCAATTAGAAAAGCCGAAATATTCTCAGATTTTTTATTTTAATTTTCTAAAAAATTTCCTCTTTTGCTGATTTTTTCCTTTAATTTCTTTAAAGCATAAACGTATGCTATTGTGAATATTTCCTAATTATTACCTGTTCCGAGAAATTTTCTGAAAGCAACCCCAGTTGATATTTCCATTGATTCGGTAAAAAAGCAAAAACGTTTTTCGTGAAATCAATGCATCACAATTCATTTGGAAATGATTGTATTCTGACAACTCCTGATTTTGTCCAATGCTAGTATGGGAACGGAGCAGAGTGCGATATTGCAAACTAACTAAAAACAATTCTTATTGATTAATTCTATTTCGAATTTCTATAATTTCAAGAGATTTTGGGTAATTTTCAAATCAAGATTGTGGGAATATAGTTACACCAGATAGGCAACACTATGAACGAATGACAGACAACAAAGCCCACAAAGTCTGTGTACTCATTCATGATCGTTTCACTGACGTCACCTTAATACCACCTTCAAATGCTGATCGCCTGCTCCGCTGTGTTGTGCAACGTATCGATTTTATTTTTGTTGGCCTCGCGTAACGACGAACGAACGGCGGATGGCCTGGCCGGCCGGCATAGAACGTGACGACGACGGGTACTTAAATTAATTAAGTACGTCGTAGTATATTTTGGTAATATTTAATAATACACTGGCTGATAGAAGTATGGGTACAGTGAGTGGGTTTTTCAGTTTCGTTAGCAGATTTAAAAATTTAATTTTGACTTTGTTTGACTTTCAGGCGCTTATAGAAGAAGTTTTAGACTTCCATATATTTTGAATACATATTGGGAATACCATTTTCAATGGTATAGGGGGTTTAGACACACCAAATGTGTGGGCAAAATCTGAGATAATACGTTTTACATTCTCATCTGCTGTCTCATAAATTCATATTTTGAAGTGTAAAAAGGCCTTTAGGTATTACCGTCTACGTCGTAGACTGACTTAAACACTGTTTACATGAGGGGACTTGTGCCTTCGTCCACAAACTTGTGTCGCAGGAACAAGTCCCACGTGTAAACAGGGTCTTATTCATCTACACCGAAAGTCAATGATTTGTATACCCTCCTCCTAAGGATGGGGGTATATTCACTTTGTCATTCCGTTTGTAACACCATGAAATATTCATCGGTGACCCCATAATAATTCTGGGTCGTGGTAAAATTCTAAGACGATCTATCCATGTCCGTCTGTCTGTTGAAAGCACGCTAGCCGTCGAACGAAAAGAGCTAGGAGGTTCAAATTTTTCCTAAATGTGTCCTCTGGATGCAGATCGGTTGGGATTGAAAGTGGGCGAAATGGGCCCTGAGGGAAAACTTTTTTCCCTAACAAGGACTGAAAATATCCCCTAATATTTGGATTATTTACGCAATGTTTTTGAAAATTTCTGCTTTACATGTGCATGAAATTTGTTGCGGACATTCCTCTTGTAACTTTAAAGCACCAAACAGTAAAAATATTGGCCGCTATGGGACAAATAGGGATAAAAATGGTGCCTTTGATACGACAACAGCTAGAAACATGAAATTCGTTGTGTACCTCCCGATAATTGGATAGACTCGCAAAATAGAGAAATTTTTCCAAAATTATACTTTTTAGAGAAACAATTGGAAAAGAAGGATAAAAATGGTACCAACCAAACCGTTGAAGATGAAATCATGAAACTCGGAGTATGCATTCATTCATCTGAATGTGTAAACGCGAAACATAAAGGAATTTTTCGAAATTTGTCGATTAGGCGTGAAAGGGAAGGGATTAGGAAGAAAATGGGACGAAAAGGGATAAAAATGGTACCAACCTGTAGTTAGAATAGTGAAATTTAATATGTATATTGCTCTGACTGCGTAGACACGAAAAATAAACACATTCGTATCTTTAGGATCAAAATTAGATAGCCAAGCGACTGTAGCTAAAATCATGTTATTCCGTGATTACACTGGTCTGGCTGCGTAGACCCGCAAAACAAGGGTGTTCTTCCAAATTCGTATTTTAAGGCTCAAAATGAACAAAGGAATAAAAGTGGTACCAAACAAACGGCTGTAGCTAGAATCATGAAATTGGGTTCGTACATTCCACTGTGGACTCGAAACATAATGGATCTTAAGTATTAGTAATTTTCGTATCAAAATAGTACAGACAATTGGTCTGTAGCTGAATCAAGATATTCAAGATTGGCACCGAGGGAATGAATGAATAGTAAAACATAACAATTTACTTAATGCAAATGACATATAGTAAAAATAAGTTATGTTCATAAAAAATATCACTATTTTCCACACTTCTCTAAAGTCGACAGCCTCTAATCTGCCGACAATACTGTGGAATGCACTCCGGGGTGGAGGTTATATAAAATTCGGCCAGGCCGAACTTGACGTCTATTTACTTGTTCATTCTGGAGATTTTTTAAACAACATCTGGTTACCCTATAGCCTTGTCACACTGCATACGAAATCTAGCAGAAACGGTGTAAGGTCGATTTACACATGTCAGATCCCATACAAATTTTACATTTGAAAATCGACATTATGTCATTTCTGCTCGCTTTCGCATGCAGTGTGACAAGGCTATTATAAACAAGTAAAAACGGCGTTAAGTTCGGCCGGGCCGAACTTTATATACCCTCCACCATGGATTGCATTCCACAGAGGTTGACGGTTTTCGTAGAAGTGCAGTAATATTGGAGGAAAATATAATTTTTTTAATATAGCCAAACCAAATACAAATCTTGAAAAATTAATTTTATAAATAAAAATATTGGTAGATAGTGGGTGCTACAGTTGGTTGTATTTCCATTCTATTTTAATTCCAAAAGTATAAATTTTGAAAATCCATTATCAGACGTACATAGTGCAAAATAACCTCACTTCATGATTCAACCAATTTTTGCCGTAAAGGAAAAAGTACGAATTTGGAAAAAAACTTTTTATTTTGCGTGTCTATGCAGTCAGAGGAATGTATACACCGAATTCCATGATTCCGGCTGCGCCCATTTGGTTGGTACCATTTTTACCCCTTTACGTTTCTACGAAATTAGAATTTCATCATTCTTGCTGTAGTTGTTTAGTTGGTACTATTTTTATCCCTCTGTACCATTGTATCCCTTGAAAGTACAAATTTCGAAAACTCCGTTTATTTTCCGTGTCTACGCTGTCAGAGGAATGTATACTCAGAATTGCATGACTCTAGCTGCGGTCATTTGATTGGTACTATTTTTATCCCCTTTTTTCATTTTAACCCCAAAAAGTACGAATTTTGAAAATCTATGCAATCAGAGGAATGTATACACCGAATTTCATTATTCTAGGTACAGCCGTTTGGTTGGTACCATTTTTATCCCTCTATTCCTATTTTACCCCTTAAAAGTACGAATTTGGAAAACATACTTTTATATTATGTATCTACTCAATTAGAGGAATGTACACACCGAATTTTGTGTTTCTAGCTGATGTCGTTTAATATGTACCATTTTTATCCCTTTTTGCCCCATTTCACCCCCTACAAATAAGAATCACTTTATGGTGCACGTTTTTGCTATAAGGGGAATGCGCATACCAAATATCAAGCAAATATAAACAGACATATTCAAAATTAAGCATACGCTAAAATATTAGGGATTATTATGGGTTTGTTTAGTGTTTGTGAGGGGAAAATTTATCCCTTTGGGCCGATTTCGCCCCATTTCAATCCCAACCGATCTACGACTATGAGACGTATTTATGCAAAATTTGAACGTTCTAGCTCCTTTGGTTTAGATGCTAGCGTGCTTTCAACAGACGGACGGACGGACATGGCTAGATCGTCTTAGAATTTTATGACGATCAAGAATATATATACTTTATAGAGTCTCAAGTCGATATTTCAAGGTGTTACAAACGGAATGACAAAGTTAGTATACCCCCATCCTGGAGGTGGAGGGTATAATTACAAACTTGACCCATACTTTTGGCCGCCATTGTTTGTATGATCATATTGGTGTATTTTGCTGTATTCGAATAAGTACAAATGGTTTCACAGTTTTTGTTGCATTTACTCAGGCCCGTAGAAAAACGCTGATCTCCCGTTAAGTGTGTGGTTTAAAATATCGATTTAATCGTCATGGTTAATTTTAATTCTGTGTGCCAGCCAATAGGGGGTTTGTTCTTCATGTTGTATGTATGTTATGAATCATCGTTAGATATATGTCCCAGTTTGTGGCCCAGCAACTCTGTTCTCCTCATAATTGTGTTGTGCAATTTTCAACAAATTTATTTGCCGTCGTCAACAAACACCACGATCCACGATCAACCCACGGTTAGGTAAACAACACAGCGCGCAGCGCGTGCACACCAAAAACAAATGTTTTTTGTTTACAGCGAAAAAGGTGTTTTTTGTTTTCCATTGGATCTGCTTGCCATTTATGTTCTCTTAGTATTTTAGTGTTGCGAAATATCGATTTTATTTTTGGTTGGGGTCGGTCGCTCGCTCGATCGTCATCACGATTATTTTCTACCTCAAATGCAGGGTTGTATTTGGCATTGTTTTACAACACTTGGTGCGATTTATCGCTCAGTGTGGTCATTTCTATTCGCCTGTTGTTTGTGTTGTCATAGATTGAATGTTGTCGGGTTTCGAGTCTTTTCTATATATACATCACCATCACCGCTATACATCATCATCATCGTTGTCGCCACACTATAACGGGCACGTTCGAAATGTCGATTGAAAGGAAATCACACAGAAAATTTAATATTTTTAATCAACATTTTCTATGCCCATTAATAGTCGCGTACCAACTCTATAAAGGGGTGTGACAAATACGCCCATTTCCTGCAAAGTTTTAATTAAATTATAATTGCCAATTAGTGAAAGAGTGAGAAAATCTAATTAAGTTAAAATAGGCATTTATCGGCATAGTCAACGACTATATTTAATTCAAATTTAAGAAACGAAGTTTAGTTCTTTAAAAAGTAAGGCAAATTCGCAATTGAATTTTGTAAAATTACACCTTTTCTTTGAATTTTTAGCTGTGATAACAAAAACGTTAATTTTTCACTCAAAATATGAAAATATTTTTTTTCACATTGTCGCAAATTATAATATAAATATTTGTATCATAACAAATTTTCAAAAATATACTTTTGTGTTGACGATAACCATCCAGGTTAAGTCCAATTTTAAAAAAATATTTTTTTATTTTGACTTAAATATTAACTTTTAATTTAGGTTTTTCTTATCGCAGCTTAGTAATCTGGTCTTAAAGGAAAAACATCCATCTGTTCCATATCCGTCATAACGCAACTTCTCATTATTTATTGTCTTTGCTGTCAATCTAATAGGCTGTTTCCACTACGGTCGCTTCCACGTCCGCGTCCAATAATCAATGAACGCGCGTTAAAGCCTATACAAAAATCATAGGCAGTTAGGTATGGGAAAAAGTCGCGTTCATATTGGACGCGTTTTCCGATAAGTCACGTTTACTATAAATTCGATTATTTTTGCAATCGAAACCCACCCATACCTATTAATGGCAACACCGCAAATTGCACATCCCTATTAAAACAGCTGTTTATCAGCATAAACATAAACAACCACAGGCAAAATGCAAAAAACAGAAATGTGCAGTAGCAGCGCTGCTGCTACTGCTCATTTCCATTAGGCGCAATACCATTTGATCCTCATTTTCCACTGCGGTTAGCAAAATAATATCATTTAACTCCATGATAATGTCACAACAAAAAAATATTAAACTTTTCGCATCGCAAAAAAAAACAAGTAAACGCAAACAGCTGTTTGAACGCAAACGTGGACGCAAAACACAATGGAAACACCATAAAAAATTTTCGATAAATCGTTGACGCGGACGTGGAAGCGACCGTAGTGGAAACAGCCTATAAATATTTGACCGAACTGTTGTATGTTGAACAAGTAAGGAAAGGCTAAAGTCGGGCGGATCCGACTCTATGATACACTCCACTTTATATCCGAATACAATTCAATTCGGTGAAAAAGTGAAAACGGGAAGGTTTTTTGTATCCTGTAAATGTATGTGTTTGACTAAAAATGTTAAATCGGAAAGGACATTTGTATGAGGATATATTGAAACCTGGAACGAAATAGGTGAAATATAAAATGTATAGTTGGGCCAAAATCGGTTAAACTTTTGGGAGCTACTTTTGTATTTGGGCTATATTTAAATCTGAACCGATCTTACCCACTATCACCATAGTTTTGTTTAGTTGAACTATAAGATATTGTGTCAATTTTAAAGAAAATCGGGTACAATATGTGGTTTCTAGAGCGGAAAATGTCAAATCGGGAGCGTCATTTGTATGGGGGCTATATCTAAATCTGAACCGATCTTACCCAATTTCTGCACAGTTATTTCTAGGTTGATTATAAGATGTTGTGCCAAATTTAAAGAAAATCGGGTACAATATGTGGTTTCTAGAGCGGAAAAAGTCAAATCGGGAGCGACATTTGTATGGGGGCTATATCTAAATCTGAACCGATTTGCCTCAAATTAAATAGCGTTCGTCCTTGATCCACAAAACTTAGTTGTGCCAATTTTTGTTAAGATCGGACTATAATTGCGACCTGTAATTTGATTACAACAATAGATGAACAGACAGGCAGATGGACATTGTTAAATCGATTCAAAAAGTGATTCTAAGCCGATCTGTATAATAAACGATGGGTCTAACTCGTTTCCTTTTGGCTGTTACAAACAAATGCACAAAGACATAATACTCTCGTGGAGGGTATAAAAATCCGTCTTAATGAATTTTACACGTCTCGTGATTTTCCAAAATTAGCTGATTTGTCTATATAGCATCTACTGATGATTATGAGGTTATAACTGATTTCCTCTAGTCTCCATCTCTGTTTCTCAAATAAAATATGTATGAATTTCTCTGTTATTCATTGTCTTCCAATACTGAATAGATATTGTTGAAAATATTACCTATATTAAAGATGAGAATTCTACCGAGTCTATGCAAGAGTTCTCAGTATATGTATATAAAACACTTTAGAAGATACCTTCACTTTCAAAATTTACCTGTCTAAATAGCATCAATAGCTTTCAAGCATTTTAATATTTTGTTTGATAACTTCCCCGAAATAAGACTAAAACGATATATTATTTTTTTTTGGTATTTTTTTTAATTTTTTTTTTACTAAAATTCCGAATAGCGAACACCTGATAATTTTTTACTAAAATTCCAATTTTCAGTGAAGAGCTTGTACTCTTATTTTTGAAATATTAGCCCGATAACACCCGGTTATAAGTTAAATTAAAGGTACTCATGATGCTTACAAATATTGTGAACTTTTTGAACTATTTTTTAATAGCTTACAGTGTAACGCAAGAGTCAATATTACCAATATTAAAGAGGAGTATCCTGGCAATTTATAACGTAACACAAGAATGTTTTAGAGTAAACCAAAATATCTTTTGATATGTTGTCATTTAAATTCTATTATTAAAAAAACATTAAACAGACTTAATAAATATGTTTTAGTTTTCCAAATGGACATTGATAAGGTGTGAAATCGGCTTAGAGTGAAAATTTTTACCTAACAAGGACTTAGAGTGTTTCAGCATTTTTATACCCTCCACCTCCAGGAGGGGGGTATACTAACTTTGCCATTCCGTTTGTAACACCTTGAAATATCGACCTGAGACCCTATAAAGTATATATATTCTTCATCGTCATAAAAATCTAATTTGTTTTTTGCATAAATACGTCTTATAGTCGTAGATCGGTTGGGATTGAAAGTGGGCGAAATCGGCCCAAAGGGAAAATTTTTTCCCTCACAAGGACTGAAAAACCCCAAATAACCCCTAATATTTTAGAGTATTTAAGCATATATTTTCAATATGTCTGATTGTACTTACTTGATATTGGGTATGCGCATTCCCTCGATAACAAAAACGTGCACCATAAAACGATTTTTATTCGTAGGGGGTGAAGTGGGGCAAACATTTATAAAAATGGTACATATTAAACGACAACAGCGAGAAACACGAAATTCTTTGTGTACATTCCTCTAATTGAGTAGATACATAATATAAAAGTATTTTTTCCAAATTCGCACTTTTAATGGGTAAAATGGGAATAGAGGGATAAAAATAAAACGGCTGCACCTAGAATAATGAAATTCGGCGTATACATTCCTCTGATTGCATAGAGACGTAAAATACACGGATTTTCTAAAATTCGTACTTTTTGGGGTTAAAATGAAAAAAGGGGATAAAAATAGTGCCAATCAAATGACTGCAGCTAGAGTCATGAAATTCGGAGTATACATTCCTTTGACTACGTAGACATGGAAAATAAAAGTTTTTTTCCAAATTCGTACGTTCAAAGGATACAATGGTACAGAGGGATAAAAATAGTACCAACTAAACGACTACAGCTGCAGCTAGTAGAAACGTCAAATAAAGAGATTTTAGATAGTCGTAAAAAAAATAGAATGGAAATACAACCAACTGTAACACCCACTTCTACCAATACTTATGGTATTTAAGCTTTTTTGAAAATATAATTACAAGAATTAGGTATTTCGGTAGAGCACGGTAAACAAAAATTACAAATTGAACATTTTCGCGGAAGATATGATAAGAAGATATTTTTGTAATTTTCTCGCGATCTATCCAACTGATCCGACGGATTTTTGTGTGAGCACTTTTGCAAAAATGCAAAACTCGCGGATTTTCAACTTTCCCTATCTGGGTTTATGAAACAATTCTGTCACAAATATTCCCTATTTAGTCAGCAATCACATGTCAAAAGAATATTTTAGTATTTGCTATATAATAGAAAGTTACGCGTGTTTTTCTAAAAACACTTTTCACAAATTTTGACTTTACAGCTAACTTTCATCCTATTTTACTCTTATTTTAACCGTATTTAAAAAGATTTCTAGATTTAGGGTATATCGGGTTGTCAAATTCTATCATATCGCCGATTATAAAATTTTGTTTCTAAATTCAAAAAAAAAAAAAAATAGTGAAACGTTTCTTTAGAAAAATAATAATTAAGTTGCTATCATATAGAGAATACTAAAATATGCTGTTAGACAGTGTAATTAGTTATAGTTAGTTTTGCAAAATTAAAGGACTGTATAAATTGAAATTAGACAACGGCCCAAGGATTATTTGAATATATTAACATTGAAAACATAAAAACAAACATTTTACTTTCCTTTGAAATCGAAAAATACGAAAAGTGATCAATTTTGGGCTAATTTCTAAAATATATCCAATTGTCCGATTTTCAATTTAAATATCTCGAAATAATCCTTGTCTAATTTACATTTTTTACAGAACTCAAAAAAAGTTTATGAGGACAAAAGTTATTGAATTTTGGTCAATGGATTTTGTTAACCTCATGAGCAGTTCGAAGTACTTTTAGTACTTTACTTTAGTAAGTTGCACAAAAAGTTCACATGTTGAATTATTCTGAAGAGAATTCGAATTATCATTAATCTATACTAAAAACTAAGTTTAAATTAGTGATAGATAAGTCAATATCATCAAAAAGACAGTCATGTAAATCCAGCTCAAAGAACCCAACCACCCAAAACTGGACATAATTAAATTACACTGTACAACAATTTCAAACTTTTTCAAAAAGTACGTGGTTCTGACAATAAATTCTGAAAGAGGAGACTAAAAAAATATACGAATGTCGGTATTTTGACAGATCACATCGGAATTTTATTTTATAGACGATTAAAGTTTCCCAACTCTGGCCTCTTCTTGCAGCATATCGGTGTATAAAACTATGTTTTCTTTACATCTGAGGGTAAGTTCAGCAACTTTGTAGATAATGATATGGCGAATATTTTTGTAGAACATATTAACCCTCTAACTACTCCTCCTCAGAAATAAAATTCATGAGCCAAATATGGGGGTGGTGGGGTGAGTGTAAGTGGGCGCTCATCGGGGTCAAAGGTAAGTGGTAAAAATACAGAAAAAGTCCCAAAACTGCCTCGGAGTCGCCCCAGAGGGGTTTAATGTAAGAATGACCCCCATTAATTTTCCCTCCCCAACATGTATATAAGATGAAATTCCGATGTTGTCTAAAAAACCCCGACACACGTATATATTTTTTTTGGTCTCCTCTTTCAGAATCCATTGTCAGAACCCCGTATTTTTTTCGTGTTGTACTGTGTTATAAGTGGCAAAACAGGAGAAGAAGAAGACACTTAGCGGTAATGTGAGTTCTAATATACACAAAATACTATATTGCCAAAAAAGTAAAAAAATACAAAAAGTTTGTTTTAATGAAGTTATAATTGTGTACAGAAAACAAAAAATGCTATTGACGTCACATTCAGGACAGTCAAATAAATAAAAAAAAAAATAAAAAATGACAATTACCGTCGTCTAACACGTGTCTAGCAGAGCAAGGTTTCGATCCTCGGACCTCTGGGTTATGGGCCCAGCACGCTTCCACTGCGCCACTCTGCTTGTTGGTGTTCTGCTGCCAAATGCTACATACGAACTGTAGGCATCAGTTTGTGTGCGTGTATCTGTTCCAGAATGAACAGACTAAAGAAGAAAATGAAAATAAAATGTTTGTGTGTGTTTGGTGTTAGTATGAACTGTTTGTGGGAGGGTGAAAGAGAAGAACCACAAGTAGCCAGCAAAGCAAATGTAGGATTTGAAAGCTGGTTTACTTTTTACTAAAGATATGATTAAAAATGGCATAAATTTTATTTTAATTATATCTTAAAACAGTTTAAAGCTAATTTATTTATTTATTTTTTTAAATTTTCAATTGATTTTTAAAAAGTAAAATAAAAAAGAATTTTTTTCTATAAAATTTTACAAAAAATTTCTGGAGATGCCGGGGATCGAACCCGGGGCCTTTCACATGCAAAGCGAACGCTCTACCACTGAGCTACATCCCCTTCATAGCAGAGGCTTATCCAATTCGCTTATGTGCACATCGATGGTAAATACTTCACAATAGACTCGTATTCAAAAGGTGGTGGGTTTTATGTGTGTTGTGTGAACAGGGTTGCCGTACCCAATGAAATTTGTTGACAAATGTGCATGAGAATAAATAAGCTGAAAATTTAGTTATCGTTTCAAAGGCATATGAAGAGATTTTAGTATAATTTATTTAAGACATGTATATTTGATTGTTGTTTAAGAAATTGCTAGTAGTGCATGTGCCTGTGATAGCTACCACAGTGGTTTCGTGATCATGTTTTTAAATTTTAGAATTGGCTCAAAAAAGTTTTTTTGTAACTTATGTCGTGATTTGCATGATCTAAGAATAATTCAATTGAAGAACAACAATTTTGAAGCAACAATCAAAAATCTAAAAACATGAATCCACGACAAAAACAGTGCTTTGAAACCACAATGGAAGTCATCACGGGGCTGTATGTTTGCCTTTTTTTGCAGCTTGTTCGTAAAAAAACAACAACAATGTTGAAAATCAACTCTGTTGGCAGTGGGTACTTGTAAAATAAATATTTTGGCCAAGTAAAATAATTACCTTTTCACACATATCTACCGCTAAATCGAGCTTAACTCGATTTCAAATCACGAATGCAAATGAAATTTGACACTTTAAATTGCCGTTTGATAATTACATTAGTTTACAAATAATTTTGTCAAAAGCTGTCAATTTAAAAAGATAATATTCGTCTCTCTGTTTGTACTAAAAGGGCTGTTTACACATGAAGTTTTATTTTACAACTTGGTTTGTTGAAAAACATGAATAAAAAAACTGTTGTAGTTCACAAGGAGGAGATTAACAATTTATTTTTTTACTAAACAACAACGCCATAGGCATATGACATCGCCTATAGCCATTATTTGTGAATCTATAGAAACAGATGAAAGAAACGCCATTAGGGCTGTTTTTCTTTAAGCCGGGATAACAAGCTGCAATAACGAAAACGTAATTAATAAAAAGTTAATTTTGTACTCAAAATAAAAAATATAAATATTTGTATCAAAACAAATTTTCAAAATAATTATTTTATCCAGGCTAAGTCCAATATTTTTAACATAAAAATTTGTTTTCATACACTCATTGATATTGTTGTTAACGACCATTTTAATAAATATTTTATTATTTTGAGTGAAATTTTAAATTTTTATTTAGGTTTTTGTTATCGCAGCTTAGTTATTTATCAATAATATTTTATATATTTTTTGTGATGACAAATAGGTCTATAATTTATAATTGTCGGAAATTGGCCAATTCGTCGTTTTTTTAATTATACTATTTTTGTACAACGCAGACAAATTGTACAATAAACTTTTTAAATGTAAACAGGCCCGAATTCTCGTGTTCAAGATTGGCCTTTTTGAAAGCTGAAAATGCAGAAGAAAAAAAAGATAATATTTGTCTCTCTTTGTACTAAAAGGGCTGTTTACACCTGTTTACAAATAGGTTTGTGCCAAAATTTGTATAAAAAATCTGTTTTGGTTCATTTTTAACAAAATGCCGGTAAGTAAATAAAAACGAGAAAACGCATTTGGCAACTCCTGTAGCCATTATTTGCAAATTTATAGAAACATTAAAAACCTCATGGTTTTATATTTTTACTTGCTCTAATTAAATATTGTATATATTTTTTATTTTTGAGATGCCAATAGTTCGATAAATTATAGTTATCGGAAGGTAGAAAATTTGTCGCAAGGTTTTTGTCACATTATACAATGCAAATTGTAAAATAAATTTTAAAATGTAAATAGGCCTACTAAACTCAAGTGTTCAAGGTTCGGTTGTTAACATTTTCAGCCTTTTCTGGCTGAATCAGATTCCATACAAATTAAACATTTGAAAATATACCTTATATCATTTCAAGCTGAAATCGAGTGCTTTAGTAAAATATTGAGAAAAAATTTATGAAAAAATCGTTTTTTGTTGACACGAAAACCCAATAAAAAACTTATTCTGTTTTATTTTTAATAAGTGGCATCCTTATTTGAAAAATATCTATGGATAAATGTAAAAGTTCTTTGTAAGAGATTTAAAGAAACATGTTTTCTTTTTTTAATGTACATATTATGTTTTTTTTTTTATTACGATAAAAAACACAATAAAACCAGATATTCATTTTCGGGATTGGTGTAGAAGTTTTTCTGTAGAAGTAAGTGAAATTCAGAAAATCATGTTTTGTATTTTTCTTTTTTTTAAAGAAGTATACAAGAATGGTCATAACTTCTACATTTACTTATACTTTGATTTGTTCATTAGAATGCCAGCTTTTGGGATATAAAAATATATATTAAAAACACGATTTTTTTAATTTTCTTGCAGAGAAGGACATAAGTTTATGTCTATAGGATGCTACCTACTAATGGAACAAAATATATTTTTTGAAAATTTTTTTTCGATTATTTGTGGGGTTTTTTATTTTTTAATTTATATTTTATCAACAGTTCCTAAACCACTACGTGTAGGTAATATTAAGAAGATTTCAACCCTTACACCCCTTCTGATTAAGGTAAGAAAGGTTTATACTGTCAAAATAATTACAGACATTAAAGATTCACCCCTAACATCTGTCTAAGATAAGACCGGCCTTATACAGTCAAATATTAAAGATACCTTCGGAATTTTAGTAAAAAAATAAACATAATTATTTTTGATGATTTTAAGAATAAGAATGTCTCACATAATACAAGTATGTCTCACACAAACAAAAAAAATAATTTTTAGATCTCCGACACAAAATTTTTATTTTTAAAACCACTTTTTTCTTGTTTACTATAAATTTAAAATCAGGCATGCTCTGACTTACGCTCTCAAAATAATAGTACAAGTATTCAAAAAATTGAGGGAGAGTATTATATCCCCGGGCAAAATAATTTTGGGTAGATGATCGTAGAATAAGAAGAAACAAGTAAAAACGGCGTTAAGTTCGGCCGGGACGAAATTTATATACCCTTCACCATGGATTGCATTCCACATAGGTTGTCGGTTTTCGTAGAAGTGCAGTAATATTACAGGAAAATATAATTTTTTTAATATAGTCAAACCAAAACAAATACAAATATTGAAAAATTAATTTTATAAATAAATATAATATTTTAATTATTTCAAACCACGCTTATAAGGTAATGCTACCAAAACGTCAATTCAAAAATGAATATTCTTACATTTATATTTTCAAAGCAATAAATATTGGTAGATAGTGGGTGCTACAGTTGGTTGTATTTCCATTCTATTTTAATTCCAAAAGTACAAATTTTGAAAATCCATTATCAGACGTAAATAGTGCAAAATAACTTCATTTCAACCAATTTTTGCCGTAAAAGAAAAGGCACGAATTTGGAAAAAACTTTTTATTTTGCGTGTCTATGCAGTCAGAGGAATGTATACACCAAATTCCATGATTCCAGCTGCGCCCATTTGGTTGGTACCATTTTTGCCCCCTTGACGTTTCTACGCAATTAGAATTTCATCATTCTAGCTGTAGTCGTTTAGTTGGTACTATTTTTATCCCTCTGTACCATTGTATCTCTTGAAAGTACTAATTTCGAAAAATTCGTCTATTTACCGTGTCTACGCACTGCGGTCATTAGATTGGTACTATTTTTATCCCCGTTTTTCATTTTAACCCCAAAAAGTATGAATTTTCAAAAATCCTTGCATTTTACTTATCTATGCAATCAGAGGAATGTGCACACCGAATTTCATTATTCTAGGTACAGCCGTTTGGTTGGTACCATTTTTATCCCTCTATTCCTCTTTTACCCCTTAAAAGTACGAATTTGGAAAAAATACTTTTATATTATGTATCTACTCAATTAGAGGAATGTACATACCGAAATAAGTGTTTCTAGCTGTTGTCGTTTAATATGTACCATTTTTATCCCTTTTTTGCCCCATTTCACACCCTACAAATAAGAATCACTTTATGGTACACGTTTTTGCTATAAGGGGAATGCGCATACCAAATACCAAGCAAATATAAACAGACATATTCCAAAAACATGCTTAAATACGCTAAAATATTATGGGTATTTTTAGTCCTTGTGGGGGAAAAATTGTTCGCCTTTGTTCCGATTTCGCTCCGTTTCAATCCCAACCGATCTACGACTATAAGACGCATTTATGGAAAATTTGAACGTTCTAGCTCCTTTCGTTTAGATGCTAGCGTGCTTTCAACAGACGGACGGACGGACATGGCTAGATCGTCTTAGAATTTGATGACGATCAAGAATATATATACTTTATAGGGTCTCAGGTCGATATTTCAAGGTGTTACAAACGGAATGACAAAGTTAGTATACCCCCATCCTGGAGGTGGAGGGTATAAAAATAGTGGGCATGTCGTTTATAGATCGCTTAGTTTTTGAGTTATGGGACGTTAAAGTTAAAAATCGTTTTTTCGTACTAATGTGCGCAAAATTACAAGAAATACAATGGAATTTTTTTTCGATAACTTTTTAGTTATCGGTAACTGTCTTCGTAATCGATAACTTCCATAGTTATCGTTTGTGGAAATTCGATTATACTTCGTTTTACTTAAACTTATTTTGAAAACTGCTCGGTGTATAAACAATTCCCAGGCTCTACACGAAAATAAAGTTTTGACTGTTTAATGATGATTTTATCTGTGAGATAAAAACTCATAAAACGCTCCTAAAAATCTTATTTCTCTCATGTAATTTTTTCATATTGCATTTTTGTCCAAATTTTAATAGACCCTTGAATATAAATATAAATTTTGATTCTAGTCTTAGAGTTATTTTTTGGTCGAATTGTGTTTTTTTCGTAGTGGCAACTGAAAAAATGTTTCGTATTTTGTGATTGCATCTTACAAAAAATAAATAATGGCAGTCAATACCTTTCGAATGATGCCTAAATGATGAACATCGGAAGGAAATTGATGCCTCTGCACAAATTTTTAATTGTTTATTATTTTTTGTGTATATTGCTATTTAGTGCTGATTTCATATATTCTGAAATATTTGTTTGTAACACCCATAAGGAATGACTATTTTGAAAATATTTAGCGCTCTCCTTCCGTCCCTCTGTCTGTCTATCCATCTAAATATTTAAAGCCAATAGAAAAAAATTAGACAATTATTTTTCCTACAGAAAAATGTATTTAGATTCACCTCTTCTGCAGAAATGTTACATGAACTACGCTTGAGAAATGGGATAACGTTGCAACCTACCGACCCGTCAATTGGGATCAACCGGACAACAATGTCATTTATATATGCCTCTGCAATAGGATATTTAAAATGTGTGAATATCATATACCTAGTTAGTATTCATCCATTGTTTGTTTGTAAATTTGCGTAAATGTAATTTTGTACTTCAAATGCAATATAATCACAAGGACACTTTCACACATCTGCTTGCATTCAAATGAAAAATACAAGGATGGATGGATGTACGTAGCTACCAATACATATGCACTCCAATATACAGACATTCAATATGTGTATATTTGATATGATCCTTCTGTAAAACGACCACTGCTGCATATCCAGTTGGTTTAAAAATATGTCTGTCATTTATTAAATTAACATTTTGAAAATTTGCCTATTTAAGATTTGGCTCTATACAAATAAGGACGCAAAGGATATGTTATAAAACACAGATGTGTAAAGCCTACACACGCACGTAAATTCATATATATTCACACATACAGTGGTCAATTTACAACAACAAAAAATAATAATTTTAGAACACAAGACTGATAGGCTAAAATATATGTTAGGAAAAAACTGTTGGCAACATTTACGGGGATAGCATGTTTATTTTTCTTCATCGAAACCACTGTGCGAATTGTGTGCAGCATGTTGAGATGTGAACACATCCCAGTTGCGTCAAGAAGGTGTAGTGATGCCTTCATTTTTATTCAAGACACATTCCAGCCTCAATACATCAGTCATTTCATTTCTTCTAGAAGAGCTTCACTGGAAGATCTTCTTCTAGAGGAGTTTCACTGGAAGATCTTCTTCTAGAAGAGTTTCACTGGAAGATCTTCTTCTAGAAGAGCTTCACTGGAAGATCTTCTTCTAGAAGAGCTTCACTGGAAGATCTTCTTCTAGAAGAGCTTCACTGGAAGATCTTCTTCTAGAAGAGCTTCACTGGAAGATCTTCTTCTAGAAGATCTTCACTGGAAGATCTTCTTCTCGAAGAGCTTCACTGGAAGATCTTCTTCTAGAAGAGCTTCTTCTAGAAGAGCTTCACTGGAAGATCTTCTTCTAGAAGAGCTTCACTGGAAGATCTTCTTCTAGAAGAGCTTCACTGGAAGATCTTCTTCTAGAAGAGCTTCACTGGAAGATCTTCTTCTAGAAGAGCTTCACTGGAAGATCTTCTTCTAGAAGAGCTTCACTGGAAGATCTTCTTCTAGAAGAGCTTCACTGGAAGATCTTCTTCTAGAAGAGCTTCACTGGAAGATCTTCTTCTAGAAGAGCTTCACTGGAAGATCTTCTTCTAGAAGAGCTTCACTGGAAGATCTTCTTCTAGAAGAGCTTCACTGGAAGATCTTCTTCTAGAAGAGCTTCACTGGAAGATCTTCTTCTAGAAGAGCTTCACTGGAAGATCTTCTTCTAGAAGAGCTTCATTGGAAGATCTTCTTCTAGAAGAGCTTCACTGGAAGATCTTCTTCTGGAAGAGCTTCACTGGAAGATCTTCTTCTATAAGAGCTTCACTGGAAGATATTCTTCTAGGAGAGATTCACTGGAAGATATTCTTCTAGAAGATCTTCTTCTAGAAAAGCTTCACCAGAAGATCTTCTTCTAGAAGAGCTTCACCAAAAGATCTTCTTCTAGAAGACTTGTAGTTAAAAGGGATCTCGAAGCAAATAAATTTTCCAAAAGGCCTCTTGCCGGAAGTGATAACCTATTCCGCCCCTGGCTATGATATGTCCTTCTGTGTGTGTGTCCATGTAAGTTTGCTCTGCGGATCATGTTGTTTTCTTTTGACATTCTCAATATTATTTTATTGCAATTTATGCAATACAATAATAATATACAAACTTGCTAAAATTGATTTGGAAATATTTCTAAGCTATTTTGACACTTCTTAATTAATTTCCATTTTGACCACCGCCCCCGCCCTCAACACTTCTAGTGCTCTTTCGTCTCGTTCTTCGGATGGTGTCAAAGTTCAAAGAGAATGTCACAGGAGTGCTGGAAATTGAAATAATTTTTATTGACAAAAGACCTTAAGATAGTTTTTTTTGTTCGTTCCATCCAAAGTGTGTAGAATGAACAAATACACACTCACCAGTGCGCATACAAACAGATGCATTGGATATTTTCGTCTGTCCGTCTGTCTGTCGTCTTGCATACGATTTGCTCTTTAGAGAAATTGAAAAGGAAATTTGTAATGCAAATTTTGCTTTAGATTCATTTAGATGGTATTATTTTTCTTCGGTTGTTTTTTTCTTTTGCTGCATTGTTGGATGCATTCGAAGAAAAATATTAAACTGAAATTGAGAATATGTAAATTGAGTGGTAGTTGCAATGAATATCAAATGAAATCAATTCGAATGCAATCGGAATAGTTTCCCCGATAAAATATGTGTGTTTGTGCGAGTATCTATCGATAATATTTTCATATAATCCACCATAAGATGAGGTTTTACATTCATGTCAGAATAGCAAATGATTGGGAAAAATTTACAAACAAAACAAGAAAAAAACAAATATGTTCAAGTTCGAAACGGTCTAATGTATGTGTGTCGCTGATATAATAAATAGTCAGTCGAGTCAGAACATAAAAATTACTTAAAAATCAGAAATAATAAGTCGAGTTTGTCTTGCGATGTTTTGTGAAATTCTGGAAACACACTTCATTGTATCAGAAGGAATCAAGAAATTATCTAAATTTGAATGCATGGATAAAGAATGGTTTGAAATCCCCGTGGACTTCGACGCAGAACTTCGACCCACGTTCATAATAACTACGAAAAGTTAATTGTATTCGGCAATGAACATCTCAAGTTATCATCTTGATTTTGGCGATATTGAGGAAAAATATTTCTGTGCCCGCATTTAAAATTATTATAGTTGAAAAATTCATAATTTTAAAGATTAATTTAGTGACATATGTATGTATATCTCGAAAACCATTTAACGTATTGGAATTTCATTTATTTCATGAAATAACAGAGCTCTTCAAGAGTATAATTTTGTTTCCGTTTTCCTTTTCAAACAGTGGTTTACCTACAAGTGGTAAAAATTCTGCATGTTTAATTTTCTCCTTTATAAAACTATAATCGTAAGGCCGACATTTACAAATATTGATAGACCGTGATATTAGTTAATCAATGTAAAAAGAAAATTCTGCTTATAGCTGCAAACATTGATTTAATTCATGAAGTGGTAAAGCCTTCCCAGCCAAAAATATAGTAAAATTACAATTCATTGTTCTCTGCTACTGTATTTTCAAAGCATACTTTAGGGATGTGAATATGACACGCGACTTGAAAATTTAATGTAAAAGTGTATTCCTAAAAGTTTACTTTAAAAATACCTATTAATTAACAGTGAACTGTAAGTCATTGTCGATTGATTTTTATCAATTGTTGAGCTGATATATTATTAAGCTTTAGTTATTTATTTAGTTATTAGAGATGAGATATCGAAAATCGTACGAATAAACTGGTACCTAAAATTTTTTTGTTTGCAAACAGCATAATTTGTTGTACTTGAACCATCTAGTCCAAGGTACCTTTATTATTTGTACTCTCATTTTGGAAATATAAGTCCGATAGCTCCCACTTATTTCTATAATTAAAGGTATATATAGTGGTTGGCTCCATTTCTGTCCTAATTTTATGCCAAAAGTACTAATTTTGAAAATACATCATCTTTTGCATTCACAGTGGAACACCTAATTTTCTAGCTTTATATCCATTTGCTTGGTACCAGTTAGAATCCGTAAAGTATTTAATGATCGCAAACAATAAGTCTTTATTCTGTTAGAAGAAATCAATTAATTGTTTTAAATTTGAATATATAAATAACGAATGGCTTGAAATCTCCCAAGGAACTTCGGTCAAAAATCGAACAGAAATTCGGAAAAATTGGTCAATGTCGGTCAGACATCTTACCGAAAGGGGTGTGGGTGGTTGGCAAGAATTTAGAGTTGTCCAGGAAATTCGAAATACTTTGCAGAGTTGTCGGACAGATTTCATTCCGAATTCCCGACAAAATGACCATACATTTCTGAAACTAGTGTGATTTTTTTCGTTTTTTTACAGATATGAAAATGAAAAGTTTTACCTTTAAATGTTCATTTAAATTTCATATTCTTATAAAATAAAATTAATTTTTGTAAATTATTATGGAAATATTTTTTACAGTACGAACTTATTTTCATGTTCCATTTTCCACTTACTTCTATTGTTCAATTCACTTTTTGCTGAATTAAAATAAGCTTTTAAAAATGATTTCATATTTGAATTTTTTGTCTGCAGAATTTTAGATAGATTTAAAATAGAATTCCATTCATAAATAATAAATCAAGTATAAATATAATATAACAAAGTAATAGTGAAGGTATTCATGTGGAGTATGATGAAATGTAGATTATTTACGCAAATTTATTTTTATTCAAAAATTATAATCACCCTCATCATGTAAGTCGTAGTCGTGTCGAATTTTCGACTCGTGTCACAAATTTACATTTTTGGTATCGCGTATGTCGTATTTGACTGTGAAATTCGACAAAAACTGTCACTGAATATTTTGCAAGTGACTAGAGTAAAAAAAAATTAAAAATGGAAAAAATTAATCAAATCAAAAGTTAATGGATTTAGTTCTATTAAACTAATATAAAAAGCAAAAACATATAATTTTATTTCTTGAATTACATACGTAATTTAAGAATGGAAATTATGACTCCCAAGGAATTTGGTATTTTTATTGGTTAAATGATTTGAAAAATGAAAATTTTGACAAAAATCTACAATAAAAAAGTGGAAAGATCAAATATAAAGAAAAAAAATTAACAAAAATTTTTAACAAAATCGACTACGACGAAAATGTTCTAGTCACGTCGAATTTGTTACATGATACCGACGAAATGCAAATTCGACTACGACTACGACAGCTGTCGAAATTCGACTACGACTTACGTGATAAGGGTGAATATATATAATATTTTATATATAAGTATTTTTTTATGTATTCAGTTTGAAGGCGAAACCTTTGCCGAGATCGTCGTATAAATCTCTTATGCAAAAAATTAACAATTTCCCAGATTTGTCTATATCTACTCATTATTAGATTTTTATTTTCTTGACTGACTGACTGACTTATCATTGACCAGCCCCCAGACCAAACGGCTGAAGCCAGGGTCATGAAATTTTCAGGGGGTAAAATGGGACAAAAAGTGATAAACATCGCACCTTCGTCCTGACTAAACGGCATGAAATTCCTTGCAATGACCATACAGTCGAGCTACAAATAGGGATTTTTCGAAATTTATACTTTTAAGGGAGGTAAGATACAAAAAGGGATGAAAATTGTACTAATTTAAGAATTGCAGCTAGAATCGTGAAAGTCGGTATTTACATTTCTCTGACAACGTAGTCTTGCAATATAAATTGATTTTTCGAAGTTTGTACTTATAAGGGGTGAGCGGGACAAAAAGGGATAAAAATAGTACCAACTAAAGTATTGTAGCTAGAATCGTGAAATTTGGTATGTGAATTCCTGTGACCATATAGAAGCGCAGTGAAATTGGATTGTTCGAATTTTGTACTTTTTAGGGGGTGCGCGGGACAAAATGATACCAATTTAAGTATTGCAGCTATATTCGTGAAAATCGGTATATACATTTCTCTGACAACGTAGACGTGCAACATGAATGCATTTTTCGAAATTTTTACTTTTAAGGGGCGAGCGGAACATAAAGGGATAAAAATGGTACCAACTAAAGTATTGTAGTTATTGTTGTGAAATTTGGTGCGTAAATTCCTCTGACCATGTAGAAGCGCAGTAAAATTGGATTTTTTGAAATTTGCACTTACAAGGAGTGTCCGGGACAAAAAGGGATACAAATGGTACCAACTAAAGTATTACAGCTAGAATCGGTATGAAAATTAACCATATAGAGGGTGATTTTTTAGCTATTATCTTATTGGCAACACTGGGTTAAACAGCTGACGTTTCGTGTTTTGTTTCACTGTCAAACATCTTCAGTTTGGTCCATAATTTAACCATGAATTGCAAATTATTGAATTTTATTATCAAAATGCGTGCTCTGTAAAGAAAGTTCATCAGTTTAGTCGACCCACTGAAGCGGCTATTCGGGCTATTGTGACTAAATTTCGCACCAAATTTACATTGTTGGGCATTAAACCACCAACACGCTTACGTAGAGTGCGAACTGAAGAAAATATCGCAGCTGTATCGGCCAGTGTTAATGATGACCATCAATTATCGATTCGTCGCCGTTCGCAGCAATTGGGCCTCTGTTACTCAAAAACGTGGAAATGCCAAAATTGGACTAAGCGGATGGACCATTTGGGGCGCAGTCAAGGTCAACATTTGCATGAAATAATCTTCAAACATTAAATTATATGGACCGTATTATTGATTCAAATAAAGATTTCATGCATTTTTCTGAATTTTATGTGTTTTTTTTTGAAAAACTTTCCTATAGCTTTTAAAAAATCACCATTTATAAGCGCATTAAAATTGGATTTTTCAAAATTTGTACTTTTAAGGGTTGCGAGGGACAAAGAGGGATAAATAAGTTACTAATTGTAGTATTGCAATGTATTCTGACGGCGAGTAGGCAGAAATCAAGCTTAACTAGATTTCTAGTGTCAAATTTGTATGGGATCTGTCATTTGAAATCGACCTCGATTTCGCAAGGCAAGTCAGAAAATTCCTTAAGAAATACAGGGTGGCTGGTGAATGCTGCTGCCATGCAGCTGTTGAAGAAGAACTGCGCTTAATTTTATTTCATTCTAATTTTAAGTCGCTACGCACAGTGTAACCTCGTTGGCCAAAAAAGCAAAAATGAGATGTCCAAAGTTAATAAAAATAATTTTAAGAAAACCGCTTAAAAAAGATTTGTGGCGATATTTCTGGTTAATTTCCGTGTTATAAGTGTGTAAAGTCGAACTTTATTACGCATATCAGCGACACAAATGCTTTTGTAGTTCTGAGGGTTAAAACTAAATATGTTGACAATAGTTATACCCAATTTATAATAGACTTTCAAATGTCTATAGTTGGCAATGTATTCATGAAAATTTTGTTTACAATCAATAATCATGTGGTATGTACCGCTATTAGAAAGACAGCGTGAAAGAAAATCAAAAAAACTCTCCGCATTGACATATTTGATAGATAATAACTAAAAATGTCGACCAGTGTCCACTTCGACTCTTTGAAAAAATTATTGCCAGAAGTGTCTAAAATCAAAATATTAAAAGATTAGCTGCCCATTTTTTGTTTCTTTATCAACCCAAAATGAAAATACGTGATATTAACAACGAATGTTTAGAGATAAAACCTAAAGGGGACAGATGTGGTCCAATTTTTGAAAAATCGAGCAGTAAGTTTATGTCTAGACCGTTTAAATAGTAATGATATCGAGGAAAATAGATTGCTTGTTAGTAAATTTCAAACAAAGTTGACCAAGTCAGGCCGCCTAAATACAGATTTGAAAATACTAGTGTTCCAGACTTATGGTTGGTATGTTATCAGTTGGTTTTCATTAAGAATTTGGTGCTAGCGGTGGTCGAGGTAGGTAAAGCGTATCGTATGAGGATTATTCTAATAGAACAAAAAGGAGGAGAGTGGAAGAGGTTATCACGTCAACTCCCATTGATTTACTAAAAAAGGCGTCGTGAAAGGTTTCAAAGCCAGATCTCCACGATACCATTTCTGTACAGCAAGCTTTGGCATTATATATTGATATGGATCTATCTTATAGACCATATAACACATGAGAATGGTTATGGTACAACGAATGATGGCAATACAGCCAGAAAATTTTTTTTCTAATATAGGACTAGTCTCAGAAATTACTGGAGTCGATATAAGTTTAATCAGAAACTTCTCCTTAATTTTGAGAATTATTGCAAGTGGCTATAATATAGATACTGATCATTTTAGGATATTGCTAAAGGAGACTAGATATATACGTGTTCTTGTTCATGGAATAGGGTTCTACAATTCCCATAGGAAATTTGTCAGAAGAAGCCGTGGAATCTTGTCACAAAACTATCAGAAAATCAAGATTGGAACACACACGGAAATGTGATAAAGAAAAAAGGAATAACGTTCTCATTGTATATTTATTATTACATTCGGAGCCTACAATTAGTATATTAAGTCAGAAAAATAAGTCCAATAACGAATCAACAAAAAATATATTCAATATTATTTTTTTGGCGAATGTGAAGTTCTTGAAGAAGAGTAGAGAGTAGAAAATACTTTGAATTGTTTAGTAATATTACAATATTATTTGAATACTAACAAAATGAGATACATATTCACGATTTATTTATTTTGTATCGGTTAAAATGATTAAATGAATGAGAATTTGTATTAAACTTCTTTCCAACATTTCCAAATGTCAAGATATATGAAAGGTATCCGAATCCTTGAAAGGATTCTGATGAAAAATTTAGTTTTTGATCATTTATCAATATAATAATACGTAAAATTATATCCTTACGGTAATCCCTTTCTTAATTATAACTAATGTTAGTTTCAGGTTATATGGGAGGTATCTGAATCCTTGGCAGGATTCGCACAAAAATTAATTATTTTTCACATTTTATCGATTTAATAATACAGCTGTAATGTAACGCCTTCTAGTTTTGGCCACGCTTTGTATGAAAGGGCAGCACTGTGCTACGTAAAGTCGTGTGTATTTGCATGACGACTTTTTGATTGACCTTTTCTTTTGTCATGTGAAATATAAATTTAAAAGTTTTACTATAAAAATGTCAAAGAACCCTCACATTACGATTTCATGACCTTTTTCTACCCGGGAGCTTTTCTATGTCGTACGCATACAAATTCGAAAGATAAAAGAATTCTTATTAATTTGAGTTTCTTAATGTAGCATCATTCATCAGCCACCCTGTACATGTGAAAGCGAGAACCGCCGCTAGCTCATCAGAAATACATATATGTATCGACCACCAATTTTCACAAATTTCCCTTTGTACTACATTCAGATATGCTCCCAAAATCCAGTTTGATCGGATTTCACCAGTCAAACTCCATATAAAAAAAATCGAAAATCTGGACAAGTTGATTTTGGGAGTACATTCGAACGCAGTATTACTATCACCATCGAAACATTATAAAGTTTGTGTCATCCACTACTTAAGGCTGTTGGGCGCGAAGTCAATAGTGGTCTGAGTGGATGAGGTGAAGTTTTTCCTCAACCACCTCTCCCCACAATTAGCCCAATTTAGAGGGACCAAACATTTGCATTGAATTGCGTCCACCCGGCAAATGCTGTAATTACTTTTAATCTCTAGTCTTAGGGGTTTCAATTTGCCAGCCGCTGGCAGTGATAGTGGTGGGCGGAGTGGTCAAATCCATTGCCGTTTGCAATCGACTATAAATGTGACGCACACACACACGAACAGTCCTAACGAAGGACTTACGGACTTACATATGGGGATGTGTGTGTCACAGCTGTAGCATTAGAGCGAGAGAGCCACACTTTCATTTATCGATCAATTTCGAATGGATGGACGGATGGTTGATTTTTTTTTGTTGCTGCTGCCGCCCGAGTTGTTAAGAACTTAATCATATTAGAGCTGCAGTATCCGATAAGTAAGTTTACCATTTAAATATTCTCTTTTTCTTCATTAGGTAATTAGAAATTTCCGAAAATGACAGGACGACAGCAACAACATCAACTCAAAAAGGAGGACACTAATCGACATTTCGATTGAGTAATTATGGTCAATGGGAAAATTGAATTTCCAAACAACAAAATTTTCAAATGAAAATCTTCGGTTTTTTACAAATGTTGTCGTTGTTGTTTATATTCCATGTGCATCGAAATATGCATAGACGACACGACACATTGACATTTAATATACACGTACACGTGTTGGTTGGTAGGGATGTCAATTACGAAGACCATGTTTTCGGGATTTTTCAATCCCTTATTTTTTTTTTTTTTGAATTTATGCGAATGTTGGTCGAATTTTACTGATGGCTAATCATCGCCTTATAAGTATGGCAACACTACTGATAATTATTAACAGAAATGCAAATCAAATGGTAACACTGTAGCTTACTCAGCTGTTCAGATTATTGTTGGTCGATAACTCGAAACTTATTGAATATTTTTACCCGATTTTTCGCCTTTTTATAATCAAATGAGTTAAAAACAAGTAAAAACGGCGTTAAGTTCGGCCGGGCCGAACTTTATATACCCTTCACCATGGATTGCATTCCACAGAGGTTGTCGGTTTTCGTAGAAGTGCAGCAATATTACAGGAAAATATAAATTTTGTCATATAGCCAAACTAAAACAAATACAAATATTGAAAAAATAATTATATAAATAAATAGAATATTTTAATTATTTCAAACCATTATCTATTTCAAATCAAAAAATAAATATTCTTATATTTATATTTTCAAAAAGCTTAAATACCATAAATATTGGAAGATAGTGGGTGCTACAGTTGGTTGTACTTCAATTCTATTTTAATTCCAAAAGCACAAATTTTGAAAATCCATTATCAGACGTACATGTGCTAAGTGCAAAATAACCTAACTTCATGATTCAACCAATATTTGCCGTAAAAGAAAAAGTACGAATTTGGAAAAAAACTTTTTATTTTGCGTGTATAAGCAGCCAGAGGAATGTATACATTCAATTCCATGATTCCAGCTGCGCCCATTTGGTTGGTACCATTTTTACCCCCTTGACATTTCTACGCAATTAAAATTTCATCATTCTAGCTGTAGTCGTTTAGTTGGTACTTTTTTATCCCCCTGTACCATTGTATCTCTTGAAAGTACGAATTTCGAAAAATCCGTTTATTTTTCGTGTCTACGCAGTCAGAGGAATGTATACTCCGAATTGCATGACTCTAGCTGCGGTCATTTGGTTGGTATTATTTGTATCCCCCTTTTCCATTTTAACCCCAAAAAGTACGAATTTTGAAAAATTCGTCTATTTTCCGTGTCTACGCAGTCAGAGGAATGTATACTCCGAATTTCATGACTCTAGCTGCGGTCATTTGGTTGGTACTATTTTTTCCCCTTTTTTCTATTTTGACTTCAAAAAGTACGAATTTCGAAAAATCAGTTTATTTTCCGTGTCTACGCAGTCAGAGGAATGAATACTCCGAATTTCATGACTCTAGCTGCGGTCATTTGGTTTGTACCATTTTTATCCCTCTATTCCCATTTTACCCCTTAAAAGTACGAATTTGGAAAAAATACTTTTACATTATGTATCTACTTAATTAGAGGAATGTACACACCGAATTTCGTGTTTCTAGCTGTTGTCGTTCAATATGTACCATTTTTATCCCCTTTTTGTCCCATTTTACCCCCTACAAATAAGAATCACTTTATGGTGCACGTTTTTGCTGTAGGGGGAATGCGCATACCAAATATCAAGCAAATATAAACAGACATATTCAAAAAACATGCTGAAATACCCTAAAATATTAGGGATTATTATGGGTATTTTTAGTCCTTGTGAGGGAAAATTTTTTCCCTTTAGCCCGATTTCGCCCCATTTCAATCCCAACCGATCTACGACTATAAGACGCATTTATGGAAGATTTGAACGTTCTAGCTCCTTTCGTTTAGATGCTAGCGTACTTTCAACAGACGGACGGACATGGCTAGATCGTCTTAGAATTTTATGACGATCAAGAATATATATACTTTATAGGGTCTCAGGTCGATATTTCAAGGTGTTACACATGGAATGACAAAGTTAGTATACTCCCATCCTGGAGGTGGAGGGTATAATAATAAAAAAGTAAGAAATCAATTTTTTAAAATTTCAATTTCGAAAAAAAAATATTTTTTCCGTTTTTCGTATTGACGTCGCTCAAAAAACTCAATGATTTTTGGTTTTAACTTTAACGTCGGACAACTCAATAACTAAGCGAGATATCGATAACATGCCAACCATGGTTTTCTTATTATTTTGAAGTCTCTGATACTCTTGACCCAATTTTCTGTGTAGACTGCATTGCATTGTAATGCACTTTTATATCTGAATAAGAGGGGCTGCATATTGTCCGAAGCTTAATAAATAATGCTATAACAGAGTTGTTATATTCCAATCCAGTGCTCTGAGAATTTAGTCCTTTCTAAATCAACATCCCTGTTACACGTATAACGAAGTGCCATTGTGTGACGATGTGTCATATGAATGCACTTATGCACATGTATGTTTAGGATTCCCATATTAGGGTGCCTTTGATTTTTAAAAATTTTAGATCGGCTCTCAACAAAATCGAATACGTTTAAAATATACGAAAAAATTACATTGTCTTTTTTCTCCCGCTAAAAACTCTGGAAACTGGGACACATAGAATTATGTATAACCTATCCAAAATTAATTTCTATCGATCAAAATTCAATAACTTTTGATCTAGTGAATATTTTTGGGTTTTGTAAAAATATTAGATTATTATAAATTAGACAAGGATCCAAGGATTGATATATTAATAATAAACATCGAAAAATCGGCTATATCTTAGAAATTATCCCAAATATGACTTCTTTTATTATATTGTGATTTAAACCAAAAATATTTTTGTTGAAATTGAAATAAACTAAAATTTTCAAAATCTGAAAAAAATAAAGTTTTTTCTTTGCATTATGAACCAATAAGTAAAAATGTCTAAAAAAAAACAAAAAATACAAATTTGGGCTAATTTCTAACAATTTTCGTTGTTTATATCACAAAACGTCAAGGACTCAATTTATTTTTTTTTTTTACAAAACTTAAAAATATTAAGTGTATTAAAAGTTTTTGAATTGTGAGAGATGATGAACTTGAATTTTATTTTATGTTTAATGACCAAAATATTTTTATATCTTATCTATTCAAATTAAAAATATTGAATATTAAGAAGAAATCAAAAAAACCTCAAGAAGTACTATGAGTCTAGGCGACGGAAACTTTTTTCCCTTTTTTAATGACCAAAATATGTTTATATCTTATCTATTCAAATTAAAAATATTGAATATTAAGAAGAAATCAAAAAAACCTCAAGAAGTACTATGAGTCTAGGCGACGGAAACTTTTTTCCCTCCGGACCGATTTCATTCATTTTTATACCCTCACTCTACAGAGTAGGAGGGTATATATCATTTGGGACAGAATAAAAGTGTAACGCATTGAAGGAGTGACTTAAGACCCTAAGTATGTTTGGACCTAAACCGTTTCACGATTTCTTAAGATGTTTGAGCCATGTTCGTCCGTCCGTCTGTTTGGCTGGCTGCTGTACACGATAACTCTCGAAAGGAGTTAAGGAATCAATTCAAACTTTGGACATGGTAATATTTTTCCTAAACTTAGTTTAAGTTCGAAGATGGGCGAATGTAATGTAATAATGTAACTTCCATAAGGATATTCGGAATCAGCTATATTTCGGTATTCGATAATGTTTTTATAATCTCTGTCCAAGATAATATTAAATCCTTTATAGCTTCTATATTGGTGTATGGAATCCACTATGACTTGTTATTTGATCATTTTTTTACAAATGTGGAAGCTATGTGATACATCCTAGTACTTTTCACACAAATTATCCTGTTGAAATTTAATTCCTTATAACTTCCGCATATATGTTTTGTGAGAGTGAGGTTCGGTTTAGCCGGCTGAAGCTTACTTACATGTTTCATTATTTTTCAGGGTATGGCGTCTCTGACAAATCTTTCAAGATGTAATATTTAAAAATATTTAAAATGTCAGTAAAATCGTGTAAAAACTTTCGAGTTATCTACAACACTAAATAAATTCATTTTTAATCAAATTTACTGAATATGGCAAAATTAAAGAAAAACTTTTGAACTATTTTATGTGATGGGCTCTATACACAGTAAGTATTCGTATTTAAAATATAACATGATCTGCAAAGTTTTATTAAGATTCGATGTAATATGTGGGTTCTAGAGAGGTAATATTGAAAACGGGGGATATTTCTATGGGGGCCTTACTAAAACATAGTTGACTTTCATATATAATATAACACGATCTGCTAAATTTGATCAAGATCCGATGTAAGATTATGGTTTTACAGCAATAATAGCGTAAGCTGGGGACCATTTGAATGGAGACTATAACAAAATATGGACCCATATGGTTGACTTTCATAGTAGGTGTTTCGAGTTGCAATACAACATGATGTGGGAAATTTCATCAGTATCCGATGTAAAATGCATATTAGAGCAGTAATAGTATAAGTGGGAGGTACATACATTTGCAGCAAGGACCATGTGGTCCACTTTCACATGAGCTGTTTCTAATTCAAATATAACATGATCCTGAAAATTTTGTCAAGATACCATGTAAAGTGTGTATTCTAGAGCAATAGTATTGTATATTATAGGGATATTTGTATGGAGGATATATATAAATCTGAACCGATTTCCTCCAAATTCAATACCGATCGTCCTTCGCAAAAAAATCTTCTGCCAAATTTCAAGACATTAATTGTGACCTTTAAAGTGCGAACAAGCATTAGATCGACAGTAGACGGACGGAAGGACAGACAGACATAGACATCTTTAAATCGACTCATCGCGAAAATAACTTATAATACCCTATTCCACGAAGTGGTGTAGGGTATAAAAACTGAAAAAATTTCTATTTTCTTCTAATTTTCTTAAACTGTAACCTACTATAACACCATAACTAAACTGTCCACATTTTTATACCCTCCACCTCCAGGATGGGGGTGTCATTTCGTTTGTAACACCTTGCAATATAGACCTGAGACCCTATAAAGTATATATATTCTTGATCGTCATAAAATTCTAAGACGATCTAGCCATGCCCGTCCGTACGTCGGTCTGTTGAAAGCACGCTAGCATCTAAACGAAAGGAGCTAGGAGGTCCAATTTTTGCACAAATACGTCTAATAGTCGTAGATCGGATAGGATTAAAACGAAATCGGCCCAAAGGGAAAAATTTTTCCCTCACAAGGACTGAAAAAACCCATAATGACACCTAATATTTTAGAGTATTTAAGCATATTTTTTCAATATGTCTGTTTGTAAAGAGTGATTTTTTGAGGTTAGGATTTTCATGCATTAGTATTTGACAGATCACGTGGGATTTCAGACATGGTGTCAAAGAGAAAGATGCTCAATATGCTTTGACATTTCATCATGAATAGACTTACTAACGAGCAACGCTTGCAAATCATTGAATTTTATTATCAAAATGCGTGCTCTGTTAAGAAAGTTCATTGCGCGCTTCCATTTTATGGTCAGTTTAATCGACCCACTGAAGCGGCTATTCGGGCTATTGTGACTAAATTTCGCACCAAATTTACATTGTTGGACATTAAACCACCAAGACGCTTACGTAGAGTACGAACTGAAGAAAATATCGCAGCTGTATCGGCCAATGTTAATGATGACCATCAATTATGGATTCGTCGCCGTTCGCAGCAATTGGGCCTCTGTTACTCAAAAACGTGGAAATGCCAAAATTGGACTAAGCGGATGGACCACTTGAGGCGCAGCCGCGGTCAACATTTAAATGAAATTATCTTCAAAAAGTAAATGTCATGGACCAATCTAACGTTTCAAATAAAGAACCGATGAGATTTTGCAAATTTTATGCGTTTTTTTACCGATTTTTACTTACTTGATATTGGGTATGCGCATTCCCCCTATAGTGAACATTCCTCTAATTGAGTAGATACATAATATAAACGTATTTTCTTTTCCAAATTCGTACCATCAAAATGGAACCAGCTAAATGGCCGCAGCTAGAATCATGAAATTCGGTGTATACATTCCTCTGACTGCATAGACACGCAAAATAAATAGATTTTTCCAAATTCGTACTTTTACGGCAAAAATTTGTTGAATCATGAAGTTAAGTTATTTTGCATTATGTATGGATATATATAATGGATCAGAATTACTTTTGGAATTAAAATAGAATGTAAATACAACCAACTGTAGCACCCACTACCTACAAATATTTATGGTATTTAAGCTTTTTTTAAAATATAAGAATATTTATTTTTTTGAATTGACATGAAGTATTATTTCGATATATACATATATATATAGTTTACACTTATTTGTAGCCTTGTCTTATAAGCGTGGCTTGAAATAATAAAAATATTATATTTATTTATTTATAAAATTATTTGTATTAGTTATGGTTTGGCTATATTAAAAAAATATATTTTCCTGTAATATTACTGCACTTCTACGAAAATTGACAGCCTCTGAATGCAAACCATGGTGGAGGGTATATAAAGTTCGGCCCGGCCGAACTTAACGCCGTTTTTACTTGTTAAATTTAATCTACGAACTAAGCGATATATCGATAACATGTCCACCAATTTTCGTCTTCCTTTGAGGTGTTCTATCTAAATATATGGCCACATATTTTTTTATCGAATAACCACAGTCGATAACTATGGAAGTTATCAGTTACTAAGCCAGTTGTCGATAACTAAAAAGTTATTAAATTTTTTTCCATTATTTTCTTCTCATTTTCGATTTTAAGCTGATTGGAACGTTTTTTTCTAATTTAGCCTATTTTAACTCAATAACTAAGCCAGGTTTCAAGCAAGTCTAAAAATTGTTCTTCTTATTTTGAGGTGCTTTTTCCCATAAATGGACACATATACAAGTTATATATAACCACAATCGACAACTATGTAAGTTGTCGATAACTTAGGCAATTATTTATAACTATAAAGTTATAGATTTTTTTCTTCTTGTAATTTTAGATTGTTTTCCTTTACCTAGGATAACTAAGCGAGATATCGATAATATGTCCACATAATTTTTCCTATTTTGAAGTGTTCTAACCTAATATATGGCTACATATTTTTTTATCGAGCATCTGCAATTGATAACTATAAAAGTTATCGATCATTTATGAAGTTATCGATAACTATAACTATAATGGCAACGATATTTTTCTTCTTCTAATTTTCGATTACTAGCCCATTGGAATTTGCCATTGATTTTTTGCCTTTATTTGTGGTCAGATCGCGCCTCTGATATCACACCATTCCCCACCAACATATAAATACAGACAAACACGTTTGATATTATATTAACAAGAAACGACCAAAACGATTGCCATTACTCGATCTAAACTTTATAAAATTGGGTAGCTGTTCAAAATTTCAAATAAATGAATAAGTCATTTATATATTTAACCCACACAAGAATAAAACTCATCCTAATGTCTGCATCAAGTCCATGCAGATGTGTGTGCGTGCATGCGTCCCTGTATTCAGGAGTAAATATAATAAATTAATAAATTTATTGAACACACACGCACAATGCTATCGATATTGTATGTACATACATACATATATTGAACAATACTCAGTCGACGCACACATCCTTGGACATGTCGAAAATATGAAAATGACTGAATGGGGTTCCAACACCGAACACCGGCTACTGCTGGTAGGGCATTAAAATTCAATTCGATGCGAGTGCAAATTTAATTCCCAAAACTCCCAAAAGCATAAAGTAAATTATTTCAATTAAAAATTTCCTCTGTATTCACAGGAAATGTCCCCATATGTTGGACATGCATCCAAGCATGCCTGTATGTGCTCTTCATTTGTGTGCAGTTGAGTTGCTGACCGCATCCCAATATTCCCTGCCTGCCCCTCCGTCCATGAGTCTGTGTGTAATTACAACTCTATCATAGAAATATGTTTAAACAAATGTCCTGTAATAAGTACAACAAATAGTGCAACATCAAGTCCATTTTCAACCACTCACACACACACACACTCACGCTCACACAATCAGACAGACTGATAGACAGGCTATGGCCAGGATACTCGGAATCTCTCCCTCTCTAGTCCCCTCACCAATTTTGGTTTGTCCCATGGTCCAGTTTGAGTTTGTCATTGCAGTCCATGGGTTCGTTCGTACGTTTGTACATTCGTTGGTCCATTTGTTTATTTGTCGAAAATAAAAGTAACAGAGAAAAGTATTTCAATCTGTTTGTATTTGAGTTTTTATGCGTAAATGGAGTGTGTGCGTGTGTGTGAGTGGCAACAGGACTCCTTTTTTCCACATTCATATTTGGGCATAGTTGTTGCTGGATGCTGGTCTGGATGTTGGCCCAACAAAATATTCAATATGCAACTTTTTCTGATTGCGGGGGGAGCCCAGAGTAGTGAAAGTGCAACACACGTTGCATGAATGCTCCAATACGGAGGATGTCCCTAAAGTTTGTTTTCTCATTGTGTCGGGGATTATTTGAAACGAAAGCAGATATCAGCCATTGCATTGGAATTACATTAACTACTTGGTAAAGTTGAAAGTTTGTTACACTGGTGGATATTTGAACTGGGATAGTCTCCTGGATGAATATCTTATTGCATCTACACAAAACACAATTCGATTTATTTATTTATCGATATAAATTTCAATTTATTGATCTAAAAAAATATTAATAAAAATGTTAAAATATTATTTATCCGTTTAGAAATTTATTTGTAAATTTAAATACTTATTTTTATGTGTATTATATATATTTACTTATCGATTTAAATATTTATATCTATTTAGTTTTTATTTATCTATGTAGATATTTATTTATCGATTTAAAAATATATTTACCGATTTAAATATTTATTTATTGATTTAAATATATATTTATCGATTTATTTATCGATTACTATCGATTTGTTCATTAATTTATTGAATTATTTATTCAAACATTTATTTATTTAATTGTCGATTTCATTATATATCGATTTATTATTTGAAATTTCTCAATATTACATATGTATTTATATATATGCCTATCGATTTAAATATTTATTTAATTTATCTATTTAATTTAAATATTTATTTGTCGATTTAAATATTTATTTACCAATTTTAATATTTATTCATCGATTTAAATATTTATATCGATTTAAATGTTAATTTATCGACTTAAATAATTATATATCTATTTAAAAATATATTTACCGATTTATTTATTAACCTATTTGTTTATTAATTTATGGAATTATTTATTCAAACATTAGGCATATTCGATTGGGCATACTAGCTTAATATTTGTTTGGAATTTACTCGCTTAACAAGAAAGTGGCTTACTACTCTCTCAGTTACCGAGTAAGGTGGTGCCAGATGTTTATCTCTGATTTATTTAAATAAAACCAAAGGATAAAAATGTTGCCACCTTATCAAGTTTCTTAATTGTAAGCTAGTAAGCACAATCGAATTATTATTTATTTATTTATTTAATTGTCGATTTCATTATATCGATTTATTATTGTTAATTTTATATATATTTTATATATGGTTATCTATTTAAGTGTTTATCTGTCCATTAAAATACTAATTTACCGATTTAAATATTTATTTGTCGATTTAAATGCTTATTATCGATACAAATATTTATTTATCGATTTGAATATTTACTTATCAACTTAAATATTTATTTATCGATATACATTTTTATTTATCGATATAAATATTTATTTATAGATTTGAATATTTATCCATTTAAAATTTTATTTATAGTTCAATTTATCGAATTTAAAACTTACTTGTCGATTTTAATGTTTATTTCTCGATTTAAATATTTATTTGCCAATTTAAAATTATATTTGCGAATTTAAATATTTATTTATCGATTTAAATGTTTATTTATCGATACAATTAATTAATTGTTGATCGATATCAATGTTTATTTCTCGATTTAAATATTTATTTGCCAATTTAAAATTATATTTGCGAATTTAAATATTTATTTATCGATTTAAATGTTTATTTATCGATATAATTAATTGTTTATCGATTTAAATATTTATCTACCGAATTAAAATTTTATTTACCAATTTAAATATTTATTTATCAATTCAAATATTTTTTATTGATTAAAAAAATATTTATTTATTCAAAAATTTAATTATCGATTTTTAAATTGTCTTGTCAATTTAAAATTTTATTTATAGATTTATTTATTAATTTATCGAATTATTTGTTCATACATTTATTTATTTAATTAGTTTTTTAATTATCGATTTATTATCCATGTATTTATCGATTTATTTATTTCCTGTTGCTCAATTTTATATACATACTTATTAAATATATTTTATATACATACATATATTATATACATACTTATTAAATATTTATTTATCGATTAAAAATTTTATTTACAAATTTAAATATTTATTTATTGATTAAAAAATTATTTATTCATTCAAAAATTTAAATATCGATTTTAAATTTCCTTCTCTAATTAAAAATTTATTTATCGATTTATTTACCTATCGGTTTGTTTATTTATTTATCGAATTATTTGTTCATACATTTATTTATTTAATTAGCCATTTAATTAAGGATTTTATTATATATCAATTTATTATCCATGTATTTATCGATTTATTTATTTCCTATTTCTCAATTTTATATAGAAAAATAAAATTTTATTTACTAATTTAAATATTTATTTATTGATTAAACAATTATTTATTCATTCAAAACTATAATTATTGATTTTTAAATTGTCTTGTCAATTTAAAAATTTATTTATCGATTTATTTACCTATCGATTTGTTTATTAATTTATCAAATTATTTGTTCATACATTTATTTATTTAATTAGCTATTTAATTATCGATTTTATTACATATCGATTTCTTATCCATGTATTTATCTATTTATTTATTTCCTATTTCTCAATTTTATATACAAAAAAATAAAATTTTATTTACTAATTCAAATATTTATTTATTGATTAAAAAATTATTTATTCATTCAAAAATTTAATTATCGATTTTTAAGTTTCCTTGTCTATTTAAAAACTTATTTATCGATTTATTTACCTATCGATTTGTTTATTAATTTATCGAATTATTTGTTCATACATTTATTTATTTAATTAAATGGAATTATAGATTAATTATCCACGTATTTATCGATTTATTTATTTCCTATTTCTCAATTTTATATACATACTTATTTAAATATTTATTTACCGGTTTAAAATTTTATTTACCAATTTATATATTTATTTATCAATTCAAATATTTATTTATTGGTTAAAAAATTATTTATTCATTCAAAAGTTTAATTATTGATTTTTAAGTTTTCTTGTCTATTTAAAAATTTATTTATCGATTTATTTGTTTATTAATTTATCGAATTATTTGTTCATACATTTATTCATTTAATTAGCTATTTAATTATCGATTTTATTATATATCGATTTATTATCCATGTATTTATCAATTTATTTATTTCCTATTTCTCAATTTTATATACATACTTATTTAAATATTTATTTATCGATTTCAGTGTTTATTTATCGTTATAAATACTGATTTATCGATTTGAATATTTATTTATCGGTTTAAACAATTATTTCTAAATTTATTTATCGATTTTATAATTTACTTGTCGATTTAAATATTTATTTATCGATTTAATTAATAATTTATCGAATAATTTATTCAAAAATGTATTTATTTAAGTGTCGATTTTTTATTTATTTGTCGATTCCACTATATATCGATTTATGATACATTTATTTATCGATTTACTTATTTCTTAATTTCTCAATGATATATATTTATAAAGGGTCCGCCATCTAACGTTTTTTTTTTCAACTATTCAACCGTTGGACTATTATTTGTGAGGTGCCCGAGGCAGCCATTTGAATGAAATTATTTTCCATATTAACCGGAAGGATTGTTCTTTCAAATAAAAAAAGAAATTTGAGAAAATATTCAGTAGTATTTTTTATAGCATTTTCAAAAAAAAAAAAGTTATTTGGCGGACCCTATATATGTGCTTATCGATTTGAATATTTATTTATCGAGTTAAAAATGTATTTAATGATTTAAATATTTATTTATTTAAACATTTATTTCACCATTATTTATTTATCAATTTAAATATTTATTTATCAAGTTAAAAATTTATTTATTCATTTATATATTTATTTGTCGATTTTAAAATTTATTTATCGATTTAACCCTTTGACTGTCCCCATACAAAATTTTTTTTATACCATACGTCCACAGTAATAATTTGGTAATAATGATGTGCATCACATGTGATACACGGAGCAATATTTATACTTTTTATTTTTCAAACGTTCTGTGCATCACATATGATTCATGTAATTTTTATTCGTTACTTTTTATTTATTTTGCCGTAAAGTGTTGGCAACACTGAAATTAATATGTGTGTATCAATTATGATGCACAAGCGTATCAATCATAACGTCTGTGCATCATATGTGATGCATGGGACAGTCAAAGGGTTAAATATTTTTTATTATTAATTTATCGAATTATCATAAATTTATTTATTTAAGTGTCGATTTTTTCATTTACCAATTTCCCTATATAACGATTTATTATCCATTTATTTATCGATTTATTTATTTCCTTATTTCAAAATTGCTAAATTTCTCAATTTCTTAATTCCTCGATTTCTTAATTTCTTAATTTCTGAACTTAATTTCTTATTTATTTTTTTTTTCTTTTCTTTCTTTTACAAAACTTTTAAAATGTCCCTCGTAGATTATTTATTTGTCGATTCATTTATCGATTCCACTATATATCGATTTATGATACATTTATTTATCGATTTACTTATTTCTTAATTTCTCAATGATATATATTTATATATATGCTTATCGATTTGAATATTTATTTATCGAGTTAAAAATTTATTTAATGATTTAAATATTTATTTATTTAAACATTTATTTCACGATTATTTATTTATCAATTTAAATATTTATTTATCGAGTTAAAAATTTATTTATTCATTTATATATTTATTTGTCGATTTTAAAATTTATTTATCGATTTAAATATTTTTTATTATTAATTTATCGAATTATCATAAATTTATTTATTTAAGTGTCGATTTTTTCATTTACCAATTTCCCTATATACCGATTTATTATCCATTTATTTATCGATTTATTTATTTCTTAATTGCTAAATTTCTTAATTTCTCGATTTCTTAATTTCTAAACTTAATTTCTTATTTATTTTTGTTTCTTTTCTTTCTTTTACAAAACTTTTAAAATTTCCCTCGTAGAAACATCTTAATTTTATTATTGAAGTCATCCATTCATGCACCCAGACGAGTGTGTTTCCAGAAGTGTCGTCTGTGGCAATACGATATTCATTCGAATTGTGTTTGGACACAATTATTAAGATTTTTACTTAAAGGATATTTTTAAATACATATTTACAATACAATTTTTCTTTTATGTTGCCGAACTTATGCATGCAAAATCTTACTACAAGTCCAAGTCTTATTTTATTTTTACAAATAAAACAGAGATTAAAAAATATTATTAAATAATTTGTAATATTTTTCCGAAGAACTTTATTTAAATTCTTGGTTGTCATTAGAGACCGACCGAAGCATTTATTTCAGACCAAAGCCGAATATTCGGCCGGTCTCTATTTACCACACTTGTGGCTGGGTGTGCGTTTGGATCGTGTTCACCATTAAAACACTGTTGTTCACTGTTCTTATCTCGGTTTCTCCCCCGTTGTTGCGGGTTAATTGAATAATTTTGTTATCAGACATTTCCGATCAGCCTGGTGACAATCATTGGGAATTGTATTTAACCAGACCGTGAATCATATGCCCATCGCATGTTGCTTTAAATAGAACACACACACAGCACCGACCGCCACACAACCGCCAGACTAGTCAACAAGCGAAACAACAACAGCAGCTGCTGCTGTCGCAACACAAGCGAGTCGTTGTTTGCGCGCCACTCAGCATGTGCCCGGGTAGCTCAGTCGGTAGAGCATTGGACTTTTAATCCAAGGGTCCAGGGTTCAAGTCCCTGCTCGGGCGATTTAGTTTTTTTGTTTTGCTTTGCCATTTTTATTGAAATTTTTACAAATATTTTTTTACTATTAAAATCATGGGGAAGTTAACGAATTTATCAAAATCTGAATTATTCAATTATTCGACAAGATCAAGATAGCCGAGGACCCAAAATGTTACAACAGTTGGCGTGTTATCGATATCCTGCTATAGTATGCAATAATACCGACTAATGAAATACAGTAACGAATTATTAAGTAATTTAAATTTTAATTTAAGTAAGCTTAATTTAATTTAAGCGGAGATTACAAAAAATAAAGTAACAGACGAATTTACAAATACTCAGAAATACGACATAGATAACTACTACTACTACTACAGATTTGGAGTTGATGATGCAGAATAATAATAAAATGAGACGAATAATATGGAAAAATGTAAACATTACAACAAATTCTTGGTAACTGTCCCTACTTAGAGAGTTTTTGTATCATCTAAACACAAGTATACACAAATGAAAATTACAGCCCGCATCAAAAAAGTTGACACAGAAATCATGATTTAATTAATTAATTTAAATTTTAATTTAAGTAAGCTTAATTTAATTTAAGCGGAGATTACAAAAAATAAAGTAACAGACGAATTTACAAATACTCAGAAATACGACATAGATAACTACTACTACTACTACAGATTTGGAGTTGATGATGCAGAATAATAATAAAATGAGACGAATAATATGGAAAAATGTAAACATTACAACAAATTCTTGGTAACTGTCCCTACTTAGAGAGTTTTTGTATCATCTAAACACAAGTATACACAAATGAAAATTACAGCCCGCATCAAAAAAGTTGACACAGAAATCATGACCTACTTTTTCGAAGTTGTAAATAAAGATTTTTTGCTAGAATTTTGAGGTTGGAACCGCTGTAAAAACTATGTTAGAAAATATATATTTTTTATACCCTTCGTGTTTGTAACACTAACCCAAATGTTTGTAACACTAAGAAATAATCTTAGAATCACAAGCTGAATCGATTTAACGATGTCTGTCTGTCTGTCCGTCCGTCTGTCCGTCTGCTGTCCATCTAAGCTTGTTCGCACTCTACAGGTCGCAATTGTTGCCCGATTATCATGAAATTTAGCAGAAGTTATTTTTTTGGACCAAGGACGATCGGTATTGAATTTGGAGGAAATCGGTTCAGATTTAGATATATCCCCCATACAAATGTCGCTCCCGATTTTACTTTTTCCGCTCTAAAATCCACATGTTGTACCCGATTTTCTTTAAAATTGGCACAACATTTTATAATCGAACTAGAAACACCTATGCTGAAAGTGGGTAAGATCGGTTCAGATGTAGATATATCCCCCATACAAATGTCGCTCCCGATTTGACTTTTTCCGCTCTAAAATCCACATATTGTAGCCGATTTTCTTTAAAATTGGCACAACATTTTATAATCGAACTAGAAATACCTATGCTGAAAGTGGGTAAGATCGGTTCAGAATTAGATATAGTCCTCATATAAATGTCGCTCCCGATTTGACTTTTTCCGCTCTAGAAACCACATATTGTACCCGATTTTCTTCAAATTGGCACAACATTTTATAATCGAACTAGGCGATTTTTTTTAATTTGGCACAAGATGTTATAGTCAACTAGAAACACCTATGCTGAAAGTGGGTAAGATCGGTTCAGATTTAGATATAGCCCCAATACAAATGTCGCTCCCGAATGTTTAATCGATTTTGGCCAAACTTTACATATTATATTTCACAAATAAACATACATGGTGAAAGCGGTCACATCGTTCCATGTTTCAATATACCCCCATACAAAATGTCCTTTCCGATTTAACATTTTTTGTCAAACACATACAAACAGGATGCAAAAATCATCCCCGATTTCACTTTTTTACCGAATTGAATTGTAATGAGATGGAAAGTGGGGTGTATCATATAGTGGCTCCGTCCGTCTTTAGCCTTTCCTAACTTGTTTGGGAGATGCCCATATGTGCATACTTTGGTAAAGGGTGATTTTTTAAGAGCTTGATAACTTTTTTTTAAAAAAAAACGCATAAAATTTGCAAAATCTCATCGGTTCTTTATTTGAAACGTTAGATTGGTCCATGACATTTACTTTTTGAAGATAATTTCATTTAAATGTTGACCGCGGCTGCGTCTTAGGTGGTCCATTCGGAAAGTCCAATTTTGGGCAACTTTTTCGAGCATTTCGGCCGGAATAGCCCGAATTTCTTCGGAAATGTTGTCTTCCAAAGCTGGAATAGTTGCTGGATTATTTCTGTAGACTTTAGACTTGACGTAGCCCCACAAAAAATAGTCTAAAGGCGTCAAATCGCATGATCTTGGTGGCCAACTTACCGGTCCATTTCTTGAGATGAATTGTTCTCCGAAGTTTTCCCTCAAAATGGCCATAGAATCGCGAGCTGTGTGGCATGTAGCGCCATCTTGTTGAAACCACATGTCAACCAAGTTCAGTTCTTCCATTTTGGGCAAAAAAAAGTTGGATATCATCTCACGGTAGCGCTCACCATTCACAGTTACGTTACGATTCGCATCATCTTTGAAGAAGTACGGTCCAATGATGCCACCAGCCCATAAACCGCACCAAACTGTGACTTTTTCTGGATGCATTGGTAGCTCTTGCAATGCTTCTGGCTGATATTCACTCCAAAATCGACAATTCTGCCTATTTACGTACCCATTGAGCCAAAAATGAGCTTCGTCGCTGAACACAATTTCTTTCTTTCTGAACTTTCTTAACAGAGCACGCATTTTGATAATAAAATTCAATGATTTGCAAGCGTTGCTCGTTAGTAAGTCTATTCATGATGAAATGTCAAAGCATACTGAGCATCTTTCTCTTTGACACCATGTCTGAAATCCCACGTGATCTGTCAAATACTAATGCATGAAAATCCTAACCTCAAAAAAATCACTCTTTATAACCCAAATGGGGCCCCATTCTGCTCTATTACAGCTCTAGAAACTACATCTTACATCGGATCTTCATCAAATTTTGCATATCATTATACGTTTCAACTAGAAATACATACCGTAAATGAAAACTATGCAGGCCCATATTTTGGCGTAGGCCTCAAGTGTTTTTATAGGCCCCCTTCAAATGTCCGTCCGATGCATCCTATTACCGCTGTATAATCTGTATTTATCATTCGATGTTGATCAATTTTTCCAGATCATGTTATATTTACTTTACTCGGAATATCTGCTGGCAAATTGGATCAATTACTTTATTATTTACCATATTCATTAAATTTGACTAAAGATGAATTGATAGTAACGGTATAATTTATATGAATTACATAAAATTGCTCCCATGAAATACCTGGGCCCCGCCCGACTTTAGCCTTTCCTTACTTGTTTAAATACGAGATGGTGTTATTTCAATAGATAGCTTTCATTTCAAAATTTATTAAAAAAATATTTTTTTTACTTTTGGCCGTTTGTTACCTCTGTGCACTGTCGTAAATTTGTTATAAATGTAATTGTTAAATCGAATTGAATCGTGTAAAATAGTCGTAATCGTTTTTCAATATTAAAGATATAATAACTACTGATTATCGATATCTCGCTTAGTTATTGGATATTAACCCAAAGACATTATTGGACATTAGCCCAAAGAAAACCGTGGTATGGAGACATGGGGCGGTTAAAAAAAAATCAAAAACGTTTCCTTGAAATGAGGTCAATATGAAAATAAAACAAGTAAAAAAACCGTTAAGTTCGGTCGGGCCGAACTTTATATACCCTCCACCATGGATTGCATTCCACAGAGGCTGTCGATTTTCGTAGAAGTGCAGTAATCTTACAGGAAAATATAATTTTTTTAATATAGTCAAACAAAAACAAATCCAAATATTTAAAAAATAATTTTTGAAATAAATAAATAAATAAATTTTTGTATTATTTCAAATCACGCTTACAAGGCAAGGCTACCAATACGTTTACACTATAAAATACGTAAAAATCGAATTTGGACAAATCTTTTTATTCTGCGTGTCTATGTAGTCAGAGGAATGTATATACCGAATTCCATGATTCTAGCTGCGGCCATTTGGTTGGTACCATTTTTATCCCCTTTTTCATATTTTACCCCCTTTTTCATATTTTACCCCCTTAAGAGTATAACTTTCTAAAATCTCTTTATTTTACGTGTCTACGCAATAAGATGTATGTACACACCGAATTTCATCATTTTAGTAAGTCGTTTAGTTGGTACTATTTGTATTCCTCTATACCCATTATATCCTTTGAAAGTACGAATTTGGAAAAAAACTTTTATTTTTCGTATCTACGCAGTCAGAGGAATATATATTCCGAATTTCATGACTCTAGCTGCGGTCATTTGGTTGGTACTATTTTTATACATTTTTTCCCATTTAACCACAAAAGTTAAGAATTTCGAAAAATCTGTTAATTTTACGTGTGTACGCAATCAGAGGAATGTATACACTGAATTTCATTATTCTGGGTGCAGCCGTTTGGTTTGTACCATTTTTATCTCTCTATTCCTATTTTACCCCTTTTAAAGTACGAATTTGGAAAAAATACTTTTATATTATGTATCTACTCAATTAGAGGAATGTACGCACCGAATTTCGTGTTTCTAGCTGTTGTCTTTTGATATGTACCATTTTTATCCCTTTTTGCCCCATTTCACCCTCTACGAATAAAAATAACTTTATGGTGCACTTTTTTGCTATAAGAAATATAAACAGACATATTCAAAAAAAACATGCTTAAATACGCTAAAATATTGGGGATTATTATGGGTATTTTTAGTCCTTGTGAGGGAAAAATTTTTCCCTTTGGGCCGATTTCGCCCCATTTCAATCCCAAACGATCTACGACTATAAGACGCATTTATTTATTTTTATTCATTTGCAATGTCGTCTTTTTATTTATTTGCACCAGTCGAAAAGTCGAACTTTCAAAAGTCGATTTTGCAAAAGTCGACTTTTAATATATTTGCAAAAGTCGAAAAGTCGAAAAATCGATTATTCATATATTTCCAAAAGTCGAAATAGCGACTTTTTGCTCCAACTATACATCCCTAATATACACTCTTTTATATAAATTGTGATGCTTCAATGTGCATTCATTCCCTCAGGGTCAACTCCTCCAATTGCAATTTCTTGATAATATGTTTCAGAGTGGAATATACACACCTTACCTGATGAACATTCCAAATTCCATGCTTCTAGGTGTTGTCGTATCATTGGTACAATTTTTATCTCTTTTGTTCCATTTCCATTTTATTTACTTTTTGGTGCTTTCAAAAATATTAGATAATATATCAGTCCTTGTTAGGGAAAAAAATTTCCCCCTCGGCCGATTTCGTCCACTTTCAATCCCAATCGATCTGCAACCATTAGATACATTTAGGGAAAATTTGAACCTCCCAGCTAGCGTGATTTCAACAGACAGACGGACATGGGTAGATCGTCTTAGAAGTTTATGACGATCAACAATATATATACTTTATAGGGTCTCAGGTCGATATTGAAAGGCGTTACCAACGGAATGACAAAATTACCCTCCCGGAGGTGGAGGGTATAAAAATGACTAAATTTTATGGGCGATTTTTCATATGAAAAATTATTAAAATTATTGGACAATTTTGCATATGAAAAAAATTTCTCCATTTTACATTTATTTTTGCACATAAATTAATTTTTCATCGGGTAAAACTGGTGTTAAATATAAGTAGCATCAGTTTTCGGTGGGTATTTAAATACCTCATCTGGTTAAATCGGTGAAAACATATATTGTTTATTTGATTTTACATAAACTTGATTTCAATATATCTTAAAGATATATAACCATCCCAAAATTGGATATTAGACCATCCGACAACATATGCAAAAAAAGTCGAAATCAAAGGTCTATTATTCGATTATTTAATTAATAATATAAATACCTCGACTTTTGAAATTTTTATTATCAAAAGTCGTTTAATCGAAAAACGATAGTCAGTCCCCGAATGCCATACTCTTCGCAATTATTCAATTATTATTTTTTTCAAACATCCCCCTACTTATTTCCATATTCTATTCCATTCAAATGCCTTTTACCAGCCATTGCGATTCGTCTTTTGATGCTTGTTTAAAAACCAAGATTTGTTACTTTTTTCAGATCCTTTCAGAAATTATTTCAAAAATCCTCCATAATTCATGTTATACCCAACCAACTACTTGACTTAGGAGACAAAGATTTATTTTCATCAAATATACATAATACGAAAACATTTACATAAGTTACTAACATATGCACATACATGTCTGTACATATATATTCATGCATGTATGTACGTACTTATAGTCGATGGAGAACATCATTATAGTCATCTTGAAGGAAAGAGCCTTCTTATCTATCTGCTGTTGTACCAAACGTAGAAATTGCCAAGTACTTATACTTGGCTTTCTTTCTCTTTTCTCCAAAGAAGCCTTAAACTTTCACAAAAAGTTGTTAAAGAGCATATGGCATTTGGTTCAGTTTTTTTCTTCTTCTTCTTCTCCCCAGTTCATCCTTACATGAAAGCGAAGTGCTCTGAGCCGAGAGATTGGTTATTGGTTGGCCATATACATATTGAACTTTTGAAGAAGAAATCACAGATCTCAAATCGGCACAATGACTTTTGATATGCAGTTGTAGAAACGGGTCAATTGGAAGGCTTTGAAGTCAATGGGTTTCCAATCATTTTGTGACCCCTACAGCCCGCAATTATGCCCATGAACGTCTGTGTAGGGGTTGCAATCATCACCCTCAACCTTACAGTGCAACTCACCCATGCAGTCAGTCCATTGTCTTAGGAATACATTTTTTTAGAGCTGAAAAGGATGAAAAGTCGAAAAGAACAAAGAGCATGAAAGAACGGAGAACGGAGCGAAAAAAAGTAAATCAACATAAATAATTCATTATTGCCGCCTGGTTGAACATAAATCAAAAAGCCACATACGCCACATATGACTCGCGTTAAAACGTTGTTACCTTCTGAACTATGTACAAATTTATTCGTATATCTATGTTTGAACATTTATACATACATGTATGTGTTCTCCAGGAGTATGTGTTCCGGCAAACGTGTCTATGTCTATGCTGATGTTCGGTATGTCCATATACGAGGGTATTGCAATAAAGCAAAATATCAAGATGCTCTTTTAAATGGGATCCAAATAAAATGAAAAACTTGTGCTTAATATGTGTGCCCTTGTCTATATATATACACAAATCAGTTTCAATCACGAAAATTGTATACTTGATAACTTTTTTCTTTAGTTTTCCTGTTATGACGAAAATTGTAAAAGCAATTACTAAAATTGTAGCTGGAGTCATTGAAAAAATAGTTAAAAGATGATATATTGAATTAAAGCAGTGATTGATTTTTTTTTTCGAAAATATTCAATCATAAAAGATGCTGATTCGATTACAGCAATCGTTGCTTTTTTTTGAGAGTATTCAATCAAAAAAGTTGCTGATTCGATTACAGCAGTCATTGATTTTTTCGAAAGTATTCAATTAAAAAAGTTGTTGTTGATTTTTCTGAAATGTTTAATGAATTGAATTGTTATATTCTTTAAAAAAATTATTGGATTTAGTGAAATAAACCATTCGTCGACATGGTCTGAAATTCGTCTGAAGTCTTCAGCAGAACCCAAAATTAGCAAAAAGGCAAGTGAGACCTTTATTGTTACAGCTAAAAGTTGACTACACAATTTCGATGGGCGCTACCCCATCTCGTCAGAACTTTCGCAACGTATGTTTGTCTTTGACTTAAATCAGGGTTCATATTAGTACCAGCGTTCACATATGACAAATGAGAAGCGCCGATAAACAAAATATTCCACCGAACTAAGGCGACACTCTAAAAGGCATCTACGATTTGAGTTGTTGACAACTCGCGTTAACCACGACTTCTTTCTAAGAAATGATAAAAATGAAACGAAAACAAAAACAATAATCATTTTCATTGGTCCGATCACTGTTTTAATCAGTTTTTTATATTCTCTGTGGAAGTTGTGATAGAAAATTCAATGAAAGTTTTAACTTTTCCGATTACATTGGTTTTTTAGATTTCTGCAATAAAATTAGTGATTGAAATTTTAGAAGCAAAAATTTTCTCTGTGTAAGAATGAATCTGTTTGTAAGTTTGTTTGTTTGTTCTTTTTAGCAGCCTAAACTACTGAAACGATCTTCTTCAAATTTCCACAGTATGTTCATGGTGAAAATAGGCTATATAAATATTTGATATTTTAAGTGGGCGTGGCACCTTCCACACAAATTGGGGATTTATTCGTTTTGTATAAATTAGCTTATTCAGAATACTGTTGCAGCTCGAGTCTTGAATTTTTGTGAAAGTTTATTAATTATTAGTCTGCACAGTTGTGCCAAAAGGGGGTGGTATTGGAAAAGTGGGAGTGGCACCCCCCATACGAAGTTAAAACCTAAAATATTCAGTTCTATGACAGCTACAATACTGAAATTTTTTGTAAGTGCACCAATGTGCGTAGTTTTGCCAAAAATGGGCGGTAATGGAAAAGTGGTCGTGGCATCTCCCATACGAAGTTAAAACTAATTTTCGAATATATTCCGTTCTATCACAGATACAATACTGAAATTGTGTCTGAGTGCATCCAGCATCAATGTTCGTAGTTGTGCCAAAAATGGACGGTAATGGAAATGTGGGCGTGGCTCTTCCCATACGAAGTTAAAACCTATTATTGAATATTGTCAGTTATATGACACCTAGAGTGCTGAAATTTTGTATAAGTGCATCTAGCATCAATGTGTATAGCTGTACAAAAAATATGTGATATTGGAAAAGTGGGCGTGGCACCTCACATACGAAGTTAAAACCCAAAGTTTTGCGTTATCCTTCCCATATTAAATTAAAACAGGTTTTAGAGTATATTCGACACCGAGATGGGCGGAAAGTGGCCGTGACCCTTCCCATACGAAATTAAAACCTGTTTTTGAGTATATTTGTCAACGAGATTCCTATATTGTTGTGTGAGTTAATTTAGTTGTAACCTGTTTAGACAATATACAGATGGGGCATTTTTGATTTGAATTTTGTAAAATTACACATTTTCTTTGGATTTTCTTAGCACAATAGTAATGAAAGGCTAAAAAACGAGAAATATTCATTCGTCAACAGCCCACTTAAGTCAAGAAAGTGGAAATTATATTATTTTTTTAGTTTTTATGTTGTTCTCGTTCTCCATGGAACATATCAATTTCTTTAGTATCTCAGGGAAGTACCTTGATTATAATTGGTACATATATTACCGATCAGGAGAAAAATCAATATGAAAGCAGATTTTAATTTTACCGTTTGTTTTTTTTTTTGCCTGGCGAAGCGGGCGGGGGTTCAGCTAGTTTAATATATAGGTGATTCCATTGGAACGGGTGTGACTTCTTTGCTTACATGTTGAGATTTTTACTATTGAAAATGTCGGGTTAATCGATGCAATAATGCTAATATGAATATATCTTAATGTTTTAGATATTGGAGATATACCACAAACCAGAGCGTCACGGGTGTGATCTTAGTTTTGAAGAAAGTCTTGAGGTTAATAAGTAATTATTTTCTTGAATTCTGTTATGTTCCTCCATGACATGACTTTTTTAATTTTTGCTAATCAAAAGAGCAGTTGACAGACTTTCATCTGAGGTATAAAAAAGTACTGATTATATTTTCAAATTTCTGGTTTTATTGGAAAGTTTGAACTTTGTCATTTAATAATGGAACACAATATCATTCATATGACTACCACGGCAGTCATATGGATCGGCAGTACTTCATTCGATCAACCCAATTTTTCAGTACATCCCAAAAAAATAAAAAAGTTAATGTTAAATTAAAATACTCCTTCCAATGGTATTCAAAAAGGCAGTAAGCTAAAATATGCTTAAATACACTGAAAATTAGAAATTATTGGCGGTAAATTTATTCGTTGTTAAGGAAGAAAGTTCGCCCTTTGGACCGGTTTCGACCATTACCAATTCCAACGTTCCACATTGCCAGAATTTCGTTCCAGCCGACAGTTTTTTCCTAAACGAAAATCGCATTCATTGCGAAAGATAATGAATTTACTGGTAGTGTTTGTTTGGTACCACTTTTAAACATTTTACCCCATTTTGTCCCAAAAAGTATGAATTTGGAGAAAGTCTTTTATTTTGCAAGTCTACGAAGTCAGCCGCTTGTTTGGTACCATTTTTATCCCCTTTTTTCCCCGTTTTCCCTAAAATTGAAATTTTTCAAAAAATTTCTTTATATTGTGCGACAACAAAATCAGAGGAATGTACACACCGAATTTTACGATTCTAGATGCAGGCATTTGATCGCTACCAATTTTATTCCGTTTGAGCCCATTTTTATCCTAAAAGTTCGAATATCGAAAGATCGTTCTATTTTTCGAGTATATGCAGTCAGAGCAAAGCATACACCGATTTCCACTGTTTAAGCAGTTTCTCCTCGTTTTCCACCTAATAGTACAAATTTCTAAAATGTTCTTTATTTTGCAAAGAGAATATACACATTAGGATGGGTCACGAAAATAAATTGCAGCGGTCACCCCCAGAAATAAATATTGGATTGTTTAATGATGATCTGCAAAATATTTCGTCACCAGGTCAAGGTTTCGTCACCATCTGTGAGCTGAAAAAACACAAATAATTACTATAAAATCCAATAATTCGGCCAATAAGTACCTCTAAGGCAAGAATAAAAATTTATATATTGAAAATGCTTTCAATTGTCCATTATTTCAGAAAAAAATTGACAAGAATGCAGCACAAAAAATGGTACGGGAAAAACATGATTCTTAGGGGTTTTTTCAAGAGCATTTAGCTCTAGGGTCGAAATACTTAGCAAGTTCATCATTAAACAATACAAACTTTATTTTCGTGAGGTGACTGGAAATTGTTCTTCCATTTGTATGGACCGCGATATGCGGTACCAATTGTATCCCTTTTTCCACATTTCTTCTCTTAAAAGTACGAATTTTGAAAAACTCACTTAATTTTACGAGTACATGTGGTTAGAGGGAGAATGACAGCGACGGCTTAGGCTATGGAGTCGGTGTTGGAGTCAAAAAAAAAATGCTCGAATCCGACTCCGTGTAAATATATGTTCCTAGAAATATTTTTTAAAAAATAAATGATGATCATCGGAAGGAAATTGTCGCCGCAGCCCTCAATTTTGTAAAAATGATTGACATTTACGATATTCATTCGAATGGTATGATTCATTTTCCAAAATGCTTTCAAGTTTCAAGTGAGTTTTTAGTTGTCGCATTCGAAAACTACTCTAAACCTCCAATAATACGACCCATGAGTTATTCTAAGTCGTTTAAATTCATGTTTGAGTGTTTTAAGGACAAAAATTGGACAATGTGTAAGGAAACATGTTTTGTAGTGGGCTTGGCCAAGTGACGAAATATTATGCCGATCATCAATCGGACTTCTGGGGTATGACCGCAGCAATTTGCGACTAAGCTTAATGTAGATTTAGAACATGTACATTAAGATAATAATAATAAGTTTAAAACTGGTTCATCTTTAGATCGTAATCTGACTGGTTGTACATAGTGGCGCAGAATGAGCTATATGGTTTGAAAGGTTTATAACTTTTTTATTATTTTTTGGATCATATTGTATTCAGATTTGACAAAACATCTTATATTTAATGTAGGAACACTTATGATGAAAATAGGTCCGATCGGTTCAGATTTATATATAGCTCCCATTAAAATTTCGCTCCCGATATGACTTTTCTGCTCTAGAAACCATATATTTTAACAGATCCGCTTCAAATTAGGCGAAATATCTTATATTTGTAATCTTAACAGCCATGGTGAAAATGGGTCAGATCGGATCAGATTTACAAATAGCTTCCACACAAATTTCGCTCCCGGATACTTTTTCCGCCCCTGAAACCACGAATTTTCACCGTGAGCATAACACGTTATATTTGAACTGGAAGAACTTTTTGTGAAAGTTATTCACTTTTTTCATATTTGGATATAGCCCCGTTTGGAATTTTGATTTACTCTCTGTGGCAAAGTTGTAGCTCTTGTATGAACATATAAAAAACTTCATCTTCAAGGTCAAAATTGCAAAAAAAAAATAAAAAATTCGATATTTTTAAACTTTTTCCCCTGTTCAGGTAGCAAACCGTTCAAAATTCAAGGAAACAATCAACTTCAAAAATACACCTTAGATCTCAATAAACAACTTTCTAGAACGTATGAACTTCATAGAAATGATTCTTAACACCGTTTTGGTAGGAGAAATATATCTTGCAGGATTGTTTCTGTTAATGTTCACTCCAACTACAGTGCGTATGAGTGATATTATCCATAATCAACAGCACGTATACGCTACCTACACACACTACAGCCTATATGATTTGTACGACGACATTTGCGATTTTGAGCTTGATTTTATATGTTCACAATTTTTGTTCTTTATGACAAGAGCTACAACTTTGCCCCAGAAAGTAAATCAAAATTCCGGTTTGCAAGATATGAGCCCTTGCAAAAATGACACCGATGGCCCAAATCTTTGGGGCTCATAAAAAAGTGCATGACTTTGAGCAAAACTGGTAGATACAAGTCTTTTTTGGTCTTTTATCACGTAGTGGTGTCAGAATATGGTTATATTTCCATGACTTAAAAAATTACACACAGTGTAATATATATTAGGCCGTCCATACAAATGGAAAAACAAGTTCTAGTCACCCCACGAATATAAAGTTTGGATTGTTTAATGATGATTTGCAAAATATTTCGTTCCTATATCAAGCCATCTGTGAGCTAAACGCTCCTGAAAATAACCCTAAAAATCATGTTTTCCGGTGTAATTTTTTGTTACATTTTTTCCCAAAATTGTTTTCTTAAATAATAGACCCTTGAAAGTACATTAAATATAAATTTTAATTTTTGTCTTAGAGTAACTTACTGGTCGAATTATTGGACGTTTAGAGTATTTTTTTGTGGATTTTCGCAGTGACTACTGACAACTTTTTCGTATTTGGTGGTAGTATTTTATAAAACAAAAATAGCTGCAGTCAATTCCTTTCGAATGATGCCTAAATGTTAATGTTCATCGGAATGAAATTGACGCCGTAGCGTTAATTTTTGTAAAAAGGGTTTGCACATTTTGGCTGTGAAAACCATCGCCTGCATTAAATTATTTCACAAAAATGGAGTCAGTGGCGTCATTTTTCATCCGTTATTCATTATTCGAAAGGTATTGATTCCTTCTATTTATTTTTCATTACACCTCGTACAAAATGTTTCCATGAAATATGAGTTTTTAGCTGTCACCTTGTAAACTCGCAAAAAATCAATATAAACGCATAATAATTCTACCAATGAGTTATTCTAAGACAAGAATAAAAGTGCTTCTAAGGCTCTATTAATTCAGAACAAATTTTGGGCATGATTTTTAGAGGTGTTTCAGGAGCGTTCACAGATGTCTTGACCCAGTGGCGAAATATTTTATAGATCATCATTAAACAATCCAATCTTCATTTTTGGGGGGTGATCGCTGTAATTTATATTCGTGACCAATCCTAATGTATATATAGTCAGCGAATTTCCTTCCAAAAAACATTTGTTTTTAATAGAAAAATTCCTGAATTGTTGATAATAAAAGTGACTCAATAATAAAAATAAGTAAAAAATTTCATTGTAAAAAATCATTTGTACTTCTAGTGGGCTATTACGCCTTGTAAGAATTTTGTAGCCATTTCAAAAATATATATTTATTAATTTTACTCCTATGTGGACATTAGGGGTGGGATAGTATTGTATGTGATTTTTAGGAATTCGATTTGGATACGCTAGAACCCTCTATTTTGGGAGGTTCGGAAAATAATGCATGCGCCAAAAAATGGGGATGATTGGGTGGGTATAAGTGTGCGCTCATCGGTGTCAAAGATGTGGGAAGAGGGGTAAAATACACCAAAAGTCCCAAAACTATATCGGAGTTGCCCACAGAGCGCTTAAATGTAAGACTGACACCCATTAATTGCCCCTTCCCAAAATTTTTTTCGAACTCACATACTTCCTACCCCCACTACTTTGGGGGGCTACCACACAAAACATAAATTTTTATAAAATTTCCTCCCACCGTTCTTACTGGCCCAAGAAGGCCACTAGTGGAGTCAAATGATTGACCCCAATATTTTTTCAATCCAGCATTTTCTCAACATACCTACATTCAACCTTTAAGGTGGTCCCCATTTTTTGACTCACATACACCCTGCCCCCACTACTTTGGGGAGCTCCCATACAAAACATAAATTTTTATACAATTTCCTCCCACCGTTCTTACTGGCTTAAGAAGGCCGCTAGTGGAGTCTAATGTATGACCCCAATATTTTTTCAATCCAGCATTTTCTCAACATACCTACGTTCAACCTTTAAGGTGTTCCCCATTTTTATAATTTTTTATATTTTTTAACAAGACCCAAAATAATCGAATTTCAAAGTTTTATTTTTAAATTAAGATATTTGAATTCACTTACGTTCAATTTTGTTGTAGTACCTGCGGATTATATTTTCCGATACCATGTATATGAATCGTCTGCTGCCATGTGGATTCCAGTCTCTGGCCTGTCTTGCAATATCTTTTTGAAAGGCTTCATGAAAGTGTGACCTATCAATTTTGGATTCCAAGTTGGATAGTTTGTGTTTCGTTATTTTTTGATCACCTTTGGCAGACTACACACCTTGGAGAAGAGTCTATACCAAAGCGATATAGTTAGCTTCGTTAGGAACTGTGTTAAGTTATTTTTGAACCTCCCCGTGACTGCGATTTATCCATCTGTCGATAGTGGGGATCAACGACCTTCAAGAGGGTTGTCCCACCTCCTTTGGCAATTTCGTGTGGACATATTATTTCTGTTGAATGGACTTACGCTGCATCTGCGGGCTTCGGAATTTCTGTTCATATATCTTTGAAAATTCCGTCGCTTTTATGTTAGATTGGGATTGTACCTGCGATCACGAATGATGCTTCCACAGAAATGGTGAAGTATCCACTGCACACTCTCAGACAGCTTCTACTGATGATAGACAGCATGTTTTTCCTGGATGTACAACTCAGGCGCTTTCCCAGACAGGCGATTCATGAAGGCGGAATTGAGTTGGCCACTCCTGTTTATTGCCTTCTGAAGGTCCTCGCCTGATGGTATGTCGCCTTTTCGGAGGAAATTCCTACAGCTATTTCTTCAAGAAGCATTTCGTTTTGCCAGAATTTCCTTATGGTTCGTAAAACCAGCAGCTGAGCATTTGAATGTGGTTCTGATAACAGCAGTTCTGAAGATATCTTTTCGGCTTCTGGGGATTTATTTCTTTTGAGTGACTTTATCGTTGAACATATTTCTCCGATATCTGGACATTCACTGGAAGTATGAATATTTTCATAGTGTGCACAACATTTACATGGATAGCATACAACTCGTTCCATAATTTGAGTTTTTGATCACTTCGTTATCAATATCGATGATTTTTTTACCATTTCCTCCTCCTCGAAGATCAGCGACATATCGAACTGCCCTCGTACATCCCAGCGTATAAGCACGGCATAGCTTGTAGCTGGTATGGACTTGTACTTCAAGTGTGGAGTATATCAATGACACGTATCACACAGGCATACATACTGCAGTACACACATACGTATGTATGTATGTACATGCATGCATACGTTCATAAAACCGATATGTTTCTTAACATCATCAAACAATAAACGCATTAAATTGTACAGTTATATATGGCTCCTTCTTCGAGATGACTCTATGTGTGCTAGTGTGTGTGTGTGTGTGTTTGTGTGTGTGGGTGGATGTCTTAGCCATTTTCGCATGCCACGTGTATGTGTGTGCATGAGAAAGAATCCGTGTGAATGGTGCTAACTAAAAGGCATTCATGTATGCATTTAAACTGTAAAACAGGCTTCCAACTGTGCACATGTATGAGCGTGTGTGTGAGTACGTGCATGTCGACTCCATAAGTAAATGTATTCCGTATTCCTTTAGTCTCACACACGCTCCCCTCTGCCAGTCAGACATTCATTCATCCAGCCTGCCTGCCTGCCTGCCAGCCAACAAACCATCCATCCATCCATGGAACCACCATCAACCATCGTCATCATCATCATGCATACGAGTACATCCATGCCTTGCAACCCAACCCAAGTCATGGCATTCGTTCATTTATTCATTCATCGTTGTTTCTTTAGTTTTAAAACTTTTGATTTTTCCTTTAAATTCTGCTCAATTGCATCTTATTACCACACACACACACATACACATCCAAGCATACCCGACATCACATCAGCAGAGGTTCAGCTAAACTAAGACCTGAATTTCTAAACATGTGGGAACAGTAGTTCAAAGGGCATGAAAGACATCAATATTATTGTTATAAAGGGAATTTGCACTGTTGATATTCCGTCCTACAGGACACAATTTATTGAATACAAAGCAAATTAATTTTATAATATTTTATTTTATCAAGTGCTGCTGCTTCATACGAAGTACAAAAAACTACTACTTTGACAGCGAGAAAATTACTTATAACGCCCTCTACATGTGGATGTTAGAGGATTGTCATCAGCTGATGTCTATCATATCTTCAACAGGGTTATGCACTGAAAGAAAATAGTGGTATAGAATTTATGAATTTTAAGGATTTATATATATTTGGGATGACTCACGAGGAAATTGCTGATTTATACTCTCATTGGATCAGATCAAGATCAAGTATGGAAAAGCTGAATGAAGTCATTGACATTGAGAGACTGGTAGGCGCACGCATTGGCGGTCTGACGGATTGATAGATACACGGACAATCAGGTGGACAGACGAACCGATAGAAGAGGGCGGATGGACAGATAGACAAAAGACAAACATGCGATAGGAGATGATAGACGGACGAATGAGGTTGACCATGTGAAATTGGGTAGTACGGACAGGATATATGTAATTATTTGATGGATAAGATCGCTGACCTTCATGAAGTGTCAATCAATCGCACCGCTCGGAATGCTCTGTTCTATACAGCCTAAAAGAGTGAGATATTTGATTAGATTTTTTATATCAATTCCCGATATCTCGTCAAGATCGTGTAGTAATGGTTTTCCAACTATATCTTCGTTGAATTGCAGCTCATTTTTAATAAGTTCAGCTCGATCTAGAATGAAGGTATCAATGACCCCATAACGAGAGTGTAAATCCAACCTATATCCAGGGATCGATTTAATGTCGACTTCAGACATATAAATTAGTCGGGATAGTTCCTCTAGCAGTAATTCTTCCTCGACTTTCTTCTCTCCTTGATCGTTGTTTCCGCTACAGCTCTGATCGTTGAAAGTAACGAGTCTAACGTAACGAGTATTTTTCGTCTTTCTGTCCCAAAAGTCCCTATGTCCAGGAGTCCATAAAAGCATTACTTTTGAAAGTCAACTCAGTTTGGATTGCTCTGAGCTGAGCTGCGAGGTTCCAATGCGATACCTTCTGTTCTGATCAACTTTTTACTGCGAAGACGCCGAAGCCAACTGCACAATTCATTCTGGAACCCACTTTTAGCAGCTCCTATTGGCATTGCGACCGACTAAAGTAATGAAGGTGCTTGAAGTAGATCCAATCTGGATAGCTCCATAATGCAATGAGAGTGGAGAGTAATCGGTAACATGGCAGTCTACAAAAAATTCTATGCGACTCGATGTACCCAAACGGGGAAAGTTCACTGGTGGCATCCTTAATAGCAAAGTCTTCTGCCCAGAGGACACTGCAACAAGCAGAAAGATCATGTTGGACCACCGAGAAGATAACGTACCAATTCTACAATTCATTTTGAAGCCGTCCATGTTTCACTCTTAAGAGATCCTATTGGCGTAGCGATCGACTCCGTAACGAGGGTGCTTCTAGTAGATCCAATCCTCGCCAAATCGTCTGTCCCTATGTCCACATAAGCGTGACTTTGGACATACTTAGGTTGCATAGGTCTTCAATAAACTGACCTACGAGAGTAATCCACAGTTGGCTATCTACAAAGATTCCTTTGCGACCCTTGTACCAAAAGGGGAAATTTCTCTACAGACTTCCTTAATTGTAAATACTTCTGCCCGGAGCATGCTGCTGCAATCAGATTATGCATGTCGGACCAAATTTTGCCGAGAAGACAACGGAACTAACTCCACAATCCATTTGGAGCCGTCCGTATATTACTTTTAACAGATCCTACTGGCGTTGGTGCCAGCGAAGTAGAGAAGGATGTTCGACAACTTCTTCTGCTCCATCGCACAGTGGAATATTCACATACAAGCTGCGGCAAAAATTAGAAGGAATAGAGCTAGGACCTTGAAATCTCGCACACATCCCTTATATCGTCAAATTAGAACAAATAAAATTTTTGTTTAAATCCGCCCACAACCACGCCCACCTCCCATGCAAGTTAAAATGAAAAAACGTCATAAATTTCTTATTTTAATGTAGATGTAAATACAAATCATTACCAGTGATTTCATTTGAGTCTACAATTTAATGAATAATAAATTTTAAAAATTTGAGTTTTTACGATTTTCGATTTTTTTTATAAAAATTATTTAATTTTTTTATCGATGACACACGGCTATTATAGCTTTATTATTAATTTAAGATTATTATCGACCCAATATTTACATGCGCTCGCATTCCATAAAACCTTACATCCCTAAAGTATGCTTTAAATAAATTTTGCAAAATACATTAACAGAGAACAACGAAGAAAGTAGTGCTTCATATTTGGCTTAGAAGGTTTTACCATTTCAGTAATTAAATCGATGTTAGCAGCTATAAGCAGAATATTCATTTTAAAATGAATAAATAAGGCAATAGTTTAACAATATTTGTAAATGCCGAGGCATAGGTCGGCCTCGCGAATATGGTTTTATACTGTCGAAAATTAACAATACTAAATAAATACAACCTTCATGTAAACCACTTTCGGAAAAGGAAAGAAAAAACGTAAATACACTTTTTTAAATGCAAAAGAACACCTCAAGAGCTCATATTTTCTACGAACTGAACGAAATTTCAATACGATGCATGGTTTCCGAAATACATCCCAATAAAATAACCTCTCTTATGATGAAATTTTCAACTCTTTTAGCATTTATGAATTTTAAATGCATCCACAGCCAAAATTAACCGCTTAGAATATGCTTAATAGGAATATTCTTTGCAAAATTCAATCAGTAAAGTTGAGATTTGGGCGCATGAAATTTAAGAGTTTTTGCCGCTGATCACTGTGCATCGTACTCATAAAAGTCCCTATGTTCATGGATTCATTTAAACGTGGCTTTGGATAGACCACTCAGTCTGGAGGGATCTTCAATGTACCGGCCAGTGAGAGTAGAGAGTAGTAGGAAGTTTCGTACGAGTTAAAGAAGCTACCACCGTCCTGCAGAATGCCCATCAGGGCCCGCTGAGATCAATAGTTGGTCAGTACGGTGTCTTCCTTTGGTGAACTGTCATTGAGAAGACGTGTTACTTGAATCCGTTGAAATATTTTGCCGATTGATATAGAAGACAAGCATATGTTAGCTAGAACGGCAATTAGACTTTTTTCCTTTGAATAGGGACTTAAGTCATATGAGGATTCCTCGTCAATGGCCATCGCTGTCACATAGAGTGGTCTGCACCATATCGGTGGCTCTGTTTGACAATGACTATAGCAAACACCTCGCATCTAGGAATGATTAGTAGAAATCGTTACATTAAGATTTACACAGACGGCTCCAATCTTGGGGTAAGAGTTACATTGCAACGAACTGGAAGTTAACCTCGCTCGTAGGCTATCTGACACCTGCAGCGTATACCAAAACGAAGTTGCGAAGTAAAGTTCCACCGGAACTTGCTTCTATAGGTATATACACCTGTCGACATACCAGCTTCGACGTAGGCAGAAGGCACTGGTGCCGGAGAACAACAATGGGACAGGCCAAGGCACATGCAGCACCGCGAAAATGTTCTGGTCAAAGTATGATATGAAAGATTTAAATTGTCTACGTGTTGACGAGACACAGCGTATTAGGCACAGAGGCTGGATATTGAGTCAAACGACTTTTGTATGAACTGCAGGGACAAGGATAAGATTGATAGATTTGAACACCTTCTCTATCACTGTCCAGCTATGGCTAACAGACGTTGCTTCAATGATTTAACCAGTATAGATAAAGTGTTTTGTGAGATAAGATAAAGTGTTATCACAATTGACTTTTTCTGGTCTTAGTAAGTCAGAAGCTTACTTTCTCCTGCAACGGCAATTTAATATAACTTAGCTTGGGTGTCTACAAATATTCCCATGAGACCCGTTGTACCTAAGGCTGAAAGTTGACTCCCTTAACTGCAAAGACTTATGCTCTGAGGAATGAGCATGCTGGACCGCTTTTGAGAGAAGACACCGGAACCAACTTCACAATTCATTTTGGATTAGTTTCATATTCGATAAATGGGTCTCCCCTCCCCACTCATTCCTTGCTGGGAATTTGAGTTCGAATAGTTTTTCTAACGTCATCTTAGGAGTGCTGCAATCAGAGGATGTTCGAAGTGTGTACTGAAGTTTTTTGGAGAATGTTCTGTTTCTCCGAGATACGTGTGTAACTAATACCCTTTTAATTTCATGCTGCAATTACTGCACAAATACATAATTCGCTTTGTACAATGTACAGGTGGTTCAGAATCAATTCCATCTTTTCAATGGAGATATCTGCTGAAATATCCGGATGCACATTAAGATATAATTCATCTTGCCTGAATTGGCAAATCATATCTAAAATCCTTACGAACGTGCAAACCACTGTCCCTGTTGGTCTTCGGTTGCTTTGTGTCGGGGTAGTCGCTCGTTAACCTACGTTTTTGTCTTTCAAAAATCGAAATTTGTACCGTACAGTTGTGGAAATTTCTACTCTATTTGTCGTTTACTCCATTTGCGGTTTTCCATATCTTGGCATTGCTATGTGGTAGTGTGTGTAAGCGTGTGTGTGAATGTGTGAGTGTATACAAACAAATGTCTAATACCAGAGACAGTCATCCATTTCTTGGTGTGGTTAAATGCACGCACACGTGCACATAGCCCAATCGCAAAATCATGTAGATCTCCATATCAAGGAAAGCTGCTTGGCTATGTGTGTGTGTATGTGTTTCTACACACATACATACTCCTACATACTTACGTGTATGAGGTTGTAATCGTACAATCTTACAGCCATTTCGATGGTTGTGTAAAGAGGGTTATGTGTAAACTAGACTGGATCAAAATTCTGAGGAAAAGGATTTTAAAGAATTTTTAATTTTTAAATTAATAATTTTCTTGTGAAAACGACTAAAATGGACTCACCCCATTATCTCTCAATAGGAGAGAGTATGATATCCGAGGCCCCGCGATCTGACTTCATATTTGGAGCACTTCAAAGTAAGAACAAAAATTGATGGACATGTTATCGATGTCGCTCTTAGTTATCGAGTTATCGTATCGTGGAGCCTAGGATATCATACTCTTGTCGATCAGTATGTAGAGAACTTCGGACGATAAGTTTTCGGATATTTTCTTTGAGCCTCGGATGTCATACTCTTGTCGACCAGTATGTGGAGAACTTCGGACGATTAGTTTTCAGATATTCTCTTTGAGAGTTTAAAAAGCCTGTGTGTTGTTCACATGGACACGGTACAATAGGACAATCTTGCCTGAGACATGAGACGGAAAGGCTTCCTTGGACATGAAATGTATGTTTGTTTACGAATAAGTAGCTCCATGTTTGGAAATAGATTTTATTTGAAGATATTAAACAATTTTTTTTTCGAATTTTAATGTTGCCAGTCCATTCTATGGTACATATATCGGTATATCTATGTCTCTGTGTGTGTTTGAGCCATTGAAGAACCTCAAAATGAAAAGCAAACGAAAAATCTATGATTTTTCTTTTGCATTTCGCCTCGCAACACATCTTTAAGATCGTCCGACGTCCTCCAAAGTAAAACACACAAGTTGTAATGGCATATGGAGAAGTTGTAATGTTCGGAGGAATTTTGATGGTGTCGCTGTAACAGTTGTGGCTGCTAACCTAAATGACCCCATTGACATTTGTGCATGACGTTTTTTGTTGGGGGTTTTCTCCTTCTTCTGTTTTTTGGGATAGTAATTGACATGACAAGTCATGGTTCATTCCAATTTCAGCATTTGGTAGGAACATTTGCACGCTGGTTGTATGGCTGGCTGGCTGGCTGGTCTCTTTCAATAACAATGAAAGATGGTTTGTTTTTAGTGAAACGTTTGTGACTTGTTTCTTGGTTGTCATTATTTGAGGTCATGTTTTTAATACAGTCCAAAGAACAAAGAGTGTGACCGACCATTTACTGGGATTTGGATGTGTCAAAGGACATGTAGGGCAATTGAATGGAGTAGCAGATCTGTTTTGTATCATCTAGGAGTCCCATGAGCCAGCTAGGTGTTGGGATATGTGGTTCAACTTGTTTTGCAAAATTGATAACAAAAATATTTCTATTTCATCAAATGAATGACTTTTGAACGAAAATCATCGGTCAAACTCCATATAAAAAAAATTCAAAAATCCCGAAAAAGTACATTGGGTGTTGTCATTTATTTTGGTTTAAGACCAAAGGTTGTGCTGAAGACTTCAATTTATTTTTGAAGTCTACGAATTTATTCAAACTCTGTATAGTATTTTTCCCAGACTTTGTTTAAATTCGAAGATGGTGGAAATTGATATACATCTTTTTTTAGCCCCACACGTATTATCGATATTCCAAAATAAACCACCCGTACATACGTAAAATTAAATCTAAATATTATATTTAGCAATATTTTCACATAACAGAATATGGGCGATATTGTCACACCCTTTCTGGTATTTTCCACGAAAATTTACATAAGCTTTAGTCAAAATGAAACTGATATAACTTCCAGAAGTATAATCGAAATTAGTTGCAATTCGAGTTTTTAAAATGTTTTTATTATCACTCTAAACCTGCAAAATATGTATACTTTTGGCACGCCTTTTGTAGTTCCTATACAAGCTAAAATAAAAACCCTTTCATATAACTGCTATGCCGGTGACTTGTAATCGTTTCAGGTCAGGGCGCTGTAAAACGAATATACACAACGAATTTAATTATTGTAGCATCATCCGTGTTGTTGGTACCTTTTTTATCCCCATTTTTCCCGTTTACCTATTAAAAGTACGAATTTCAAAATATTGGATCATTTTGCTTTTCTAAGCATTTTGAGGTATGTACACACCGAATTTTATTATTCCAGCTCCATCCCTTCAATTAGTACCATTTTTTCATGATTCTAGCTGTAGTCATTTTGTTGGTACCATTTTTGTCCCTTTTCGACCCATTTAACCCATAAGTCAATCAGTCAGTCCCTCAATCACGCAACTCTTTTATATATATAGATAAAACTTCAAGTGTAATAAAAATTTGAATATGAGGCATCAATCTTTAAAAATATGACCTAAATATTTGGTGTATTGTCAGTCGTCATTAGGTAGAAACAATTTCCCTCAAGCCCGATTTTCCCTATTTGCAACTTCTTGATTCCCGCTACAGTCTAACTGTTTGTACCATTTTGATAGAAAAAGTTATAATATTGAAGATCCAATATGTTTCAGAGTGCAATATACACATATCATATGTATATATACATACACATTTTATGATTTTAGCTACAAACGTTTGCTTGGTACCAGTTTCACACCTTTTTTTCATTTTTTACATAAAATGACGAATTTTACAATTAAAAATTTGTACCTCTTATTTTCAGCGTATACACAGTCAGACGAGCGCAAATATTGAATATCATGATTCTACAGCCACTTGATTGGTGCCAAATTTGATCCCATTTAGACCACGAAGACACGAATATCAAAAGATCTCTTTATTTTTCGCGTCTTCGCAGTCAAAGAACTGTGTACACCGAATTTCATTATTATAGCTGCATCCGTTTGGTTGGTACCATTTTTATCCCCATTATCTGCATAAAAGTACAAATTTCGAAAAAAAAAATCCTTTTTGTTTCGCATCTTCGCAGTCAGATTTTCATGATTTCAACTTCAGCGATTTGGTTTGTGCCACTTTTTATACCCTTCACCTCCAGTATAGGGGTATACTAACTTTCTCATTCCTTTTGTAACACCTTGAAATATCGACCTGAGGCCCTGTAAATGTCCGTCTGTTGATCTAGCCATGTCCGTCTGTTGAAAGCACGCTAGCATCTAAACGAAAGGAGCTAGGACGTCCAAATTTTCCATAAATGCGTCTTATAGTCTTATATAGACAGCTTGAAACGCGAAATTCGGTGTGTACATTCCTCTAATTGAGTAGATACATAATATAAAAGTATTTTTTTCCAAATTCGTACTTTTAAGGGGTAAAATGGTAATAGAGGGATTAAAATTGTACCAACCAAACGGCTGCACCGAGAATAATGAAATTCGGTTTATACATTCCTCTGATCTAGTTGACACGTAAAATACTCGGATTTTTCAAAATTCTTACTTTTTGGGGTTAAAATGGAAAAAGGGGATAAAAATAGTACCAATCAAACGATCGCAGCTAGAGTCTTGAAATTCGGAGTATACATTCCTCTAACTGTGTAGACACGGAAAATACACGGTTTTTCGAAATTCGTCCTTTTTGGTGTCAAAATGGAGAAAGGGGATAAAAATAGTACCAACCAAATGACCGCAGCTGGAGTCATGATATTCGGAGTATACATTCCTTTGACTACGTAAACATGGAAAATAAATGTTTTTTTTTCCAAATTCGTACTTTTAAGGGGTAAAATGGGAATAGAGGGATAAAAATGGTACCAACCAAACGGCTGCACCTAGAATAATGAAATTCGGTGTATACATTCCTCTGATTGCGTAGACACGCAAAATAAAAAGTTTTTTTCTAAATATTAAAATAGAATGGAAATATAACCACTATCTACCAATAGTAGAAATATAAGAATATTTATTTTTTTAATTGACTTGAAGTATAATTTCGATATATAAAGTGGCTTCTAACTAAAAGTTGTGACTGTTCCCGACAAAAATGAAAGATTGGTTTGTTTTATGTGCTCTCCCAAAATATTTTGCTAATATCAGTGTCCGTTCGTGAAGTGGACGCGTTCAAAATAACCTCTATAAATCAGGTTTTTCTTGAATAAAATTCACAGTGAGGGTGGTATTTAGAAAAACTCTGCTAGAAATTAAAATTTTATCAAACCATATCAAAAACTTGCAATTTATCCAAGAATATAGGGTAGGTTTTTAACATTTTTTACAAAACCCGCAATAACTTCCATATTTTTACTTCGATTCGTGTTTTTGTTGGATCGTTGATGAGGTATTGATCACCAATTGCAATTTTTATAACTTCCTAACCCATTAAGAGCCGACAATTTTTTCTTGCTGTTTGTTCTCAGTGGGTTAAATGTGATGTAAAATGTGAAATATGGGGTTATTTGCGTCTTAAACACATTCTAGTCTTACAAAAAGCTATTTTTTGACAAAAAAAACATCTGAAATTTTGGCCTTTCAATGGATAAATTGGGAGGAAAACTTCACATAAGATGTTACAATAAAACCGTGCGGCATGGTTTCCCTCCCAAAAACGAGATTATGTAGAAGTGAAACTATAGGTCACTAATAGGAAAACTCATACTCAGTGTTTTTATTTCGTAGTCGTTTGTCTTTTTTACAGGACTTTTAATTTCCAAAGAATGTAAATGTTTCAATAATTTAATTTCATACTTGTGGCCGTCATACAATGGCGATATGGGTATCAAATCAAAGAGAAGAACATCTGCTAAATATACTCTTTCATGCGTCTATCTATGTTAATTTAACATTAACAATCATTTAAATTTTTCCCCTTTAAAAAGTTTATGTAGATTATTCATGTTTTAATTTTTAAGGGGAAATTTTAGGGGGTTAAATGGGACAAAAAAGGGTTAAAAGTGGTACCAATAAAACAACGACAACAGCTAGAAGCATGAAATTCGGTAAATTGGTATTTCGAAATTCGCACTTTAAATGGGTACAATGGTAAAAGAGGGATACAAATGGTACCAACCAAACGGATGTAGATAGAATATTGGAATTCAGTGACTGCACAGCCACGAAAAATAAAGAGATCTTTTGATATTCGTAAAAGGGATAACATTGGTACCGACATTGACTGTCATCAGGCACTCAGTAGAAGAAATTAAATAAGTGCCGATTTATCACTTCTGGAGCTATTCTTTTCCCAATTTCAAAGTATGTTCTTCTTCAGTGGTGCAAAACGGCACCAAGGCGTTCGCCTTGCATGGTTCGAATCCTGTCTTCAGCAAGATTTTTATTATTTTTTTAATATCTTACTTTGTGTTTATTTTAAGTTTTTCTATGCCTGTATTTTTATTTTTACAAATATATCAAATTATTTATTTAATATATTTTCAGCATACAATTATAATATATTTTTTTTGAGAAAGCCTTTTTTGTCATTTTGCCAAAACAAAATGTAAATCCTATTTAATCTTTATAGCTTTAGTTAGAAAAACTAAAAAATCAAATATTTCTTATACGTACTATGTGTGGTGATGAGTTCACCTATGTATTTGGCTATTGCATCAAAACTATAACATTTGTAAGCCTAAAGCATTAGGTACGAACCGAAAATCTGTATTTAATTAAATTTGAAATTTAAATTAGGAATATTGTAAAATTGTCAACACAGAACACATATCCACAGATAATGGCCACGGACGGACGAACATTTTGTATTGAGTTTTGGGGAGGATTTGTGATACGTTCTATTAGGAAATGTGAGCAAGTTAATCGATTCAAATGCAAAACTACGGCTACGGCAAAATATTCAACAATGGCATTGCATTAAACTCGACAGCAATTGCTAGCAAGTCACACACTCAGCAACTCACCAGGCAGCAGATAACGACACTGACACCGACAGCAGCAGCAACAACAATTGTAATAGGCTGCATTAAGAAGACTTTCAAAAAATATTGTTGATGATAAGTAAGCCACAATATCAGTTAGCAGAGAAACACTATTAAATTGGCATTAAAACTGTACAGAAAATGGGAGGATTTTCGCTCTGGGCGAGGGGAAGGGGGACAGGGATATATGAGCCACACTGAATGAATTAAACTTCGTAATATTTTCTTTCATTAATATTTATTCATAAATTCAATGAACTTTTTCGTTATATTTATGAAAGTTCATAAATGAGATGAAATGTTTCATAAAAATAATACACACAATTATTGATGTTTAAATTCATAAGATCAATGAACAATTTAATTGCATCAATGGACATGTCAAGAAGCAAAATTGAGTCATTTGGAGTGAAATGAATTCGTCCGTCCACTTGTACTTTTTTCCGTCCATCTTTCCGCCTATTTGTATGTCCATCTGTCCCTAAATTTGTCCATCATCTGGACTGATATGAATTCCTCTGTCCACCTGTACTTTCTTCGGTCCATCAATCCGCCTATCTGTCCCTCAATTTGTCCATCATCTGGAGTGATATGAATTCGTCCGTCCATCTGTACTTTCTGTGGATTGAAATGAATTCGTCCGTCTGTCCGCATATCTGTCCGTCCATCTGTCCCTCAATTTGTCCATCATCTGGAGTGATATGAGTTATTCCGCCCATCTGTACTTTCTTTGGAGTGAAATGAATTCGTCCGTCCAGCTGTACTTTCTTCGGTCCATCTGTCCGCCTATCTGTCCGTCCATCTGTCCCTCAATTTGTCCATCATCTGGAGTGATATGAATTCGTCCGTCCATCTGTACTTTCTTTGGAGTGAAATGAATTCGTCCATCTGTCCGTCCATCTGTACCTCAATGTGTCCATCATCTGCAGTGCTATGAATTCGTCCGCCCATCTGTACTTTCTTTGGAGTGAAATGAATTCGTCCATCTACCTGTACTTTCTTCGGTCCATCTGTCCGCCTATCTGCCCGTCCATCTGTCCCTCAATTTGTCCATCATCTGGACTGATATGAATTCGTCTGTCCACCTGTACTTTCTTCGGTCCATCTATCCGCCTATCTGTCCCTCAATTTGTCCATCATCTGGAGTGATATGAGTTATTCCGCCCATCTGTACTTTCTTTGGAGTGAAATGAATTCGTCCGTCCAGCTGTACTTTCTTCGGTCCATCTGTCCGCCTATCTGTCCGTCCATCTGTCCCTCAATTTGTCCATCATCTGGAGTGATATGAATTCGTCCGTCCATCTGTACTTTCTTTGGAGTGAAATGAATTCGTCCATCTGTCCGTCCATCTGTACCTCAATGTGTCCATCATCTGCAGTGCTATGAATTCGTCCGCCCATCTGTACTTTCTTTGGAGTGAAATGAATTCGTCCGTCTACCTGTACTTTCTTCGGTCCATCTGTCCGCCTATCTGCCCGTCCATCTGTCCCTCAATTTGTCCATCATCTGGAGTGGTATGAATTCGTCCTTCGATCTGTACTTTCTTTGGAGTGAAACGAATTCGACCGTCTGTCCATCTGTCCCTCAATGTGTCCATCATCTGGAGTGATATGAATTCGTCCGTCGATCTGTACTTTCTGTCCCTCAATTTGTCCATCATCTGGAGTGCTATGAATTCGTCCGCCCATCTGTACTTTCTTCGGAGTGAAATGAATTCGTCCGTCCACCTGTACATTCTTCGGTCCATCTGTCCGCCTATCTGTCCCTCCATCTGCCTCTCAATTTGTCCATCATCTGGAGTGATATGAATTCGTCCTTCGATCTGTACTTTCTTTGGAGTGAAATGAATTCGTCCGTCTGTCCATCTGTCCCTGAATTTGTCCATCATCTGGAGTGATATGAATTCGCCCTTCGATCTGTACTTTCTTTGGAGTGAAATGAATTCGTCCGTCTGTCCATCTGTCCCTCAATTTTTCCATCATCTGGAGTGATATGAATTCGTCCATCGATCTGTACTTTCTTTGGAGTGAAATGAATTCGTCCGTCTGTCCATCTGTCCCTCAATTTGTCCATCATCTGGAGTGATATGAATTCGCCCTTCGATCTGTACTTTCTTTGGAGTGAAATGAATTCGTCCGTCTGTCCCTCAATGTGTCCATCGTCTGGAGTGATATGAATTCGTCCGCCCATCTGTACTTTCTTTGGAGTGAAATGAATTCGTCCGTCCACCTGTACTTTCTTCGGTCCATCTGTCTTTCTTCGGTCCATTCGTCCGTCCATCTGTACTTTCTTTTGATTGAAATGAATTCGTCCGTCTGTCCATCTGCCCGCATATCTGTCCGTCTATCTGTCCCTCAATTTGTCCATCATCTGGAGTGATATGAACTATTCAGCCCATCTGTTCTTTCTTTGGAGTGAAATGAATTCGTCCGTCCACCTGTACTTTCTTCGGTCCATCTTCGCCTAACTGTCCATCCATCTGTCCCTCAATTTGTCCATCATCTGGAGTGATATGAATTCGTCCGTCTATCTGTACTTTCTTTGGTTTGAAATGAATTCGTCCGTCTGTTCCTCTGTCCGCATATCTGTCCCTCGATTTGTCCAACATCTGGAGTGATATGAATTATTCCGCCCATCTGTACTTTCTTTGGAGTGAAATGAATTCGTCCGTCTGTCCATCTGTCCGCATATCTGTCCCTCAATTTGTCCATCATCTGGAGTGATATGAATTCATCCGCCCATCTGTACTTTCTTTGGAGTGAAGTGAATTCGTTCGTCCAGCTGTACTTTCTTCGGTCAATCTGTCCGCCTATCTGCCCGCCCATCTGTCTCTCAATTTGTCAATCATTTGGAGTGAAATGAATTCGTCTGTCTATCTGTCCTTTCTTCGGTCCATTTGTCCGCTTATCTGTCCGTTCATCTATCCCTCAACTTGTCCATCATTTGGAGTGAAAAGAATTCTTCTGCGGATCTGTACTATCATCGGACCATATGTTCGCTTCTTTGTCCTCCCATCAGTCCGTCAATCTGTCCCTCCATCTCTCCCTTCCTCGTAAACATGGATTGACTCATACGTTGAACAACTTCAAATCTGAACACATTCAATATGTTCTCTGGACTTCAATACTTGATTGTATATGTATTTGGGTGGGAGGGAGCTGGCATAGCCAACAATTCATCTTGTACTTCTTCAACTTGCTCCTGCTCCTACTACGGCTCTAATCAAAATTAGTAAATACGAAACATTTTTGGAAATGCTATTGTCATTGCTATGGCTGTTGTTGTCGTCTTCGTCGTCGTCCACGTCATCTGATGATGTCGTCGTTGCTGCTGCTACTGCTGTGGATGATGTTGATGATGTTGACTACTTGAAGGAGGCTTTGGGTCTAAAGATCAACATTTTAAATAGCAACTAAATGATTTCTCTTGTTATCCTTATTTGTGGTTGGGCTATATTTAATGGGCTCGAAATGGACAAAAGGATGCTGCAGCATTTCTATACTACGGAGGATTGTACACACCTACACACACACACCTCATCTAGTATCTATATGTGCCGTAGATACTTTGTGTGATTGCAGAGCTAGTTGTTTCTTATATAAATATGTCGGTTGATATGACGTTTACATATGCCATGATTATCTCTCCAACAATTTGAGAGTTGTTAGGACGGCCGGAATGGCTGTGCCTAGAGAAAAGTCTGTGTAAGGTGAATGATAGATGATCTAAGTGAAGAAGTTGAGTTGAAATCCTTTGAACTATTGAGTATCTGCACGGAGAGAGAGAGATGATTACTGCTAAGGCCATTGAAGGACATCATATTATGTTTGAAAATAATGATAGTGGGTAATCATAACATAGATCATCATAATATGATACTCTTCGAATATGTTTGCAACAATCATATCTCTTTTCTGCGTGTGGTAGTTCTCAAAGCAAATCACTATCATTTCAAAAATTATTTGTCACCATCGCATTTTTTGTTTTCCTCATGATATTAACATAATATTTAATTGAATTAAAATGCAATGTAGGGTATCTTTGAGCTCAACAAATGTCAAGATGACATTTCAGCTTTACGAAATGTAGTTGCATTCAAAGGAATATATTTACCAAAAGGACTACAGTGGTTGGCAGCTCCAAAAAAATTGGATGAACGATGTACACAACACCACAAAAATGAGAAAGATCATTTAAGCAGGTCCAAGTTGTGATGGATGAGCATTTTCTAAGTAAATAAAAATGTGATTTTTGTTAAAAGTCCTACATTTGAAATAACAAATAGTTTGCTAAAACAACATATTATTAGCTGTTTTAACAAACAAATTTTTTGTAGCATTTTTAGATTTCAGAATTAAACTATTTTCACATTAGATCAAACCTTTCCCAAGTCAATTGAAACATGTTACAAATTAAATGAAAATTTATTGGTCTTTTCTTTCAAGTTGCCTTCTCGATTATTATACCCTACACCACAGGATATAATGACTTTGTGCATTTGTTTGTAACACCCAAAAGAAAGCGAGATAGACCCATCGTTTATTATACCGATCGACATAGAACCACTTTTTGAATCGATTTAGCCATGTCCGTCTGTCCGTCTGTCTGTCCATCTATTCTTGGTCGCAATTATTGTCCCATTGTAACGTGACTTGACACAATTGATTTTTGCATATCGAGAACGGACGCTATTTAATTTTGAAGCTGTTCAGATTTAGATATAGCTCCCATACAAATTTTGCTCCCGATTTTACTCTTTTCGCTCTAGAAACCACATATTTTATTAGATTGTCTTCAAAATTGGCAAACTATGTTATATTTAAACAAAAATTCACAATTTTTGTTCTTTATGACAAGAGCTACAACTTTTCTTCAAAAAGTAAAGTAAATCAAAATTCCAAACGGTTTGCATGATATGAGCCTGAGAATTATCACTTTTTTGCAAAAATGACACCGAGGCCTCAAATCTTTAGGGCCCATAAAAAAGTGCATGACTTTGGTCAAAACTGGGAAACACGGGTTGTTTTTGGTCTTTTATCTCGTAGTGGTTATGGTTATATTTCCATGACTTAAGTAATTTACATACAGCTGACTTCAAAAAAATGAATGTTCCTGACTAAAAGGAAAATATTTCCCAAAATATTTCGGCATTATCACTGTCCTTTTGTGTCCATATATTATTAATATTAAATATTTTTAATCGCGACAGCAATCACGCTTATAATTGTTTTAGAGTAAGTATCAAGAACACACAATCATGAAACTTACGGAGCGTCTTACTGGCTCTATTAACTATAAATAAAATTTAATTTGTAAAAAATCGAAAGTATATTTTTTGTTTATAAAATTAATAAAAATAATCAGAGAAAAAATTAGGATTTTAAAATTTTCTGCGAACATGGAAGAAATTTGCTTGAAATTAGAAAACAGTTATATCTATATCTCATAACACAAAAAAGTTTAAAAAATTTTAAAATTACCTTATGGCAAAAAATGTATTTTCTGCATTTCATTTGACATTTCTCCATTTCAGACCATGAACCATGGAAAGATACACATTCGAGCAACGCGTTAAAGTTATTCAGGCTTATTATGAAAATGGGCGTTCAAATCAAAATGCATATCGTGCACTTCGTGATGAGGCACATTTTCAACTCAGTGGTTTCGTCTATAAGCAGAATTGTCGCATTTGGGCGAATGATAAACCAAAAGTGATTGTCGAAAAACCAATGCACCCACAAAGAGTGACTGTTTGGTGCGGTTTATGGGCTGGGGGCGTCATGGGGCCGTATTTTTTCCAAAATGAGGCCGGTCAGGCAGTTACCGTGAGATGATAACGAACTTTTTATGGGCCGAATTGGAAGAGATGGATGTGGACGATATGTGACTTCAACCGGACGGTGCCACTTGCCCCACAGCTAACGAAACAATGGCTCTTTTGCGCGACAAATTCAATGGCCGTGTTATCTCACGTGGTGGCGATGTCAAGTGGCCGCCAAGATCATGTGATTTGACACAGTTAGAGTTCTTTCTTTGGGGTTATTTGAAAGAAAAGAGCTAAAGGATGAGATAATTCGGCACATTAACGGCATAGAATCTCAATTATGCCTCAGCGTCATCGAAAATTTGCGCCATCGGATGGAAGTGTGCCGTCGAGGTCGAAGCGGCCATTTGGGCGATATTTTGTTCCATACATATATTATTATATATTGAACCATACCAACATTATCATAATAACAAATAAAAACGGCGTTAAGTTCGGTCGGGCCGAACTTTATATACCTCCACCATGGATTGCATTCCACAGAGGATGTCGATTTTCGTAGAAGTGCAGTAATATTATAGGAAAATATAAATTTTTGGAATATAGCCAAACCAAAACAAATACAAATATTGAAATAATAATTTTATAAATAAATATAATATTTTAATTATTCCAAACCACGCTTATAAGGCAAGGCTACCAATACGTCAATTCAAAAAATAAATATTCTTATATTTATATTTTCAAAAAGCTTGAATACCATAAATATTGGTTGGTTGGTTGTATTTGCATTCTATTTTAATTACAAAAGTACAATTTTTGAAAATCCATTATCAGACGTACATAGTGCAAAAAAAAACCTAACTTCGTTATTCTATTTGCGTGTCTATGCAGTCAGAGGAAAGTATACACCGAATTCCATGATTCCAGCTGCGGCCATTTTGTTGGTACCATTTTTAGCCCCTTAAGAGTACGACTACCTAAAATCTCTTTATTTGACGTTTCTACCTAATTAGAATTTCATCATTTTAGTTGTAGTCGTTTAGTTGGTACTATTTTATCCCTCTGTACCATTGTATCCCCTGAAAGTACGAATTTCGAAAAATCCGTTTATTTTACGTGTCTATGCTATCAGAGGAATGTATACACCGAATTTCATTATTCTAGCTGTAGCCGTTTGGTTGGTACCATTTTTATTCCTCTGTACCCATTGTATCCCTTCAAAGTACGAATTTGGAAAAAAACATTTATTTTCCATGTCTACGTAGTCAAAGGAATGTATACTCCGAATATCATGACTCTAGCTGCGGTCATTTGGTTGGTACTATTTGTATCTCCTTTTTCCATTTTGACGCCAAAAAGGACGAATTTCGAAAAACCGTCTATTTTCCGTATCTACACAGTTAGACGAATGTATACTCCGAATTTCATGACTCCAGCTGCGATCATTTGATTGGTACTATTTCTATCCCCTTTTTCCATGTTAACCCCAAACAGTACGAATTTTGAAAAATCCGAGTATTTTACGTGTCAACTCGATGTATAAACCGAATTTCATTATTCTAGGTGTAGCCGTTTGGATTGTACCATTTTTATCCCTCTATTCCCATTTTACCCCTTAAAAGTGCGAATTTGGAAAAAATGCATTTATATTATGTCTCTACTCAATTAGAGGAATGTACACACCGAATTTCGTGTGTCTAGCTGTTGTCGTTTAATATGTACCATTTTTATCCCTTTTCTGCCCCATTTCACCCCCAAAAAATAAGAATCACTTTATGGTGCACGTTTTTTCTATAAGCGGAATGCGCATATCAAATATCAAGCAAATATAAGCAGACATATTCAAAAAACAGGCTTAAATACTCTAAAATATTAGGGATTATTATCGGTATTTTTTAGTCCTTATGAGGGAAAAAAATTTCCCTTTGGTCCGATTTCGCCCCGTTTCAATCCCAACCGATCTACGACTATAAGACGCATTTATGGAAAATTTGAACGTTCTAGCTCCTTTCGTTTAGATGCTAGCGTGCTTTCAACAGACGGACGAACGGACATGGCTAGATCGTCTTAGAATTTTACGACGATCAAGAATATATATACTTTATAGGGTCTCAGGTCGATATTTCAAGGTGTTACAAACGGAATGACAAAGTTAGTATACCCCCATCCTGGAGGTGGAGGGTATAAAAAGATATGACAATAATTTCCTTAATAATTTCAAAATCAACATCGGCTCTTAAAATTTAACCACCCTTTATTACGCTTGTAGTAATCACTGGATCTGCAATGATCAAAACACTGTGCCTTTGAAGGAAACAGGAGTCGAACAGTTGTTACATACGCACAGACATGTTTCTTTAACAATAAAAATGTGTCCAAAACTCACTCACACACACACACACTTATGCAGGATTCAATGGTAAAAATAACTACAGCAGAAACAGTCGGAGCAAGCTAACAGGTCACATAAAAAAGCATTAGACATTAGAACAAACAATTTAGACACATCACAAGCAGCAGCAGCAGCAACGAAAACAACAACAACTCGAAGAGGAGGAGGAAGCCTAGAAACCGAACAAAATCAAAGACAGCATCAAATGACGACGATGCCTTCGTGTGAACACATGAATCTATTCATAGTCATTCGAAACCATGGTCGAGAGTTAATGTGGGCAGGATGAGCAGGATGTGTGTAGATGTGTCTGAGTGGGTGTGCGAGGGTGTGAGTCTAACAGGAAGAGTTTGAATGTGTCTTCTGTGAGTGTGTGTGTGTGCTAGGAAGCATAAACAATCTTTTTAAAAAAGGTACTGTTTTTCTATTTACAGGATTTTCGAGTACATCCATGTCTCACATGTCATGTGCGTGTGTGTTTCTCTGCTTTTCGGTTTCTAATACACACACACACATACCCACACACACACATCGACATTCATGTACGCACAGTCCTTCCACATATGTTGGTTGTTGTTATTTTTTCTAGGTTTCATTTTTTCTCATGTTAAAATATGTTTCAAAGTTTTATGAGCTTAACATTCTCACACATGACCACCACTTGAAATGTTTGTCTTCTGACTGACCAATGTTGTCCAGAGTGGACTCACACACACAAACACACAAACAAACAACAAAAGGAGAGCTAAAGGTCTATACCACTGCAACCTTACCCACAAGCCATATGTGTATGTACATACTTACATTCACAAGGATTCTTTGAAATACACACACTCACACGCATACACATACACATGTATAGAGATGAAAAGTCTGAAATGACATTATGGTCGTTAGTCCATTGTCATTTAACAATTGACCACAATTCTGACACTATGACCAATAGACGAAGGTAAGGTATACAAACAAATTGTTGGGGGATGTGTGTGTGTGTGTGGCTATATAATGCATACCTCCGCAAATAGACATTAGATGGGGTCGGGGGCCTTGCAAAAAATCAAGTTTGCCCGATTTAAGGTGGTAAAATCGGGTAAAATGAAAACGAAGCCAAGGGACTCATTTAAGATTTTACAATTATCTATAAAACTAAAAGCAATTTGCTGGAAATTTGTATTTCGTACCACAAATAATACATTTTCTAAACTACATTGTGACAAAAAAATATTTATGTTCGATCCACTCTAGTGTCAACAGTTTCATATTTTTGGAAACTGTGCCCGAGACCTAAAAATTTATATTTTAGTGCGCATTGAGGCATGCTGATTTATAAAAGCAACATAAAAAGTTTATGGATAAATTAAAAGATACTAAAATTCAAATTTTAGTCGAAGATACCTTTAATATTTATACTCTCATTTTGAAACTATAGGTCTGATCACACCTGCTTATACTAACAATTAAAGATAACTACAGTGGCCACAAATGTTGCGAATATCATTTTTACATGGAAATATGATACAGCTTGCAAAAAGTTGGAGAAAGGTTTTTTTCAAAACAATAAAATAATAACTGCTGACACGAAAAAAAAAATAAAAAATAGGAAATTTCATAAAATATATTTTATATTTATTTTTAATTGCTAACATTCTCAAAACCAAAACGATGAGTATATGCCAAAAAACGCAAAAGAATATTTAAAAAATGTGATTTATAAATTGTTTGATTAAATAATTAAATTATGACACAATATTTTGTTTTATTTTATATAGCGGAGAAAGAAAATCTATAGAAATCTGCGGAGATTTTGGACCTTCTTGTAGAAGTACATGCCGTCTGCACATATGACCACATCAATTTTAGCAAAAAACGTCGAAAAAATAAAATTCGATTTTTTCAAATTCTATTACCTCTACAATAAGGGTCATAACTTCTACATTTACACATGGATTCTTTTAACTCGTCCTTTATCTAAAATTTAAAGATTTTTAAAAAAAAAAAAAAAAAAACAAAAAAGCGTTTACATTTTTTTGCATCTATAGGGTGGGCCATTTAAAACTTTGAATAGATAGATTTACATTATTTTTTATACACTGTTTGTAACACCAAAAAGGAAACGATATAGACCCATTGTTAATTATACCGATCGACTTAGAATTACTTTTGGAGTCGATTTAGCAATGTCCGTCCGTCCGTCTGTCCATCTATTCTTGTAATCAATGTTCAGTTCGCAATTGTTGATAAACCTAAATGAAACTTTGCTTAACGATGTTTTATGGGATAAGTACGAACGCTATTTAATTTGAAGAAAATCGGTTCAGATTTAGATATAGCTCCCATACAAATTTTGCTCCCGATTTTACTCTTTTCACACTAGATACCACATATTTTAACAGAATTTCTTCAAATTTGGCAAAATATCTTATATTTGCACTAGAAACACCCATGGTAAAAATGAGTTAGATCGGTTCAGATTTATATATAGCTCTCATACAAATTTCGCTCTAAATTTGAGTTTTTCCGCTCTAGCAACCACATATTTTATCAGATTATCTTCAAATTTGACAAAACATCTTATATTTAATCTAGGAACACGTATGGTGAAAAATAGTCAGATCGGTTCTGATTTATATATAGCTCCCGTTCAAATTTCCCTCCCGATTTGACTTTTTCTGCTCTAGAAACCACATTTTTTAACGGATCTTCTTCAAATTTGGAAAAATATCTTATGTTTCCAGTAGAAATTTCCGTGGTGAAATTGGGTCAGAGCGGTTCAGATTTATATCAGATTATCAAATTTGGCTTCAAAAGTGGCAAAACAGTTTATATTTAAACTAGGAACACCTGTGGTGAAAATAGATCAGATCGGTTCAGATTTATATATAGGTCCCACACAAATTTGACTCCCGATTTGACTTTTACACTCTAACATATTTTACATATTTTAACAGAGTTTCTTCAAATCTTGCAAATTACCTTATATTTCGACTAGAAACGCCCATGGTGAAAATTGGTCAGATCGGTTCAGATTTATATATAGCTTTAGTTACAATTTTATGTTTTAATTATTTTTTTTTAATATATTTTGAATTTCAACCAACATTAAAACTAGTATATATAGGTACCGTCAAATAACTTTGTTTTTTTGAAAATGCTATAAAAAACTACTGAATATTTTCTCAATTTTTTTTTAATTTGAAAGTACAATCCTTCCGGTTAATAATGGAAAATAATTTCATTCAAATGGCTGCTGAATAGTTGGAAAAAAAAACGTTAGATGGCGGACCCCATATATATTAGAACTAGTATACTAAACAAATCGTGAAATGGAACCCTCTAATATGGAAATTTTATTTTATTAAAAAATTATTTACTAAATATTATTATTAAATTGAATTAATTTAATATATACAGATATATATTTATTTTAATTTAAAATTATATTATTTAGTGGGTATACTTTTTAGTAGGAAATACAAAATTTAAGTTGTTAGTATAATTTACTATATATTATTATTAAGTTATATATATGTATATATAATTTAAATTAATTTATTTTCAGATTTTTTTGTTTACAGTTATGTTATTTAGGGGGTATAGTTTTTTTAATAAGGGAATACCAAATTTAAGTTATTAATATACTTATTTATAAAATTTAAAAAAAATATTTTTTTTAAAGAAAATAAAAACCTAAAAATTTAAAAAACATATATTTAAGATTTTATAATTTTCTGTAAAACTAGAAACAATTTATTTGAAATTTGAAAACCAAATTATATTTGTACATCATAACAAAAAATATATTTTTTAAATTATCATATGACAAAAAATACTTTATTTTCGATCCACACTAGTGTCCACAATTTCAAATTTTTTGAAATTGTGCCCGAGACTCAAAATTTTGTTGTATGCTTACGGATTCATAAAATCTACATAAAAAGTTTATGGATAATTTTTTGAATTTTTAATACTAAAATTAAAATTTTTACCTTTAATATTAATTCAATTTAATTCTCATTATGAAACTGGAGGTCCGATCACACCCCCTTATATTTGCAATTGAAGATGATTACAGTAGTGTACATTATTTTCACATAGAAATAGTGATTTCGGTACAGCCTCCAAAAAGTCAGGAAAATATTTTTGTTTTCAGAAAAAAAAACTTTTATTCTTGGCACGAATAGAAAACATAAAAAATTGAAAAAACTCGTAAAAATATTTTATTTTTTAATAATATCCTAAAAAGAAAACGATGATTTTTCTGGGGGTGACCACCCGTCCTACTCCAATGGTACAACCGAAGTGTTACGTATGAAATCGAGAAAGTCGTTGTGCACATTGGGCGAGGTTTTTTCCTTTTGTTTTGGCTCACCTAAAACGTGATAGCCATCATAAGAAAATTATATATGTCTTATGCTGCAGGCACACAAATGCTTTTGATATTCGGCATTTTTAGGATCTAAATCAATACTACATAGTATTTCAACTATTGAAATGACGCGAAAAAAACTCACCTATTGTAAATCACACTAACGGGCAGCTTAAAAATATTTTGGACGCTCAGCATAAAGATACTGGATTATTTTCGGAACAAAAAATTATAAAATATTTAATAGTGAGAAAAAATACCATATATACCTTGTATAAATAGTAAAAATAGTAAAATAAATTAAAACCATTTTGTGGAAAGGATGTCTATAACATTTTCTAACCAAGAACCGATATTAGAAATTTGTTATGGATAAGTTTAAAGTATCACATTTTTGTACCTTTAATTAATTGTATATGAAGGTAATGCCGACTGCTATAGCAAAGCTAAGGTAATTATGTTACAATAACGTTTAATGTAGAAATAGTGGTTTAGGAAGAGTAGATAACAAATTAATATTTTTAGCTGGAACAAATAAAAGACTCGTAAAAATAGAAAAAAAATGGAAAAATATTTTATTTTAATTAATTGTACTGGGTGGGATGTTGTGATGGCCCTGAATAATGATAAAGATAGTGCGCCACCTCAGTAATACATTTCGTCATGCAATTTGTAAATAAATCTGCATTCTATAAAATATAGATATAAAGAGTGATTTTTTTGAGGTTAGGATTTTCATGCATTAGTATTTGACAGATCACGTGGGATTTCAGACATGGTGTCAAAGAGACATTTCATCATGAATAGACTTACTAACGAGCAACGCTTGCAAATCATTGAATTTTATTATCAAAATGCGTGCTCTGTTAAGAAAGTTCAGAAAGAAAGAAATTGTGTTCAGCGACGAAGCTCATTTTTGGCTCAATGGGTACGTAAATAGGCAGAATTGTCGATTTTGGAGTGAATATCAGCCAGAAGCATTGCAAGAGCTACCAATGCATCCAGAAAAAATCACTGTTTGGTGCGGTTTATGGGCTGGTGGCATCATTGGACCGTACTTCTTCAAAGATGATGCGAATCGTAACGTAACTGTGAATGGTGAGCGCTACCGTGAGATGATATCCAACTTTTTTTTGCCCAAAATGGAAGAACTGAACTTGGTTGACATGTGGTTTCAACAAGATGGCGCTACATGCCACACAGCTCGCGATTCTATGGCCATTTTGAGGGAAAACTTCGGAGAACAATTCATCTCAAGAAATGGACCGGTAAGTTGGCCACCAAGATCATGCGATTTGACGCCTTTAGACTATTTTTTGTGGGGCTACGTCAAGTCTAAAGTCTACAGAAATAAGCCAGCAACTATTCCAGCTTTGGAAGACAACATTTCCGAAGAAATTCGGGCTATTCCGGCCGAAATGCTCGAAAAAGTTGCCCAAAATTGGACTTTCCGAATGGACCACCTAAGACGCAGCCGCGGTCAATATTTAAATGAAATTATCTTCAAAAAGTAAATGTCATGGACCAATCTAACGTTTCAAATAAAGAACCGATGATTTGCAAATTTTATGCGTTTTTTTAAAAAAAAAAGTTATCAAGCTCTTAAAAAATCACCCTTTACATAGGGGTTGAGCTAGGACAATATCCCAGTCCAAGTCAAAGTGATTAACAACTCTATGTAAAAAACTTTCTGTCGAAGTATTATGTATTTTGGCGATCTAAACTTTAGAAAGATATTAACTTTTTTATGCGTATTTTTTGAATTGTTTTACTAAAATTCCAATTTTCCCCGAAAGTACCTTAATATAGGGTGGGATATTTAAAGCTTTAACTTAGAATCGGCTATAAAAAGTACTGATTATTTTTTCATATTTCTGGTTGGAAAGGTTGAACTTTGCCATTTAATAATGGAACACAATATCATTCATATGTCTTCCATGACTGGCTCGGCAGTACCTCATCCGATCAACGCAATTTTTCACTACCTGTCCAACTGATGCCGCCAGCCCAAAAGCCACACCAAACAGTAACTCGTTGTGGATGCACTGACTTCTCAACGTGTGGGTTCTCTGAACTCCATATGGGGTAATTTTGCTTATTGACATAGCCAACGAGATGAAAATGAGCTTGATGAAGGCTGAACAGAAGGCCGATCTCTTCTCGAAAATTTGCCACGTAAATGTCTTACAGTTTGCTTTAAAGACTCAATACTTTGGAAGTAAGTTTTTAATAGTTGTAATATTATTTTAAATAGATTTTGTTGGCATGAGAAAAATATAAAAAATAGAAACGGAATTTTATATGTTCCATTTTTTATAGCTAGCATCCTTAAGAAGAACAAGTAAAAACGGCGTTAAGTTCGGCCGGGCCGAACTTTTGATTGCATTCCACAGAGGATGTCGATTTTCGTAGAAGTGCAGTAATATTATAGGAAAATATAATTTTTTATATAGTCAAATCAAAACAAATACAAATATTGAAAAAATAATTTTATAATTAAATATAATATTTTAAGGCAAGGCTACCAATTATAAGGCAAGGCTACCAATACGTCAATTGAAAAAAAAAAATATTCTTCTATTTATATTTTCAAAAAGCTTGAACACCATAAATATTGGTAGATAGTGGGTGCTACAGTTGGTTGTATTTCCATTCTATTTTAATTCCAAAAGTAAAAATTTTGAAAATACATTATCAGACGTACATAGTGCAAAATAACCTAACTTCATGATTCAACCAATTTTTGCCGTAAAAGAAAAAAAAAAACTTTTTATTTTGCGTGTCTATGCATTCAGAGGAATGTATACACCGAATTGCATGATTCCAGCTGCGGTATTTGGTTGGTACCATTGTTACCCCCGTAAGAGTACGACTATCTAAACTCTCTTTATTTGACGTTTCTACCCAATTAGAATTTCATCATTCTAGCTGCAGTCGTTTAGTTAGTAATATTTTTATCCCTCTATACCATTGTATCCCTTGAAAGTAGGAATTTCGAAAAATCCGTTTATTTTCCGTGTCTGCGCAGCCAGAGGAATGTATACTCAGAATTTCATTATTCTACGTGTAGCCGTTTGGTTGGTACCATTTTTGTCCCTCTGTACCCATTGTATTCATTGGAAGTACGAATTTGGAAAAAAACCTTTTATTTTCCATGTCTACGTAGTCAATGGAATGTATACTGCGAATTTCATAACTCTAGCTGCGGTCATTTGGGTGGTACTATTTGTATCCCCTTTTTCCGTTTTGACCCCAAAAAGTACGAATTTCGAAAAATCAGTTTATTTTCCGTGTCTACACAGTCAGAGGAATGTATACGTCAAATTTCCTGACTCTAGCTGCGGTCATTTGATTGGTACTATTTTTATCCCCTTTTTTATTTTAACCCCAAAAAGTACGAATTTCGAAAAATCCGTTTATTTTACGTGTCTACGCAATCAGAGGAATATATACACCGAATTTCATTATTCTAGGTCCAGCCGTTTGGTTGGTACCATTTTTATCCCTCTATTCCCATTTTACCCCTTAAAAGTACTAATTTGGAAAATATACTTTTATATTTTGTATCTACTCTATTAGAGGAATGTACACACCGAATTTCGTGTTTCTAGCTGTTGTCGTTTAATATGTACCATTTTATCCCTTTTTTGCCCCATTTCACCCCCTACAAAAAAGAATCACTTTATGGTGCACGTTTTTGCAATAAGGGGAATGCGCATACCAAATATCAAACAAATATAAACAGACATATTCAACAAAACTGCTTAAATACGCTAAAATATTGGGGATTATTATGGGTATTTTTAGTCCTTGTGAGGGAAAAAGTTTTCCCTTTGGGCCGATTTCGCCCCGTTTCAATCCTAATCGATCTACGACTATAAGACGCATTTATGCAAAATTTGAACGTTCTATCTCCTTTCGTTTAGATGCTAGCGTGCTGTCAACAGACGGACGGACGTCTTAGATTTTTATGACGATCAAGAATATAAAGAGTGATTTTTTTGAGGATAGGATTTTCATGCATTAGTATTTGACAGATCACGTGGGATTTCAGACATGGTGTCAAAGAGAAAGATGCTCAGTATGCTTTGACATTTCATCATGAATCGTCTTACAAACGAACAACGATTGCAAATTATTGAATTTTATTATCAAAATGCGTGCTCTGTTAAGAAAGTTCATTGCGCGCTTCCATTTTATGGTCAGTTTAATCGACCCACTGAAGCGGCTATTCGGGCTATTGTGACTAAATTTCGCACCAAATTTACATTGTTGGACATTAAACCACCAACACGCTTACGTAGAGTGCGAACTGAAGAAAATATCGCAGCTGTATCGGCCAGTGTTAATGATGACCATCAATTATCGATTCGTCGCCGTTCGCACCAATTGGGTCTCTGTTACTCAAAAACGTGGAAATGCCAAAATTGGACTAAGCGGATGGACCACCTAAGACGCAGCCGCGGTCAACATTTAAATGAAATTATCTTCAAAAAGTAAATGTCATGGACCAATCTAACGTTTCAAATAAAGAACCGATGAGATTTTGCAAACTTTATGCGTTTTTTTTTTAAAGTTATCAAGCTCTTAAACAATCACCCTTTATATACTTTATAGGGTCTCAGGTCGATATTTCAAGGTGTTACAAACGGAATGACAAAGTTAGTATCCCCCTGGAGGTGGAGGGTTTCTATGGATAAATATAAAAGTAATACAATTTAAATAAATTATGTTTTTTTAAATCTGCATAAAATACCAAATTTCACTTCTTCTTGACAAACTAATATTTTCTTCTTGAGTTTGAATTCACTTTCATTTTCAAAGAGTTGAAAAGCACATCTTGTATATCAAGAGTCATTGGTTTCAAATTCAACTTCAACGCTGTGACGCAAAGGACTCGAAATCCAAATCTTGTCTGTGGAATTTTATGCCACCTCTTTACAAGATATTCTAATTGATTCCAATTAAATCTAATCTTATATTTGTGCAATTTTTGCTTAGATTTCACCTTATTAAAAATCCCCCCGAAATAGATTTGTTTTGAAAGACCAACAGCTGTTAACTCCTTCAATTCTCGATTTGTCCTTACGTGCTGTGCTGCTGATGTTGCTGCTGTCCACTTCGCAACCACAAACATTGGACAAATCTGTAGAACATGACAAATTGTTTCAGTTCCCAGCAGAAGTATGTATGTCCACCCTCAACATCCAGCTTTCGTACCTGTTTCACCAAAAAACGAAAAAGAAGAAAACACGATACTCCATGACCTTCAGCTAGTTTCGGGTAGAAAAATTAACTCGATGCTGCTGCACCACAAGCCCTTTCCTTATGACACAGTAAGAGGAAGATGAGGCCAACAGGGTACTATTTCGTTGCCACAGTTTGTGGAAGGTGGGGGGATGGTAACATTTGTACAATTAAGTTCTCGTTTTTCGTTACGAGCTGTGGTCGGTCAGTGGTGATATGCATACGTATGCACAAAAATGTGTTTGTCCCTACGGCGGTGGCTCTGGCTGGGATTGCCGCACACAGCTCCTGGTGATGATGATAGCTGTGTCTGTGATGTGTGTGTGCTGGTGCTGGTGCGGGTGCGTGTGGGATGTGATGACAAATCTTGCTGGCTCCATGGTGGACCACAGGTATTCATTTGTGTTCCAATCTATGGGAATACAATTGTATTGTTAGCTAGTACATACATACATACATACATACATACATACATACATCTATCTGTATTTTGTGATGCAAAGGATGTTTTTTTTGTTTTGTCCTGACATTCCATAAAAAGGATACTACCACGCACATGCAGCATGACCACTTCATCTAGTGTTCATGGGTGGTCTGACAGTGTAAGTGTTGGTTGACACAAAACATGACACAGGGGGAGTTGTGCGAAGGAGAGGAAGTTCACACACACACACAACGGAACTAAATTAATATCTGTGGTTTTTGAAGACAAGAGAAAGCATTTACGTTTTGAAATAATAAACTTTAATGGCTAAATTTCACATAGATTAAATTATACGTTTGAATATGCAAATCAGCACAAAACTGGAGGTCAGGAATATAATTTCTGAGCCAGAAATGGCATATGAAGAAACGAAAACTGAGTGTCAGTTAAGAAATTAATTGTCACAATTAATACAATTGATATTTCAATTAATTCTCTTACCATGGGTTTTTCTGTAAATGTAGGGATCCGTACTACCTTTTAATTGACCCCCAAATATATATATTCCTCTAGGCTTTTCTTCAGATATGAATTGTTTCTTCGTTATGGTGCTACGATAATATAAACAAGTAAAAATGGCGGTAAGTTCGGCCGGGCCGAACTTTGTATATCCTCCACCATTGATTGCATTCCACAGAGGATATAGATTTTCGTAGAAGTGCACTAACATTACAGGAAAATATATTTTTTTATATATCAAAATCAAAACAAATATAAATAAAAACATAATTTTATAAATAAATATAATATTTTGATTATTTCAAAACTCGCTTATATGGCAAGGCTACCAATACGTCAATTCAAAAATAAATATTCTTCTATTTATATTTTCAAAAAGCTTAAATACCATAAATATTGGTAGATTGTGGGTGCTACAGTTGGTTGTATTTCCATTCTATTTTAATTCTAAAAGTTCAAATTTTGATCCATTATCAGACGTACGTAGTGCAAAATAACCTAACTTCACGATTTAACCAATTTTTGCCGTAATAGAAAAAGTACGAATTTGGAAAAAACTTTTTATTTTGCGTGTCTATGCAGTCAGTGGAATGTATACACCGAATTCCATGATTCCAGCTGCGGCCATTTGGTTGGTACCATTTTTACCCCCTTAAGAGTACGACTATCTAAAATCTGTTTATTTGACGTTTCTACCCAATTAGAATTTCACAATTCTAACTGTAGTCGTTTAGTTAGTTCTATTTTTAACCCTCTGTACCATTGGATCCCTTGAAAGTACGAATTTGGAAACAACTTTTTATTTTCCATGTCTACGTAGTCAAAGGAATGCATTTTATGACTCTAGCTGCGGTCATTTGGTTGGTACTATTTTTACCCCCTTTTTCCATTTTGACCCCAAAAAGTACGAATTTCGAAAAATCCGTTTATTTTTCGTATCTACACAGTCAGAGTAATGTATACTCCAAATTTCATGACTCTAGCTACGGTCATTTGATTGGTACTATTTTTATACCTTTTTTCATTTTAACACCAAAAAGTACGAATTTTAAAAAATCCGTGTATTTTACGTGTCTATGCAATCAGAGGATTGAATACACTGAATTTGATTATTCTAGGGGCAGCCGTTTGGTTGGTACCATTTTTATCCCTCTACTCCCATTTTACCCCTTAAAAGTACTAATTTGGAAAAAATACTTTTATATTATGTATCTACTCAATTAGAGGAATGGACACACCGAATTTCGTATTTCTAGCTGTTGTCGTTTAATATGTACCATTTTTATACCTTTTTTGTCCCATTTCACCCCCTACAAATAAGAATCACTTTATGGTGCACGTTTTTGTTATCGGCGGAATGCGCATACCCAATATCAAGTAAGTACAAGCTGAAATATTGAAAAAGTATGCTTAAACACTCTAAAATATTAGGGATTATTATGGGTATTTTTAGTCCTTGTGAGGGAAAAAATTTTCCCTGTGGGCCTATTTCGCTCCGTTGCAACCCCTACTGATCTACGACTATAAGACGTATTTATGAAAAATTTGAACGTTCTAGCTCCTTTCGTTTAGATGCTAAATATAGATAATATGTTATTATCCTGCAACATTTTATGAATAGCATTTTCACAAGTGAATGGGAATGAATTTTTAGTATGGGGTCAAAGAGTTAAGATGACCGCTTTGCACCCAGAAGGTTTCGGGTTCGAATCGTGGTTCGGGAAAAACCTTTTTTTTGTTTTTTTTTTTTATTACTTTTATAAGTAAGCAGTGTTTATTATACACTACACGAGAGTATTATGGCTTTGTGCATTTGTTTGTAACACCCAAAAGGAAGCGAGATAGACCCATTGTTAAGTATACCGATCGACTTAGAATCACTTTCTGAGTCGATTTAGCAATGTCCGTCTGTCTGTCCATCTATTGTTGTAATCAAATTACAGGTCGCAATTATAGTCCGATCTTAACAAAAATTGGCACACGTAAGTTTTGTGGATCAAGGACGAACGCTATTTAATTTGAGGCAAATCGGTTCAGTTTTTGATATAGCCCCCATACAAATGTCGCTCCCGATTTGACATTTTCCGCTCTAGAAACCACATATTGTACCCAATTTTCTTTAAATTTAGCACAACATCTTATAACCCAACTAGAAACCCCTATGCCGAAATTCGGTAAGATCGGTTCAGATTTAGATATAGCTCCCATACAAATGTCGCTCCCGATTTGACATTTTCCGCTCTAGAAACGACATATTGTACCCGATTTTCTTTAAATTTGGCACAACATCTTACAATCCAACTAGAAACCCCTATGCCGAAATTCGGTAAGATCGGTTCAGATTTAGATATAGCTCCCATACAAATGTCGCTCCCGATTTGACATTTTCCGCTCTAGAAACGACATATTGTACCCGATTTTCTTTAAATTTGGCACAACATCTTATAATCCAACTAGAAACACCTATGCCGAAAGTGGGTAAGATCGGTTCAGATTTAGATATAGCCCCCAAACAAATGTGGCTCCCGATGTGACTATTGCCGCTTTAGAAACCACTACTCGATTTTCATTAAATTTGGCACAGCAGCTTATAATCCAAGTAAAAAACCTTTGGTGTAAGTGGCTAAGATCGGTTCAGATATAGATATAGCCCAAATACAAATGTTGCTCCCAAATGTTTAACCTATTTCGTTCCAGATTTCAATATACCCCCATACAAATGTCCTTTCCGATTTAACATTTTTTGTAAAACACATACATACAGGATACAAAAATCCTTCCCGTTTTCACATTTTCACCGATTAAATTGTATTCGGATTGAAAGTGGAGTGTATCATAGAGTCGGCCCGCCCGACTTAATCTTAATCTTAAATCGGTCATAAAATGAAAATTTGAGGGGTTCTTCGACATTCCTCTTGCATTATTATACAAGATAATACTCCACGGGAGTATTATGGGAAGATATACCTACTGTTAATTATACCGATCGACTTAGAATCACTTTTTGAATCGATTTATCAATATCCGTTTGTCTGTCTGTCTGTCTGTCAGGTCGAAATTGTAGCAAGAACCAAACGAAACTTTGCACAACGAAGTTTTTCGGGACAAGGACGAACGCTATTTGATTTGAAGAAAATCGATCCAGATTTAGATATAGCCCCACATACGAATTTCACTTCCGATTTGACTCTTTACCACATATTACAACTGATTTTCTTCAAAATTGGCAAAACATCTTATATTTAAACTAGGAACACCTATGGTGAAAATAGGTCAGAACGGTTCAGATTTGTATATAGCTCCCATTCAAATTTCGCTCCTAATTTGAGTATCTCCTATCTAGAAACCATATATTTTATCAGTTTGTCTTAAAACTTGACAAAACATCTTAGGTTTAAACTAGGAACACTTGTGGTGAAAATAGGTAAGATCGGTTCAGATTTATATATAGCTCCCATTCAAATTGCGCTCCCGATTCGACGTTTTATGCCTTCCACCTCCAGGATGGGGGTATACTAACTTTGTCATTCCGTTTGTAACACCTTGAAATATCGACCTGAGACTCTATAAAGTATACATATTCTTGATCGTCATAAAATTCTAAGACGATCTAGCCATGTCCGTCTGTTGAAAGCACGCTAGCATCTAAACGAAAGGAGCTAGAACGTTCAAAATTTCAATAAATGCGTCTTATAGTCGTAGATCGGTTGGGATTGAAACAGGGCGAAATCGGCCCAAAGGGAAAAAATTTCCCTCACATGGACTAAAAATACCCATAATAATCCCTAATATTTTAGCGTATTTAAGCATGTTTTTTGAATATGTCTGTTTATATTTGCTTGATATTGGTATGCGCATTCCCCTTATAGCAAAAACGTGCACCATAAAGTGATTCTTATTTGTAGGGGGTGAAATGGGGCAAAAAAGGAATAAAAAAGGTACATATTAAACGACAACAGCTAGAAACACGAAATTCGATGTGTACATTCCTCTAATTGAGTAGATACATAATATAAACGTATTTTTTCCAAATTCGTACTTTTAATGGGAATAGAGGGATAAAAATGGTACCAAACAAACGGCTGTACCTAGAATAATGAAATTCGGTGTATACATTCCTCTGATTGCATAGACAAATAAAATACAAGGATTTTTCAAAATTCGTACTTTTTGGGGTTAAAATGAAAAAGGGGATAAAAATAGTACCAACCAAATGACCGCAGCTTGAGTCATGATATTCGGAGTGTACATTCCTTTGACTACGTAGACATGGAAAATAAATGTTTTTTTCCAAATTCGTACTTTCAGGGGATACAATGGGTACAGAGGGATAAAAATGGTACCAACCAAACGGCTACACCTAGAATAATGAAATTCGGCGTATACATCCCTCTGATAGCGTAGACACGTAAAATAAACGGATTTTTCGAAATTAGTACTTTCAAGGGATACAATGGTACAGAGGGATAAAATAGTACCAACTACACGACTACAACTAAAATGATGAAATTCGAATTTGGTAGAAACGTCAAATAAAGAAAGTTTAGATAGTCGTACTCTTAAGGGGGTAACAAAGGTACCAACCAAATACCGCAGCTGGAATCATGGAATTCGGTGTATACATTCCTCTGAATGCATAGACACGCAAAATAAAAAGTTTTTTCCAAATTCGTTCTTTTTCTTTTACGACAAAAATTGTTTGAATCAAGAAGTTAGGTTATTTTGCACTATGTACGTCTGATAATGGATTTTTCAAAATTTGTACTTTTGGAATTAAAATAGAATGGAAATACAACCAACTGTGGCACCCACTATCTACCAATATTTATGGTATTTAAGCTTTTTGAAAATATAAATATAAGAATATTTATTTTTTGAATTGACGTATTGGTAGCCTTGCCTTATAAGCGTGGTTTGAAATAATTAAAATAAAATAAAAAATTATATTTTCCTGTAATATCACTGCACTTCTACGAAAATCGACATCCTCTGTGGAATGCAATCAATGGTGGAGGGTAAATAAGGTTCGGCCCGGCCGAACTTAACGCCGTTTTTACTTGTTCTGCTCTATAAACCACATATTTTGACAGATCTTCTTCATATTTGGCAAAATATCTTATATATCCATTAGAAACACCCATGGTAAAAATGGGTAAGATCGGTTAAGATTTTTATATAGCTCCCATACAAATTTCGCTACCGGATTGAATTGAGGAATGAGGACATTTGCCCCTGACATTTTGTCAATTTTCCTTGCTCTCAGTTTGTTCTGAGTTTGATTTTCGTTAGGAAATTCTGACACATTATATTGTGAAAAATCTTTCAAAAATGTGGCTATCCTAAGCCCCTGACGAATTGTCCTTAGCCCGATGATTATTTCAACTTTATTCAACAGTTGTGAGCTATTCTCATTAACCAAATCCGTATGTCTTAAGTACTGTGTTAACATTTTTCTTTCTTCCCCTTGGAGCAGATGGCATGTCCTTTTCATAAGAGCATCTATGGCTTTCATTCCGAAATGTTTCATCGATACGCAGAGAGAAGATGCACTGTCCTGTCCTGTGATTGCATTTCCATATTTTGCTGCGTCCATGGTGAAGGCGTAATGGTGCCTTTTTGTTTATCCACCACAATACCAAGCCTACACTTGCACACATACGGAGACAGGAGCAGCAGCCAACAGCCAGCAACCAACAACCAGTTACTCAGTCCTTAGTCCTTGCTGGGTGCATTCGTAGTAAATGGTGCATTGTCATATATTAACGTAATTAGTTTAGTATGAGTATGTTGGATTCACATGAATTTGTGAATTGTGAATTTGAGTGGTGTCCTAAAATGCTCACAAAACACCATGGACCTTAACTACCTCGATCCTGAACACATTCACCCGAACATAGTGCAACCAACCGACGTTGGATGCACCATGCAGCAGCAGCAACATCAGCATCATCATCATCGGATAACATATTTCCAACGCACGTCCATATGTACCTGTGCACTTACACACTGCATACGTACGTATGTCGTACGTTGTACATAGCACGCTTGCTGGTGCAATTCCCCTCAGGCTTATGTGTGCACGTGCCTGAGACCAACACTTTGCAACACAACCCCTGTTGCCGGATGGTACACCACCAGCTCCGAGGTGAGGCAGACACACGCATCAGGTAAAGGAAGGACTCAATTGTCTTTGGGTGGTGGGGGGGGGGGTTGTTTGTGTCTGTGTAAGGGGTGAGTTAATGTCGATTGTAACCATAAACCATATGCATGGACACACTCCAGCAGTTGTGGTGCACGTCCTCCACTTCACTACAGTCCCTATTGCCAGCGATTCGGTGAATGCAGGAGGTGAGGTGTGCGAGCGTGTAAGTGACCATTTTAAATGTTCACATCAAACGAGGAATGGACAGCAAACAAAAAGTCGTAAGAGGCCACTGCTTATTGGTGTCTGTGGCAAGGAGCATTGCACATTATTGTGTATGCGACGAGCATGCACGAGACGAAAATGTCCATTTGTTTGGGGAATTCTATTTTGAATTGATGTCGAGGTACAGTGGAGCATGTAACTATTTCTTCAACATTTTTTATCTCAATGCGAAATTTAAGGTTACTTATTTTTTTAGAGAAGTTTCTCTCAATTGAGGCGTATGGTCTTGACGAAAAGATTTCTAAAGAGAGTTTTGTTTCTATGGGAAAATTTCTCTCAAATGATACTTAACTTCTATTGGACATTATCTCTCAATTGAAACTTAATTTGAGAATTATATCCTTTAGGAATTCTCCCCTCAGTTGGGACACCTTTGACATACTTTCTCTCAATCGAGCCTCAATATATAGAGAACAGTTCTCTCGATTGAGACGTATTGTGAGACTTTCAGCCTTTGAGAAATCGTCTCTCTTTAGGAAAATTTCTACCAATTGATTATTTTACTATTGTCTCAGTTGAGACTTAGATTCTTTAGGAAAAAATAATCTCAATTGAGACTTAGTTTCTTTACGAAAAATTCTACCAATTGATACTTATATTTCTTGGAAAAGTCTCTATTGATTGAGTCTCAAAATTATGAGAAATAGTCTTTCGATTGAGACGTATTTGAGACTATAGACATCTATCAATTGATACTTAATGTCTTTACGAAAAAATCTCCCAATTGATATTTTTTTTCGATTTTGACTTATGTGAGACTTGTATCCATTAGGAAGGAAATCTTCTCTCAGTTAATACTTATTTTCTTTCGGAAAAGTTCTCTTAGATGAGACTTAGTTTATTTATGAAAAATTTTCCCAATTGATACGTCTATTCCTTGGAAATAAATTCTCTTTCACTGATGGTTTTTTTGTTTGATTAGTAATCGATTTGCTTGGTTTTTAAGAGTTTTAAATGTAATACATTCGATTTACCGATATTTCGATCAGATCATTTTTTCTTACGGAATTTTTGTTTGGTAATATATATATTGCGACCATAGAACAGCAAAGTTCTAATAAAAAATTTGTGATCTATATGTTATATCGTAATAAACTTGCTAAGCTCTTTCTATTACTACCTTTCGCCATAAATTTATATCTAGCTGTTCACGAGATAACCAAAGCGATGAAGTCCTAAATACCATTTTTATATATAATTGTTATAACAATTTAGTAAACTAAGTTCTAACAACCAGACAAAACCTGACATCCCTAAACAAAATGAAAGATATTGCTGATAGAACTTTGTTTACTAAAGTAATACTAATAAAGTTACTTACTAATATAAAGTTATATCAATTTTATATTATTAAGTAACTTTATTATTATTCGGTTTCCATTAGAAAAGTAGAATCATCGTCGTACTCAATCTGATTGATATGATATGTGAGAAAATTTTACTGTGAATGAAAAAGAGAACATGTAGACGAAGAAAATGAAAGATGAACGAGATGGTGACGTCGTGATGAGAGAGCAGAAGGTTTTGGATGGACAATGTGAAATTCCTATTTTATTTTGTGATCTTCAAAATGTTCCATCTTGTCTGTATAGACATGAGCTTTAACATAGCCCTATAAAAAATAGTCTAAAGGCGTTAAATCGCACGATCTAGGCGCCCAATTGACCGGTCCCGAACGTGAAATAAAATGTTCACCGAACTCGCCTCTCAATAAGTCCATTGTTGCGCGTGCTGTGTGGCATGTGGCACCGTCTTGTTGAAACCACATGTCATGCAAGTCAAGCTCTTGCATTTTGGGCAGAAAAAGTTGGATATCATCTCACGGTAGCGCTCACCATTCACAGTTACGTTACGATTCGCATCATCTTTGAAGAAGTACGGTCCAATGATGCCACCAGCCCATAAACCGCACCAAACTGTGACTTTTTCTGGATGCATTGGTAGCTCTTGCAATGCTTCTGGCTGATATTCACTCCAAAATCGCCAATTCTGCCTATTTACGTACCCATTGAGCCAGAAATGAGCTTTCTTGAACTTTCTTAACAGAGCAAAAAAAAAAATAAAAATAAATGATAATAAAATTCAATAATTTGCAAGCGTTGTTCGTTTGTAAGACGATTCATGGTTAAATTATAGACCAAACTGAAGATGTTTCACAGTGAAACAAAACACGAAACGTGCGTCAACTGTTAAAACCAGTGTTGCCAAAAAGATAATAGCTAAAAAATCACCCTTTACAATATAATGGTGGAGATAAATGGTTGTATTTCCATTCTATTTTAATTCCAAAAGTTCAAAATTTCAAAATCTATTATCTCACGTACATAGTGTAAAATAGTCTAACTTCATGATTCAACAAATTTTTGAAGTACCTGGAAGTGGAGGGTGTAATAATAATATAATATAAAAATATAAGAAGGTTTTAATATTAGTTTTTATTTAAAATGTTCAACAAAGTTAAAAGAATATAAAAACATACATTTTTTCCAATATTAAAAACCGAGTTGACCGATATCTCCTGTTGTACAAAAAAAAATAAAAGCCGAAACCGGTTTTTTGAAATTGTGAATTTTCGAACAAAACGAAACCCGGTTTCCTGAAAAGTGTCGCTATGTGACATCCATTAAATCTACTTTATTCACTCGACCACATTCGGAAATGTCCAGTAAATCCTGGCAAGTGACTCATCCATTAATCGTCTTTTGTTCTCAATTGCTTGATTTCTTGAATGAATGACAGAAGTTACTGTGTAGATTCGATTAATGTTAAACTAATACAGATAGAAATATGCAATTTGAAGTATTTTTATCCTTTATCCTTTAAGAGGATTTATTGTGAGACATTTTATTTTATGTATTTTTTTTTTGCAAAAGTTACCCTCTTTCGGTCCACTGTCTTTGTCAGTTTTACACTTGGCCATATAGTGTGGCAGTGGGAAGGTGTACGTACGCACACATTTGTTGGTATTTAGTTCTTGTCGTATGGACAATATGACATTATGATGATGTCCAACGTTTTGGTAACACATCGATAACTACTTTCAGTAAATGTTGCGTCTCCATCGCCTGCTGTTGTATGGAGGGAGTTTTAGTCACCCCTCCCCAAAACAGTATGTGTGGCATAATCGCCACTGAGTTTGAACGTTGGTATTGGTGTTGCTTTGGTTTTTTGTTGTTGTCATTCCCCCGCCTGGATTTGTTAATTCCAATTGGGTCCGATAACTAAGGCGGTTCGATGGAATTGGAGGAAAAAAAAATGCGGGTTCATAGAAGAATTGAAATATTGGTTAAGAAAGGAGTTATAATGACTCAATTTAGTTAGTGTTTTGTGGGGATATCATCTGAATGAAAATATTCGTAAATAAAAATATATAGTTTTTTGTTGAGATAGAAAATGTTTTGGAATAGATAAATGTTATCTTTGGTGTAGATGAAGATGTAAGTGGATAGAATAAATTAGTAAAATAATAAGAAAATTTAAATTGAAGTATCAGTATCCTCTAGGAAAAGTGTGCCGAGGCGACTATGCTTCGAAGAGCATTAACCACGAACCATTAGGTATCGGGAATTTTTTATAATTGTGAAAGTCCATGAGTTGATTTTGAAACCCTCCACCGCCAACCTAACACCTTGAAATATCGACCTGAGACCCTATAAAGAATATATATTCTTGATCGTCATAAAATTCTAAGATCTAGCCATGTCCGTCCGTCTTTTGAAAGCACGCTAGCACCTAAACGAAATGTGCTAGGACGTCCAAATTTTACATAAATGCGTCTAATAGTCGTAGATCGGTTGGGAACCCTTTGGGCGAAATCGGCCCAAAGGAAAAATTTTTCCCTCACAAGGACTAAAAATACCCATAATATTCCCTAATATTTTAGAGTATTTAAGCACATGTTTCCAATATGTCTGCTTTTAATTACTTGATATTGGGTGTGCGCATTCCCCCTATAACAAAAACGTGCACCACAAAGTGATTTTTATGGGGCAAAAAGGGACAAAATGGTACCTTTCAAACGACAACAGCTAGAAATACAAAAATTGATGTGTATATTCCTCTAATTGAGTAGTCACATAATATAAAAGTATTTTTCCAAATTCGTACTTTTAAGGGATAAAATGGGAATAGAGGGATAAAAATTGTACAAACCAAACGGCTGTACCTAGAATAATGAAAATCGGTTTATACATTCCTCTGATTGCGTAGACACATAAAATAAACCGATTTTTCGAAATTCCTACTTTTTGGGGTTAAAATGGAAAAAGAGGGATAAAAATAGTACCAACCAAACGACCGTAGCTAGAGTCATGAAATTCGGAATATACATTCCTCTGACGGCGTAGACACGCAAAATAATTTTTTTTCAAATTCGTACTTTCAAGGGATACAATGAGTACAGATGGATAAAAATAGTACCAACTAAACGACTTACTTGAAGTATTATTTCAATATATATAGTGTAAAGGTATTGGTAGCCTTGCTTGTACGCGTGGTTTGAAATAATAAAAATATTATATTTATTTATAAAATTATTTTTTTAATATTTGTATTTGTTTTGGTTTGGCTATATTAAAAAATTATATTTTCCTGTAATTTTACTGCACTTCTACGAAAATCGACATCCGCTGTGGAATGCAATCCATGCAGGAGGGTATACAAAGTTCGGCCCGGCCGAACTTTTACTTATTTTGAACTACTCTTCGAAAGCAGAAAATGTCACCGAATATGCCTTATAATCCGATTAAAATTCGCTTCATTATACTGCGTTCGCATATACACCCAAAATCCTCTTTTTTCGGATTTTTTATTTGGAGTTTGTATATCCGAACGCAGCAATAGCTCTGACATTATTTTTGGGCTGAGGAGCCACATTTTTTGCCTCGCCCCAGTTATTTATTATCGAACTTCCAATATTTTCCCTTCCTCATTATATCGCCCTCGTGACTGCGGCTTCATTGGGCCCAATGTAATTTTGTATTTCATAATTTTTACATCTTTTCCATGAGGATGGGTATCCCCGCAAAAACTGTGTTGCTATATTTCCCAATTTTGTTGGTGCCATAGCTGTGCTGTGCTATGTTGTGCCGTGCTGTTGGTTATTGTAAGCAAATGACATTTTTGTAATTTTCAATTGTCACCACAAAATGTGAGTGTGTGCGTTGTGCATCGTGCGTCCTGTTGTTTTCGTTTGGGCTGGCTGGCTGGCTGGTTGGACCAGTTGGGCTCAGTCGATTAGTCCAGTGGTTGACATAGTTTGATTGGTTATGAATTAGTTGACCAAGGCGGATGGGTGTGGGCTGCCCTGCTGCTGGTAAAACACTTTAAAGATTTTCGGTTTAATTCGGCCATTGGGCGGATTTGATAGCTTAGTTTAAATATTCGCATTCCTTTTACAGTTGGACTTCAAAGTCTAACAACTTGCTTGTGCTCAAAAAAATTACATCTTCAGTTTGAGTGTTGTGCCAAAGTCCTGCACTGTGAAATGATTTAGATTTTTTTAGATGTTCAGAAAGAGAGAGATTAAATATCGAAATTTATAGACAGCTGCATTGGAACATTGATAGGATGAGTTTGGATTTAAGGCAAGAATATCATCATAGTAGAGGTACCTGCCACACCGGTAATCTAACACTCAAAGATGTTTTGCTGAATTTTTGAAGCAAAATTTAGGTAAATTGGTTGCGTATGCACACGACGAATTGACAACTTCTGTACAACCTTAATTGTAGTTCTGCATAATGTTCTCAACAAGCTGGTAAGATGTGCGAGAAGTAAATCCGGCCAAAACCGAGTTGGTTCTCTTCTCGAGTAGGAACAAAATACTTCACATAAGCTCTCCCAAAATTAAAGGTTTAGAGCTGGGGGTTTTCGGAAATATGAAATATCTGGACATTCGTCTAGAGACGAAGCCTCACTTCCACACAGTTACGCACATTGAAGCTAGATGCACTTACACAAAATTTCAGCACTCTAGGTGTCATATAACTGACAATATTCAATAATAGGATTTAACTTTGTATGGGAAGTGTCACGCCCACATTTCCATTACCGTCCATTTTTGGCACAACTACGCACTCACACAAAATTTCAGCACTCTAGGTGTCATAGAACAGACCATATTCAATAATAGGTTTTAACTTCGTATGGGAGGTGCCACGCCCACTTTTCAATTACCGCCCATTTTTGGCACAACTACGCACATAGATGCTGGATGCACTCAGACAAAATTTCAGTATTGTATCTGTCATAGAACGGAATATATTCGAAAATGGGTTTAAACTTCGTATGGGAGGTGCCACGCCCACTTTTCCAATACTGCCTATTTTTGGCACAACTGCGCACGTTTTTGCTAGATGCACCGACATAAAATTTCAGTATTGTAGCTGTCATAGAACGGAATATATTCGATAATAGTTTTTAACTTCGTATGAGAGGTGCCACGCCCGCTTTTCCAATACCGCCCATTTTTGGCACAACTATGCAGATTAATAATTAGTGAACTTTCACAAAAATTCAAGACTCTAGCTGCAAGAGTTTTCGGAATATGGTAATTTATGAAAAAGGAAGAAATCCCCAATTTTGTGAGAGGTGTCACGCCCACTGAAAATATCAAAAATTTATATAGCCTATTTTTTCCACCGGTTCAGCGTGAACATACTGTGAAAATTTCAAGAAGATCGGTTCAGTAGTTTAGGCTGCTATACAGAACAAACAAACAAACACAAATTCATCTATAATAAAAAAGAGTTGCGTTACTGACTGACTTATCATTGACCAGACTAAACGGCAGTAGCTATAAACATGAAATTCGGTGAGTTCCTTGCAATGAACATGCAGACGAGCTACAAATAGGGATTTTTCGAAATTTGTACTTTTAAGGGGCGAGCGGGATAAAAAGGGATGAAAATGGCACCAACTAATGTATTACAACTAGAATCGTGAAATTTGGTATGTAAATTCCTCTGACCATGTAGAAGCGTAGTATAATTGAATTGTTCGAAATTTGTACTTGTTAGGGGGTAGTCGGGACAAAAAGGGTTCCAATTTAAGAATTGCAGCTATAGTCAAGTAATTTGGAGTGTAAGTTCCACTGACAACGAGAAGCGCAAATCTAAACGAATTTTTCTAATTTTGTACTTATAAACAATGAGCGGGATAAAAATAATACCAACTAAAATATTTCAGCTATAGTCGTGAAATTTTGTGTTTAAATTTCTCTGACAACGTAAACTTGCAACATAAATGGATTTCTCGAAATTTGTACTTTTAAGTTACGAGCGGGACAAAAAGGGATAAAAATGGTACCAACTTTAGTATTACAGCTAGAATCGTGATATTTAGTGTGTAAATTCCTCTGACCAGTAGTTTGATTTTTCGAAATTTGTACTTTTAAGGGGTGCGAGGGACGAAAAGGGATACAAATGCTGTACAATCATTTAATTACGTAAGCGCGGAACATAAATGGATATTTCAAAATTTGTACTTAAAAGGGGGATGTCCCGTATCCAAGGAATAACAAGGAATAAATGTGTTACCAAATAAAGTACATATTTTTAGGGGAAGCAAAAACACATTTTACCTATAGTGATTTTTCAAAATGTGTACTTTTTGGGAAAGAAGTGCAAAAAGTTATAAACTGGCTGGCTGAATCTAGAAACATGAGATCGAGGATATAAATGGTTGTAATATTTTGTTCAAAACTTGGTAGAAAATTATAAAAATTATACGTACGAAGTAGTTCAGCTAAAATAGTGCATATCGACAAGCACATTCCTTTGACTGTGTGTGAGTGCTAGCTAATAGGAGGTTTCCAAATTACTATTTTAGATTTATCTATATCCAAAGCAAATTAAATAAATACTATCCAAAAACAAAGACGGATAAAATTAACAAATAACTTATAGTTTATATATATAGATGCGTCCCAGCTAGGGATGACTGGGTGAGTGGAATTCGTGGAAAAAGTAGTTATCTTAAATTTTATAAAGGCTCCAAACCGTATGATAGAGTCGGGTATGATCTACAATGAAAGCAACTGATAGTTAACTGACTCGTACATAGGCCGACACCTGCAGTATCTACAAAGTCGTTGCAATTAGTAAAGTAATCAGGCTGTTATCCATGGATTCATTGACTTGGTGCCCTTAAATACAATAACTGCCCAAGACTACCTTCAAGGAACTGGTACCAAGCCGTAGCTCTTAGAGAAGTTGCGGAGTGGTTACACCGCAATGTTTTGACGAGCATTGATGTGAATATATACTCTGATAGCTAGGCTGTCATCATATCATTTCCATGGACTTAGAACAGCCCAAGACTGTCGTGCATCTCTTTAGGAGATGGCCAAGCAGTGTGTACTACTCTGCAAGGAACAGGATAATTAACTTTAGTCGCAGGCTGCCCGACACCTGCATTAGAGAAGTTACAATGTTCTGTCGAGCACTGGTGCCATGGATTCTTGGACTTGGTGACACTAAACTGAAGAACTGCCAAAGACTGCCGCGTATCTCTTCAGTAGATGGCCGGGGGGCTAATCACGGGAGTCGATATCGAGAAGTTACGATCGAAATCAATTTTTATTTTCTGTGAAAGAAGTATAAATTTTCAACAAAAAGAAATAGGATGTCGAGACAGTGTATATTGGAACAATTCTCGTTGGAATTTGAATAATTTTTGTCGAAATTTTTAGCTTTTTTTCAAAGACAAAAGTTGTTTTCTATTGTAAATTTCTCTCTTTCGAATGCCGTGATTAGCCCCCAGATTTGAGATTTGAATTCAAGAGATGGTCAATCGATATTCGCATTAGTTGGATGCCGGAGCATAGCGACTTCCCAGGGAACACCAATTCTCTGACTCCAAAGTTGGTCTGGCTGATGTATAATGCGAATAGGTCAACTTTCTTTCTTCCAGTTAAGAAATTTGAGTTTTATACTTGTCCAAAAGCTGGATAGCGAGTCACATAACTTTCGTAGGGATTGTAAAGACGGGAGAACATTGAGAGCGTCGAAAATCTTCTCTGTCCAACTATGACTAGAAGAGGTTTAGTGACACTGGGTTTCTGACATTCTTTGAAACCTTTGGCGATTTAATCAGCATAGACGTGGACAGGACAAAGTTTTAAAAGTCATGAGTCACACAGGAATTGCATTGGATCTAAGTCGGAGGAGAACGTAGAAACACCGCCAAACCCTTATGGAACTCCATACACATACACTGTGCAACATTTTTGAAGTCATTTCAAAATAACCATATACGGACACCGCTACATGATAAAAGACCAAAAAAAAAGACCCGTTTTTTTCCCCCAAAGTCATGCACTTTTTTATGGGCCCCCAGAGATTTGAGGCCTCGGTTTAATTTTTGGAAAAAAGTGATCATATTCTCAGGCTCATATCTTGAGCCGAAGGCTCATATCTTCGGAATTTACCTAAACGGTGTTAAGAATAATTCCTAGGAAGTTCATATGTTCTAGAAAGTTGTTTATTGAGATCTTAGGTACATTTTTGTAGTTGATTGTTTCCCTGAATTTTCAGCGGTTTGCTACGTATGGACCTGAACAGGGGAAAAAAGGTTAAAAAAAATCGATTTTTTTTAAGTTTTTTGCGATTTTGACCTTGAAGATGAAGTTTTTTTGATTTTATATGTTCACAATTTTTGTTCTTTATGACAAGAGCTAGAACTTTGCCTCAGAGAGTAAATCAAAATTCCGAACGGTTTGCAAGATATGAGCCTGAGAATATTATCACTTTTTTCCAAAAATTACACCGAGGCCTCAAATCTCTGGGGGCCCATAAAAAAAAGTGCATGACTTTGGGGGAAAAAAAACACGGGTCTTTTTTTTTTGGTCTTTTATCATGTAGCGGTGTCCGTATATGGTTATTTTTTTTCGTGTTGCACTGTAATATCAAGGCAGACTAAGATAACAATCTTCAACGCTAATGTAAAGTCGACTTTGCGAAATGTGGAATGCATGCCCACGTAATCAAATTCCACTCCAAATCTTCATCAATAGATTTTCGAGAATAAAAATGAAGAACTTTTGGTCATGTTTCATATATTTTATGAAATGTTGTTTTTGCGACTATTTAATGAAAATTTTCACTGAGTTTAAAATAAAATCATAAATATTATGAAGATAATTCTTTCAGTGTATAACAACAGAAATTCTTAAATGTAAATTAATTTGTATCGGTCATACGTTGAGGAAATATCAGGGCGACTTGACGTGAGTCTCGCTTGATTGGAACCCCCCCCCCCCCCTATGTAGTCGTACAAGGGGAAGAAAACAACTAGATGCCTAGATCACACCAATGAGAAAGACCTGAAATCAAATTGAATTTATTTGTTATGGCCCTATGTTCCAGATGACGAATCGACGGGAATAAATATACAAGCGAATTGAATGGTCACTTTCTGATTGTCACCACAACCTAACCTAATTTAACATTCCATCATAATAGTTGCTGTAATAGCAGACTCTTCGCTTGTTAAAAAGCAGCAGCTGATGCTTGGCGTTAATATTAAACCTTTTCATGGATACACCTAAATAAACTGACACTAACAGTATTTGGCTAAAGTATTTTATCTAAACCGGAGCTGCGGCAAATTGTTCCCCATCTTAACTGAAGGCCCGCGGAGGCCACTCCATATTCAAACCTTGAATTAAGGTTGATTCAGTGGTCAAATAATCTGACACTAACATTACTTGGCTAAAGCCGCAATAGCGGCAATTTATTCCCCATTTTAACCTGAAGATCCGTGGAGGCCACTCCTTTCCCAAACCATGAGTAAAGGTTGCTTCAGGGAAATTCTTTAAATTCTCAACCACTTTAAAGAGCAAAACACAATTCTATTTCGCGCTACTCCACAATGTTTCCTCTGGCCTTCAGAATACCTGACATTGCCTAGGCAACAAACAAAACAACAACTGTAACAACAAACAGCAACAACAAAAAAGACGTTATGCTTTTATAACAGTAGCACCAGCAGTAGCTATACAATCACTTTTACACCCCTTTGCGAAAGCGTCGGATAAAAAGAAACCCGTTGGCAACACCTACTTGTAAATACACCTTCGCGATTAAAAAAACTTAACCTCAACAATAACAGCAGCGGCAGCAACAACAGCAACAGCAAAACAAATAAACGCAGGCAAACACAAAGGAACACAAGAAATAACAACAAAGTAATAAAATGGGGAAAAAAAGAAGAAAACGAATAAAAACAATAACAACAACAATAAACACACAGTCGAACAGTTACAGAGAAACGGCGAGAAATGAAGTGGGTGGGATGAGACAAACAAATGGGTTGGCAATGCGGACAACAGGGTGATTGGTAATCATAACCCCTAAACGGATATTGAAGTTAGATATTCAATATTGGGAGTAATAGCCTTTTTAGACAGATCAAAATCAAGTAGATTTTGTGGCCTTTTCAGACAGCATACGAAATCGAGCTTAAGTCGATTTCAAGTGTCAATTTTGTATGAGATCTGCAGCGGGAAAAATACTATTGGTCTGCACTTTGTTCAATTTCATCACAAAGGACAACATTTTGTGACTGTAAGATTCAGCCCAGCCCAACTAAAGGCCTTTTCACTAGTTATACCATCCCTCCACCATCAGGATGGGGGTATACTAACATTGTTATTCCGTTTGTAACAACTTGAAATATCGATCTGAGACCTTATAAAGTATATATATTCTTGATCGTCAAAAAATTCTAAGACGATCTAGCCACGTCCGTCCGACCGTGTATCCGTCCGTCTGTCTGTAGCACGCTAGCACCTAAACGAAAGGAGCTAGGCGTCCAAATTTTCCATAAATGCGTCTTGTAGACGTAGATCGGTTGGTATTGAAACTGGGCAAAATCGGTACAAAGGGAAATTTTTTTCCCTCACTAGGACTAAATATACCCATAATAACCCCTAATATTTTAGAGTATTTAAGCATTTCTTTGTGCTTGTACTTACCTGATGCACATTTCCTCTATAACATAAAAACATAAAGTGATTTTTATTAGTAGGGGATGAAATGGGACAAAAAGGGATAAAGATGGTACCTATCAAACGACAACAGTTAGAAACATAATATAAAAGTATTTGTTCGAAATTCGTACTTTTAAGGGGTCAAATGGGAATAGAGGGATAAAAGTGGTACCAACCAAACGGCTGCACCTAAAATAATGAAATTCCATGCATACATTCCTCGGATGACATTTCAGCATGTGTCCTTTGTAAGTGCTCTTCGACGCTTGCCCGTCCCCTTCGTAATCTTTTCAACCTTGCATACCGTGCAGGGGTTTTCCCAGCGCGTTGGAAGATTGCGAACATCCAGCCCATCCCTAAAAAAGGTGAGGCTAATAACCCTGCTAACTATCGACCGATCGCGATTTGCTCAGCGCTTTCGAAGGTTATGGAGAGTATGGTTAACCACCATCTTGTGAGGTATTTAGAAACTAATGACTTACTTAATGATCGACAGTATGGCTTCCGTAGGAATCGATCTACGGGAGACCTGATGACACTGCTACCGAAAAGTGGAATCGATCTATTCACAAGCTTGGTGAGAGTATGGTCGTTGCTCTAGATGTCTCCAAAGCCTTTGATAGAGCTTTTCGCTTCTGGTGTTGGTAGTGACTTCTCTCGATTTACATCAAGCTTCCTCAGTGATCGCACTATACGTGTTGTTGTAGATGGGTTCTCATCCGATGAGCATAGGTTAACTGCAGGAGTACCACAGGGCTCTGTCCTTTCCCCCTCCCTTTTTCTTATTTTCATCGATGACCTCTTGGATCGGACTGTGAATCCAATATACTCATTCGCGGATGACAGCAACCTCTGTCATTCATACTCATTCGATCATAGACCAAGTCGTCAAAAAATTGAGGATAAAAGGCGATTGATGGATGAGTCACTTAGCCAGGATTTGATGGCCATTTCTGAATGGGGTCGATAGAATAGAGTAGATTTTAATGTACGTAAGACCCAGTGCTCCTTGTTGTCTCACAAGCGATTCACTAATCCAACGGTGTCGTCGATTTTAATGAACGGTGTAGGTATTGAGCAATCAGATGCTCTCGACGATCTTGGCATGAAAATACAACGTGATGTTAGTTGGACAAAACATGTATTTGATGTGTCGAAAGATGCCTTCAAATGTTTAGGCTTTTTAAAAAGATTTAAGAAATATTTCACACCCTCTGATCTTCTCAATATCTACACTACCTACATCAGACCAAAGATGGAATACAACTCCCATATATGGTCGGGTGCTCCAGCTTCATCGCTGGAGCTACTTGACCGTGTCCAGAGGAGGACGATGGTGTTGATAGGTGACGGTAGGATATCCAATTCTATTGTCTCCCTTGAACACCGTAGTAATGTTGGTTGTGTGTCATTGTTCTATCGATACTTTCATGGTGTTTGTTCTTCGGAAATTCGTGATCTTATACCGCCCGTGAGAACGTTCGGTAGAGATACGCGACTCTCCAGACATTCAGAGATTCAAAAAACATGTCAACAGACACTACTCCTTTTTACTACTTTTTCAAAAAAGTGTGTATATTCAATCGCCTGTAACTCCTGAAATACTTCACCGATTTTAATGACTTATATTGTTTTGAAGGTAATTAAAATATTCATGAGTTGTGTAATAGCAGTGTTAGATTTTTTAAAGTTTTTTGCAATTTTAATTCTTTTCTATTTGATTTTCGAAATGATTGCACCAATCCATTTTGTTGAAATTTTAAAGTAGTGTGCTTAGGTCTATTTTTAAGCGACTGTGTGAGTTTGAAAATGGTGAAATGATGGCTTCTATTTTTTACGAATTTTTTCGTTTTCGTATAACTTTGCTTAAATGATCTCAAGGGCTATTTTTATTTTCAATGCTAAAAATATTCGATTTGCGGTTTGTGATTTGACGTGAAACCGCCCTAATTGCATAACTCTTTATTTGTTACCATTGCATTCTGCTCCTGCCAATTCTGTACATTCGCCGTATGGTGTAGCGCACAACAAGTGACAACATATGCTCTTACACACACACTACCATGTCCTTGCAGTCATACATACACATGTGTCGTGTTTTTTTTTCCTTCGCTCACTCACTCGCTGGGTTCGTTTGAAACTTTACATATTTGTTCGCCAACTAGAATTATAATAAAATAAAAGTACGGCTCATATTTCCGTTTCCCTTTTTTTCGGGATGTTTGTTGCCACTGCACTTAAACAAAGAAGAATACAGCTGTATGCGTCTTTTTTGCGTTTGTGCTTATGGAATAGTGACGGAAGGGCAAGAGGGCGTGCTCACAGTATTTCGTAATGGAACTAAAACATTTTTTTCTGACACAGTTCTGGCTTAATTTTAATTATAGTAACACTAGTTCAAACCTCAAAGGTACACGTGGGTCCAGTGGACCCAGTTTGAAAATGTTAGGCAATGTGACAATATTTTTAGCTGGAGGTGCCACTATTTTGTTAATCATCAAAGGTCCACATTTGGGCATAAATAGTCGAATTGTGTAAATAACAAAAATAAATCAGAAATGATTTTTATTATAATAAGAAAAACTTTTTTGGGTTAATACCATTTCCCCGATCTATACCCAAATAAATATATTTACACCATGATGTGAACAATTTGTATCCTATTCTACTCTTTACTTTTCCTTCCTTCCATCGGCTTCGTAACACTGTGCTACGCTTTGTCTTGTGACATTGCCGTTGTCGTAGCTTGCTCCTCGGATGATTTTCCTCTCGTCTTTCTGGGTTTAAGATAACTGCAGGCGTTGGTGGCCACCACCACATGCATTCACGGGACTATGCCAAGGGAGTGTGGGAGCAGGAGGTCTATGGCAAGCATATGATAGAAACTTAAATTGCATACTTTCTTTTTGCGAGTTGTTTGCTGTCAAGTTTTTTCCGTTGTTTTTTTTTTTTGTTTTTCTTTTTTTGGTCGTTGGCGTTATACGCCGCCCATTCGTTCTTACATTTCGTTTTCAATTCATGACATTCCGCACCCATTTACATACGGATGTAGGTTTGAACTTGTGTTCTCCTGGTGACTAGTATACTAACACTTCGGCTGGTAGTTACACTAGCTAGCACACTACACACACATATTTTATTGTGTAGCAGGAGAAGGTGGGAGGGAGGAGTGTTAGCGTCATTGTAAGAAGATATTCCATTGCGTGTTGCAACAAACACAGTGGTGCACAGTGGTTACAATTGGGGGTAATTCGAAAATATTTCTGAAAAATAAGGAACACACTTTAGAATAGGATGTTTGGTCGACCCAGTGGTAACATAAGTTGGCCTACATATAGCCATAAGTGACCACATATGTCAACTAGCCGCGATGTTAAAAAAAATTGAGCAGAACTATTCTTTTATAAACTCTTAAGGCACAGAAAAACACGAATTAATCAAATCAATTTAAAAGTAAATTACCTCAATTCAAAAAAATACCTCAATTAAATAATTAATTAACACAATTAAAAAATAATTACTGCATTTAAAAATCGATTTAACAATAAATCACCTCAATTACAAAATTTATTACCTCAATAAAAAATAATCAATTAATTAAAAAATTAATTGTCTCAATTTAAAAAATAAAATTAAATAATTAATTAGCACAATTAAAAAATAATTACTGCAATTAAAAATCGATTTAATAATCAATTACCCCAATTATAAAATAATTAATTAACGCAATTAATCAAGTCATTAATTACATTAATTTAAAAATCAATTACGTTAATTAGAATTTAATTACTTCAATTAATTAATTAATTCAATTAATTAGAGATTAATTACTTCAATTAAAAAACTAATTACTTCGATTAAATAATTAATTACTTCAATTTAATATTTGATTACTTCAATTAAAAAATAATTACCTCAATTATATAAGTTATTACATCAATTAAAAATTAAGTGAAATTAAATCTATCAATTAAAGAATTAATACCTCAATTACAAAATTAACTACCTACATTAATAAAATTAAAAACCTAAATTAAAAATGATCTCAATTAATTAAAAATAATTACTGCAATTAAAAATCTATTTAATAATCTATTACCCCAATTATAAAATAATTAAATAAGTAAAAAATTAATTACATTAATTTAAAAATCAATTACGTTAATTAGAATTTAATTACTTCAATTAATTAATTAATTCAATTAATTAGAGATTAATTACTTCAATTAAAAAACTAATTACTTCGATTAAATAATTAATTACCTCAATTTAATATTTGATTACTTCAATTAAAAAATAATTACCTCAATTATATAAGTCATTACCTCAATTAAAAATTAAGTGAAATTAGTTATATCAGTTAAAGAATTAATACCTCAATTATAAAATTAACTACCTATATTAATAAAATTAATAACCTAAATTAAAAATGATCTCAATTAAATTGGTATTACCTCGATTAAATTAAATTAATTGTCTTAGTTAACTTCCTATGTCGTTTCTAGACCAGAAAAAGTCAAATCGAGGGCGAAATTTGAATGGGAGCTATATACAAATCTTAACCAATCTGACCTATTTTCACCATAGGTATTCCTAGTTTAAATATAAGATGTCTTGCCAAATCTGAAGACAATCTGATACAATATGTGGTTTCTAGAGTGGAAAATGTCAAATCGAGAGCGAAATTTGTATGGGGGCTATATATAAATTTGAACCGATGTAACACATTTTCACCACATTTTCTAGTTGAAATGTAAGATGTTTTGCCAATTTTGAAGAAAATCTGTTGTAATATGTGGTATCTAGAGTGAAAAGAGTCAAATCGGGAGTGAAATTCGTATGGGGGCTATATCTAAATCTGAACTGAATTTCTTCAAATTAAACACCATTAATTACCTCAATTAAAAAATTAAAAAAGTGCTCTAATAAAAATAATTATCACAATAAATAATTAATTACCTAAACTAAAAAATTAATTATCTTAATTAACAAATTAATTAGCTCAATTACAAAATTAATTACCTCGATTAAATAATTAACTACACCAATTAGGAATTTGATTAGTTAAATTTAAAAGTAATTACCTCAATTAAAAGATTAATTACATGAAGCAAACAGTTAATTATCTCAATAATAAAACCTACCGCAATAAAAACTTAATTACGTCAATTAAAAATGCATTATATCTATTAAAATACAAGTCGATCTTAAATATTCGTTAATTAATTAACTAGTTCAGAACCCTAGTGTACAGAAAAATAAACGAATCAAATAATTAAAAAATGACCCCAATTAAAAAGTTAATTACTTCAAATGAAAAATAATAACTTCAATTAAATATGTAATTACCTCAAATAAAAAATTAATTACCTCAATTAAAATTATTGAGTTATAAAAAACAAGTAAGGAAAGGCTAAAGTCGGGCGGGGCCGACTATATGATACACTCCACTTTCTATCGGAATATAATTCAATTGAGTAAAAAAGTGAAAACGGGAAAATTTTTTGTATGTTTCCTAATCACAGGCTAATATGACCTGGTCCAATTTGTCAAATCGAGAATAATATTTGTATCGGGGCTATATCCAAACATGGAATGAAGTGACTAACTTTTACAATAAGTTCTTCCAGTTCAAATAAAACGTGTTATGCTCACTTTGAAGAAATTCGGTGAAAATACGTGGTTTCTGGTCGGAAAAAGTCAAGCAGGGAACGAAATTTGTATGACAGCTTTATGCAAATCTGAACTGATCTGACCCATTTTCACCATGGTTGTTTCTAGTTGAAATATAAGATATTTTGCAAGATTTTAAGAAGATCTGTTAAAATATGGTGTTTATAGAGTGGAAAAAGTGAAATCGGGAGTGAAATTTGTGAGGGAGCTATATATAAATCTGAACCGATCTGACCTGTCTTCACCATGGGTGTTTCTAGTGGAAGCATACGATATTTTGCCAAATTTGAAGAAGATCTGTAAAAATATGTCGTTTCTAGACCAGAAAAAGTCAAATCGAGGGCGAAATTTGAATGGGAGCTATATACAAATCTTAACCAATCTGACCTATTTTCACCATAGGTATTCCTAGTTTAAATATAAGATGTCTTGCCAAATCTGAAGACAATCTGATACAATATGTGGTTTCTAGAGTGGAAAATGTCAAATCGAGAGCGAAATTCGTATGGGGGCTATATATAAATTTGAACCGATGTAACACATTTTCACCACATTTTCTAGTTGAAATGTAAGATGTTTTGCCAATTTTGAAGAAAATCTGTTGTAATATGTGGTATCTAGAGTGAAAAGAGTCAAATCGGGAGTGAAATTCGTACGGGGGCTATATCTAAATCTGAACTGAATTTCTTCAAATTAAACACAATTAATTACCTCAATTAAAAAATTAAAAAAGTGCTCTAATAAAAATAATTATCACAATAAATAATTAATTACCTAAACTAAAAAATTAATTATCTTAATTAACAAATTAATTAGCTCAATTACAAAATTAATTACCTCGATTAAATAATTAACTACACCAATTAGGAATTTGATTAGTTAAATTTAAAAGTAATTACCTCAATTAAAAGATTAATTACATGAAGCAAACAAATAATTACCTCAATAATAAAACCTACCACAATAAAAACTTAATTACGTCAATTAAAAAATGTAATGCATTCTATTGAAATACAAGTCGATCTTAAATATTCGTTTTCAGAACCCTAGTGCACAGAAAAATGAACGAATCAAATAAATTAAAAAATTAGCCCAATTAAAAAGTTAATTACTTCAAATGAAAAATAATAACTTCAATTAAATATGTAATTACCTCAAATAAAAAATTAATTACCTCAATTAAAATTATTTAGTTATTCTCAATTAAAAAATTAATTAGCGAAATAAAAAGTTAATTGCCTCAACTAAGGGATTAATTACATCAAGTAAAAAATTATTTATCTCAATTAAAAAATTAATTACTTCATTTTTTTAATTATTTAGTAATTAATTACTTCAGTTAAATAATTGATTGCATCACTTTAATAATTGATTGCCTCAATTAAAAAATAATTATATCAATTAAATAATTAGTTTCCTCAATTAAAAATTAATTGAAATTTGACAGGGTGGAAATCATGATAGTGGTAGTCTGCAGCCAAGTAATAAATGTCACCATGCCATTTGTGAATAAATTTATATTCTATTAAATATAGATGCAAAATGGTCTTGAGCCAGGACAATATCCCAGTTCAAATCAAATATTAAAATTAATTATATCAATTAAAGCATTAATACCTCAATTACAAAATTAATTACCTCTATTATTATAATTAACTACCTATATTCAAAATTATCTCAATTAAATTTGTACTACCTTGATTAAATTATTAAATACCACAATTGGAGTTATACAATTAAAAGTGTGTAATTAATATATTAATTAATACAATTATTTTTTTAATTTAATTTTAGTTTATTTATTATTCTATGTATTTGTTGTTCCAATTTTATTTTCATATTTCCACTGTGCCCTGCCAAATACAATCCGGCGAATAGAGTTTTACCATTGTCTGACGTTAAGCTTACTTGCTTTTTATCCTCTTCAGGTTGTGTTTTTTTCCTCTCGTTATATTTAAAAGGCATATTTCCGTTTTAGTCCTTTCTCCTCTACTTTAGCTTCGGGTGTCTCTGTGCGTGTGTGTGTGTGTGCGCGCGTGTTTGGATGGTTTCGGCTTTGTTTTCTCTTAGATCACATAGCGCGCTGTTGTTAGACAGTTTGTAGCGTTAAGGTTCACACAGGAGGTGCTGTGGCACATATGCGACATTTATAAATTTATAACCATTTCAAGTGGCGGCAACACCAACACCGGTACCCACGACCCACTCACACACTCGCACTTGCACAGGCCCACACAGTGGCAGAAACCAAAGAACGTTCACAATAAAACTACTTTCCGGTTTCGTGTTCCCTACCAGGTTCATTCATTCATACACATGTATATACGTCGTATATGTGCATATGTGTGTAGAGATACCTCCAACAAATTTAAAATGAACTTTAAGAATAGGAGGAGGAAGGCTGAACATATTCCAGCCTTTTGAACGCTGTCACTGCGTTAAAGTTTACACGGCGGTGGCTAGAATTTCAGTGGAGGCTGATATGCAACTCGAGGACATTCAGAGGAACATGACACGAATCAAGATGCTAACTCTTGGTAATGTTGTTTGAATGACGTCACAAGGCAGCATTGTGATAGAACAATGCTGGAAACTGCCTCCAACTATATTCCAATGACTCCAAGTCTACCTTAATGATCTCACGAGGTTTCTGAATCGATATCCTAGATTCAGAAAGCAAATAATCTATAACCACTAGATATAGAAAAGCTGTTAATCCTGTCAAAAGTCGACTAGAATCCCCTTTTGGCATATCATCATTAAAACCAACATTCCACAATCAATGGCAGCCACTTATAAAACACCTCTCAAAGGTCTATCAGTTCTACAGGCCCCCTTCCCCCCTCCCAACTGCCTCAGTTTTTCCCCTTCAAGGATGCTTCTTTATTCTTTCACGCAATATGCAAAAGGACGATATCACAAAGAGGGGACAAAAAACAAGCATGTCCTTGTTTCATTCAAAACTTATCATGTGACAACATGTGCAACATAATTTTTATTTGCATCAGTTGCTGCTGTTTGTTTCTTGCAGTCATAGGCGAACAACAGACGAGAAGCTTCATAAGAAACAATTCTTGTGGAAAAGAAAGCGTTCAAAGAAAATCAACAAAAAAGCATTTAAACACATGCAGGCATGCCAACGAACTAAAGTATGAGACAAAAAAAACAAAAAATACTGGCCTCGTATGTACATCGCAATAGTCCAAAGAAACTTCCTGAAATATCTATCCGAGGATGAGGCCGGGAAGGGAAATCTCGCAATAATAAATATCGATTTTTAAATTCTAAAATGTTTCATAAACAAGAAAGTAGTCAAACAATCAAATAGTCATATAATCAAACAGATAATGAGACAAATTATAAAATAGTCAACAGTGACACAGACAAATTGTCAAATAGTCAGTTACTCAAATAGTTATTTTTTCCAAATGTCAAATCGTCAATAATAATCAGAAAATCTTTCAAAAATAAATATCGATAATAACATTTTAGCTGATTTCAAAATGATAAGTAGCCAAATAGTCAAATTGTAAAATAGTCACAATGGACTCTTATCTAAACTGCTAAATAGTCAGTTGTTTAAATAGTCCAATTGTCAATTATTTAAGTTGTCAAATAGTCAATTATTTAAATAGGTCCATAGTCAACTATATAAATAACCAAATAGTCGCATAGTCGAATCATAACATAGTCACATAGTCGAATAGAAAAATAGTCAATATTACGAATAGCCAAATAGTCAAATTGTTCAACAATCAAATAGTTAAAAAGTAAAATTGTCAACTACTTGCACAGTCAAATAGTCAAATATTTAAACAGTTAAATACGCAAATTGTAAAGTAGTCAAATAGTAAAATTCCAAATAGTAATATAGTTAAAAAGTAACATAGTCCAATAGACAACTAGACAAATTGTCAATATTTCATCAAAGGAGGGGGCTAGACAGGGAAATAGTAAATAGTCAAATATTAAGATAGTTAAATAGTTAACTAATCAACTAGTCAAAAAGTTAAATAGTTAAAACATTCAAATAATGAAATAATCAAATTGACGAATAGTAACTAAGTTTAAGTAATTAAAAAGTCGGTTAGTCAAATAGTCATATAGCGAAAAAAGTCAAATAGTCAGCTAATTAATTACTAAAAAATACAAATAGTCTACTATTCAAGTAACTAGTGGACTACTACAAGTAGTAAAATAGTCAATATTTTTCAGAGTATGAGGCAGGACAGGGACAATAGTCAAATAGGTACATAATTAAATAGCCATATAGACAAATTGTAAAATAACCAAATAGCCAAACTGTAAAACATCCACACAGTTAAATAGTCATATAGTCAAATAATCACATAGTCAACCAGCCAAATAGTCATATAGTCAAAGAGTTAACTGTCCAAATAATCAAATAGCCACATAATGGTCTACGAGTCAAATAATCAAAAAGTCGAATGTCAATTGCTAAATAGTCACAGTATAGTCAAATAGTGAAATAGTCACATATTCAAATAGTATAGTTATAAATGCAAATAAGTAAGTAGTTACTAGTCATATATTTAATTGCAAAATAGTCAATTAGTTTAAAACTCAAAGAATCAAATAAGTAAAAGTAAAATGTCAAATACTCAAATAGTCCAACAGTCAAATAGTCAAATACTCAAATAATCAAATAGTTAAATAGCCAAATAGTCAAATAGTTAAATATTCAAATAGTCAAATAGTCCAACAGTCAAATAGTCAAATAGTCAAATAGTCAAATAGTCCAACAGTCAAATAGTCAAATAGTCCAACAGTCAAATATTAAAATAGTCCAACAGCCAAATAGTCAAATAGTCAAATAGTCAAATAGTCAAATAGTCAAATAGTCAAATAGTCAAATAGTCAAATAGTCAAATAGTCAAATAGTCAAATAGTCAAATAGTCAAATAGTCAAATAGTCAAATAGTCAAATAGTCAAATAGTCAAATAGTCAAATAGTCAAATAGTCAAATAGTCAAATAGTCAAATAGTCAAATAGTCAAATAGTCAAATAGTCAAATAGTCAAATAGTCAAATAGTCAAATAGTCAAATAGTCAAATAGTCAAATAGTCAAATAGTCAAACAGTCAAATAGTCAAATAGTCAAATAGTCAAATAGTCAAATAGTCAAATAGTCAAATAGTCAAATAGTCAAATAGTCAAATAGTCAAATAGTCAAATAGTCAAATAGTCAAATAGTCAAATAGTCAAATAGTCAAATAGTCAAATAGTCAAATAGTCAAATAGTCAAATAGTCAAATAGTCAAATAGTCAAATAGTCAAATAGTCAAATAGTCAAATAGTCAAATAGTCAAATAGTCAAATAGTCAAATAGTCAAATAGTCAAATAGTCAAATAGTCAAATAGTCAAATAGTCAAATAGTCAAATAGTCAAATAGTCAAATAGTCAAATAGTCAAATAGTCAAATAGTCAAATAGTCAAATAGTCAAATAGTCAAATAGTCAAATAGTCAAATAGTCAAATAGTCAAATAGTCAAATAGTCAAATAGTCAAATAGTCAAATAGTCAAATAGTCAAATAGTCAAATAGTCAAATAGTCAAATAGTCAAATAGTCAAATAGTCAAATAGTCAAATAGTCAAATAGTCAAATAGTCAAATAGTCAAATAGTCAAATAGTCAAATAGTCAAATAGTCAAATAGTCAAATAGTCAAATAGTCAAATAGTCAAATAGTCAAATATTCAAATAGTCAAATATCCAATTAGTCAAATAGTCATTTAATTTAATGAGTGAATAATTAAATAATAAAGTCATTAATAATAATTTGCTGTAGAGCACAAAAACGCTGGGAACTCAAAATGTACCCGCATGGTAAAGTCGTATCTTATACAAGTCATCTCTCCCCGATGCATATGAATATGTCGTGTTTTTTGCTTTCCCACTAAAAATGAAAATTGTGCAGTTTATTTTTTTTTGTAGCGCTTCCCCATTTTCCACTCGTATTTATTTGCCGCTTTATTTGTATGTGCTAAGTTTTCACCACATGCTTCGTTTTGCATGGCTTTTTTACCCACTCTGTTTTTTTTTTTCAACCGCTTCAAATGGTATCTTCAGCAAAATATTAAGGCATGTTTATAACATGTGTATGGGTGGATGAGTTTCAACATGTTTTCATACTGATTTGCATGTGTGAGTGTAGATTATGTGGGTGTGGGTGGGCGTGTGTGTGTGTGCGGGCGACTGTGACGGTATGCATTTGCTGGCATTATTTGTACGTGAGCTTTGCTAACGGCAAAACATGAACCAACTTTTAGAGGCGAGCACAGTGGCTGGGGGAAAACAATTCAATTGTTGTGAAAAAGATATGATAGTTTTCATCCGAATTTCAAGGGACATACAAATCGATATCTGATGTTTTAATTTTCCAAAAATTTCCAAAAAATTTTTAATTTCGGAATACTGTGCCTTGTTTAGTTCGTGGGATTTTTTCTTTAACTTTGTAGGTGCATGTAGCCAAAAAATGGCTGCCTTCTTATGTTACTTATTGTGGCGCTTCTTCATCTGCTCTTGCTGTTACTGTAGCTGATGCTGATACTGTTGTTGCTGCTGTTGTTTCTGTTGATGTTGTTCATCGTTCTGTTGTAGTATGCAAAAATGTTTTGTCAACTATCAAATTTACAATACATGCAACAACATTGAAACATAGACAGGTTTTCTTGTTACTCGAGCATGCCCACATGCACACTTTTGCATACACCACGATTTACCTCCAAAACAAGAACACCAACACCAATACCAACCAACAGCATTATTGCTCCTTGCGATGTTGTTCCCTGGTAGACGCAGCAAAAGCTGTACAATGTACGAGTATGTATGTTGTTGGCTTTTTTTGGTTGTTCCTCTGTCCTGGCTGGTTGCAGGTTACTTTTAGTTTTGCCTGCCATTGCCGTTTGCTGCTGGTGCTACTTTCATTTTGTTGTTGTTGCTTGTTGTCGTCCTCGCTGCTGTTGTCGTCGTCATCATCATCATCATCATAAGCTGCTTAAAAATGTTATTTTTAGTTTGCTCGCTTCGAAAAAAAGCCCTAAGCTCTTGTTCTGACATCAACTTTCTCTACTCCAGATACCAGCGACTTGTACTTGTATGTGCAGCAGACTTATACAGATTCGTCCTGCTGCACACACCGAAACTCACGCGCGCGTGTATTTCTCAATACGGAAACAATTTTTTTTCCATATTGCTGCTGTTGTTGGCGGTGTGTTTTCACTGATTTTGCAAGAGCGCCGCCACCAACGAACAAAAAAAAACAGACACACCAAAATATGTGACTGCTACAATTGATAACAAAAGTTATGTTAGACCTGCACGTTTATTTGCAGGCAGATACAATTTATATTTATTCAAATTTCAGACAGCAAGAGAAAAAAAAGCAAAACAAAAAATCTACGCGAAATTTAAGGTGAAACTATTAGTAGCGGAGTCAATCTTTAAATTCTTTAAAAAGGATGAAATACTAATCAATGCAATATAGTCAAACAGTTTAATAGTGAAATAGCCAAATGGTCAAAGAGTCAAGTATCCCAAATATTCATATAGTCAATTAGTCATATAGCAAATCGTAAAATAGTCAAAGAGATAAATAGATAAAAAGATAAATAGAAAAGTAGTCATACAGTCATGGAGTCAAATTATCAACTAGTTAAATAGTTAAATAAACTAGTCGAATAGTTAAATACACAAATAGTCAAGTTGAACATTAGTCAAACAGTTAAATATAAAATAGTCAAAATGTGGTCGTATTCAAATAGTCAAGAAAAATAGGCAAATAGTCAAAATGTTAAATAGTAAAATTCGCAAAAATTCAAATAGTTAAAACGACAAATATTCAAATCGTTAAATAGCCGAAGAGTCAAAATGTGAAATATTCAAATAGGCATATAGTCAATAAATCAAATGGTCTAATAGTTAAATAATAGGTTAAATAGTCAAGTAGTCAATAAGCAAATAGTTAAATAGATGAAGAGTCAAATAGTCAACAGTTGAAATAGTCGGAAAGTTAAATAGTCAGAATTTGAAATAGTCAAATAGTTAAAAACTCAAATAGTTACATTGTTAGATAATTAGATAGTTAAATAGTCGAGAAGTCAAATAGTCAACAGTTGAAATAGTAGAATAGTTAAATAGTCACAATTTGAAATAGTCAAATAGCTAAAAACTCAAATAGTTACATTGTTAGATAATCAAAAATATAAATAATCAAATAGTTATAAAGTCGAATAGTCAACATTTGAAATAGTCGAATAGTCAAATACTTAAGTATATGTTAGATAGTATATATGTTAGATAGTCAAATAGTCACATAGTTAAATTATCGACAAGTCAAACAATCAAATAATTAAATAGTCGAATAGTCAACTATTTAAATACCCCAATAGTCGAATAGTTAAATACGCAAATAGTCAAATTTTAAACTAGTTAAACAGTCAACTAGTCAAATAAATAAGTAGACAAGCAGTCCAATAGACAATTAGACAACAAGTCATATAGTCAAATAGTAAAAATGTGGTCAAAGTCAAATGTGCAAATAGTCAAAATGTCAAATAGCCAATTGTTAGATAGTCATATGGTCAAATAGTTATATAGTTAAATAAGCAATTAGTCTAAAAATCAAATATTTTAATAATCAAATAGTCATATAATAAAATAGTCAAATTTCGACTGCAATATAGTCAAATAGTAACATAATAGTAAAATAGACGAATTAAAAAATTCAAGTAGGCAAATAAAAAAATGACAAATAAATCAAATAGCCAAATAGTAAAAGTAGTCAAATTGTCAAATATTCAAATCGTTAAATATTCGAAGAGTCAAAATGTTAAATAATCAAATGGCCAAATAGTCATGAAGTCAAATAGTCACAAAGTTAAATAGTTATATAGTCAATAGATAAATATTTGAATAGTCGTAGAATCAAATAGTCAAGAGGTGAAATAGTCGAATAGTTAAATAGTCAAAATTTGAAATAGTCGAATAGTCAAAAACTCAAATAGTCAAATTGTTAGATAGTCAAATCGTCAAATATATAAATATTCAAATAGTTAAATAGTAACATAATAGAAAAATAGACGAATTAAACAATTCAAGTAGACAAATAATAAAAATGTCAAATAAATCAAATAGCCAAATAGTAAAAGTAGTCAAATATTCAATAGTCAAATTGACAAATATTAAAATCGTTAAATATTCGAAGAGTCAAAATGTTAAATAATCCAAATAGTCACAAAGTTAAATAGTCATATAGTAATAATAGTCAATAGATAAATATTTGATTAGTCGTAGAGTCAAATAGTCAAGAGGTGAAATAGTTAAATAGTCAAAATTTGAAATAGTCGAATAGTCAAAAACTCAAATAGTCAAATTGTTAGATAGTCAAATGGTCAAATATATAAATATTCAAATAGTTAAATAGTTGTATATTCAAAAAATCAAATAGTCCAATTGTTAGATAGTCAAAAGGTCAAAAAACCAAATAGGCACATAGCAAAATTCTCGACAAGTAAAATAATCAAATAGTCCAATAGTCCAATAGTCAACTAGCTAAATATCCAAATAGTCGAATAGTTAAATGCGAAAATAGTCAAGTTGTAGACTAGTTAAACAGTCAACTAGACAAATTGACTAACAGTCCAATAATTAAATAGCTAAAAGGTCATAGTCAAAATGTTAAATAGTCAATTGTTAGATAGTTAAATGTTCAAATAGTTAGAAAGTCAAATAATCAAATAGTCATAAAGGGTGATTTTTTAAGAGCTTGATAACTTTAAAAAAAAAAAACGCATAAAATTTGCAAAATCTCATCGGTTCTTTATTTGAAACGTTAGATTGGTCCATGACATTTACTTTTTGAAGATAATTTCATTTAAATGTTGACCGCGGCTGCGTCTTAGGTGGTCCATTCGGAAAGTCCAATTTTGGGCAACTTTTTCGAGCATTTCGGCCGGAATAGCCCGAATTTCTTCGGAAATGTTGTCTTCCAAAGCTGGAATAGTTGCTGGCTTATTTCTGTAGACTTTAGACTTGACGTAGCCCCACAAAAAATAGTCTAAAGGCGTCAAATCGCATGATCTTGGTGGCCAACTTACCGGTCCATTTCTTGAGATGAATTGTTGTCCGAAGTTTTCCCTCAAAATGGCCATAGAATCGCGAGCTGTGTGGCATGTAGCGCCATCTTGTTGAAACCACATGTCAACCAAGTTCAGTTCTTCCATTTTTGGCAACAAAAGTTTGTTAGCATCGAACGATAGCGATCGCCATTCACCGTAACGTTGCGTCCAACAGCATCTTTGAAAAAATACGGTCCAATGATTCCACCAGCGTACAAACCACACCAAACAGTGCATTTTTCGGGATGCATGGGCAGTTCTTGAACGGCTTCTGGTTGCTCTTCACTCCAAATGCGGCAATTTTGTTTATTTACGTAGCCATTCAACCAGAAATGAGCCTCATCGCTGAACAAAATTTGTCGATAAAAAATTTCGAACCGAACACTGATTTTGGTAATAAAATTCAATGATTTGCAAGCGTTGCTCGTTAGTAAGTCTATTCATGATGAAATGTCAAAGCATACTGAGCATCTTTCTCTTTGACACCATGTCTGAAATCCCACGTGATCTGTCAAATACTAATGCATGAAAATCCTAACCTCAAAAAAATCACTCTTTATTATTTAAATTTTGTGAAATTTCAACTGTAATATAGTCAAATAGTCACATAATGGAATAGTCAAATAGTACAATTGATCAAATTGCCGAATAGTCAATAAGTCAAGTAGACAAATTGTCAAAATGTTAAATAGTCAAATACGCAAAAAGTCAAAAATTCAGTTAGTCAAATAATCAAATACAAATTTTCAAATCGTTAAATAGTCGAAAAAGTCATATAGTCAAAATGTGATATAGTCAAATAGTTCAATGGTCAAAATGTTAAATAGTCAAATGACAAAATAGGCAAATAGTCAAGAAGTCAAATTATCGAATAGCCACAAGGTTAAATAGTCAAATAGTTAAGTAGTAGAATAGTCAACTATTTAACAAGTGAAACAGTCGAATAGTTAAACTTTCAAATAGTCAAATTGTTATATAGTCAAATAATCAAATGGTCAAATAGTTAAATAGTCAAAATTTGAAATAGTTGAATAGCCAAAAACTCAAAAATTCAAATACTCAAATTGTTAGATAGTCAAATAAATAGACGACAAGTTTAATAGTCAAATAAAAAATAGTCATATTCTCAATGAAGGGAGATATAAATTACCGAGATACCACAACAATTAGCTAGAGAAATCACACTTAATATTCAACAGTCAATATGGGAAATAAATTGAAGCGTAAATTGCCTAATTAACTCGCACTGAAGTGCAAAGAAAAATCTGAAAATAAAAACAAGTAAAAAAGATGTTAAGTTCGGCCGGGCCGAACTTTATATACCCTCCACGATGGATTGCATTCCACAGAGGTTGTCCGTTTACGTAGAAGTGCAGTAATATTACAGGAAAATATAGATTTTTTAATATAGCCGAACCAAAACAAATACAAATATAAAAAAATAATTTTATAAATAAATATGTATAATATTTTAATTATTTCAAACCATTATTTATTTCAAATAAAAAATAAATATTCTTATTTTATATTTTCAAAAAGCTTAAATACCATAAATATCGGTAGATAGTGGGTGCAACAGTTGGTTGTATTTCCATTCTATTTTAATTCAAAAAGTACAAATTTTGAAAATCTATTATCAGACGTACATAGTGCAAAATAACCTAACTTCATGATTCAACCAATTTTGATTTTGTCGTAAAAGAAAAAGTACGAATTTGGAAAAAAAAATTTTTCGTGTCTATGCAGTAAGAGGAATTTATTCACCGAATTCCATGATTCCTGCTGCGCCCATTTTTACCGCCTTGACGTTTCTACGCAATTAGAATTTCGTCATTCTAGCTGTAGTCGTTTAGTTGGTACTATTTTTATCCCTCTGTACCATTGTATCCCTTGAAAGTACGAATTTCGAAAAATCCCTTTATTTAACGTATCTACGCAGTCAGAGGAATGTATATTCCGAATTTCAGACTCTAGCTGCGGTCATTTGATTGGTACTATTTTTATCCCCTTTTTTCATTTTAACCCCAAAAAGTACGAATTTCTAAAAATCTGTTTATTTTAAGTGTCTACGCAATCTGGGGAATGTATACAACGAATTTTATTATTCCAGGTGTAGCCGTTTGGTTGGTACAATTTTTATCCCTCCGTAACCATTGTATCCCTTGAAGGTACGAATTTGGAAAAAAAAACTTTTATTTTGCATGTCTACGTAGTCAAAGGAATGTATACTCCGAATTTCATGACTCTAGCTGCAGCCATTTGTTTGGTACTATTTTTGTCCCCTTTTTCCATTTTGACCCCAAAATGTACGAATTCCGAAAAATCAGTTTATTTGCAGTATCTATACAGTCAGAGGAATGTATATTCCGAATTTCATGACTTTATCTGCGGTCATTTGATTGGTACTATTTTTATCCCCTTTTTTCATTTTAACCCAAAAAAGTACGAATTTTGAAAAATCCGTGTATTTTACTTGTCTATGCAATCTGAGGAATGTATACACCGAATTTCATTATTCTAGGTACATCCGTTTGGTTGGTACCATTTTTATCCCTCTATTCCCATTTTACCCCTTAAAAGTACGAATTTGGAAAAAATACTTTTATATTATGTATCTACTCAACTAGAGGAATGTACACACCGAATTTCATGTTTCTAGCTGTTGTCGTTTGAAAGGTACAATTTTTGTCCCTTTTTTGCCCCATTTCACCCCCTACAAATAAGAATCACTTTATGGTGCACGTTTTTGCTATAAGGGGAATGCGCATACCAAATATCAAGCAAATATAAACAGACATATTCAAAAAATATGTTTAAATATGCTTAAATACGCTAAAATAATAGGGATTATTATGGGTATTTTTAGTCCTTGTGAGGGAAAAAATTTTCCCTTTGGGCCGATTTCGCCCCCCATTTCAATCCCAACCGTTGTACGACTATAAGACGCATTTATGGAAAATTTGAACGTTCTAGCTCCTTTAGTTTAGATGCTAGCGTGCTTTCAACAGACGGACGGACATGGCTAGATTGTCTTAGAATTTTATGACGATCAAGAATATATATACTTTATAGGGTCTCAGGTCGATATTTCAAGGTGTTACAAACGGAATGACAAAGTTAGTACACCCCCATCATGGAGGTGGAGGGTATAATGTATGTTATTCTACCTTTCAAAGTCAAAGTAATTGTTAGTTAAAATTTATAATGTTAAATGACCCACCCTATAGTTAAGCAGTAAAGTAGGCTGGTAGTCCAGTAGTTTTCACTTTTGTCGATGCCTCTGTGTAAATTTCCAGCGATTCCAACAATTAATCTGGCAAATCTTCACCAGATCTGCAAGTATCAGTTTGAAATTAAGAAAACAAATTCATCCTTCATGACATGTCTGTCTCTCACGAATAATGGCTTACAAATTGAATTCAGACAGTGTTGCCAAACATGCATTTCCCTAAGAGGGCGGGCGGGCGAGAGCAAAAACTCTGGCAATCGAAGCAGATTAAGTTTTGCAAATTAGCATAAGAAACAGACACTGGTTGGTTGGTGGGATGGTGGAGCTATTGTTGTTTCTTTATTCGCATAATTGCATTAATTGAGCAAAAAACACTTAACAAAAGCTCAAGGATACCAAGGGGAATCGACACCAAAAAGATAGACAGAGACACAACGACAAATGTAAATGAAATAAGAAAACAGAATGTAAAATGAATTGGGTAAGAAGGATGTCGGCAAACCAAAACAAAACTTGAAGTAACTTTAACCGAGAAACAAAAGCTCGGCAACATAAACTTTCGAATTGAAGAAGAAAGGATTGTGAGATTCCTGAAAATATACAAACATTCCCCCCAAAAAACTGGCAAAGGATTGAATGACTGACTCAACTTGTGACACGAACCAGAAGGAGCGGGGAGTTGCAGGCCATGTTGCGGCAAACATCCATCATACAACACACGGCCTGAGTCGGCAGCATACCTATTCACTCAGAGACACATATCCTTAGGTATGTGGCATGTCATGCATGTGTGTTTGTGTGTGTATGTCCTTACACATACAAGGACAATGAAATGTAGAGAAAATACAAAAGACAAAAATAAAACCGAAATAATGAACTGCAATGTGGTGTTGCCAATGTTTTCTAACTTGTTTTCTTACACCACACAGAGCAGCACACAGCAGTGGTGGCAGCAACATCATCATGAACCAGCAACAACATCAACATCAGCAATTCTAGGTTTTGGATGAGCTGAATGGATGTATGGATGGATGGTTGGTTGGCTGGCTAGATGGATGGATGGATGGCTGGATGCATGCATGCATTCAACTTCATAGTCGGCCAGCTAACAACAATCACAACAGCAACAGCCACCTACCACCAACAACTAACTCCAATTGCTTTCCCCAGCCTTGGCAGCATTTTTAGCCAAAACATCACGAAAATATTTACTGTCATACAAGGCAACATTTTATGCTCGAAGGAGTTGTTGTATTCAAGAACAACAAAAAAACGAGTAGCAACACTATCACCGACATTTCTGTTAGTTCAGGAAAACTTTAGACAAACTGCTGGAAAATGGAGACGAGATAACAGACAGTTATGAGTGATCATATCATACCCTACAGTCCCATAGACATTGACAAAATAATGCTGAAGTAAGTTTAGCATTTTTTCCCTGTCCAGGTTAGCAGGATTAAGTTGCCGTTTGTGTTTACCTTTTGTTAGCCTTGGGTGAAAGTCAACTGTTCATAGGGGGAGGTGGAGGAGGTGTGGAGGTTTGGCGATGCAAAATCATAATTGTGGCAGGTGACATAAGCTGTTTATGTGTATGTGTGTAATGTGTAGTAATACATGACCATTGTTGGAGCTATAGCATATTATGGACAGAACAAATTTAATTATTTGTTTTATTGGAATATTTGGAAAACTAAGGTTGATCTAACAAATACGAGATCTGCCCAAGGGTCACAAAATCAAATCATTCCACCGGGCCGAATCTTCCCCTCATCCAAGGAGGGCATTACACAGTATTACTAGGGTTTGCATCCCGGGATTTCCCGCGGGAAAATTCCCGGGAATACCGCGGGATTCAGTATAAAATTTTACATATTTCTTAGCATACTTTTTTCCATCATTTCCACAATAAAATTCAAAATGTTCTATAAAAATTTAGATCACATAGCTTTGACATACATGATGTCAAATATTGCAGTTGGATGACAAAATATTTTTAAGCTTCGTTCGGATATAGACTCAAAATCCACTTTTTCGGATTTTTCCTGTCCAGCTCCATATGAAAAAAAAACAAGTAAAAACGGCGTTAAGTTCGGCCGGGCCGAACTTTATATACCCTCCACCATGGATTGCATTCCACAGAGGTTGTCGGTTTTCGTAGAAGTGCAGTATTATTACAGGAAAATATAAATTTTTTAATATAGCCAAACCAAATACAAATATTGAAAAAAAAATTATTTTATAAATAAATATAATATTTTAATTATAACCATTATCTTTTTCAAATCAAAAAATAAATTTTCTTATATTTTCAAAAAGCTTAAATACCATAAATATTGGTAGATAGTGCGTGCTACAGTTGGTTGTATTTCCATTCTATTTTAATTCCAAAAGTACAAATTTTGAAAATCCATTATCTCACGCACATGTGCAAAATAACCTAACTTCATGATTCAACCAATTTTTGTCGTAAAAGTAAAAAGTACGAATTTGAAAAAATCTTTTAAATTGCGTGTCTATGCAGTCAGATGATTCCATCCAGTAATGATTTTCTGCTACTCATATTACGCCTGGCAATAATGAAACTTCAAATATGAATACATCATATTAGGAAATATAATAATACATTATTATATTTTTTAGTGCAAAGGTTAGCACACAAACTATCACAAATATTTGCATGTGTAACTTGTTTTAAGTGTAATAAATAAATAAAATTTAATGAAAATAGGAACTTTCCCCTCCATACATAACATCTCAGCAAAAGTACTTTCAGCAAATTTTAATCGCATCTTAAAATTCAAACGTGCATTTTTCCCGCTTTTGAGGAAATGATTTAAAACAACTGCCAAAAAGTCGATAATATATTAATTTCCCGTAAGATTTTATGAATAGCATCTTCACATGTGAATGGGAACGAATTTTTAGTATGGGGTAACACTAAAAAAATTATAAGTTTTACAAAACAAGAAGATTCAAATTTTTTACTAAATCCGAATCACAAGATAAAAATCATTTTCACTTCTTCAGTTGCTCTCTTTATGCTGCGATAAAGTTCTAAATTCTTATCGAAAATTACTTTTATTACTACTTCATAAATGTTCTATTAAAAAAGAGATCGATGAGTTCTAAAGGGTGATTTTTTAGCTATTATCTTTTTGGCAACACTGGTTTAAACAGCTGACGCACGCTTCGTGTTTTGTTTCACTGTCAAACATCTTCAGGTTGGTCTATAATTTAACCATGACTCGTCTTACAAACGAGCTCATTTTTGGCTCAATGGTTACGTAAATAGGCAGAATTGTCGATTTTGGAGTGAATATCAGCCAGAAGCATTGCAAGAGCTACCAATGCACCCAGAAAAAGTCACAGTTTGGTGCGGATTATGGGCTGGTGGCATCATTGGCCCGTTCTTCTTCAAAGATAATGCGAATCGTAACGTAACGTGAATGGTGAGCGCTACCGTGAGATGATATCCAACTTTTTGCCCAAAATACAAGAGCTGGACATGTGGTTTCGACAAGACGGTACCACATGCCACACAGCACGCGCAACAATGGACTTATTGAGAGGCGAGTTTGGTGAACATTTTATTTCACGTTCGGGACCGGTCAATTGGCCGCCTAGATCGTGCGATTTAACGCCTTTAGACTATTTTTTGTGGGGCTATGTTACAGCTCATGTCTATACAGACAAGCCCGCTTCAATTGACGCATTGGAAGACAACATTGAAGCATTTATGAGATACCGGCTGAAATGTTGGAAAGAGTATGCCAAAATTGGACTATGCGGATGGACCATTTGAGGCGCAGTCAAGGTCAACATTTGCATGAAATAATCTTCAAATATTAAATTATATGGACCGTACTATCGATTCAAACAAAGATTTCATGAATTTTTCGGAATTTTATGTGTTTTTTTTTTTGAAAAACTTTCCTATAGCTTTTAAAAATCGCCCAAAAAATTACTAGAGAAGACAGATTTTTCAAGATTTTTTGAAAAAAGTATAAGGAATGTAGTGGTTTAAAAGTTTTAATATTTATTTGATCTTTTAAAGTTTATTATCGTATTCGAACTTAGCTGCTATAACGTAGCTACATCCCTTTAATTTACGTGTCTACGCAATCAGAGAAATGTATACACCGAATTTCATTATTCTAGGTGCAGCCGTTTGGTTGGTATGATTTTTATCCCTCCATTCCCATTTTACCTGTTAAAAGTACTAATTTGAAAGAAATACTTTTATATTATGTATCTAATCAATTAGAGGAATGAACTTCGTGTTTCTACTTCAACAGACGGATGGACGTACAGACGGACATGGCTAGATCGTCTTAGAATTTTATGACAATCGAGAATGTATATACTTATCTCAGGTCGATATTTTAAGGTGTCACGACAAACTTAGTATGCGCCCATCGTGTGGTGGAGGGTATAACAATTTTTACTTTTCTTCTGAATCGAAAAATAATATTTATATAACCGATTGTCGAATTTATTTATGTTTTGTATTATCGTATGGCTTAAGGTCTCATATAAATGAAAACAAGATTTTGTTTGTTTATTATTTTATTTTTCAATTTTTTCCCGATATTTCGAGCGACTTTGCCGATCAACATCAGGAGCGTTACAATTAAAAAAAAAAAGCAAAACGATCCTTCCACTTTCACAAGTTTTCGTCAACATTTTTTTATTATTTATTTGGTTTAGTTTCTTCGTTTAAATGTCAGCATGCCATTTGTAAATAAATTTGCATTCTATTAAATATAGATGCAAAATGGTCTTGAGCCAGGACAATATCCCAGTTAAAAAAATATTTATTTGTTTCAAAATTATCGTTGGACCTTGCCTTATTTTTTTACAAAACTCAAAAATGGTTACTAGATCGAAATTTATTAAATATTGGCCAATGGAATTTGAATACGAACCGTTTTATACAAAATGTATGATCAGGTCATTGAGTATCGAAACTATTATTACAACTGTACAAAAAAATATATTTTTTTTAACATCAGATTCTAGTAGAGTCCTTTTTTGGTCCATTCTACCATAATCCGCTGGCAGGACCCTGTTAACTTTTTGTGTTGTTTTTTTGACACCCCAGTATCAATTGCTGGTTACTTTCATTATATATCATTGATATAATCCTATCACATCCTGACAGGGAACTTCAATCCATTGTCCATAGTTAGGAGTGTAGGGCATTCGTTGCTTTCAATTATGCACTTTCTCCAGCTGTTCGTTGCTTTGTGCTGTCGTCCTTATATTGCAGTTGCTAAAGTGTATCTCATCGAACGTTAAGCTTTTAAATTTGTTGTTGATCAACAGCAACGTGCAGCGACAGCGGCAACAGTAGGAGAATCCTTTCTATTAATCCTTGCAAGGGATTTGCGAATGTGTATGTGTGTGTGTGAGCGCGCGCGTATTGTTCCTGTTGTTGGCCGTATTCTATTGCCACGCACACACACACTCACATCCATACATAGATACATACATATGCATGTGTGTCTGACTGAGCCGTATCAGTGATTGCGGGTCGTTGTTGAGATTCTCGTTCGGTTTTTTTCCACTTCCAACAGGAGTGTGTGTGGGTGCTTTATTTCTCTTCGATATCTGCCAGTTGATGGGTTGTTGTAGCGGCGGCTAGCAAAAATCTTTTACTTGTTTTCCTATTATGTTTTATGTCCTTTTTACTGCTGCTGTTGTTGTTGTTATCTAGTGTTGTTCGTCTGCTCCTCGTTTTTTGTGTTTTGTTTCTGTTCTTCCTCTATTAACCATTATTTGGTTCAAATCCTATTGGGGTATTAAATTGTAAGGTTGATGTTGGCAATGTTTGTGTTGGTCGGTGTTCCTTGCAGGATGCAGGATGTTGATGACGTTGCTCTGTCGGTGTGTGTGCTGGTGTGCTATAGGTTGATTGGTGCTTTTGTTGCTGTTGTATTGGTTGCAAGTTGCAAGTAAATGAAAATTTGATTCAATTACGAAGCAATTATTGTTTACGTTATAAACTACTTTTAATTGAGATTGGAGTGGAATTATAGCGATTAAATGTTCAAAGTTAATCCACCGATATCGTGTTGTTCCCCACTCTCCACTCTACTCTGCTCGGCTACACTGCACACCCCACTCACCTGATATGAAAGTTTATTTTGAACTATTCCACGATTTACGTTTAATGTTTTTTACGTTTCTTCTTTTCACCTTTCATCCGTTTTCCGTGTAATTATCTTGGAAAATTAGTGGACGGTGGAAAATGTAATGGTAGCAAATAAAGTTTTAAGTTATTGGTTGTATATTTGCGATAGAAGATCAAGTGGAAAGGGTGCTACGGAGAGACTGGTGTCTGATTTTTATATGTAGCCTGCGACAAGGATTACAGGTCAGTGAACAATGGGTTCTCCAATTGTTCCAAACTATCTACCACTAGTAATTCTACATTTCTAAACAACTTTTAAGACATTTCATATGGGGGTAGGTAAAGTACGAAGTGGGAAGGCATATGTTAGATATGAATAACTATTATATGCCCGCAGGGAATTTTCCCATCTCGCAGTTTCCGTATAAAAAATTTCTGTATAAAAATAATTTGTTTAATTTTCTTGAAGTTTAAAGTTTTTACCTGTCTATAAAGGCTGAATCTTGCGCCGATTCTCCTCATTCCTAGTGCGGAAATTTAGCTTATTAACAATTTTAATTAATTTTTTTTTTTTAAATTTTAATTTATAATTTTCCTTGTAACAGAAATAAACGAATTTTCAAAAAATTTTGTCGACTTGCTATATTTAACATTTTCTGATGTATTACGACCTTCTAAATTCGAAAAGAATATTAAAACAAGCCCTTAAAGGCTAAAGTCGGGCGGGGCCGACTATATGATACACTCCACTTTCTATCCGAATACAATTCAACTCAGTGAAAACGGGAAGAACTTTTGTATGTTTCCTAATCATAGACTAATATGACCTAGTCCAATTTGTCAAATCGAAAAGAATATTTGTATCGGGGCTATATCCAAACATGGAATAAAGTGACAAACTTTCAAAATAAATTCTTCCAGTTCTAATATAACGTGTTATGTTCACTTCAAAGAAATTCGGTGAAAATTCGTGGTTTCTGGGGCGGAAAAAGTCTATCTGGGAGCGAAATTTGTATTGGATCTATATGTAAATCTGAACCGATCTGACCTATTTTCGCCATGGGTGTTTCTAGTTGAATTATAAGATATTTTGAAAGATTTGAAAAAGATATGTTAAAATATGTGGTTTATAGAGTGGAAAAAGTGAAATCGGGAGTGAAATTTGTGTGGCAGCTATATATAAATCTGAACCGATCTGACTTATTTTTACCACAGGTGTTTCTAGTTGAACTATAAGATATTTTTCCAATTTTGAAGAAAATCTGTTAAAATATGTGGAAAAAATCAAATCGGGAGCTAAATTTGTATGGGAGCTATATATAAATCTGAACCGATCTAACACATTTTTACCACAGGTGTTTCTAGTTGAAAAATAAGATGTTTTGCCAAATCTGAAGACAATCTGATACAATTTGTGGTTTCTATAGCGGGAAATCAAATCGGGAGCGAAATTTGTATGGGAGCTATATATAAATCTGAACCGATCTGACCCATTTTTACCACAGGTGTTTCTAGTTGAACTATAAGATGGTTTGCTAATTTTGAAGAAAATCTGTTAAAATATGTGGTATCTAGAGTGAAAAGAGTCAAATCGGGAGTGAAATATCGTATGGGGGCTATATCTAAATCTGAACCGATTTTCTTCAAATTAAATAGCGTTCGTTCTTATCCCGAAAAACTTCGTTGTGCAAAGTTTCATTTGGTTCTGTCTACAATTGCGACCTGTATCGTGATTACAAAAATAGATGAACGGACAGACAGACAGACGGACGGACATTGCTAAATCGATTCAAAAAGTGATTCTAAGTCGATCGGTATAATTAACAATGGGTCGATCTCTCTTCCTTTTGGGTGTTACAAACAAATGCACAAAGACATAATACTCTCGTGGAGTGTATAAAAACCTATGGTGAAAGTGAGTAAGATCGGTTCAGATTTAGATACAAATGTTGCTCCCAAATGTTTAACCGATTTTGGCCAAACTATATATATGTTTCACCTATTTCGTTCCAGGTTTCAGTATAACCCCCCCATTCCTTTAACATTTTTGTCAAACAAATACATTTGCAGGATACTTGCGTAAGTCTTTCCTCACACCAAGTAAATGTTTACTAAATTTAAGTAAAATTTTGTTGAAATTTTCCTAAAACTAAGTAAATTTTTAATCAAACCAAGCACATAAACTGAGGACAATTTTGGTGATTTTTTCCTCAAAACAAGTAAATTTTTACTTAAATTGCGGAAAATGTTACTTGATACAAGGAAAAATGTTTAACTAAAAATAATTCAAACAAATAGGAGCCTTCGCAGTGGTTGTTTAGAATAATACTTGAAGTATTGAAGAAATACGTATCTGCAAACGACCGAGAATTGCTACTTAGATTAATATTCAAGAATTTTCTAAAAAATTGAAATGACTTTTGTAAGTTCATTAATACTTAAATGTATGAATAACTCGGCATAAAATTCAGTAAACACATTAACTTAATTTTAAGAAAAAAAACACACCTTTTATAGTAAAAATTTCCTAAATTTACTTTTTCCCATACGAAAAAAATCTTAGTTTTTTTCGTATTTAAAATTTTTACTCAATTGTAAGAATTTTTTATTAAATCCAAAGAAATGTTTTGAAGTAAATTTACTACCCTATTTCTAGTAGATGGACTATTTACTATGATATTGAAATACTGAACTGGAGTAAAATTATTGATCTAAATTGGAGTATTTAGAAATAAAATTTGTATCAGTGTGTATATGTATCTATATTTTTCTGTACATTACATGGACAAAGTATATCTCGTGTTTTAATTTTACTTACTATTTTCTACCTTATTTTGAGTTAAATAACATAGGTTATAACAACACATTTGATTAGACTTTATTTTGAAAATTATACTTGTCTTAAAACTTCAAGATATATTTCCCCTGTAAAAGGTCACAAAATTATTTAAAAAAGTCGATCAGGAACCACTGACAACGCTGCAATTTAAATAAAAAAAAATACATGTTACGATTGTCTTCCACAGAAAAGCATTTGTAGAACTTTCGATGTAAACAGTGGCGATTATTTCTTCCCAAAATATAGGTATAATTACGATTTTTATTAAAATTAAGTGTATAATGTAATGAGATCATTCGAAATATTTGATTAGGAAATGGATTCAGTTTAGAAAATCTTGTTTTTAATCCATATAAAGTAAGTACAGTGGAGCCGAAAAAAGCTGCAATTCAGAAAATTCCAATGTCTACCATTAAAAATTCGTATAAACGAGATTTCGTTCACATTTTATTTTAGACGAAGGTAAAATAAAAAACGATTTTGGCAAATGATCTTTAAACAAATAAAGAAGGTTAAAGTCGGGCGTGGCCGACTGGTATATATATACTACAAATTTCATACTTTTCTCTGCATTTGCAAGAAAATTTGAACACAAACTTTGAATGGGAGCTATATATAAATCTGAACCTATCTAACACATTTTTAGCATAGGTTTTCTGAAATATAAGACGCTTTCCCAAATTTAATGACTAATGGCCGACTATATGATATCCTACACGTAGTCAATATACCCTGTGGTGTAGGGTAAAAGAAGCTTGTTACATTTGAACCTGGTATATATATAAATGATATGATTTTTTAAGAGCTTGATAACTTTTTTTAAAAAAAAAAAACGCATAAAATTTGCAAAATCTCATCGGTTCTTTATTTGAAACGTTAGATTGGTCCATGACATTTACTTTTTGAAGATAATTTCATTTAAATGTTGACCGCGGCTGCGTCTTAGGTGGTCCATTCGGAAAGTCCAATTTTGGGCAACTTTTTCGAGCATTTCGGCCGGAATAGCCCGAATTTCTTCGGAAATGTTGTCTTCCAAAGCTGGAATAGTTGCTGGCTTATTTCTGTAGACTTTAGACTTGACGTAGCCCCACAAAAAATAGTCTAAAGGCGTCAAATCGCATGATCTTGGTGGCCAACTTACCGGTCCATTTCTTGAGATGAATTGTTCTCCGAAGTTTTCCCTCAAAATGGCCATAGAATCGCGAGCTGTGTGACATGTAGCGCCATCTTGTTGAAACCACATGTCAACCAAGTTCAGTTCTTCCATTTTGGGCAAAAAAAAGTTGGATATCATCTCACGGTAGCGCTCACCATTCACAGTTACGTTACGATTCGCATCATCTTTGAAGAAGTACGGTCCAATGATGCCACCAGCCCATAAACCGCACCAAACTGTGACTTTTTCTGGACGCATTGGTAGCTCTTGCAATGCTTCTGGCTGATATTCACTCCAAAATCGACAATTCTGCCTATTTACGTACCCATTGAGCCAAAAATGAGCTTCGTCGCTGAACACAATTTCTTTCTTTCTGAACTTTCTTAACAGAGCACGCATTTTGATAATAAAATTCAATGATTTGCAAGCGTTGCTCGTTAGTAAGTCTATTCATGATGAAATGTCAAAGCATACTGAGCATCTTTCTCTTTGACACCATGTCTGAAATCCCACGTGATCTGTCAAATACTAATGCATGAAAATCCTAACCTCAAAAAAATCACTCTTTACTACAAATTTCATACTTTTCTCTGTATTTGTAAGAAAATTTGAACACAAACTTTGAATGGGAGCTATATATAAATCTGAACCTATCTAACACATTTTTAGCATAGGTTTTCTGAAATATAAGACGCTTTCCCAAATTTCATGAAAATCTGTTAAATATGTGGTTTCTAGAGCGGAAAGTATTAAATCGGGGGAGTCATTTATATGGGAGCTATGTATAAATCTGAAGCGATTTGACCCACTTTCGTTATGGATGTTTGTAGTTGAAATATGAGCTGGTTTGCCAAATTTGAAACAAATCTGTACAAATATGCTATTTCTAGAGCAGAAATAATGAATTCAGTGGCGAAATTTGTATTGGAGCTATATATATACATATATATCTGAACCGAACTGGCCCATTTTTACCAGAGTTGTTTCTAGTTGAAATATAAGTAGTTTTGCCAAATTTGAAGAAAATCAGCAAAAATATGTGGTTTCTAGAGCGGAAAGAGTCAAATCATAGGAGACATTTGTAATGGAGATATATATAAATCTGAACCGATCTGTCCTATTTTTACCAGAGCTATTTCTAGTTAAAATATATGACGTTTTGCTAAATTTGAAGAAAATCTGTTGAAATATGTGGAAAAAGTATATCTAAATCTGAACCGATTTGCTTCAAATTAAATAGCGTTCGTCCTTATCTCATAAAACTTCGTTGTGCAAAGTTCTAACAGCAATTGCGACCTAGACTTTGATTACAAGAATAGATGGACAGATGGACGAAAATCGCTAAATCGACTCATAAAGTGATTCTAAGTCGATCGGTATAATAAACGATGGGTCTATCTTTTGGGTGTTACAAACAAATGCACAAAGACATTATACTCTGTGGTGTAGGGTATACAAATTGAAAACACATACTTTGCGATTTCCATGGGGGCCAATCAAGTTGATTTTGGTTTCAGTTCTTCACTTTGGTTGGCCATTTGCTTCACATCATTAAGAATCATTTAAAAAGTCTTATTTGCAAGTCTTTCTGAAACCAACACATTATGAAGAAACTTGTCAAAATATGTGTCGAGACCGAATATAAGAACGTAAACAACAACAAGGGGTAAAAAATATAACAACAATTGCATATTATGGAAAAAATAGATTCGAAAAAGAATTCCGTTTTTTTTGTATATATATGTATATTTCTTTATTTCCAGATGTTCCATTCAATATTGATTCAAAACATAATTTCATTTTGATCGTTGAGGCTGTATGGTCTTATAAACACTAAACTACTTTGGTAATAATATTTTAGTGATATCTCTGTTTCAATAAACATAATTACAATACATAATATCATTTCTACCATCTCACACAGCAAATTCAAGAAAAAATTAAATAAAAAGAAAGAAATTGGTAATTGCTTGGCAACCTGTAGCCTTTATTTAATTTAAGTTTATTTTTACTTGAATTCAGTACGTACATACTCAAAATCAAGTAATTTTCACTAAAAATTAGTTTTATTTACACAATTCAACAACAAAATGACTTAAATTAAGTATTTTTGAGACTCAATTTAAATACAATTTTTTTGTTATTGTTGTTGCAGCGATAATTTTTATTTTGAAGTAAAGATTTTCATTAATATTTTTGTCAAAAATTGAACGATTTGTATGGTTAGCTAGTGTGTTGGCAACTACAATGATCCAAACAACTGTGCGCTCGATTGTATTATTAACGCCAAACCAAACGCTGACTGACATCGTCATAGTTTTTGTGTCGTACTTAAGCAACACCACTGTGCGTCAGACTTTTAATAAACTACAACCTAGATACATTGAAATTTATTATCCAAAGGTCGGGACGGCGCGAACGCCATTCCCGGCTATCAAAAATTACACGCACGAGTTATTCACATTAGGAATAATCGCAGGGGTCAACTCGATCGTAAGTGCAATGATCAAGCCTCGCCCTGGAGGAACCGCCTTCATGATCACGGTTAACCTCTACGCCAGGTAAGTATGCTTTTCGCCGACCAAACCAAAGCATACATACGCTGGTCAACACAAACACAACGAGAAGTATTGCGAGGCAATGTTTGCGTAGCAACATTAGAGTAGCATCGAAGGCGAAACAAACCGGATTGCAACAACAACAAGAATGAATTTATTTATGGCCGTTTGTTAGTCAGTGAAGTGATGTGTGTGCTGTGTTGATCACTGGGGAAGGCAATGAGAAAGAACGATCAACAGATAAGGAATGGGGAAGAAGTGTGAAGTGGTCGGTGGGTAGCAGCAAGCAAACAAGCAGCCAAACAAGCTGAATGTATGAACACAACGTTCCAGTATTAATTCGAAAAGATCCCAACGAGACAAAGCGTAAGCAAATGCAGACAATCAATGATTTTGTATACGCACAGCAACAAGAATAACCACACAGCCATGTGAAACGTGTACACTAGGGTGATTTTTTACAGCTCAAAATTGGCAATCAGCTATGAAGTAATTTCATGTGAAGTGATCACACAAATTTTCCAAATAGGTTCTCTTCTATATGACGAATAATTCTGCATTTCCCGAATTAAAAAAAGTAAGAAATTGTAGACACTAGGTTGGATGGAAAATAAGGTATTTTTTCTTTTTTATTTATTTTATAATTTAAATTATTTTTATAAATAATAGTATCAGAAGAAGGAAGAAAATTTAATACTTACTCTAAAGCAATTAAAAAAGTTTGTATGGAAATTAAAAATATTTTATATAAATAATTAGAATAACTTAATTTAAGCTGACTCTGAAAAATTGTAGATGTTCCCAACTAAATTGAATCTTCGTTTCTTTTAAAGCATTGTCCATTAATTAATTATTTTATTAAATATTTGATATAAATCTAAAATATGGAATCGATTTGCCTTAAGCCAATTGTTGACTTAAGAATTTATAATTCTTTTAACATATGAACTTCTATGAACTTCTCTCTCTTATAAGAGAATTTTAGTTTAAAAACTGACATAACTTCGCTTGTTTGTTTTTAGGATGTAGTTCCAAAAAAATTATGAAAATTTTATATATTTCTGTTTCTTTCTTATATAGGAATATATAAAGAAATTTCGAAATCGACTTAGTTGAACAATATATTCAAGAGCTTGTAATTGGACTAGCATTAAAAATTGTGGAAAATCCAGCCCTTCTGGTAAACCCTAGTTGTACCTCTTGTCAACTTTGTGTTATTCGAAGTTTTTCATGCTAATCAGGATCAGCTAACCATCCATGAATAAAACGGGACATCAATTTTGTTACCAGTTTTCCACAATTATTTTCGAAATATTACCTCATACAATTGGACAGATGAAATTCATTTAATGAATGATTAGAAATGGTTGCAATTTTTATGTGTTATATTTTTAAACAAAAAATCTCTACTAAATTTTCTAAATTCAAATGAAAGTCGTTTTTTTTCGTCTGAAGTGCTTTTTTGGGGGTTTTTTTAATTTGTCCCAAATATATTTTTTTGTATTATAAGTACATAATAGTCACATGAATTTAAACACCAAAAACATTCACCCTAATGTTCACACTGCAGTAAGTAAAAAGTAAATTCACAACAGGTCGAAGAGAACATTTGTGAGGGTTAGCTATGGTAACTTAAGACAACGATGGAAAACAATCTATGTATATAGAACAATGTTATTAGACCTATAGGGTGTAATGGGTCCACATGTATAACTTACAATTGATGAGTAATTTTCCTCCGGTTCTCCGATTGTAATGAAAATTTGCAAATTTTTACTTCTGAATGAAGAACAAGTAAGGAAAGGCTAAAGTCGGGCGGGCCAACTATATGATACACTCCACTTTCTATCCGAAAACAATTCAACTCGGTAAAAAAGTGAAAACGGGAGGAATTTTTGTATGTTTCCTAATCATAGGCTAATATTTATTTATATCGGTGCTATATCCAAACATGGAATATAGTGACTAACTTTCACAATAAGTTCATCCAGTTCAAATATAAAGTGTTAAGCTCATTTTGTGAAAATTCGTGCTTTCTGGTGCGGAAAAAGTCTATCCGAAATTTGTATGGGGAATTTTTGGGGCGAAATGTGTATGGGAGTAAATTTGAACCGATGACCCATTATCAGCATGGGTGTTTCCAGTTGAAATATTAGATATTTTGAAAGATTTGAAGAAGATCTGTTAAAATATGTGGTTTATAGAGTGGAAAAAGTGAAATTGGGAGGGAAATTTGTGTGAGAGCTGTATATAAATCTGAACCGATCTGACCCATTTGCGCCATGGCTGTTTATAGAACAAATACAAGATATTTCGCCTAATTTAATGGGGATCTTTTAAAATATGTGGCTGCTGGAGCAGAAAAAGTCAAATCGGGAGCAACATTTTAATGAGAGCTATATATAAATCTGAACCGATCTGACTTATTTTCACCATAGGTGTTCCTAGTTTAAATATAAGATATTTCGCCTAATTTAATATTTCGCCTAAATATGTGGTTTCGAGAGCGGAAAAAGTCAAATCGGGAGCGAAATTTTTATGGGAGCCATATATAAATCTGAACCGATCTGGCCTATATTCACCATGGTTGGTTTTAGTGGAAATATAAAATGTTTTGCCAAATCTGAAGACAATCTGATACAATATGTGGTTTCTAGAGCGCGAAAAAGTCAAATCGGGAGCGAAATTTGTATGGGAGCTATATCTAAATCTGAACCGATTTAATCCATTTTCAACACAGATGTTTCTAGTAGAATTATAAGGTGAGGCAAGGTAATTTGAATCAAATCAAGTGAAATATGTGGTCTCTAGAGCGGAAAAAGTCAAATCGGGAGCGAAATTTGAATGGGAGCTATATATAAATCTGAACCGATCTAACACATTTTTACCACAGGTGTTTCTAGTTGAAATATAAGATGTTTTGCCAAGTTTAAAGAAAATCTGTTGTAATATGTGGTATCTAGAGTGAAAAGAGTCAAATCGGGAGTGAAATTCGTATGGGGGCTTTATCTAAATCTGAACCGATTTTCTTCAAATTAAATAGCGTTCGTTGTTGTACCGAAAAACTTCGTTGGTTCTGTCTACAATTGCGACCTGTATCGTGATTACAAGAATAGATGGACTGACGGACGGACGGACATTGTTAAATCGACTCAAAAAGTGATTAAAAGTCGATCGGTATAATTAACAATGGGTCTATCTCGTTTCCTTTTGGGTGTTACAAACAAATGCACAAAGACATAATACTCTCGTGGAGTGTATAAAAAAAGCATAAAAATTTGTAGACAATGGAATGAATATCAAAAATTTTAGGAGACACAATTATAGTCTGTTTTATCGAATTTCAATTAAATTGATTCTAGTTTTATAAACAAAAAATAAAAATATATTTTTTTAATTTTCTTCTTATTTCTATACATTTTCTAAATAAACAAAAAAGAACATTATTGATTTTTTTTAAATAAATTTTTATTAACAACTAATAGTGTCATGTAAGTAAGATGATGATGGAGTTCTTGGTAATTACTTTACAACAATTATAAACGTGAAATTAAAAATATCTAATAAAGGGTGATTTTTTAAGAGCTTGATAACTTTTTTTTTTTAAAAAACGCATAAAATTTGCAAAATCTCATCGGTTCTTTATTTGAAACGTTAGATTGGTCCATGACATTTACTTTTTGAAGATAATTTCATTTAAATGTTGACCGCGGCTGCGTCTTAGGTGGTCCATCCGCTTAGTCCAATTTTGGCATTTCCACGTTTTTGAGTAACAGAGACCCAATTGGTGCGAACGGCGACGAATCGAAAATTGGTGGTCATCATTAACACTGGCCGATACAGCTGCGATATTTTCTTCAGTTCGCACTCTACGTAAGCGTGTTGGTGGTTTAATGTCCAACAATGTAAATTTGGTGCGAAATTTAGTCACAATAGCCCGAATAGCCGCTTCAGTGGGTCGATTAAACTGACCATAAAATGGAAGCGCGCAATGAACTTTCTTAACAGAGCACGCATTTTGATAATAAAATTCAATAATTTGCAAGCGTTGTTCGTTTGTAAGACGATTCATGATGAAATGTCAAAGCATACTGAGCATCTTTCTCTTTGACACCATGTCTGAAATCCCACGTGATCTGTCAAATACTAATGCATGAAAATCCTAACCTCAAAAAAATCACTCTTTAGAAATAATTAAAGCAACCCACTTTAAGTTGACTTCAAAACTGTTGTGGATGTTCCCGACTAAAATTAATCGTTGGTTTGTTTAATTTTTGGAATTTCTTAGCCCATTAAATACCGCAACATATTTGTTTCCTCAAAAAGTCAAACTTATCAAAAATACAAGAATAAATAACCAAGGCGCGCAAAAGTACGAAAATGAATTATTAAAACATCTATATCTATTGGAAACTAAAAATCCTTTAAGGACAAAAAGTTCTTAAAATTGCAATACCTCTCCAACGAACCATCGAACAGATAGTGTGGAAGTTGTTGCGGATTTTAGAAAAAAAAAAAACATCAAAAATAGCACTGGGTCCTTTATACTGGGTCATATTGAAAGTTTTATGGTTTGATAAGGATCGGATCAGATTTTAATTTCTAGCTTTTTTTCAATACCAATCCCATCGCGAATTCTTTTCAAGAAAAATCTGATTTATAGAGATTATTTTGAACGCGTCCAGCACTTGAGCGGAAATATTTTGAGAGAACTCATGAAACAAGCCAGTCTTTGGTTTTAGCCGGGAGTATTGATAACTTTTTTTCACCCTCACAAAAGAAGCCACTCTAATGAATATAGTATTAATGAAGATTTTATTGTTATTAGAAATTCAACGTCCACAGCAGGACATAATTGTCATAACAGTGACCGAATTTTTACTTTTCAGTATTACATTATGTCTAAAATTATTGGTGACACGTTTTCTTATTAAAAGACCCCCCTTAACAAAATTATTAATTTTGTCATCCTAAAAGTGCCTTGAAGGTAATTTCAATTACTTATATTGTTTTTATAAATTTTATTATTTTATTTTTTATTAAGAGTTATTAAGAAGAATATTGCAATTAATATATTTTGAGTAATGTAGGTTTTATTTATAAATTTAGCTCTTACTTCTTTGTTTTTTTTCTAATTTTTAGAAGATTGTTAGTTATAGAAGAATGATTATCAAAAATAAAGTTATTTTATTGTTCCAATTCTATTAAACGAATCATAAATAAATATAAATCTCAAATTATTTCCGTATTTTCTTTGTTTTACTCATCTCGTAAAGTTATATTTTGTCGATTCTTTGCATTTTCCTTCATTTTTTCGCTATAAACGAACGCAAATTTGCAAAATTGAATAAATAATGGATGTTATAAACGGTTTCGTCGCTTTAACCAACGTTGTTATAACCGGATCATATTTTGTATTTTTCCATATAAATCCAAACAACACAGCTTAAAATTTCGTCGTTATATTCGGAATAACGTTATAAGCGTTATACAGTAGTTTATAGAAATATTTATTTTTTTATTTTTCTGATGGCGTATTACAAAATATATATAGGGTCCGCCAAATAACTTTTTTTGAAAATGCTATAAAAAAAACTACTGAATATTTTCTCAAATTTCTTTTTTATTTGAAAGTACAATCCTTCCGGTTAATAATGGAAAATAATTTCATTCAAATGGCTGCCTCGTGCACCCCATAAATCAAAGTCCAACGGTTGAATAGTTGAAAAAAACGTTAAATGGCGGACCCTATATATAATTTTTAATTTTTCAACTAACGTAAGTAAGCAATTGAAATTACCTTAAGAACAAGGCAGAGTACATTTAAATGGATCAGGCGATTACATGAGAGATATGGGTCTAGCTGGAGATATGGGATATTTTTCGATGAAATATAGACAGTGACCCGAAAACAAAATCAAATATTGTCCAGTCCAAGATATAAATATAGTACAATCGAGGCTTGTTTGGAACTGTCGAAATCTTATAATACCATCCGTCCTGTTGAAAGACAAGTGTATGAATGAAAATGTTTAGACATCAATGGACCGGGACACTTGGAAGCACCATATAACAAGTTTTATGTGCCCAAAACCACTCTGAGTAATTTTTTCCGCCTTTGAGGAAGGTATTTTAAACATTTTCACAAATGAATGGAAACGAATTTTTAGTATGGGGTCACTGAGGTAAGGTTTCCGCTTTGCACCCAGAAGGTCTCGGGTTCGAATAGTGGATCAGGAAAAAACTTTTTTATACCCTACACCACTTCGTGGACTAGGGTATTATAAGTTAGTTTTCCGCCAAATGTTTGTAACACCAAGAAATAATCGAGCTAGACCCTTTAAGTATACGGATCGGCTTAGAATCACCAGCTGAATCGATTTAACGATGTCTGTCTGTTCGTCCGTCTGCGGTCCATCTAAGCTTGTTCGCACTCTACAGGTCGTAATTGCTGTCCGATTATCATGAAATTTGGCAGAAGTTACTTTTTTGCCCAAGGACGATCGGTATTGAATTTGGAGGAAATCGGTTCAGATTTAGATATAGCCCCCATACAAATGTCGCTCCCGATTTGACTTTTTTCGCTCTAGAAACCACATATTGTACCCGATTTTCTTTAAAATTGGCACAACATTTTATAATCGAACTAGAAACACCTATGCTGAAAGTGGGTAAGATCGGTTCAGATTTAGATATAGCCCCAATACAAATGTCGCTCCCGATTTTCTTTAAATCCTATGCTGATTTTCTTTAAATTTGGCACAACATCTTATAATCTAACAGGTGTTTCTAACCTGTGGCTAAAGCGGACTAGATCGGGTCAGATTTAGATATAGCCCCATAGAAACCACATATTGTACCCGATTTTCTTTAAAATTGGCACAACATCTTATAGTCCAACTAAACAAAACTATGGTGAAAGTGGGTAAGATCGGTTCAGATTTAAATATAGCCCAAATACAAATGTTGCTGCCAAAAGTTTAACCGATTTTGGCCAAACTATGCATTTTATATTTCACCTATTTCGTTCCAGGTTTCAATATATCCTCATACAAATGTCCTTTCCGATTTAACATTTGTTGTCAAACACATACATTTGCAGGATACAAAAAACCTTCCCGTTTTCACTTTTTCACCGAATTGAATTGTATTCGGATAGAAAGTGGAGTGTATCATAGAGTCGGCCCCGCCCGACTTTAGCCTTTCCTTACTTGTTTTTTTTTTACTTTTATAAAAACAAAATAAAAAAAATTTTCCCGATCCACGATTCGAACCCGAGACCTTCTGGGTGCAAAGCGGGCAACTTACCTATGTGACCCATACTAAATTGGTTCCCATTAACTTGCGAATATGCTACTCGTAAAATGTTACAGGATATTAACATATTATCGACTTTTTTTCAAGTTGTTTAAAAGATCTTCCTCAAATGCGGGAAAATTCACATTTGGTTTTTGAGATGCGATTAAAATGTGCTTCCTACTTCAATTTTTTGCTAGTATGTAAATTGGAATAGTTTCATGTTTAAATTGTTACAATGAAAACAAAAAAACTTTTTCAAAATTTCCCTCTACGAACACTCAACATCAACTTCATCAGTTCATTTCAATGAATCTCCAATAATGTCTGGCCATATATTAGCCAAACTATGCACATTCTGCGTCCTGTGTGCCGATGACAAATATGCGAATCATCTTTAAATCGTTTGTGAACAGTTCCTTTTTGGGCAGAACACATCTTCTGGTCCATTTTGATCAGTCAATGATTTGTGTGTGATGTTACACCCCTTTTATCTCTGCAGCTTCGCCTTTGGGAAAATAAATCACAATCATTACAAACAAATCATTTACTTTTTCCAATTTACAAATCTTTAATGAATTTATTCAGCACTCGTACTCTAACACGCATACATACTCTCGCACACTCACTCGTATTACACTCAAAGGATAACATAGCACACAGAGATCCAAACAGACAGACAGACAGACAGACAAAAATCAAGGACACTTAGCTGAAACAACACTTACACTAAATGATACAACATCTCATTAATCTTCCATCTGTGTGTGTGTGTGATGCGAGTATTTGTACCTTAAGAAGCAACATTTGGCTTGCCATTTTTGCAATACTTCCTTCCCCCCCCCCCTTGGTGTGGGGTAAGTAGGTGGTGGGCGACTCCAAAATGGATACTGAACGGAGATATAGTGTGAAGATTCAATAGTGCAAAAATCGAACAGCTACCAAGCTGGCATGCTGGGGAGGTAGGGGGAGGACAGCCAGAGTTCCTTTAACACAGAGAAACTTGACTTGCTGGCGTCATCGTCGCCACCACGTCATGGCCATTATCCCCCGTTCAAGTAGGGACTGTGCTGTAGCACAGAGGACATGGACACAGTGCCAGTTCCAGTTCTATGTAGTTCGAGTGCTGTGACCGAAGGACGAACAAGTGCTGTTTGTGTTGGTCTCAGTCGAAAGTCAAAAAGCTTAACAATAACTGACTAATGTTTCAGGTATAATTAATCTTGTTTAGTTTCATGTAGCCAAAGCAAAGTGTTTCTTTTACATTCACACACACACACACACACATCCATACACAGAGGCACACCACACCTGTATTCGAAAATACATTCACAGGTAAGGGTGTGTTGGGCCACCTAAGGATAGCTGCCACTACTTGCGAGGCGAGCACAGTGGATATGCATACACTGGGGTGCCCCCCTGCTCTCTTTGATAGCAGTTGATAAGGACGAACAGGATAACAGCTGATGGCTGATATGTAGAATATAATAAGTAGATTCAGGGACTTATGAAGGTCCTCCACTAAGGGGGCACTAAGGGCCTGGAACCGGAAATTTTGGCCTACACTTGTAAAGATAAGGACAACATAAGAAGTTTTGGGGGGGTCGGGATTTTTCAATCATTGGGAATGATTCCGACGTACCAGTTATTAAAAATAAATTCAATCGTATCTGTGCTATACATATTAGGCTGGGTCGCAGTCCATACAAATGGAAAACAAATTTCCAGTCACCCCACCCGGAAATAAAGTTTGGACTGTTTAATGACAATTTGCAAAATATTTCGTTCCTAGATCAAGCCGTCTATGAGCTGAACGCTCTTGAAAATTTGGAGCTGTATTTTTGTCTATTTTTTTCTGAAATAATTAATTTACCCTTGAAATAATAAATATAAATTTTAATTCTTGTTTTTGAGTAACTTATTGGTCGAACTATTGGAACTTTATAGTAATTTTTGTGTTTTTTTCATAGTGAAAACTGAAAAATTTGTCGTATTTAATGGAGATATTTTATAAAAAGTAAGCGGCACACTGTTGTTCAGAATCAAAATCCGTCGGCCAACATTCAATAACTTTTGTTCTGGTGGACATTTTTGAGTTCCGTAAAAAACCAAATTAGACAAGGACCCAAGCATTATTTTGAGATATTAACATTAAAAATAGGGCAATCGCATATATTTCTGAAATAGATTCAACTTTGACTACTTTTCGTATTTTTAGAGAAAATTAAAATTTTTATTTATTTGTTTTTATGTTTTTTTTTAATATATTTTTAAGTGTCTGTTCATAATGCGAAGAAAATTTTTTATTTTTTTGTATTACAAATTTTCACATTTTTCAGATTTTGAAAATTAAAAAAACATAATTCCTTTTTTTGAATTTGTCGAACTGTTGCTCACACATTTTAAGAGATTTTGCACTGAAATTTTTATACACTCCACGAGAGTGTTATGTCATTGTGCATTTGTTTGTAACGTCCAAAAGGAAGGGAGATAGACCCATTGTTAATTATACCGATCGACTTAGAATCACTTTTTGAATCGATTTAGTATTTTTGAATCGATTTGTATTTCTGTCCGTCTGTCTGTCCATCTATTCTTGTAATCACGATACAGGTCGCAAGCCAGAACCAAACGAAACTTTGCACAACGAAGTTTTTCGGGACAAGGACGAACGCTATTTAATTTGCAGAAAATCGGTTCAGATTTATATATAGCTGTCATACAAATTTCGCTCCCAATTTGACTTTTTCCGCTCTAGAATCCGCATATTTTAACAGATCTTCTTCAAATCATGCAAAATACCTTATATTTCAACTATAAATACCTGTGGTGAAAATGAGTCAGATCGATTCAGATTTATAGATAGCTCCCTTTCAAATTTCGCCCCCGATTTGACTTTTTCTGTTCTAGAAACCACATATTTTCACAGATCTTCTTCAAATCTTGCCAAATATCTTATAGTTCAACTAGAAACACCTGTGGTAAAAATGTTTGAGATCGGTTCAGATTTATATATAGCCCCCATACAAATTTCGCTCCCAATTTGACTTTTTCCGCTCTAGAATCCACACATTTTAACAGATTTTCTTCAAAATTGGCAAAACGCCTTATATTTCAACTAGAAACACCTGAGGTGAAAATGTGTTAGATCGATTCAGATTTATATATAGCTCCTATACAAATTTCGCTTCCGATTTGAATTTTTCCGCTCCAGAAACCACATATTGTATTAGATTGTCTTCAGATTTGACAAAACATCTTATATTTCAACTACCCATGGTGAAAAGGGGTCAGTTCGGTGCAGATGTACATATAGCTCCCATACAAATTTCGCTCCCGGATTGACTTTTCCCGCCCCAGAAACCTTAGTCTTTCCTTGCTCGTTTTATTAGAAATTGTGGTTTCTTAGCTTTATTATGACGCCAAAACTATGTTTGTGCCAAATATAGTTTGGTTGTAATGAATATTGTAAAAAATACCCTTTTTGAACAAATGTCTGACTTTGGACCAACACAACTTTTCTTCTTTCAAAAGCCTTTAACGAAATATCTACATATTTGGAAATGTTGAAGGGTTCCCCGTTTTTGTAGGATAACTTTTGCCTGCACGTAATTGAAGCCTTGGAAGATAGAATACATTTAGTGCCAAAAGACAGATTTTTTAGTTCCAAAACGCAATTTACTCATTTTCTTCTCGTTAACTTCTAAAAAGGTTCCCCGTTTTTGTTGGTTAATCCTTGGGTTCTTGTCTAATTTTGTTTTTTTACAGAACTAAAACAAAAGTTATTGACTTTTGGCCGATGTATTTTAATTCTGAACAACTGTGCGACACACAATGTAATATTTTTATACAAGCTGCGGCAAAAATTGGAAGGAATAGAGCTATGACTTTGAAATTTCGCACACATCCCTTTCATCGTCATATTAGATCAAAGCAATTTTTTGTTTAAATCCGCCCACAACCACTCCCACCTCCCATGTAAGTTAAAATGAAACAAGTAAGGAAAGGCTAAAGTCGGGCGGGGCCGACTATATGATATACTCCACTTTCTACCGGACTACAATTCAATTCAGTAAAAAAGTGAAAACGGGAAAATTGTTTGTATGTTTCCTAATCACAGGCTAATATGACCTGGTAGAATTTGTCAAATCGAGAATAATATTTGTATCGGGGCTATATCCAAACATGGAATGAAGTGACTAACTTTCACAATAAGTTCTTCTAGTTGAAGTATAACGTGTTATGATCAATTTTAAGAAATTCTCTGAAAATACGCGGTTTCTGGGGGAACGAAATTTGTATGAGAGCTATATGTAAATCTGAACCGATGTGACCCATTTTCACCATAGGTGTTCCTAGTTTAAATATAAGATTTTTTGCCAATTTTGAAGAAAATCTGTTAAAATGTGTGGATTCTGGAGCGGAAAAATTCAAATTGAGAGCGAAATTTGTATGGGAGCTATATATAAATCTGATCTAACACATTTTTACCACAGGTGTTTCCAGTTGAAATATAAGGTGTTTTGCGAATTTTGAACAAAATCTGTTAAAATATGTGGATTCTGAAGCGGAAAAATTCAAATTGGGTGCGAAATTTCTATGGGAGCTATATATAAATCTGAACCGATCTAACACATTTTTGCCACAGGTGTTTCTAGTTGAACTATAAGATGTTTTGGCAATTTTGAAGAACATCTGTTGAAATATGTGGTATGTAGAGTGAAAAGGGTCAAATCGGGAGTGAAATTCGAATGGGGGCTATATCAGAGCTGTTAAGTAATGATTAGTAATCGTAATCATTAGTAATTAGATTACTTTTTTTTAAAGTAGAAGTAATGATTACAATACGATTACATTCAGTTTTATACGATTAGTAATTGATTACGATTACAAGTAATCAAAAAATAATCAGGATTACTTGCGATTACTGAAAAATAATCAAAAATAATCAAAAGTAATCAAAAATGAGTTCGACTACTTTAAAAGATTATTTTGATTACTTTTGACTATTTTAGATTACTTTTGATTACTTTTGATTTTTTGTGATTACTTTTGATTCTCGCGAAATCGGTATGAGAGTCATAGTAGTCTGTTTGTCAAAACTTTTGACATTTCAATATATGTCAGTTTTGATTTGATTATTATTTGATTATTTTTCAGTAATCGCAAGTAATCCTGATTATTTTTTGATTATTTGTAATCGTAATCAACTAGTAATCAGAAATTGTTGAATAGTGAATCATTACGATTCTTTTTAAAAAGTAATGTAATTGATTACTAATCATAATCGAAATATCGACCCAATATTTACATGCGCTCGCATGCAATAAAACATTTCATTCCTAAAGTATGCTTTAAATAAATTTTCCTTAATACATTAACAGAGAACAACGACTTTATTGTTTAATTTTTTGGCTTAGAAGGTTTGGCAGCTATAGCCAAAATATTCTATTTAAAAAGGAATAAATAAGACAATAGTTTAACAATATTTGTAAATGCCGAGGCATCGGTCGGCCTCGCGAATATAGATTTATACTATAGAAAATTAACAATACTAAATAAATACAACCTTCAGGCAAACGTCTGCCTGAAAAGGAAAGGAAAAACGTAATTACACTTTTTCAAATGCACAAGAACATCTCAAGAGCTCCTATTTTCTACGAACTAAACGAAATTTCAATACGATGCATGGTTTTCGAGATACATTCCAATAAAATAAATGTTGCAAATTTCATCATAAGAGAGTTTTATGATGAAATTTGCAACTATTTTAGCATTTATGAACTTTAAATGCATCCACAGCTAAAAATCTCTTGGAATATGCATAATAGGAATGTTCTTTGCAAAATTCAATCAGCAAAGTTGAGATTTGGGCGCTGATAGTACACTGTGCAACGTACCTGTCATAGAAAATAAATTCAATCGAATCTGTGCTATTCATATCCATATTCAGGCCTTCATTCTGTTCTCTTTAACAGGATCCTAAAGGAATCCCCAAACATCATCCTCTTTACTATAACCTTTAAATCTATTCTATTTTTCTATATTAAAGTCGAAATAGCAACAGTATTACTCTGCCTTCTTTCTCTTTTTATCTATCCCTTCTCCTCCCCCCTCTCTATTCATCGAAAGTGTGTGTTGTGTGGGATAAATTATTGCAAGTGTGCGTGCCTGTGCCAGCATGTGTATGTGTTTGTATGTCCGAATGTCCTAGTCTCCGGATGTCTTCGCATATGTCCCACTGTTATGAGTTTAATTTTCTCAGCATGACACTCCTCGTTGTACCCTATGTCCTGTGTCCGAATAATGTTGATGTTTCGACTTTGTCAAAGTAACAGAGCAAATGTTGTTGGAACTACTGTTGCGCTCCATGGCTGAGGAGGTTTTTCTTTTGCGTACCATAAGGAACTATATTGTTTTGGTTTATAGGATATTGAGGCTTCATGTTGATGCTGTTGCTGTCGTAGGTCTTTACCTAGACAAGGCCAGAATGAAATTAGTTTATGAATGAAGCCAAGGTTATGTCTAAGAGGGGCCTTAGACTTTGCCTTCTTCAGATTCAAATGCGGGGGCCTAATTAAAGCAAACGATGGTATAGAAGTGAAAATATGAATAAAGCTATAAAGCATAACTCGGCGAAATTAATAGTCTCATTAAAGAAGAAATTCTATCAATATGTATGATATTTCTCGATATTTCGCGTGTGAAATACTCCAAAGAAACACTTTATGTTTTGCTCTGTGTAGACATACCCCAGAGCAGGCTTGTCAGACGTGGGTATTTGTCCCCAAGGCTGGGGATTTTTTAATAGTCAAATTGACAGAAAATTTGAAATGGGGAGAGAGAATTTGTTCACCCTTCTTTCTTCTTATAAAATGTAATAATTTCTGATTTATTCTTAATTTTTACACCATTCGATTGTTAAGGCACAAAGGACCCAGGGAGGCCTTAGTGGCACCTCCAGCCAAAAAATATTGTCAGTTATGATGTCCACATTTTCAAACTGGGTCCAGCGGTCCTTTAAAAGTTAAAATTGTGATTTACAGGGGATATACTAAGTATTTTGAAACAATATTTACTGAATTTCTTATCTTTAATGAAAATATTAATTCACTAAGTAGTTTAAATAGTTCTTAAATTGTTATATATCCGAAACTAAATCTACAATTTCAGCAAAAAAACCAAGCTTGTTTTGAAAATTCGACTTTGACTTCGAAACTTCTTCAAATTATTATTAGATTGTGAAGTAGATTTGGTCAAAAAACTAGAGGTTTTCGAGCTATATCTCAAGTTTAAAAACATGAAAGGTGTATGTCTGAATAGGACTTTATATCACGCATCAGAAAATTTCTATTAAAATTTAAAATAATTGAAAAAATATTTTATATATTTGAAAATATTCACTATCTATATATATAAAAGAGTTGCGTTACTGACTGACTGACTGACTGACTTATCATTGACCAGCCCCCAGACCAAACGGCTGAAGCCAGGGTCATGAAATTTTCAGGGTAGTTCCCAAATATGATGTAGACGTCGACTAAGAAAGGGTTTTACGAAATTCGTACTTTTAGGGGATAAAATGGCCCAAAAAGGGATAAACATCGAACCTTCGTCCTGACTAAACGGCAGTAGCTATAAACATGAAATTCGGTGAATTCCTTGCAATGACCATGCAGACGAGCTACAAATAGGGATTTTTCGAAATTTGTACTTTTAAGAGAGGAAAGAGACAAAAAGGGATTAAAATGTACAAATTTAAGAATTGCAGCTAGAATCGTGAAAATCGGTATTTACATTTCTCTGACAACGTAGACTTGCAATATAAATTGATTTTTCGAAATTTGTACTTATAAGGGGTGAGCGGGACAAAAAGGGATAAAAATGGTACCAACTAAAGTATTACAGCTAGAAACGTGAAATTTGGTATGTAAATTCCTCTGACCATATAGAAACGAAGTAAAATTGGATTTTTCGAAATTTGTACTTTTAAGGGACGAGCGGGACAAAAAGGGATAAAAATGCTACCAACTATAGTATTACAGCTAGAAACGTGAAATTTGGTATGTAAATTCATCAGACCATATAGAAACGAAGTAAAATTGGATTTTTCGAAATTTGTACTTTTGAGGGACGAGCAGGACAAAGAGGGATAAAAATGGTACCAACTAAAGTATTACAGCTAGAAACGTGAAATTTGGCATGTAAATTCCTCTGACCATATAGAAACTAAGTAAAATTGGATTTTTCGAAATTTGTACTTTTAAGGGGAGAGCGGGACAAAAAGGGATAAAAATGCTACCAACTAAAGTATTACAGCTAGAAACGTGAATTTTGGTATGTAAATTCCTCTGACCATATAGAAACGAAGTAAAATTGGATTTTTCGAAATTTGTACTTTTAAGGGGAGAGCGGGACAAAAAGGGATAAAAATGGTACCAACTAAAGTAGTACAGCTAGAGACGTGAAATTTGGTATGTAAATTCCTCTGACCATATAGAAACGAAGTAAAATTGGATTTTTCGAAATTTGTACTTTTAAGAGGCGAGCGAGACAAAAAGGGATAAAAATGGTACCAACTAAAATATTACAGCTAGAATCGCGAAATTTGGTATGTAAATTCCTCTGACCATATAGAAATGAAGTAAAATAGAATTTTTCGCAATTTGTATTTTTAGGGGGCGAGAGGGTTAAAAATGGTACCAACTAAAATATTACAGCTAGAATCGCGAAATTTGGTATGTAAATTCCTCTGACCATATAGAAATGAAATAAAATAGATTTTTTCGCAATTTGTATTTTAGGGGGCGAGAGGGATAAAAATGGTACCAACTAAAGTATTACAGCTAGAAACGTGAAATTTGGCATGTAAATTCCTCTGACCATATAGAAACTAAGTAAAATTGGATTTTTCGAAATTTGTACTTTTAAGGGGAGAGCGGGACAAAAAGGGATAAAAATGCTACCAACTAAAGTATTACAGCTAGAAACGTGAATTTTGGTATGTAAATTCCTCTGACCATATAGAAACGAAGTAAAATTGGATTTTTCGAAATTTGTACTTTTAAGGGGAGAGCGGGACAAAAAGGGATAAAAATGGTACCAACTAAAGTAGTACAGCTAGAGACGTGAAATTTGGTATGTAAATTCCTCTGATCATATAGAAACGAAGTAAAATTGGATTTTTCGAAATTTGTACTTTTAAGAGGCGAGCGAGACAAAAAGGGATAAAAATGGTACCAACTAAAATATTACAGCTAGAATCGCGAAATTTGGTATGTAAATTCCTCTGACCATATAGAAATGAAGTAAAATAGAATTTTTCGCAATTTGTATTTTTAGGGGGCGAGAGGGTTAAAAATGGTACCAACTAAAATATTACAGCTAGAATCGCGAAATTTGGTATGTAAATTCCTCTGACCATATAGAAATGAAATAAAATAGATTTTTTCGCAATTTGTATTTTAGGGGGCGAGAGGGATAAAAATGGTACCAACTAAAGTATTACAGCTGGAATCGTGAAATTTGGTATGTAAATTCCTCTGACCATGTAGAAGCGCAGTATAATTGAATTGTTCGAAATTTGTACATTTTAGGGGGTAGGCGGGACAAAAAGGGTTCCAATTTAAGAATTGCAGCTAAATTTGGAGTGTAAACTGTTTATAAAGCGCAATCTAAATGGATTTTTTGAAATTTTCTTATAGAGGGTGAGCAACAAGGGATAAAAGTAGTACCAACTAAAGTATTGGAGCTATAGTCGTGAAATGTGGTGTGTAAGTTCCACTGACAACGAGAAGCGCAAATCTAAACGAATTTTTCTATGTTTGTGCTTATAAACAATGAGCGGGATAATAATAGTACCAACTAAAATATTTCAGCTATAGTCGTGAAATTTTGTGTTTAAATTTCTCTGACAACGTGTGTGAGTGCTAGCTAATAGGAGGTTTCCAAATTACTATTTTAGATTTATCTATATCCACCAAAAGAAAATTAAATAAATACTATCCAAAAACTAAGACGGATAAAATTAACAAATAACTGGCTTTTTCGCGTGCGAAGCAGCGGGTACTGCTAGTTATGAATATTCTACAGAATGTGGACAATTATTTCACTCAATTTGAAATAATATTGTCAGAATAAAAGCCTCACAATAGGCAAATTTTGAAACTACCCTTTGCTAACTTAAAATAAATATATTTCTTCTATTCCGCATTAGTAAATCAAAATTGTATGTGTTTTAGTGAAGAAGTCGTCAGAGGGGACTGCCTACAACAATATGTAGTGGTAATCTTTCAAACCTTCTGATGATATGTTGATATGATTTAGTTGTATATCATGTTTTTTTTTTTTTGATTTTTAAAAGACCTTTTATGTGGGAATCTACTGAGGATTTTTCTTCGATTTTTTTCCTTTATTTATTCCTCGTGGGAAAATAGGGCATCAACCATAAATTTATTATAATCTCTATCGTTAGCATTTCTCTTTATATCATTCCATGATTAAGTTATTTTATTAAGGTCCTCCACTCCATTTTAGGACGGCCTGACCTTCTTCATCCTTATGGATTTCAAATCTATTTTCGTTATTGTGCCCAATCTATCACCATTTTCTCCTCTTGATCTCTGATTCTATGGGCTCTTCTTTGGCAATATACCATAGGCAACTATTGGTGATTGTTTTAGGCCAAAATATTCCGCATATGATTCGCAAACATCTGTTTATGAAAGATTGAAGTCTATGTATGGCAGCCACGGTTAATTATCATGTCTCACTTCTAAATTGCAGAGTTGGTGAACAAATGCCCAATTTATTTTACAATAATTTTTGGACGTTTGTTTATTTTCATTTTTATACAGCTTTCACTTAGGTGATTAAATAGTCAATTTTTCATAGTCTCGAGTTGGCCTATACCTTTAGAAGATTTCCCTGAACTCAGGTTAGCACTAATTCATCTCTGATAAGTCCAAATCGTTAACTGAAGGATTATCCCTTCGTAATATGTAAGTAGCGATTTCAAAAATATGTTTTCCTAAATTTCTTGAAAGCATTTTAAATATAAAATTTATTAACTTATTGGTTGAATTTATTGCATTTATTTCATTGCACTTTATAGAATTTTGAGTGGGCTTTCAAAGTGAGAACTTATTAACGTATTCGTATTTTATGGGAGTATTTTACTAAAAATAAATAGCTGCAATCAATATCTTTCGATTGATGACTGAAATGATGGACTTCGAAAGAAAATTGAGTCTGTAGTGGTCATTTTTATAAAAAAAAAGTTCTGATAAACCATATTTTTTACAATTTTTTGTTTTGCAAAATGTTCCTACGAAATAGAAGTTTTTACTTTGAAAACCTACAAACAAATTAAAATAAAAATCCAATAATTCAATAAGCTACTCTAATGATATTTTTGTTTCTGGCAAAAAAAACCTGCATTTATCTGTACTTTCCTCTGAATTTGCAAAAATGAATTTGTAAAAAAGTGCAACTTTGTAAAAAAGGTTTACATTAATTTCTAAAAATGTTTGAAACTTTAAAGTGATGGCTTCTATTTTTTTTACGATTTTTTCTATTTTTTTGGCAAAATCAATCAAAATTTCAGTGAAAAATCTTCAGAATGATAATTATACACTACACGAGAGTATTATGTCTTTGTGCATTTGTTTGTAACACCCAAAAGGAAGGGAGATATACCCATTGTTAATTATACCGATCGGTTTAGAATCACTTTCTGAGTCGATTTAGAAAAGTCCGTTTGTCTGTCCGTCTGTCCATCTATTGTTGTAATCACGATACAGGTCGCAATTGTAGCCAGAACCAAACGAAACTTTGCACAACGAAGTTTTACGGAACAAGGACGAACGCTATTTAATTTTATATAGAATATTTGAAATAGAATATCGGTTCAGATTTAGATATAGCCCCCATACGAATTTCACTCCCAATTTGACCCTTTTCACTCTAGATACCACATATTTCAACAGATTTTCTTCAAAATTGGCAAAACACCTGTGGTAAAAATGTGTTAGATCGGTTCAGATTTATATATAGCTCCCATACAAATTTCGTTCCCAATTTGAATTTTTCCGCTCTAGAATCCACATATTTTAACAGATTTTCTTCAAAATTCGCAAAACACCTTATATTTCAACTGGAAACACCTGTTGTAAAAATGTGTTAGATCGGTTCAGAATTATATATAGCTCCCATACAAATTTCGCTCCCAATTTGAATTTTTCCGCTCCAGAATCTACATATTTTACCAGATTTTCTTCAAAATTGACAAAACATCTTATATTTTAACTAGGAACACCTATGGTGAAAATAGGTCACATCGGTTCAGATTTGCATATAGCTGTCATTCAAATTTCGTTCCCCAGAAACCGCGTATTTTCAGAGAATTTCTTAAAATTGAGCATAACACGTTATACTTCAACTGGAAGAACTTATTGTGAAAGTTAGTTACTTCGTTCCATGTTTGGATATAGCCCCGATACAAATATTATTCTCGATTTGACAAGTTGGGCCAGGTCATATTAGCCTGTGATTAGGACACATAACAAATTTTGTCCCTTTTTCACTTTTTTACTGAATTGAATTGTATTCCGGTAGAAAGTGGAGTGTATCATATAGTCGGCCCCGCCCGACTTTAGCCTTTCCTTACTTGTTTTTTATTAGGTACAAACACATGGTTTTAAAACAATGAAAAATCCAAGAAATGGAAAAATATATAATTTATTATTTTTCTGCGTAAAAATAAAAAAAAATAAATTTTTTAACAACAAAAATGCTCATACAAATTAGAAAAAAAACGGAAATATATTTTGTTTCATTCTTAGTTTTTGCGTTATTTGCTAGATTTTGACTTGGTTTTTTGTTTTAAATGTAATACATTCGAATTCCAAATCACAGCATTTCGATCAATTTATATATTTATTAACTACCATTCCGAGGAAGAAAACCCCTATTATATTGATCCCCATGATTCTCTTTGTAGAAGTAAGAGAATTTTAATAGCAAACATTTTTAATTTTTGTTTTTCTTTTTTTTTGGAAAAAAAAAAATTATTTTTTATTGCACGTACACTCTTTGCAAAGCCGCCGATTAGACTATGCCGGTCCCTCACTGTGCTTACAGATTTTCTCCTCCAGTTTTTTAACAAATTTTATATTTTGGGCGATTTAGGGCCATTTCCATATTTCTGGTTAAATTATTTGTTATTTCAGTTAAATTAGTTAAATTATTTCTTAAATTTAAATTATCTTCTGCCTTTGACGAAAATTGGAATTTAATTAAATTAGTTATAAAAATGAATCGATAAATTTTTTTGGTGTTGATTTTATGGAAAATCATTTTGTAGGTTTCGAACACAACTATTTCTTACAGATGAATATAGATTCTATATTTTATTTTTATATTTTATTATAGGTTTACTAATATATTGCACTAAGCGTATGGAAGAAATGCAGTTTTTCGACTCTATGAAAAATATCAAGAAGAAAGTTGTAACACTTTTCATTGACATTTGTTCTACGCATCATCTTTCATAAATTTTAAGAAGAGTGACTTTTAATCATAAATTTTACACAGATATTTTTCAACGGCTTCTTTTTCAATCTTCTTTTGATTTATTTGAAAAACCTATTAACCCAAAACTGGATCCACTAGGCTGTCAGATCTAAACAGTCTACCTTTAAGCGCTGCCTCGTAGCGTTATCTAGTCTTTAATCTAGTCGATCGTCCACTTTATGGCCTATCAATCTCTATTCCTCGCATTGCTATGGTCTCCACCTCCCCCCCCCCACACCACATCCATCAGAAGTCGTTCGTGCAATTTGTCTCTACTCACTGGCCACTTCCGTCCTTCCTCTACTGATTTTCTTTCGTTCTATTCCACTTCCTGCACATTTTCTTTATTCTTAATTCGTCCATTATGGGTTTTTATTTCCGTTTTCTATTTTTTGCTGTTGTTGTTTTTGGGGTTTGCCCAACAGGCCTCACAAAATGTCAATCCGCTTGCCACAACAATTCCGGTAAGTGGACGACCGACTGTTGTGACATAAATGCCACACCAGGTTAACTACATATTAATTTTACTCAAGCAAGATTAACGAGTAGATGATTGCTTAAATTGTCTAAATCTTAGCAAAAATAAATTTCTTCTGCCATACACGTGCACACAGACACACAAGCACGCACACACATACACATATCCTTCCAACCCATCGCCCGCCAAACATTTCTCAGTGTCCAGGCACATGTACTCCCCAAACTCTGGGCCAGAGCTTGGTAATGTTTTTTGGATTTAGTCAGCATTTAGGGTTATTAACAATGTAACGTTTCTCCCAGCTCTGGGGAGGCAGAGAAACGATTCGACAACGAACGATGGGACATTAGGCAGGACTCCTAGTGTGTGTGTGTGTGGGTTTGTGTGTCAAGCTATGAAGAAAAAGGCCAGCTAAAGGTGAAGTCATTGGTCTATGGCAATGTAGTGTGGTGTGGTGTGGCCTGGCATGGCATGGTCCGAATCATTGAAGCTTAATCTGCCCCCCAAAAATTTTTTCTAGCCATTTCTCTGTTGATGTTGCTGTTGCTGTTGTGCTCCAGTCCTCATCTTGTAGTGTTTTTTGTTCTGTTCCATGGACGCTTTCATCTTTGTTATCTATTTTCGGTTTTATTTCTTGGTGCTGTTGCTGTTGCTGGGGTTTTTTTCCTTCGATTTTTCATTTACGTCCTTTTAATACTGCTTATTTAGTCCATTGAGCTTAAGGTTAAGGAATGTAATTAATTTCATTTTACAACAGCTGTGTGCAAGTGAAATCTTCTTTCATGTTTCATTTGTGCTGTTGTTGCTTCTTTTTTTCCATTTTCATTTCTTTTTCATTTTCTTGTTCATTTGGGAAATTTTCAATTTTCTTTTATTGAATTTAAATTTAAAGTTTATTGTGATTTGAGTCATCGGGATGGGGTAAAGAGGACAGCTAGTCTTGAAACACTTACAAAGATTGGCAGTGAGAGTCACGTTTGTATATTTTGTCAGAGGTAGCTTTAGTTTTTTGAGAGAATTCTAAATTCTACACTTTCAAAGTGTGTGATCTGACCTGAATGTCATTTCATATAAGCGCAGCTGAAGTGCCGCTAGCTTAAGTTCGGAATGCTGGCCCACACATCGAAGCTAAACTCCGATCAATTCAATTCCCGGGAAACGGGAATTATTTTTTCAATTTCCCGTGATCCCGGGACAGAACGGGAAATCGTCAACATCATCTTTACCATGATTAAATTTATTTTTATACTCTCCACCCAAGGATGTGGTGGTGGTGTCATTCCGCTTGTAACACCTTGAAATATTCATGGGAGACTCCATAAAGTATATATATTCTGGGTCGTGGTAAAATTCTAAGACGATCTAGCCATGTCCGTCTGTCTGTTGAAAGCACGCTAGCTGCCGAACGAAATGAGCTAAGAGGTTCAGGAAGAAAGAAATCGGCCCAGAGGGAAAAAATTATCCTAACAAGGACTGAAAATACACCCTAATATTTAGACTAATAAAGCATTTTTTCAATTTTTGCTTTATATGCACTTAAAATTTGTTGCATACATTCCTCTTGTAGTCTAAAAGCAACAGAAAGTAAATAAAAGTTTTGGCGGACGAAATGGGACAAAAGGGGATAAAAATGGTACCAATGATACGACAACAGCTAGAAATATTAAATTTAGAATGTATATCCCTCTAATTGCGTAGATACGTAAAATTGAAATTCGTACTTTTGGGACGAAAAGGGATAAAAAAGGTACAAATGATACTACAACAGCTAGTATCATGCAATTCGGTGTGTACATCCCTCTAATTGCGTAGAGATGTAAAATAGAGGGATTTTTCGAAAATCCTCCTTTAAGGGATAGATTTGTAAAAGATGGATAAAAATGGGACGAAAAGGTATACAAGTGGTACCCGTGATATGACAACAGCTAAAAACATAAAATTTGGTATGTACAACCCTCTAATTGCATTCGTACTTTTAGGATGAAAAGGGATAAAAATGGTACCAATGATACGACAACAGCTAGAATCGTGAAATATGGGGATTTTTCAAAATTCACACTTTTAAGGGTTACAATTGGAAAAGAGGGATAAAAATGGTACCAAACAAACCGCTGATGTTGAAATCGTGAAATTCTGTGTGAACATTCATCTGACCGTGAAGATGAGAAATACAACGTCTTTTCCGAAATTTGTACTTGTAGGCGGAAAATGGGGCGAATGGGGATTTAAATGGTACCGACCAAACGGATGCAGCTATAATAATGAAATTCGGTGTGTACACTTCTCTGACTGGGGAGACACGAAAGATTTACCAAAATTCGTAGCATCAGGATCTAAATGGGATTAAATTTTGCAACAATCATAAGGCCGTAGAGAGAATCATGATACTCAGTATTTGCACTCGTCTGTCTACGTAGACTTGGAAAAAAAGACGTGCGAATTTTTCAAAATTCATACTTTTAATGTCAAACTGAAAAAAACAGTGAAAGTGGTACCAAGCAAACGGATGTAGCTAAAATCATAAAATTTGGTCTGTATTGTATTCCACACTGAAACATATTGGATCTTCAATATTGGAACTTTTCCAATCAATATGGTACAGATATTTAGGCTGTAGCTGAAATCAAGAATTTGCAAATTGGGAAAATCGGGTTTGAGGGAAATTGTTTCTACCTAATAAAATTTAGGGTACATTTTTGAAGATTACTGTCTAATGTTCACTTTCCGATTACACTTGAAATTTTACATATATTTATTATCGAGGGCTTATATTCAAAAATGGCTATGAACAAAAACACAACTTTTCAGGAGTGCGAAAAAAATGATTTTTTCCTTAATTTTAAGAGTAATTATTAATCATGTTTCCACAGTTTAATCTAAAGAGGATTACTAATTGTTACGATTAAAAAGTTTTCGAAATTTCCTATTATTCTCGTTTTTATGGTTCATAGCCACTTTTGCATGTTTAAAATTGGCCACTATGAATGTTGAAATAAGCACATAGCCATTAATGCCCAAATATATAAAAAAGATTTATTATAAATTCGATAACGTTTTTCATGAAATCTTAGCAATGTTGTATAGAAAACGCATTTTCTGTGATGTACACAGCGAATTTAAAGATTCCAGCTTCAACCTTAGAAAAAAATTTCTTCTCCAAATTTATACGACAGATGACATCCAAATCTGAGAATGGTTTGGCATCAAAAACTCATTTTCGAGAAAATGGTTCATAGATACTTATGAATATAAGCCCTCGTATGCTTTTCAAAATATAAAGGGTGATTTTTTAAAAGCTATAGGAAAGTTTTTCAAAAAAACACATAAAATTCAGAAAAATGCATGAAATCTTTATTTGAATCGATAGTACGGTCCATATAACTTAATGTTTGAAGATTACTTCATGCAAATTTTGACCTTGACTGCGCCTCAAATGGTCCATCCGTTTAGTCCAATTTTGGCATTTCCACGTTTTTGAGTAACAGAGGCCCAATTGCTGCGAACGGCGACGAATCGATAATTGATGGTCATCATTAACACTGGCCGATACAGCTGCGATATTTTCTTCAGTTCGCACTCTACGTAAGCGTGCTGGTGGTTTAATGTCCAACAATGTAAATTTGGTGCGAAATTTAGTCACAATATCCCAAATAGCCGCTTCAGTGGGCCGATTAAACTGACCATAAAATGGAAGCGCGCGATGAACTTTCTTAACAGAGCACGCATTTTGATAATAAAATTCAATAATTTGCAAGCGTTGTTCGTTTGTAAGACGATTCATGGTTAAATTATAGACCAAACTGAAGATGTTTGACAGTGAAACAAAACACGATACGTGCGTCAGCTGTTTAAACCAGTGTTGCCAAAAAGATAATAGCTAAAAAATCGCCCTTTATATGTTTTTGATTATATTTCAAAAAATAATGACAACAATAGATCTGATCATTTCCTTTTCCAGATATAGACTGGTGTCGTGACAGGATTTCCGTTAAAATGTCACATATATTAATAAAGAGATGTCGTTAATGTACATTTCAGAAGAAATTGTATGAACTAATCCTTTGATTAGCATAAGCATAATACTGGAAGAACATTACAGAATTCAAGAAAATAAGTAAAACCTCCAGATTTTCTTCAAACCTATGATCACACCCGTGACGCTCTAGCTTATAAATAGTATATCTCCTATATTTAAAATGCTAAGACATATTTACATTTGCAATAATATTCCGATTGACCTGACAATATAGCAAAAATCTCAGTCAATGATTATGGAGATATTTAAACATATTTAAGCTAAAGTGTCACACCCGTTCCAGTGGAACCACCCAAATTTAATCCAAAACGAATTAGTTTATTTAAAACATGTAAGGAAAGGCTAAAGTCGGGCGGGGCCGACTATATAATACCCTATATCACTCCCTGCGTATGTACCTCGATTTGATTATTAAACCCAGGTATTTCATGGGAGCAATTTTATGTAGTTCATATAAATTATACAGTTACTATAAATTCATCTTTAGTCAAATTTAACGAATATAATAAATAATATGGTAATTGATCCAATTATCCGACAGACAAATACAAATTATACAGACGGACTATCTATCTCATTACAATTCAATTCATTAAAAAAGTGAAATCGGGAAGGATTTTTGCATCCTGTAAATGTATGTGTTTGACAAAAAATTTTAAATCGGAAAGGACATTTGTATGGGGGTATATTGAAACCTGGAACGATGTGACCCGCTTTCACCATGTATGTTTATTATATAATATGTAAAGTTTGGCCAAATCGGTTAAACATTCGGGAGCAACAGTTGTATGAGGGCTATATCTGAATCTGAACCGATCTTAACCTCTTTCACCATAGGTTTTTTAGTCGGATTATAAGATGTTGTGCCAATTTTAAAGAAAATCGGAAAATTGGTTTCTAAAACGGAAAAAGTGAAATAGGGAGCGACATTTGTATGGGGACTGTATCTAAATCTGAACCGATCTTACCCAATTTCTGCATAGGTGTTTCTAGTTGGATTATAAGATGTTGTGCCAATTTTAAAGAAAATCGGGTACAATATGTGGTTTCTAGAGCGAATAATGTCAAATCGGGAGCGACATTTGTATGGGGGCTATATCTAAATCTGAACCGATTTCCTCCATTTGTCGCGAAACTAACTTATAATACCCTATTCCACGAAGTGGTGAAATAGTTTTTCAGGATACATTTTCAAGTCATAGAGTAGGGTATATATCCTTTGATATGGGAAACATTTAAAATGAGATCCTATATATGTTTGGGTCATCCTTTTCGTCAGTTTTAAGTTTGATTGAGCCATGTGTTCTGTTCCTCCGACCATATGCCTGTTAGCTGGTGTACACAAATGCGGCTGTCATGCGGAGTCAGTTGTAATTCTACCCTACACTACTTCGTGGACTAGGTATTATAAGTTAGTTTTGCGCCAAATGTTTGAAACACCAAGCAATAATTGAGCTATAATATAGCTCTAGAAACTTTGTCTTACATCGGATCATGATATATTTCAACTATGAATACCAACCGTGAATGAGAAATATATAGGCCCATGTTTTGAACCAGTGTTGTTATAGGCCCCCTTTGAAATGTCGGTCCGATTCATCCTATTACTACTGTATAATTTGTATTTGTCTGCTGGAAAATTGGATCAATTATTTACCATATTTGTTAAATATGACTAAAGATGAATTTATAGTAGATGAATCCTGTATAATTTATATGAACTACATAAAATTGCTCCCATGAAACACCTGGGTTTAGTAATAAAATCAAGATATATATGCAGGAAGTGGTGTAATGTATTATATAGTCGGCCCCGCCCGACTTTAGCCTTTCCGTACTTGTTTTATATTTGATAATGTTTTTATAATTACAGTTTTATAAGTTCTCTACGGTTGCTTGGAATTCTCTATGATTTGACGTTCCCTCTACGAGGGTATGATATGAATTTGATGCCAATGCATCAAAAAAGCGGGATCGTTTATTATACCAATCGGCTTAAAATCGTCGAAATCCAATAAAAATCGAATTCAAAATATTTGGACTATTATTAGATACATTTCCTGAGAATGTAAAACTGCACAGCACAGTTTAGGATATGTGGGCGACTACCTGAGATTGAAATCCAAATTATGTGTCTCGGCCGTAATTAGTGTTGGTATAGATTTTCCAAATGCCATAAGCCTTTCAGAGAAGGCCATTGCTGTGGATGTAAAAGTCCCTTGTTCTGTGGGTACCCAGAACGTAAAGGTTCGTATTCTTTTGAGATTATAAATGGAATAGTCCCTTTTATACTGACTGTCTCTACACGATAAATGCATTAATCTGCATATAAATATCCATTTAACGTTTATTTACTTCGATTATTTTTTGGTTTTCAAGCGACACCACTCCCGTCCCCCTACACAATGATATCCATAACAATCAACATCAATTCCGGAATTTGTCATTATATATTTCGAACAATTTTGTTGTTGTTGCCGGTGTTGTCCTCGCAGAGCCACAAAACAGTGACACAACAACAACCAACACTTGCTGTAACACCAAGTCTGGGAATACCACAAAATTTATACAATCCCTGCCGCAATCCAAACAATAACAAAGTTTACCATAAAAACGCAACATCAACTGCTGCTGGAGCGGAGCGGAGCTGCTTTGAAGACACGTCGACGACGAAGAAGAAGGAGTGTGCGAGCGATAGTAGGAGCTGTAAAAGGAGTTAAGTTAAGTAATGCTGAAAACATCCGCCACTAAACCGGAAATACTTCCACCAACACCAATACCAACAACCAACCAACACGAATACCATCATTCGTCCCTTCGCACCAACACTACAGCAACAACAAAATCAAGTTAAAATATCAACATGTCGCTTATAAACGAAGCGAAATTCAGGACTTGTTTCATGTGACCAACAAAAAAAAAAACAGAAAATAAAGATAAGAAGAGACGAGACGAGACGTGGCGAGGAGAGTCATCATGAAGGGAATGTACTGACATCAACAGTACATAGAAATCTATATGATGTGTTCACACACACTCACACTCACACACAGACCGGATGAGGACATACTCGTTTGTAATCGTGTATATGTGTATGTACGTTCGTACGACATGTTTATATAGAGCGATGCCAATATTGATGCTGGTATTTTATGCCACATCAGATTTCATTACAATTCAATCGCTTTTACAGACATCAAATCACTGTAAAACACACAAAAACCCTTAACAACAACAACAACAACGGCAACAGCAACAATTGCAACAACATCGTAGAAGCCATATTCTCCGAAAGAAAGTGTGCGCCATCCAAGCTTCCATCCATCCATCCATCGAACCATCCAACCAACCAACCAACAACCAGTCAACTAACCAACCAACCATCCGATCTATTCAGCCATCGTTCATGGAAACTTACTCACACTTTTGCCAACAAAACTTTGCAGCAACGAAAAATAAACTTTAAACCGATTTTTTGGGGGGAATTCCGATATAAAGGGTTATCAATTGAGAGCTATAGGTTTCTAGTTTGACATAGAAAATAAAAAGGCGGCGAATTTTTAATTTATTTTTTCAATGACTAAAAGTCGATTTAAGTCATTTTGTCCCCTAAAAGTACGAATTTAGGAAAATCCGATTTAATTTCATATCTACGCAGTGTTCAGTGTTCTGCACAGGGCAGGGCATTCTATATGTTGTTTTATTTACAACATCTGACAGATGAATAGAGATCAGCGGACACGGCAATAAATTAGTCCAGATCCCGAAAGCAGCAGCACAAGATTCATATCCGAATGTGGGTCATTTACTAGTTCCCAAAATTGTCATGAAAAATCCCCAATTATCAACAAATTAAAAAAAAAATGTTTTATTTCATTCGGAATTCATTCGAATTCGACCACAACAAAAACAAATTTTGAATGATTTGTTGATTCGTCGACAATCAGGGAATATTTTGATCACCCTAGTCCCCAAAATAGTCATCAAAAATCCTCAATGACACCCAAATATCAATAATTGTTTTATTTTAAAGCGTTCGTCCTATGTCGTGAACAAGTTACTTATTTACAAGTAAAAACGGCGTTAAGTTCGGCCGGACCGAACTTTATATACCCTTCACCATGGATTGCATTCCACAGAGGTTGTCGGTTTTATAAATTTTTTAATTTAGCCAAACCAAAACAAATACAAATATTAAAAAAAAATATAAATAAATATAATATTTTAATTATTTCAAACCATTAGTTATTCCAAATCAAAAAATAAATATTCTTATATTTATATTTTCAAAAAGCTTAAATACTATAAATATTGGTAGATAGTGTGTGCTACAGTTGGTTGTATTTCCATTCTATTTTAATTCTAAAAGTACAAATTTTGAAAATCCGTTATCAGACGTACAAAGTGCAAAATAACCTAACTTCATTCAACCAATTTTTGCCGTAAAAGAAAAATTACGAATTTGGAAAAAACTTGTTATTTTGCGTATCTATACAGTCAGAGGAATGTATACACCGAATTCCATGATTCCAGCTGCCCATTTGGTTGGTACCATTTTAACCCCCTTGACGTTTCTACGCAATTAGAATTTCATCATTCTAGCTGTAGTCGTTTAGTTGGTACTATTTTTATCCCTTTGTACCATTGTATCCCTTGAAAGTACGAATTTCGAAAAATTCGTATACTCCGAATTTCATGATTCTAGCTGCGGTCATTTGATTGGTACTATTTTTATCCCCTTTTTTTCATTTTAAGCCCAAACAGTACGAATTTTTAAAAATCTGTGTACTTTACTTGTCTATGTAATCAGAGGAATGTATACACCGAATTTCATTATTCTAGTACAGCCTTTTTGTCGATACCATTTTTATCCCTCCGTACCCATTGTATCCCTTGAAAGTACGAATTTCGAAAAATTCGTCTATTTTCCGTGTCTACACAGTCAGAGGAATGTATACTCCGAATTTCATGACTCTAGCTGCGGTCATTTGATTGGTACTATTTTCATCCCCTTTTTCATTTTAACCCCAAAAAGTACGAATTTTGAAAAGTCCGTGTATTTTACTTGTCTATGCAATCAGAGGAATGTATACACCGAATTTCATTATTCTAGGTACAGCCGTTTGGTTGGTACCATTTTTATCCCTCTGTTCCCATTTTACCCCTTAAAAGTTACGAATTTGGAAAAAATACTTTTATATTATGTATCTACTCAATTAGAGGAATGTACACACCAATTTTCGTGTTTCTAGCTGTTGTCGTTTAATATGTACCATTTTTATCCCTTTTTTGCCCCATTTCACCCCCTTTAAATAAGAATCACTTTATGGTGCGCGTTTTTGCTATAAGGGGAATGCGCATACCAAATGTCAAGCAAATATAAACAGACATATTCAAAAAACATGCTTAAATACGCTAAAATATTAGGGATTATTATGGGTATTTTTAGTCCTTGTGAGGGAAAAATTTTTCCCTTTCGGCCGATTTCGCCCCGTTTCAATCCCAACGACTACGACTACGACTATAAGACGCATTTATGGAAAATTTGAACGTTCTAGCTCCTTTCGTTTAGATGCTATCGTGCTTTCAACAGACGGACAGACGGACGGACGGACGGACATGGCTAGATCGTCTTAGAATTTTATGACGATCAAGAATATATATATTTTATAGGGTCTCAGGTCGATATTTCAAGGTGTTACAAACGGAATGACAAAGTTAGTGTACCCCCATCCTGGTGGTGGAGGGTATAAAAATTGCAGTACATTTAATTCTAGATAATGTAGCAGTTGTTAAATTAATAAAAATTTTTTAAATTTGATACTAAAAATGGTATTTAAAATTGTACGTTAAAATTAACAACTAAAACTAATTTTCAGTAAATTTTATGTGATTTGGAAGTACGTTAATTTTAGTATTTTGTGGGTGTTTGTGTTTAAGGGTTACTAATTTAATTTTAAATCATGATAAAGCTACTTAGAAGCCAAGTAATAAATGAGACATTTGCAATTATATGTGCATTCCCGGTTAAAATCAAATACTAAATATTTTTGAAAGTACTTTGAATATCTCCACAAAGTCCCCGAAATATTTTATGAAATTCCCACATATTTTTTGTCCTTTTGACCATCATAAAATCCCCATGGCTGCGGACAAATCCCCATATCTGGCAAACCTGTTTCTAGTGCGCGTCAAGCTGACACGAAACATGGAAAAAAACTATATAATTAATTAATAGTTTTTTTTTTTAATTTAATTAAATATTTTTTCATAGTCTACTCGAGTTTGCTACTTGTTACTACTTTGTTACTTCTTTAATTTTTATTTAATTATTTTTATTTTTATTACTTTTTTAATCTTTCTGTTAGTCATAGAAATGGAATTTTGGTACCAAATTAAAGATGCCACTTTTGGCAAGCTACGTGTATAGGAAGTGGAACAGTCGGAACATGTAAAAAGATCGTTAAGTTCGCCGAGCCTAACCTTATATACCCTCCACCGTGGATTGCATTTCACAGAGCGCTGTCGATTACAGTAACATTACAGAAAAATTTTTCATCCTTTAAATATAGCCAAACCAAAACAAATATATATATAAATAATGAAAGGGATATTTGGAAAGTGAGTTGTTCTTCTCATTCGCTTGTGAGAACCATTTACTTAAGGAGGTCGGGTATATTGTTGAAAAGTCGCTGCGAATCCACCTGACGAATATCAGGCCAGAAATCATAATAGTGGTGGCGTGCAGTCAAGTAAAAAATGTCACCATGCCATTTGTAAATAAATTATCATTCTATAAAGTATAGATGCAAAATGGTCTTGAGCCAGGACAATATCCCTGTTCAAAACACGTAAAAAGGCGTTAAGTTCGTCCGGGCCGAATCTTATATGCCCTCCACGACAGAGTGCCTTCCACAGTATTACCGGCAGTTCAGTGGCTGTCGGTATTACATAGAAGTGCGGAACCATATTAGGAAAAATGTAATATTTTTTATACACATTACTATGTTTGTTTACTATTTGAAGTTATAAGGCATACTTATGCCTGTTTAAATAAATTTTGGTCCATTCTTATATATTAATATAATACTGCAATTGTAATCAAAAAGTGAATATTAGGAAGCAATATTCAATATTCTTATAGTTCAACTAGAAACACCTCTGGTAAAAATGTGTTAGATCGGTACAGATTTATATATAGCTCCCATACAAATTTCGTTCCCAATTTGAATTTTCCATTCTAGAATCCACATATTTTAACATATTTTCTTCAAAATTGGCAAAACATCTTATATTTAAACAAGGAACACCTATGGTGAAAATAAGTCAGATTGGTTCAGATTTATATATAGCTCCCATACAAATGTCGCTCCCAATTTCAATTTTTCCGCTCTAGAATTCACATATTTTAACGGAGTTCTTCTAAATTCGCAAAAAACCTTATATTTAAACTATAAACATCTGTGGTAAAAATGTGTTAGATCGGTTCAGATTTATATATAGCTCCCATACAAATTTCGCTCCCGATTTGACTTTTTCTGCTCTAGAAAGCACATATTTTAACAGATCATCTTCAAGTCTTGCAAAATATCTTATATTTCAACTAGAAACGCCCACGGTGAAAATGGGTCACATCGGTTCAGATTTACATATAGCTCTCATACAAATTTCGTTCCCCCAGAAACTGCGTATTTTCAGAGAATTTCTTAAAATTGAGCATAACACTTTATACGTCAACTGGAAGAACTTATTGTGAAAGTTAGTCACTTCATTCCATGTTTGGAGAAAAATTTTGAAGAAAATCTGTTAAAATATGTGGATTCTAGAGCGGAAAAATTGAAATTGGGAGCGACATTTGTATGGGAGCTATATATAAATCTGAACCGATCTGGCTTATTTCCACCATAGGTGTTCCTAGTTTAAATATAAGATGTTTTGCCAATTTTGAAGAAAATATGTTAAAATATGTGGATTCTAGAATGGAAAATTCAAATTGGGAACGGAATTTGTATGGGAGCTATATATAAATCTGAACCGATCTAACATATTTTTACCACAGGTGTTTCCATTTGAAATATAAGGTGTTTTGCGAATTTTGAAGAAAATCTGTTGAAATATGTGGATTCTAGAGCGGAAAAATTCAAATTGGGAACGAAATTTGTATGGGAGCTATATATAAATCTGAACCGATCTAATACATTTTTACCACAGGTTTTTCTAGTTGAACTATAAGATGTTTTGCAAATTTTGAAGAAAATCTTTTGAAAAATGTTGTATCTAGAGTGATAAGAGTCAAATTGGGAGTGAAATTGGTATGGGGGCTATATCTAAATCTGAACCGATTTTCTTCAAATTAAATATCGTTCGTTCTTGTCCCGAAAAACTTTGTTGTGCAAAGTTTCGTTTGGTTCTGGCTACAATTGCGACCTGTATCGTGATTACAACAATAGATGGACAGACAGACGGATATTGCTAAATCGACTCAGAAAGTGATTCTAAGCCGATCGGTATAATTAACAATGGGTCTATCACTCTTCCTTTTGGGTGTTACAAACAAACGCACAAAGACATAATACTCTCGTGGAGTGTATAAAAAAAGGATGGAAAATAAAGAATTTTTCTCATAAGGTAATTTAAAAAAAATTTGAACTTTTTATCTGGTGAAATTCAAATATAATAGTTTTCTAATTTGAAGTAAATTTCTTTTGGTTTTACAGAAAATAGCCAGATCTTAAAATAATATTTTTTTAAATTTTTTTCTTATTTATTTTATAAACAAAAATATATACCTTATTTTCGCTTCATAAGTTTAATGATGGTTTTCCTGGTACTAATCTCTAAAACAATTATAAACGTGATTGCTGTCGAAATTAAAAATATTTAATATAAATAATTAAAATAATTTATTTTAAGCTGTCATCAAAAAAGTTGTGGATGTTGCCGACTAAAATAAATCTATGGTAAGTTTAATGCGTTGTAACATTTGGAATTTTTCCTAGCGCCTATCTAAACTCGTTAATTTTACTAAAGAAAAAATAGCTTCACATTTTTTAAGAAAATGAACTAAAATAAATGAACTCCTGTGTAGAGTTCACTTGCCGTTCATTGAAAAACATTGACGACTGTAAGATATGCGGGATTTAATGAAGTGCCGAACTAACGTTGGAAGCGGACAAGATTTAGCTTTTTTCTAACTTCACCGAATTTTATGATGTTTTTTTCTTGGACATCAAAAAATTGGGAATTTTTCAAATATTAATCTTTAAATTTATATACATTAAAATTAATTAAAAATAATATTTCTAAGATTAAAAAATAGAAAACATCTCTTCAACTCTTCATCTATTCAGCAAATATAAGAATATTCAATTTCGTCCAAAAATTTAAAAAACGACCATTCACGAACGAAACTATAAAATCAATTTATCAATTTCAAAAAAAATATATAAATTTGAAGTAAGTCACTTTTCTGATGAAACGGTGTGCCGCTGGACCATTTGTATACATTTTTGTACCATTTTATCCCCTGAATTATGCATTTTTTTCTTCCCAATGATTTATATTTCAAGTATATAGCTCTTATGGTGCAACCCTCTAACTAAATGGTTGGTTGAGCGAGGAATGGTGAACGGATGAAGTATAGATTTTATCCAAAAAATTCGTTTTCGTTTTTCGTACGAGTATCTCGTGTCAGTTGAAGGTTTTAGAAACGTATGGTTTCTCTGAGGTAATACATCTCTACATCATCTCCTTCTCCATCTCCTTTTCCTTGAACTTCTACTTCCTCGATTCTACTTCCTTATCAAACACCCTGCTTTCAGTTGGGCCTTGCGGTGCGGGGATTGGGAAATTTGGGGTGGCATATTTTAAACATTGGTTTATAGTCGTATTTTGAATATTTTCGCATTTCCTTAACTCTAGACAACTTAACCCTTGTCACTACTTTATCAAATTGTACTTTGTATAGCTATGACTATGACTACTATCAGGACAATAAGCCAAGGACGTAGTGCTCTTGTCGTTGCCAAAGAAACGTTGCAATCACATCACTGGGCTGTTGCGGATTAAAGTGAAAGTGATAAATGCCAGAAACTGAACTGAAAATGGGAAACACTTCAAATTCCATTTGGCATTTGGCTGTTGCAAAGATTTTGATTGATTCATTCAGAGAGATTGTTGTGTTGCAGGATTGTTGCGGAGATCACAAAGGATGGACGGAGGAGTTTGTTTGGGGAGGGCTCTGAAAGGGATCGCATAAAAATACCGATGAGGTTAGACAAAGTTGAGGTCAGGGAGAAGGACATTCAAATGATCCAGTTTTATAATTCAGAGCAGTAAAGAACGAACCACATTTAAACTACCTTTGCAGAAGCGGTAAAGACAACGAACATATCTCCTGTGTCCGACTAAGACTAAGAGAAGTTTAGCTTCCTCTGAAGACTTGGCCGAACCAAAGTCAAATGACTTTTGTAGAAGTCTTAAGGATGAGAAGGAGATTGACATCGATATCTGTCCGACTAAGGCTAGACAACGTTTAACTTTCTTTGAAGACTTGAGAACCAAAGTCAAATGGCTTTTGTAGGAGATTGAGAGTATCGATCTCTGCCCGACTAAGGCTAGAAGACGTTTATCTTTCATTGAAGATTTTAGAGACTTGCCCGAACCAAAGTCAAATAACTTTTGTAAGAGCCTTAAGGATGAGGAGGAGATTTAGAGCATCGAACACCTCCTCTTTCCGACAAAGGCTAGAAGACGTTTAACTGTCTTTGAAGACTTGGGCGAACCAAAGTCAAATGATTTTTGTAGGAGCAATTAGGTTGAGGAGGAGATTGAGAGCACCGAACACCTCCTCTGTCCGACTAAGGCTAGAAGTCGTTCTACTTTCTTTGAAGACTTGAGGGACTTGGCCGAACAAAATAAATTCTAACTAAAGCTAGAAGACGTTTATCTTTCATTGAAGACTTGGCCGAATCAAAGTCAAATGACTTATGTAGCAGCCTTAAGGCTGAGGAGGAGATTGAGAGTATCGAACACCTCCACTGTCCTACTAAGGCTAGAAGACGTTTAACTTTCTTTGAAGAGTTGAGAGTCTTGGCCGAACCAAAGTCAAATGACTTTTGTAGGAGCATTAAGGATGATGAGGAGATTGAAAGTATCGATCTCTGTCCGACTAAGGCTGGAAGAAGTTTCTCTTTCATTGAAGACTTGAGAGACTTGGCCGAACCAAAGTCAAGTGATTTATGTAGGTGCCTTAAGGATAAGGAGGATATTGAAAACGTCGAACATCTCATCTGTCCGACTAAGGCTAGAAGAAGTTTAACTTTCTTTGAAGGCTTGGGTGACTTTGCCGAACCAAAGTCAAACGAATTTTGTAGGACCTGTAAAGTCGATGAGGCGATTGCGATCATAGAAGACCTCCTCTGGCCGACTATAGTTAGAAAACGTTTAGCTTTCTTTGAAGACTTAGGAGACTTGGACAAACCAAAGTCGAACGACTTTTGCGGCAGCTGTAAAGACGATAGGCCCGACTAAGGCTAGAAGACGTTTAGCTTTCTTGGAAGACTTGGGTCACTTGGTCGAACCAAATTGAAACGACTTATGTAGGACATTTAAAGACGAAGAGGAGTTTGAGAGCATTGAAGATCTCCTCTGTCCGACTACGACTAGAAGACGTTTGGTGGCTCTGGGTTCAGCTTTCTTGAAAGACTTGGGGGATTTGGCCGAACCAGGAGAGGAGAAGATTGAGAGCATCGAACACCTCCTCAGGCAGAATAAGGCTTGAAGACTTGGCCGAACCATAAGCAAACGACTTTTGTAGGAGCTCTAAAGGTGACGAGGCGATTGAGAACATCGAACACCTCCTTTGTCCGACTGTGGCTAGAAGACATTCAGAGACACTGGCTTCAGCTTTCTTTGAAGACTTGGCCGAACCAAAGACAAACGACTTTTGCAGGAGTTAAAAATAAGGAGGAGTTTGAAGGAATCGAACTCCTCCGCTGTCCGACACTGACACTGGGTTCAGATTTCTGTGAAGACTTGGCCGAACCAAAGTCAAACGACTTTTGTAGGAGCTCTAAGGACGAAGAGGAGATTGAGATCATCGAACACTTAGAAGACGTTCAGTGACAATGGACTTTTGTAGGAGCTGTAATGACGAGGAGGAGATTGAGAACAAAGAGCATTTTCTCAGTTCGACTATGACTAGAAGACGTTCCGTGACATTGGGTTCAGCTTTCTCGAGAGGAGGTTGATCTCAGCAGATGATCAGCTAATGCGTTAATGGCAACGTTGTATCATCCACATGTTGAAGATCGAATATATATCGATCTCAGCTGATCCGTTTATGGCAACGCTGAGATCGATCTCAGCAGATGATCGATCTCAGCTGATGCATTTATGACAACGTTGTATCATCCACATGTTTAAGATCGACCATATGATCGATCTCAGCTGATGTGTTTATGGCAAAGCTGTATTATTCAAATATAGATGGCGTTATGGTTTCTTTCATGGTTGTAAAATCAGTAGTACTTTTTGTATTACGTAAGAAACGGCAATACTTGCTGAATAAAAATATTGTTTGTCCCCAACAGTGCCACCATTTAGGTGGAAACCTCTTCTTGTGGGATAAATTGTTTCCGATGGGGGCGTTAGAGTACGCCCCTGTTTCATTCAGTGTATACCAGCTATGATTTTCGGTATTTGCATTAAGTGCCACTTAACATGGAATTTCAATATTTTATGCAAAATCACAAGGATAATCTTGTCCTTTCCTCTGTCTATCCCGCTATGTGTGTGAGAGTCTCACTATCGCCCGCCCCGTGAGCACTGCTGCTGCTGATGATGACGATGATGCTCTTTCAAAGCGCAAACGACTAAAGTCATCCTTTTTTCTCAAACCAGCGAAATATTTAACACAATCGCAGACACCAAGCAACCCGTCCAATATAATTTAGGTTGGTACGAAGAGGAGGTTAAAATTGTTACACACACATTAACACACATACTAACAGGGTCTGTGGGCTTTGACTTTTCCTTTGATGGCGTTGTTTTCCGTTTGTCTTTGCTCCAACTCCCCGTCCCCAACTCCACCACGAACTGAAGAAGTTCTTGTTTTTTTTTTGAGGGGGACGGGGGCCAGATGATAGTCAGTCATTCGATTCGTTTGCTAGATGAAACTTTAACTTTTTACATCACATCTTTGACTTTGTTGGCAGGCCAAAAACGAAACGAAAAAAATGCCAACGAAGATAAAGTTTAAATAATAAACTCTGGCTGCGCCCGTCTAAGCCAATAGCCAGGCTGGAGAAACATAAAGGGACAGGGACAGTGACAAAAAGTCTAGTTGTGTGTCTTGTCTTGGAGGCAGTGAGTAAAATTTGCCCGGACTTGTTTATCAACGCAACACAGCACAACATTCCGTCATTCCATTACACTCGACTCGCATAATGATTGACGAAGTTTTGCCAGCAGAGTTGAGTTTTAAACTGATATCGGATGTCAGTATGAGTGCGCCCTGAAAGTCCAACCAACTACAACTTTCTTAGACTATTAGTTAGGCTAACTTCATCTGGTGGCCTGCAGTTTGCGCTCCCCCTCGTCATCTTCATCGGCTAAACTTAATATTTATCTTAACCTTAACCTATGTTTCCTGATTTCTACTGTTGTTGTTTATCTTCGTCGGAATAGTTAGTTGTCTTATTGCCAAGCAAATACGAAGGATGTTACAGAAGTTAATTAAAATAAATAAGAATTTTTGGAAAAGCAATTTTAAACAGAAATTACTTAAGATAATATGTAACATCCTTGAAAATACTCAAGAGATTGTAACTCTATAATTCTATATAAAAGGCTGAATAAGGAAACACTAACTTATTGTTGAGATCCTGCATTATAACATCAGAAAAATACGATTACAGGTCATTTTCTTTATGTATGAAAGAAAGCTATGAAAGAAAGCTGCAGCTTCCTGGCTAATAAATGGTTTATCATATGGAGAAAATTAGGTGATTTTACTTTGGAAGAATGATTAAATATTTTGGTTCCTTATCGTGCTCAAAAAGTTGGCCTTTCTAGACGACAAAGTTGGCCTTCTAGACGTCAGTGAACGTTAGTTCTGGAGCAGTTGTAAAAAAGATTAAAATTTTGGCGCGAAAAAAATCTTCAGTGAAGATATAATAACTTAAAATTCCAGACCACCAAACTCGCAGTTGGAAAAAGATTAATATTTTGGACGCGAAAAAAACATCGTCGGCGATGGAGCACACTTTTGGTTGTTCGGCTTCGTGAATTAGCAAAATTGTGGGTAGAAATTTCGATTTTTTTAACGATTGCTACTAAACAAGCGAAAGATACACTTTCAATATTTGTATTACACTTTCAACTATTAATACAAATATTAATATTTCTGGATTATTTATTTATTTTTATTAAAATTATTACAATTATCGTCGAAGGTACCGTTATTATTGAAGTATAAGCCCGATGTAGCCGAGTAATACCTTAAATATAATACCTTAAATATGAGGGTTGCAAATGTCTCTTTCACGTATAAACAGTGTAGCAGTCGTTAAAAACGAGTTTTTAGAAAAAAATCGCTTTTTCTTTTGACGATTTACCGAGCTAAACTAAATTTCATCGCAAAAATAAAATTATATCTGAGAATTACGTGTTTTTTGTCCGGATTTAGGTCATGTAATTTAAAAACAACGTTTTATTAACTATACCCTCCACCTCCAGGATGGGGGTATACTAACTTTGCCATTCCGTTTGTAACACCTTGAAATATCGACCTGAGACCCTATAAAGTATATATATTCCTGATCGTCATAAAATTCTAAGACGATCTAGCCATGTCTGTCTGTCTGTCCGTCTGTTGAAAGCACGCTAGCATCTAAACGAAAGGAGCTAAAACGTTCAAATTTTCTATAAATGCGTCTTATAGTCGTAGATCGGTTGGGAGTGAAACTGGACGAAAGCGGCCTAAAGGGAAATTTTTCCCTCACAAGGACTAAAAATGCCCATAATAACCCCTAATATTTTAGAGTATTTAAGCATATTTTTCCGATATGTCTGCTTGTACTTACTTGATATTGGGTATGCGCATTCCCCCGATAACAAAAACATGCACCATTAAACGATTTTTATTCGTAGGGGGTGAAATGGTGCAAAAAGGGATAAAAATGGTACATATCAAACGACAACAGCTAGAAACACGAAATTCGCTGTGAAACTTCCTCTAATTGAGTACGTACATAATATGAAATTATTTTTCCAAATTCGTACTTTCAAGGGATAAAATGGGAATAGAGGGATAAAAATGGTACCAACCAAACGGCTACACCTAGAATAATGAAATTCGGTGTATACATTCCTCTGATTGCGTAGACACGTAAAATAAACGGATTTTTCGAAATTCGTACTTTTTGGGTTTAATATAGAAAAGGGGATAAAAATAGTACCAGCCAAATGACCGCAGCTAGAGTCATGAAATTCAGAGTATACATTCCTGTGACTGCGTAGATACGAAAATAAAAGTTTTTACCAAATTCGTACTTTCAAGTGATACAATGGGTACAAAGGGATAAAATAGTACCAACTTAACGGCTACAGCTGGAATGATGAAATTCGTGGTGTACATCCATCTAATTGCGTGGACACGTAAAATAAAGAGATTTTAGAAAGTCGTACTCTTAAGGGGGTAAAAATGGTACCAACCAAATGACTGCAGCTAGAATCAAGGAATTCGGAGTATACATTCCTATGACTGCATAAACTCGCAAAATAAAAAGATTTTTTCAAATTCGTGAAGGTAGGTTATTTTGCCCACTATCTCCCATTTTTTTTATTTTTTGAATTGACTTGAATTATTATTTCGATATATAGTGTAAACGTATCGGTAGCCTTGCCTTTTAAGCGTGGTTTGAAATAATAAAAATATTATATTTATTTGTAAAATTATGTTTTCAATATTTGTATTTGTTTTGGTGTAGCTATATTAAACAAATTTATATTTTCCTGTAATGTTACTGCACTTCTACGAAAATCGACAGCCTCTGTGGAATGAAATCCACAGCCGGCCGGGCCGAACTTAACGCCGGTTTTACTTGTTTTGTCGAAAAAGGTTGATCTTCCAAAAAACATGGACCCATTCTAAACCTTGTAAATTTGTTGTACGTATAAGTTGGCGTTTAATTTGGCAATTTAAGCGTGAAGAGCTTTATTTAAAGCATTGGTGTCTTTGGTGACACCCACTGAAATTAATCGACAATTTTTTGTACAACATTTTAATGTCCTTTTTGAAATGACTTTTTTTTATTTTCTTGAAAAAGGCCAAATTGACCAAACAAGAGAGGAGCTAGAGGGTTAAGATCTTCCACAAAAATGATCCTCATAAAATTCCACAATATGGTTGTGACAATAAGAATTCTCTCAGACATTTACTTACAACACTTTTTTCGCTTAGTATAATTCTCCCTTCGACAAGGGATATGAAAGAAAGCTGCAGCTTCCTTCGACCAAAAAATGAAAATTTTTACCCACTAAAAAATAATCTCAGAGTAGAAGATTGGAGTATAAGTTTATTCTACAAAAAATATCTACTCAACATGCCCTTTCAGAATTATTGGGTCGCTAGTCTGTCCCAAAAATGCTGTTGGACAGTGTAGTTAATAAATTTGTATGTTTAAGCAAAAATTTTGAAATTGTTAAATTTATTTAAAAAATTGAAGTTAATTTAATTATAGAGTAATAAAAAATAAAAAAAGTTTTTTTCCGAGCCGCGATTCGAACCCGAGACCTTCTGGGTGCAAAGCGGACACCTTACCTCTGTGACCCCATACAAAAAGTCGTCCCCATTCACTTGTGAATATGCTATTCGTAGAATGTTACGAGATTATAACATATTATAGATATTATTGGAAGTTGTTTAAAAGAACTTCCTCAAAAGCGGAAAAAGGCACATTTGGGTTTTGAGATGCGATTAAAATGTGCTTCCTGCGGAAGTACTTCCAATTTTTTTTTTGGTTACTTTATATTTTTTTATATTTGAAAATTGACAACTTTGGAGAGGTTCTACAGGGTAGATCCGTTGACTAAACTTATTAAATGTATCTAAAGTATGTATGACTTCTTCACGAAAAATAAAACAAATTTGTACTTGTGGAAGAAGAAAAAAATTAAAAGCGAAATAATGTTGCGCTTTTTTGATAAAAATAAATAATGAAGCTTTTTTTTGGAGTTTTTGTATTTTTGATTGAAGTAATACATTGACACCAAGATAAACTGGCAGAAATCTTGATGCAAATGTGAACTTGAATCAAAGACACAATTTCGAATTTATTTGTAATTCTCCAAACAATCCAACAATATAAATAACTTGAAAATTGGTTTATTAATGAAATCGCAATGTTTTAAATAGAAAACCAAAGCTCGTCAAAAAATATATTTTTTTTTTGTAATTTAAATATACCCCAAAGGAAAATATAAAATTACATCCTTCTATTGTGTTTAAATAATGACCTTATTTCTACCCGGTATTTCTTCTCAAGGACACTAGTGTACGATTTACCAATTTGCAATAACTTTGATCAATCAATTTCTTGGGGGTCCTCTCGCATTGTCTACGATGACATTTTCTCCAATTTGAAATTCTACGAATTCTTGTTGCACTTTGGACTTTGTTTCGGGGAAAAGTACTCTACTACCTCGTCATGTAGCAAATACCTATACGCAGATAAATATTAAGTTATAAACGAATGATAATCATTGGTTGCCAACGATGCCCTTAGCGATACCATCCATATCCGACTAACATGTTATCCCATCAGCATCATCGACTTATGATGATGATGATGATTATGATCAATCGCAATTGATGGCATATCTGTATAGTTTTTCCTTGGAACTTTCAATTTTATATGAGTTTTACAATACTTTTGCTGGAGTATTGCTATTTTCGTAGAAAGTTTTCCTTTCCTTTCAGGATTGTGTTCATAAAGTCTATTGAAATATTACTGGGTGAATAAGTACGGGCACGGGCAAATTGTAGAGCTACATGCGAGTTGTTTTGCTGAGATTTGTGGTACTTTAAGTAAGTAGAACATTTAACCAATAAATATGGCAAAGTTTTTGCTGAAGCACATTTTCCGATTAGTATTGGCCGCAATAGTTGTTATTTGCTTTGGAAGAGAGAAAAAGATTTCTACAATGCCATGCGACACATGGGGCTGTGGACATTTATAATGATTTGCTTGGCTTGAGGCGGAAACAATTTTTGTGAACTCACTAAAGTATGCAGTACTTTATGAACAGAGACAAATCCTAAATGTAAGCTTTGATTCCACTATTTACTATCTTAATTGATTAGAATAACTTAGCAGAATTATGAGGTTTGTGGAGGATACACATTGTATTATGTGCTCACTATTACACATTTGTATTTTTTGTTGAATATCAACAATTTATTGGGTAATTATTTATAATTCTTTCATTAAGGCCTTTTTTAATCATAGTTAGCGATTCAAAAACTTTTATGGAATATTTGAAAAAATGTTTCCGTGTTTTTTTGGCTATGTTAGAGGGTGCAGAATATTTGCCCTGTGCTACCTTAACGATGATTTTCGTTGTTATATATTTTTTTCTTGCAAAACTTTAAATAAATTCAATTTTCCATGTTCACAAACTTGAGTTGCTCAGCACAATTAAATGCATTTCAATTCAATTGCCTGCTAAAGGAGACCGTCTGTTGCACAAACACATTGGATATTGTGCAGCCATATTATGTCATCAAAATATAATTTCTTCGGTATCGAGTGGAATGTACAAATATACAGTAGAGTGGATCGTGTTCAAAGTGTGTCCTCGCCAACTATTACACCGTACGACGATTTAAAAAAGCCGTTACACTTGAACCGAATAGTGAACATGTGAAACCATAGGAAAAATGGAGTTTATGGCGTTTTTAGTTTCTTATATCCTCATCCTGTTGCCCCTGCACAGGACTACAAAATATTTTAAACGCTTTTTCGCACCCTATTCTTAATCTTACCGGTATATGTGTCAAATAAAAGAGGAGATAAAAAAATAAAAAAGGGGATCTGATAAAAAAACTTCATATTTTATGCTTCTATTTGTATCAGTCAACCCTATTTTAACTATATTTTGCCTATAGTTTCAGACCTATATCATCCGGTTCAAGTGTAACATGGACTGCCGGGCGGTGTTATCAGAATACAATTTTATCAATGAATTTTTTTTCGACTTTTCAATATTCTAAATAAATAATATTATTCGTTAATTTCGAACTCTTAGTAATTTTAAATTAAGTTTGTCCAAAGGTATTTCACACCAATTATTCAAGTGTAAATTTATTGATTATTGAAACATATGGAAATTATAGATGAAATATAGTGGATGTTATAAAAAATCGATGAAGACCCTCATGTGTATACCAATGTTTTTGCAGCTGCTTTCAAAATGGTGCTGGATGTGGGCGATCTATTATAAGAATCATAGAAAATAGTAATAGAAACGGCCCCTTTTAATATCTATCTATTTATCTACATACATAAATATGCTTATTTGTATGAGTATATGAACATGTAGACAAATTCACATTGGGACGCACCGAAAAAACTGATTTTATAGAGATCATTTGTGCCAGTTAGAATGACAGTAATCTATGTCACACTTTATCCGTTCTGAGATATGCAATAGTTTATGTTTGATTCATTTGAAAAAAATGATATCTCTAATGGAACCACTACCTTCAGAGGATGTACAGACTTAGACCACGTTCATTCTTCTTAAAATTGAACACACAAAATTTTTAATTTTTTTTCGCAAAAGTAATATTTCCTTACCAAAAATTAAAGAAAACAAAAATATTTAATTTCAATTTCTTTTAAATATATTTATATTTTTTAAATATATAATTTACAGGTTGTTCGTCTAGAAACTTTATATTAAAATGATTTTTTACTTTTCAAATAATTTCATTTTATATGTTATTCAAATTATTATTGAGGATACATTTTTTATAAATGTCAAAAATAAAAGTTCTTGAATTAGAAATCTGTTCAAACTAAAGCGAAAATAATTGGTATATATCAATTTTTTGGATTTTTGACTTAGGCCACTATCATTCTAACTGCCAAATTTGTAGTTATTTCTATTAGTGACAATATGCCATCACCGAAAAAAAGAATTAGTCTTTAAGATGGCACGCATCATTTTCTGAAGTTTTTCATAACGCGCAAAATAATGACAAATATAACCGAAAAATCAAATCAATGAGTTGTAGACTTAAAAATTTATTTTTATACACTCCACGAGAGTATTATGTCTTTGTGCATTTGTTTGTAAAACCAAAAAGGAAGCGAGATAGACCCATTGTTAATTATACCGATCGACTTAGAATCACTTTTTGAATCGATTTAGCAATGCCCGTCTGCCTGCCCGTCCGTCTGTCTGTCCATCTATTCTTGTAATCACGATACAGGTCGCAATTGTAGCTAGAACCAAATGAAACTTTGCACAACGAAGTTTTTCGGGACAAGGCCGAATGCTATTTAATTTAAAGAAAATCGGTTCAGATTTAGATATAGCCTCCATACGAATTACACTCCCGATTTGACTCGTTTCACTCAAGATACCACATATTACAACAGATTTTCTTCAAAATTGGCAACTAGAAACACCTGTGGCGAAAATGTCTTAGATCGGTTCAGATTTATATATATCTCCCATACAAATTCCGCTCCCGATTTGACTTTTTCCGCTCTAGAAACCACATATTTTATCAGATTTGGCAAAACATCTTATATTTAAACTAGGAATACCTATGGTGAAAATAGGTCAGATCGGTTCAGATTTGTATATAGCTCCCATTTAAATTTCTCTCTCGATTTGACTTTTTCTGGTCTAGAAACCACATATTTTTACAGATCTTCTTCAAATTTAACAAAATATCTTATATTTCAACTAGAAACATCCATGGTAAAAATGGATCAGATCAGTTCAGATTTATATATATCTACCATACAAATTTCGCTCCCAATTTGACTTTTTCCGCTCTAGAAACCACATATTTTATCAAATTGTTTTCAAATTTGGCAAAACATCTTATATTTAAACTAGGAATATCTGTGGTGAAAATGTCTTAGATCGATTCAGATTTATATATTGCTCCCATACAAATTTCGCTCCCGATTTGACGTTTTCCGTTCTAGAAACCACATATTGTATCATATTGTCTTCAGATTTGGCAAAACATCTTAGACTTAAACTAGGAACACCTATGGTGAAAATAGGTCAGATCGGTTCAGATTTGTATATAGCTCTCATTAAAATTTCGCTCTCGATTTGACTTTTTCTGGTCACATATTTTTACAGATCTGATTCAAATTTGGCAAAATATCTTATATTTCAACTAGAAACATCCATGGAGAAAACGGGTCATATAGCTCCCATACAAATTTCGCTCCCGAATTGACCTTTTCCGCCTCAGAAATCACGCATTTGCACCGAATTTCTTCAAATTGAGCATAACACGTTAGACTTGAACTGGAAGAACCTATTATGTAAGTGGGTCACTTTATTCCATGTTTGGATATAGCCCAGATACAAATATTCTTCTCGATTTGACAAATTGGGTCAGGTCATATTAGCCTATGATTAGGAAACATACAAAAATCCTTCCCGTTATCATTTTCTTACCGAATTGAATTGTATTCGGATAGAAAGTGGAGTGTATAATATAGTCGGCCCCGCCCGACTTTAACCTTTTCTTACTTGTTTTTGTATATATTTTTTGTATATATTGAGGCATACATATTCAACACAAAAAATGTGCGGAGATAAAATTTTTGCATGATCGGATTAATACTACAAAATGACAACACAAATAGTAAAGGTAGCTTCGACGAAAATTGGAATTTCGGTTCTTAAAAAAATATCCATAAAAATTAATAGTTTTTCCAGACAAAGTTTATGTTCCATAGTGTGACCACGGAGCGCATTCCACAATATATTTTCATTTACTCTTACTGCGTAGACACGTATGGTTTATTTTTTATAGCCGTTTTATCTCCGTTTATCCCCTTTCGGTACGTTCCCCCTAGAAAGTACTAATTTCTAAAAATATTTTATTTTACGAATCTACGCAGTCAGGAGAATGTGCACATCGCATTTCATGATTTCGTTTAACTTCATCCTTATGGTCATACCATCTTTATCCCTCTTTTCCTTTTTAACCCGAATTTCACGTTTCTATCTGATATCGTTTGATTATTACAATTTTTTATCTTTTTGTGACCCATTTCAGCCCCCCCCCTCCAATCGGATGAATTTTGCAAAACTATGTTTATTGTTCGCATTCCCCATATAACAGAAAATTTGCCCTACGATTATATACATTTGATTCATGGTCGTCATAAAATTCTAAGATCTAACCGAAATGAGCTAGGACGTCCAACTTTTCCATAAATGCGTCTTATGGTCGTAGATCGGTTGGGATTGGAAGTGGGCGAAATCGGCCCAAAGGGAAAAATTTTTCCCTCACAAGGACTAAAAATACCCATAAAATCCCCTAATATTTTAGAGTATTCAAGCACATTTTTTCAATATGTCTGCTTGTACTTACTTGATATTTGGTATGAGCATTCCCCCTATAACAAGAACGTACACCATTAAGTGATTTGTATTCGTAGGGGGTGAAATGGGGCAATAAGGGATACAAATGGTACCTATTAAACGACAACAGCTAGAAACACGAAATTCGGTGTGTACATACGTCTACTTGAGTAGATAAATAACATAAACGTATTTTTTCCAAATTCGTACTTTTAAGGGGTAAAATGGGAATAGAGGGATAAAAATGGTACCAAACAAACGGCTGCGCCTAGAATAATGAAATTCAAGGTATGCATTCCTTTGATTGCGTAAATACGTAAAATAAACAGATTTTCGAAATTCGTACTTTTTGGGATTAAAAATGAAAAAGGGGATAAAAATAGTACCAAAAAATGAACGCGGCTAGAGTCATGAAATTCGGAGTATGCATTCCTCTGACTGTGTAGACACGATTTGTCCTTTGTACAAGGGATACAATGGGTACAGAGGGACAAAAATAGTACCAATTAAACGACTACAGCTAGAATGATGAAATGCGGTGTGTACATCCCTCTAATTGCGTACACACGTAAAATAAAGAAAAATTTTAAAAAGTCGTACTCTTAATGAGGTAAATAGGAAAAAGGGGATAAAGATGGTACCAACCAAATGGCCACAGCTAGAATCTTGGAATTCGGTGTATACATTCCTCTGACTGCATAGACATGCAAAATAAAAAGATTTTTCCAAATTCGTACTTTTTCGACAAAAATTGGTTGAATCATGAAGTTAGGTTATTTTGCTTTGTACTTGAGATAATGGAGATAATTCAAAATTTGTACTTTTGTAATTAAAATAGAATGGAAATACAACCAACTGTAGCACCCACTACATACCAATATTTACGGTATTTAAGCTTTTTGAAAATATAAATATAAGATTATTTATTTTTTGAATTGACTTCATGTATTATTTCGATATTGCTAGCTTTGCCTTATTTATTTATAAAATTATTTTTTTCTTCAATATTTGCATTTGTTTTGGTTTGGATATATTAAAAACATTTATATTTTCCTGTAACATTACTGCAGTTCTACGAAAATCGCCAGCCTCTGTGGAATACAATCCATTATGGAGGGTATATAAAGTTCGGTCCGCCCGAACTTAACGCCCTCTTTACTTGTTTTTTTATTAATTTTATTACTCAGTATGCCTCAAAGCAAACAAAAAATATTTGTTTGGTTTTTGTTTTAATATACATCAAAAATATGTAAATATGTGGTGAATATATGGGTGATTTTTTAAGAGCTTGATAACTTTTTTTTAAAAAAAACGCATAAAATTTGCAAAATCTCATCGGTTCTTTATTTGAAACGTTAGATTGGTCCATGACATTTACTTTTTGAAGATAATTTCATTTAAATGTTGACCGCGGCTGCGTCTTAGGTGGTCCATTCGGAAAGTCCAATTTTGGGCAACTTTTTCGAGCATTTCGGCCGGAATAGCCCGAATTTCTTCGGAAATGTTGTCTTCCAAAGCTGGAATAGTTGCTGGCTTATTTCTGTAGACTTTAGACTTGACGTAGACCCACAAAAAATAGTCTAAAGGCGTCAAATCGCATGATCTTGGTGGCCAACTTACCGGTCCAGTTCTTGAGATGAATTGTTCTCCGAAGTTTTCCCTCAAAATGGCCATAGAATCGCGAGCTGTGTGGCATGTAGCGCCATCTTGTTGAAACCACATGTCAACCAAGTTCAGTTCTTCCATTTTGGGCAAAAAAAAAGTTGGATATCATCTCACGGTAGCGCTCACCATTCACAGTTACGTTACGATTCGCATCATCTTTGAAGAAGTACGGTCCAATGATGCCACCAGCCCATAAACCGCACCAAACTGTGACTTTTTCTGGATGCATTGGTAGCTCTTGCAATGCTTCTGGCTGATATTCACTCCAAAATCGACAATTCTGCCTATTTACGTACCCATTGAGCCAAAAATGAGCTTCGTCGCTGAACACAATTTCTTTCTTTCTGAACTTTCTTAACAGAGCACGCATTTTGATAATAAAATTCAATGATTTGCAAGCGTTGCTCGTTAGTAAGTCTATTCATGATGAAATGTCAAAGCATACTGAGCATCTTTCTCTTTGACACCATGTCTGAAATCCCACGTGATCTGTCAAATACTAATGCATGAAAATCCTAACCTCAAAAAAATCTCTCTTTATATGTCTGGCGAATTTTCCTTTTACTTGGTATAACAATATATTGTCTCGTTCAGAGACTGGCCGCCTTCTCGCAAAATATCCTGCGGTATTTTTTGAGTCCCTTTGAATTGTTAGTACTAAAATGGTGCTTCACTACACCCTAATATACATTTGTATACATTTCATTTTGCCTCTTCATATCCATAAACTTCATCTTCATTTAATTTTTTTGAAATGAAAACCACTTTACAAACTCTGCTAAATAAACTTTTTGATATGCCACACACATCCCGACATACCGATATAAATACATGCAGCTCTGCATGCGTGTGTGTGTTTGTACACAACATAAATTCACGTACATACACATGCAATAATTGCATACCATACTACCCGAACACAATGAGGTGGTAGTTAGTTGTACAACTATAACTTAATAAATGAAATGAAGTAGAAGCATTTACACGCACACACTCTCGCACTCATATGTATGTATGTGTGCGTGTTGTATGTGTGTTCATTCAATAAAAGCAAAAAATAAATTTGATTCAATTAAAAACTAATCAAACTTATATTATTAAACTGTATTGCTAAAAACAAATAAGGAATTTCTTGTTTAAATATTAGTTTGTGTGTAAAATGTAAAATGGATGACTGAATGAACGATTGAGGAAAGGATGTCGAAGATGTAGTGGGTAGTGGCGGCCAAAGGGATATTCGAATATGCAAAAGGATATGGGTAATAAGAACTCGCCTCAATAAAGGACTTTGCCGAACATAATCATGGCACATAATTGCACACTGCTTCAGCAATAATTGATGGGATAAATGGTAATTTAGCAAATTTAAGAAGTACAGTGAATAGAAAGCAGTAAAACTAAGAATACAAAGGATATATGAAAGGATATATGAAAGGTTTTTCAAAATATTACAAGCTAACTTTATATTAAAGTGCATCAAAGTGCATTTATATATTCTTAACAATATTTTTTTTTGAGTGTAGCCAAAATCGGCTGATGCATCATTTAGTTTTACTAATTCTGCATTTAATATTTTACATTATGTCTTGACATGGAAACAACAGATCAGATTTATTACTAAATATTTGATTACCGAAATTTGTTTCAAAAAAGAGAAGAATTATTTATTTAAAATATCAATGCATCACTTATGGACTCATTTTAGTTTGTAGCTTTCGAAAAAATATTACACTATGTATCAAAAAAGGTTTTGCTTCCGAAACCTAAAAATTAATTTATTGTGTGCATTGATTCATAAAATCATAAAAATGAGAGTTAAATTAAAATTAATTATGACGGATACAAATGTTGAGAACTTGATTTACGTATAGAAACAGTGGTTTAGGGACAGCTTCCTACAATTTGGAAAAAATTGATATTGTTTTAAAAACAAAATAATTTTTTGTTGAAACGAAAAACCCCATATAAATAGAAAACAAGTAAAAACGGCGTTAAATTCGGCCTGACCGAACTTTATATACACTCCACCATGGATTGTATTCCACAGAGGCTGTCGATTTTCGTAGAAGAGCAGTAACATTACAGGTATGTCAATTTTTTAATACATATAGCCAAACCAAGCCAAATATTGAAAAAATAATTTTATAAATAAATATGTATATACGTATATATACGTTTATACTATATACATATATCGAAATAATACTTCAAGTCAATTCAGAAAGTAAATAAAGTGTGTTTTTTATTGGGGTATAGAACTTTAAGTTGGCATCACTTTTTTAACTGGCGGCCATTTTGTCAGCTCAAGTCAAGTGATTAATATTTAGTTTGGTTTGCCATTTCATCATGAACAGGTTGACAAAAGAACAACGCTTGCAAATCGTGCAAATTTATTTCGAAAGTAATGGTTCAGTTCGCGAAGTTCACCGCAAGCTGAGCAAGCAAGCGACATAATCGTCCATCAGAGCATAATTCGGTTAACCATGGATCGTTTTCGCACTACGTTTACTCTATGTGATAATACGCATCCGCAGAGACGTCGAACAGTGCGCACCGAAGAAACAATTGCCGCTGTAGAGCAAAGTGTTGAAAAGGACCCGAATGAATCGATTCGCCACCGTGCACAGCAATTGGAGCTTTGTCCATCAACTTTAAAAAATTCAAAAATTGGACCTGTAGAATTGGCTATATTCGAGCCAGCCGCGGCGACCACATGCCCGAAATCATATTTAAACATTAATGGCATAAAATTATCCTTCCAATAAAGCCAAATTGATGGACATTAAAACGATTTTCTTGTGTTTTATTTCAATTCGAAGTTCTATACCTCAATAAAAAACACCCTTTATAAGACAACAATCTTCCAAAAAATATAATGAATATTGGTAGATAGTGGGTTATATTTTCATTTTATTTTAATTCCAAAAGTAAATTTTTGTCCCCTTTTTCCCATTTTATTCCCTTAAGAATACGACTTTAAAAAATTTCTTTATTTTACGTGTCTACGCAATAAGAGGGATGTACACACCGAATTTCATCATTCTAGTAAGTCGTTTAGTTGGTACCATTTTTATCCCTCTGTTCCCATTGTATGTACGAATTGAATGTACGCATTTGAAAAAAAATCTATTTTTCGTGTCTGACTGTCTAGTCAGGTCAATGCATTTTGGGGTCATTAACCCCAAAAGGTTCGAATTTCGAAAAATTCCTTTATTTTACTTTTTTAGAGGAACGTATACACCGAATTTCATTATTTTAAGTGCAACCGTTTGGTTGGTACCATTTTTGCGCAACCCAATATCAAGTAAGAACAAGCAGGCATTTTGAAAAAACAAAATGCTTAAATACACTATAATATTAGGGGTTATTATGGGTATTTTCAGTCCTTGTTAGGGAAACATTTTTTCCTCTGGGCCGATTTCGCCCACTTTCAATCCCCACCGATCTGCAACCATAGGACACATTTAGGGAAATTTTGAACCTCCTAGCTCATTTCGTTCGGCCGCTATCGTGCTTTCAACAGACAGACGGACATGGCTAGATCGTTTTAGAATTTTACCACGACCCAGAATATATATACTTTATGGAGTCTCCGATGAATATTTTAAGGTGTTACAAACGGAATAAAAAAGTGAATATACCCCCATCCTTAGGTGGAGGGTATAAAAATGGGAAAACATATTATTCCATTCTTTAATAGCCATCCATCCAGCGAAGGAAGCAATGCCTATATGTAAAAGATCTATGGTCCCCTTTATAGACGCAAAATATTTTTTTAAATCATGATTTTTTAAACTTTTGTTTAAATAACATGAAATGACATTAGATTAATTTTTATATAATAATTACATAATTTTGAAGAAAATCTCAAATTTATGACCCTTTAGAAAAATCAAGAAAAAAAATTATTTTTTCCATTTTTTTGCTGGCACGAAAAAAAACATGAAAAATAGGAAAAATGTCGGAACAAAACATTTTGGTATTTTTGAATAGCTACATTCTAACGAAGAAAATAATGTATATATGTAAAATATCTACGGACAAATGTAAATGTGATGTATATAGTCATTAAAATGTGGATAGCAGATTATTCTTTCCTATTTTTAATGGCTGGCATCAACAAAACATGGCCTATTTGAAGAAAATCTATAAGTAAATGTAGATGAAAAATTGAGAATTTTTTTATTTTTATATCCTCCATTTTTTAAATTTTTATTCTGATGGTGCAATCTCACACTACAAAAAAATATATTTTTTCCTTACCTTGTGTTTGTGAACTAATGAAAAATTATAATTTTGATGGGTTTTCACTCTAATTTTGTAAAAAAATCGAAAAAAAATCGTAAAAAATAGAAGCCGTCATTTCACCACTTTCAAACTCACACAGTCGCTTAAAATGGGCCTAAGCACACTACTTTAAAATTTCAACAAAATGGATTGGTCTAAACATTTCGAAAATCAAAATAAAAGAATTAAAATTGCAAAAGCTTTAAACAATCTAACACTGCTATAACACACCACATCAGTATTTTAAAAGTAATTGAAATTACTTTCAAAACAACGTATAACAGATTAAAATCGGTAAAGTATTTCAGGAGTTACAGGTTATTGAATGAACACTACTTTTTGAAAAAGCAGTATTTTTCAAAAAAGTATTTTTTTAAATTGCAGTTAATCTTCCCATGCGCAAAATACGTACAACATAATATTGAAAATATGAAATAAATCAAAAATGTATAAAAATGAAAACCCCGAGAGGTCATACCAGTTTCAAATTAACTCATAGTTTGGATTTTCGTTCCACATTTTCTGACCATATATTCCTTTTCATAGATCATGTTCTAGGTATTATTAATTGTACTAAACAAAAGGTTTAGTTGAAGGTTGCGAATGCTCATCAAAGGGAAACTATTGGAAAAATAAATAATTATAAGAATAATTGTTTTCTCGAACTTGAATTTTCAATCAACATATTTTTGATTTCTGAAAATTTAAAATTAAATTTGAAAAAAAATATTTTTAACATATTGATTTAATTTTATTTTCCTCAAATCTGATCACATAGGACACTGTAAATGTGTGTATGCGATAAGTTTGCTCTTAATGAACTTTTTGACGAATTTCATTAATTTTTTATGATTATTTTTATATATCTATTTATTTAAATTATTAATAATAGATAAAACTTAAAACTGTTGTGGGAAACCATAATTGCAGATGTCAAAACCCATACAAATCGATTGATAATTTTAATTTCAATTGATAACGGGTTTAAAAACGATTACCTATTTTCCCATACTTTAACCAAGAAATACTGGAGAAACTGTCATGGCTCAAAAATCGTAAGTTCATGGGTTGAAATCGTCATTACCTATTTTTGGCCCTTAAAATCGTCATTTCTGGCAACGTAGTCCTCACGTATGACTAAATCAATTTAAGTAAAAACTTTGCAAAAAATGGCAGGCATGTAATCACCCATAAAAAATAGCAAAAAAAAAATTGATTTTTTCCAAAAAAATAATTTTTTGTTAGCTTAAAAATGTCTTAAAAATAGAAACAAAATTTGTTATATTTTTAATATCTAGTAGTCTAGCGAAGACAACAATGCCTATATTTAAAAGATCAATTGATAAATGTAGAGTTATGTTCATCTTTGTAGACGCAAATTATTAAAAATAAAGATTTTTATTTTTTTTTATAGATAACAAATTTCTTCAATTAGATGCCAGCTACTAAAATATTAAAAAAATATTCTGTGGCCTAATTTGTATATGGGGTTGTCCGGTATTTACATAGAGAATAAAAATCTTGATTTTTATTTGATCTGGGATATTGCCCTGGCTCAAGACCATTTTGCATCCATATTTTATAGAATATTTAAAATATATAAGAAAATATTTGGTCTGTACAAATAGATCTTTTACATATAGATATTGTTTTCTTCGCTAGAATGTTAAGTATAAAACAAAATATTTTTTTCGATTTTTGTCTATTTTTTGTATTTTTTTCGTGCCGACAACAAAAGTCTCTTCCTGAAGTGAAATTCGCATCATTTGTAGCTATCATTAGTAGATTTAATTAAATATATAAGCAGGTGTTATCGGACTTATATTTCCTAAATTAATGTTAAATTATTAAATTTCCCTTCGGCAAAAGTGGAATTTTATTTTTTAGATTTAATCGTTTTCGAGTTTAGAATGCCAAAATACATAGGAAAATGTCCTACATAGCCCTTTCGTCAAATTTTTTGCATAATGGTACTTTTTAAATTGTTGGTTTTTATTTGAGGCCACTGTGCCACATTTGTCGGAGCAAATACTAACTCAAAATAGACATTATATCTGTTCGATTAGACTTAATCATTACTTGGCGTGGCAAGAGAGTTGTTTTATAGGCGAGATAGGTGTTGCCAGATTCATTTCGGAAAAAACAATGCTGCCACTTTATCAAGTCTCTTAGAGGTCTGGCAATTAAAACCAATCCAAAGCAGCAATTGTGTGGTGGCATTTTGACTCCCACCCATCCCCTAATGAGCGAGTACTGCCACACTGACCAAGATTCTGGACACATAAATTTGTTTACTATCCCCCTCTCTCTCTCTCTCTCCATCACCCTCTCTCTCTGTGCTATTTGCTGCATGAAATAATAAAGTACTCTTTCTGATTATTACCACAAACTTCTTCATCAACTTCAACCTCAACTGAGGTTTATGGTGCTTATGGTCCGAAAGAAATATGAATATGATGATGGCGGGGGAGGGACAAACAAAACAAATGAAACTTTAACAGTGGCTAAATGTGCTGCTTCCCCCTTCCCCTTTCGCCTTGTCCAGCCACCACAAATCCCAAATATAGTTTTATGATTACAACAACTATTAGTAGTTGGATTTGTTGTTGTTGTTTCGTTTTCTTGGCAATTATTTGTGAACCTTGACCAATTGTTAAATAAGTTTATGTTCGTTTGAAATCCATTAAAGTTGAGTTAAGTAAGTAAATTGAATTGTGGGGATAATCAAGAAAAAATATGCTAGAATCATATTGCTGGGATTACAAGTGATATTGATACGCTTGAAATAGCAGGCAGGACTCATTTTTTTAGAAAAAATCGAAAACATTAGTAATAAGTAAACGATTGTACTCGACTAAATAATAATATAGGCTCAAAGGGCACCACTCAGTGGTCTGACATTTATTAAGTCCTGAGACCTTCACAAAAAACAATTCAATATCGAGTATCCTGAAATAGCTCCAATTCCTATTCCTAGTTCTGCTAGTTTCTGGTCGACTTTAAAAATTCTTCAAAAGCTATGAAGTGATCTGCTGCTACTCTCGATATTTTCAAAGGTCACCGCTCAGTGGTCTGACATTTATTAAGTCCAGAGTCCTTTATAAAAATAACATTCAATATAGAATATCTTACAAAAGCTCTAATTCCGATTATATTTCTGCCAATCTCTGGACGACTTTTAGGGCCGTTCAAAGGATATGAAAAGATCCGATCCTACTTTCGATATGTTCAAAGGAGTTTGGCTCAACAAATTGATTTTTTTCAATTTGGTGTCCAATTTTTTTCCCTTACCCAGTCTAATGTAAAATAATGGCACTGTCGCCCGATCAATTGCAGTAACACAAAACCGCAATTGCAGTTAAACATTTTTCCCCCAGTTCATTAGCTTTAAAAGCCACATGACCTCCTCAATTTTTCCCCAGGATAACCATGCAATGAGTCGATTGTCGATTCATTAAATTAGTTTTTATTTAAGAATTACACACATGCCTGGCCCGTACACGTGTGTGCAAATGCCATTGTCGTTGTAAGTAAAGCCCCTCCACCCCCTTCCCATCCACAACCTGAAGAAGCTACTTAAAATGAGAAATTCTATGCTTAACATCACCTACTTGTGGCAAAGTACTTGCAATTTTTAATTCAATGGCAATACATCTGAAATATGCCAACATCTTTTATTATTACATAGTTGTTGCCGCCGAGCAAGCAGGCTGGCAGTCAGGCAGGTCTCTGACAGGATGGGGACTAGGGCAGGTTCGGGATACAAACATGTGGTCTCTAGGCTATGGCCATGAGTAGTGGTGGCATGGTCTTATGGAGGAATGTGTGGCTGGTGCATTGCATCGGAATATGTGGCACAAGTTCACATCCCTGTTCCCTTCGTCGCCCCTTCCGTACTCCTTCAACAGCTTACAACTACGTACAATGCTCAATAATTTCATATGAATCTATGCAAGAATTTGTATTTTTTTTTGTTTCTACGTTTGAATTTTATGTGGGAGCTAGAAACCGAGTAAACATCAGGCAATCTCGTAACGAGGGGTCAAAACACTAATTCCAAAATTTCTGGAGATATAGAACAATTAAAATCTGAATACTGATTAATAAAAGAAAGACCAAATGATATTAGTAAATCGATTCCGATAATGAAACTTGATTCTGTTTGATAAAAAAATTAAATATTATTTGAAATACATACATATACTGGATCTTTTGGGCCTCAGATGAAGACAAAATTGAGCTGCAGCTTTTACAAAGCGGACCATTTCTGATGTGACAAGACTTCGGAAACAACACTGACAGAGATAGAAAAGAATTAATTGTTTAAATAAATATTTTTTATGCGAATTAATCATATTCTATCATTTGAGTTTATTTACATGAAGTCCTCTTTCCAAAATGTATAAACTGTATATAAGATATGCAGATAGGCAGGTAAGAACTATCAAAGACAAAGGTTTTTGAAATACAAGCAAATATATGCAAATCTTACTGCTAATATTAATTTATCGCTCTAAAAGGGGGGGGGGTAAAATGGGACATAAAGGGATAAACATCGAACCTTCGTCCTGACTAAACGGCAATAGCTAGAAATATAAAATCCGGTGTGTTCCTTGCAATGACCATGCAGACGAGCTACAAACAGGGATTTTTCGAAATTTGTACTTTTAAGGGAGGAAAGAGACAAAAAGGGATAAAAATGGTACCAATTTAAGAAATGCAGCTAGAATCGTGAAAATCGGCATGTACATTTCTCTGACAACGTAGACTTGCAATATAAATAGATTTTTCGAAATTTGTACTTTTGGGGAGTGCGCTGTACAAAAAGGGATAAAAATGGTACCAACTAAAGTATTACAGCTAGAATCGTGAAATTTGGTATGCAAATTCCTCTGAACATATATAAAAATTGGAATTTTCGAAATTTGTACTTTTAAGGGGAGAGTGGTAAAAAGGGATAAAAATGGTACCAATTTAAGTATTGCAGCTATATTCGTGAAAATCGGTATCTACATTTCTCTGACTGCGTAGACCTGCAATATGAATGGATTTTTTCGAAATTTGTACTTATAAGGGGTGAGCGGGATAAAAATGGTACCAACTAACGTTTTACAGCTAGAATCGTGAAATGTGGTATCTAAATTCCTCTGACCATATAGAAGCACAGTAAAATTGGATTTTTCGAAATTTGTACTTTTAGGAAGTGTGTTGGACAAAAAGGGATAAAAGTTGTACCAATTTAAGTATTGCAGCTATATTCGTGAAATTTGGTATGTAAATTCCTCTGACCATATAGAAGCGAAGTAAAATTTGATGTTTCGAAATTTGCACTTTTAAGGGGCGAACAGGAAAAAAGGGATAAAAATGGTACCAATTTAAGTATTGCAGCTATATTCGTGAAAATAGGTATCTACATTTCTTCTCTGACTACGTAGACCTGCAATATAAATGGATTTTTTCGAAATTTGTACTTATAAGGGGCGAGCAGGACAAAAAGGGATAAAAATGGTACCAACTAAGGTATTACAGCTAGAATCGTGAAATTTGGTATTTAAATTCCTCTGACCATATAGAAGCACAGTAAAATTGGATTTTTCGAAATTTCTACTTTTAGGAAGTGTGTTGGACAAAAAGGGATAAAAGTTGTACCAATTTAAGTATTGCAGCTATATTCGTGAAATTTGGTATGTAAATTCCTCTGACCATATAAAAGCGAAGTAAAATTGGATTTTTCGAAATTTGCACTTTTGAGGGACGCACCTAGAATAATGAAATTCGGCGTATACATTATGATTGCGTTGACACGTAAAATAAACGTATTTTTCGAAATTCGTACTTTTTGGGGTTAAAATGGAAAAAGGGGATAAAAATAGTACCAACCAAATGACCGCAGTATACTCCGAATTTCATGACTTTAGATTCGGAGTATACATTCCCCTGACTGAGTAGACACAAAAAATAAAATGTTTTTTCCAAATTCGTAATTTCAAGTGATACAATGGGTATAGAGGGATAAAAATAGTACCAACTAAACGACTGCAGCTAGAATGATAAAATTCGGTGTGAACATCCCTCTAATTGCTTAGACACGGAAAATAAAGGGATTTTAGAAAGTCGTACTATTAAAGGGGTAAAATAGGAATAAGGGGAATTCTCCTCTGACTACATAGACACGCGAACTAAAAGATTTTTTCAAATTCGTTCTTTTTACTTTTACGTAAAAATTGGTTGAATAATGAAGTTGGTTATTTTGCTCATGTACGTGAGATAATGGATTTTCAAAATTTGTACTTTTGGAATTAAAATAGAATGGAAATACAACCAACTGTAGCACCCACAATCTACCAATATTTATGGTATTTAAGCTTTTTGAAAATATAAATATAAGAATATTTATTTTTTGAATTGACTTGAAGTATTATTTCGATATGTAAACGTATTGGCAGCATTGCCTTAAAATCGTGGTTTGAAATAATTAAAATATTATATTTAATTATAAAATTATTTTTTCAATATTTGTATTTGTTTTGGTTTGTCTATATTAAAATAATTTATATTTGCTGTTATATTACTGCACTTCTTCGAAAACCGACAACCTCTGTGGAATGCAATGGTATAAAAAGTTTGGCCCGGCCGAACTTAACGCCATTTTTACTTGTTTTTATTTCAAAATATTAAAAATAATACTTTTTATTAATTGAATTTATTTCTGGCAGAGTTTTATCTTTACTTACATAGTTAATTTAAATACGTCCTATCAATTTAACGCATCATAATCCATTTAGTAATGTAGATCCATGAATTGTTTTTGTGAACGAGAATGAGAATCTCTTTTTGTCGTTGATCTGTCCCCAGTATTCCCGCAACTTTTGCCATACCACACGCATGTGTGCCTGTGTATGATGTATGTAATACTTAGTATTATATGCATATGTGGAGTAAACATTATATATGAGGTACCCATGATTCCATAAGTATATATTTATATATACTCAACGCTGTATATCCGACTATGGGTGTGCGTGTGTGTGAAGATATGTATGTATGTGTGTATGCCACCCTCCAGTAATGCCTTAAACAATGCAACATTCTTTACTTTCTTCATTTCTTGGATATTGCAAAATCTTAGGCTACGTTGCCGTTGTCGTTCCCGTTGCTGGTGCGGCTCGTGTGAGGGCACCAGCTCTTGCTGCTGCCGTTGCCGTTGCTGCTGTGGTTATTGTTGCTGTTGTCAATGTAAACAGTGCTGGCGGTAAAGTACACATGCACTGGCATATATGTATATCATATACACACACATCCGTATGTAGTGCGGATAAAATATCACATCTTCAGGAGTAAAGCTCATGCAATTCAAATTGTCCTCTTGTATGCCGGGACGTTCGAGTGGTTGCTCGTGTGAGTGTGTGTGTTGTGTAAACATAAACACTCACACACACACACCCGATCAACCTTTTTTCCTCTGTTCAGTCTTCCAGTGGCGCCTTGAAGAACAGCAACTGACTGGCAAGAAAGCATCTATAAAACATATCTACGAACGAATAGAAGAGAAAAAAAGCAACAACCTGGAGTACGGCTCAATTTTGAATTTATGGTCTACATTAACATGTGTTCAAACTAATCGTAGGGTGTTATTGTGAAAATAGAAAGTATGAAAAGCTACACACACTCATACACACGCACATAGTCATTCCAGTGTGTGAACGTTTGTCTTTCTGGTAAAAGTGAGGCTTGAAGGTGCATACTTTTAGGTGCCAAAAATAAAACGGGGTTATCGATGTGTTTTGCCAACCTGCACAGTGCACAGTAGGGTGAGTTTTTTCAAAATTTAAAATCGGCTCTACGCAAATCAATAAAAATTTTTTTATTGATTTTACAATAGAAATGGGAAAAAATATAAAAAATACGAAATTAATCGGTTTACGCCTGAATAATGTTGAGAAATATGTTTCAGCTTTAGTCAAGTCTGGGCACCCTACAATCTACTCTGGTATTCCACGACTCTAAAACCTTATTTGAGAGCCACAAACTTTTTTTATACCCTCCACCACCAGGATGGGAGTGTACTAACTTTGTCATTCCGTTTTAACACCTTGAAGTATCGACCTGCGATCCTATAAAGTATATATATTCTTGACCGTCATAAAATTGTAAGACTATAAGGTCCGTTCGCCCATCTGTCTGTCCGTCTGTTGAAAGCACGCTAGCATCTAAACGAAAGGAGCTATGACGTCCAAACTTTCCATAAATGCGTCTTATAGTCGTAGATCCGTTGGGATTGAAACGGGGCGAAATCGGCCTAAAGGGAACAACTTTTCTCTCATAAGGACTAAAAATACCCCTAATAACCCCCAATAGTTTGGAGTAGTTAAGCATATTTTTTCAATATGTCTGCTTGTACTTACCTGATATTTGGTATGCGCATTCCCCCTATAACAAAAACGTTCACCATAAAGTGATTTTTATTCGTAGGGGGTGAAATTGCACAAAAAAGGGATAAAAATGGTACATATTAAACGACAACAGCTAGAAACACGAAATTCAGCGTTGTAGTATACGATTAGGTATTGACATGTTTTCATTAAATTTTAATTTAATTTAATTTTTTAAATCGACGGTGATATGGTAACTCCAATTTTAATGAACTAACTTCGAAATCAACAGGGTATCTAATGTTACCAAACATACCTGTTTTTACAAACTTCTACTTGTTATTCGAAACCCAGTTCGACTCGCGACAGAACCTGTCATAGTGAGTTAGGAACGACTTAACTTCCTTTTTCGTCAGCATCTCGATAAGTGAGCACGCATAAATATTAAGTGCAAGAAAAATAGTTTTATTCAGTCATAAAGACTGAAGGTATTTTATTAACAAAATCGCGATATATTGTTATATCAGAAGGCAATTACGTTTCATCACCACATTGTGAGAGTCGTAATCATTGTGATAGTCCTAAAAAGTGTCGATCTTCGCCTGGAACTGGCCACAAATTCCCAATTAAAATAATAAGGCGGACAGTGTCCACGTGGAGGCGATAATCCATCACAAGTAATAATATCGGTACAGCCACACCAGAAGAAAATAGTCTGGAAAAACGCCAACATCTTGCTTGCTCCGCACAAAAGAAGGATCGGTGTAACTTTGACGTCAATATTGTGGACCTCAATTCTAATGGGATAAGTTAAAAATTATATATTGTTCCCTTAATTTTTATAACCGCAATGATCGCACGGTAAATTCGAAATTTTGAGCTTAAAATTCCATAAATATGCATAAAGGCAAAAGTCTCCTCAATTTAAGTATTTAATTCTTGTCATAAAATTCTAATTTTCTAAAGTTAAGTCTAACATTTGCTAAAAAATGTTCTAAAGTTAAATGTAAAATTTGCTAATATTCCTATAAAAGTTTTCTAAAGCTAAGTTTAAATTTCTTTAAAACCATGATAAATTCCTAATCCTGTTTGCAATTCATCAAATTTTCACTCTGAATTTTGTACATATGTTTTTTCGAATTCCAAAATTTTAAATTTTTGTTTTGAATATCACATAGCAATAAGTAAATTTATTTCGTACGCTAAAAGTTAGTTTAAAATTTCATAATGAAAGTGCATATCATTCTTTTAAAAGTATTAATTACCGTACGTAAAACCAAAACTAACTAAACAAATTATCAACAGATTAAAATTAAAACAACAAGACCGAATAGAAGAGATTTTTTTCTCGAGTGTAACTATTCTATTGTTACAGCATCATGATCACAAAAAAAATTCACATAAAAAACAAACATCATTAGCTAACCACACTGCGCATTGAACATCATTATTATGTATTATACCAGTTACAACAAACATCATTGCATCGCTACGATCATTAGCACTTGAACATATGCATCGAACTTGCTGGAGGCCTTCATCAAACTTCGACACACGCACAAACAACAAACATATTTGGTGAGTACTACTGATCATTTAGTTAAAAGAAAAAACACACACAAAAAACAAGTGATAATAGAAATTTGAGCTGTATGACTATTTGATTGATTTTGGTGTAGCTTTTTCGCGTTTATTTGCTTACGTATTTATCTCGAGTATTTATTTTATCGCGATTAGAACAAAATATGTTATTTTTTTCTGTTAAATGTAGAAGCGAACACGATCGCAAATTAAATCATTTTTCAAAGCGTAATATGAAGTGCACTTTCATAGAATGTTTATGAGGTTCGTCAAAAAGTTCATTTTATAAGTTTTTTTTTCTAAAATAAGTTTCTAAATAATGATTTGAATAAATGGTTTATATGTTTCAAATATGAATTGATAGATAAAACGAAGTGTTTTCTTGTAGGCATGTAGTAATGTTGGATTAGGATTCGGTATTCGGGGTCCTGTAATAAAATAGGTGCGCAATCAGAACATTGGTTTGGGTATAAAGGCACCCGTCTCTCATGACATCAGAGAGATATTATTAGAATTGAATGTTAGATTTATTCATTCGGTGACTACAATCGGGTATTGTTTCAGGTAGTCATTAGGTCCTCGTAGATCCATAGTTTTTTCCATTCATACAAAATAGGGAGTCTATAATAATTTTTGTAATTAACTTCATATTTGTCAGAAAAGGACGAGAACCCCCCACCCGACTGAAGCTAGTTATTAATGGCTCCCGTAGTCCTCTTTCTGAGCAAATACGAATGGTATCACCACCCTACCATCGGCAATAACCGTTCGGGTTGACAATGACATCGTCAACGTAAACTTCATACATATATAGTGGAGAAATGCCTATTCAGAGACAATTTACAGCGTGTACATTCCTCTAATTGGCTAGATACATAATATAAAAATATTATTTCCAAATTCGTACTTTTAAGGGGTAAAATGGGAAAAGAGGGATGAAAATGGTACCAACCAAACGGCTACACCCTAAAATAATGAAATTCAGTGTATACATTCCTCTAATTGCGTAGACACGTAAAATAAAAGGATTTTTTGGGGTTCAAATGGAAGAAGGGGATAAAAATAGTACCAACCAAATGACCGCAGCTAGAGTCATGAAATTCGATGTATACATTCCTCTAACTGCGAAGATACGAAAAATAAAAGGATTTTACCAAAAACGTACTTTCGAGGGACACAATAGGTACATAGGGATAAAAAATAGTACCAACTAAACGACTGCAGCTAGAATGATGAAGTTCGGTGTGTACAGCCTTCTAAAATAAAGACATTTTAGAAAGTCGTTCTCTTAAGAGGTGTAAAATAGGAAAAAAGGGATAAAGATGATACCAACCAAATGGCCGCAGCTAGAATCATAGAATTCGGTGTATATATTCCTCTGACGGCACAGACACGCAAAATAAAACGATGATTCCAAATTCGTTCTCTTACGACAAAAATTGGTTGAATCATGAAGTTAGGTTATTTTGCACTATGTACGTGAGATAATGAATTTTCAAAATTTGTACTTTTTGAATTAAAATGGAATGGAAATAGAACCAACTGTAGCACCTACTAGCTAACAATATTTATGATACTTACGCTTTTTGAAAATATAAATATATTAATATTGATTTTTTGAATTGAAGAAGCCTTGCCTTATTAGCGTGGTTTGAAATAAAATATATATTTATTTATAAAATTATTTTTTCAATACTTGTATTTGTTTTGGTTTGGTTATATTAAAAAATATATATATTTTCCTGTAATATTACTGCACATCTACGAAAATCGACAGCCTCTGTGGAATGCAATCCATGGTGGAGGGTATATAATGTTCGACCGAAGTTAACGCCGTTTTTACTTGTTTTATATTGATTTTTTAACATCAGTAACTTTTTTATTTATGTAAAAGACAAAATTTGATGGAATTTAAAAAACTTTTTTTTATCGTATAGAAAACATTTAGGAAAGCCGTGATTCAAGAAGACACTTCTATAACTTGACGCCGAAGTCAGAAGTGATCAAAGTAGAAAATGCAGCAACGATATATCACCCGTTTCTATCGGACTATTAATGGAGACACATGAAACAAAAAATCAAATGCTCGGTGTGCGTGGCAAAAATAAATATAAATTTTTTCAATTCGTCTTCAAATTATATTTAATTCTAGGGGGTGACCGGCGCAACTTTATTTTTTTGCATGGGTCTAGTGTACCTCAATTATTTTAAGAGGTATCTGACACAAAAAATCATTCTTTTTGCCTAGGTTGGTTTAGTATTTTTTTAACGTTCTGATCTATTGGATTGCTTATAAAATTTAAAATAAACAAGGCCAACGACTGGTACAAATATGTTTCATTATTCAAAAGATATACACTTCTAAAACAAAATATTCAAAAAGTTTCTAATTTTTCGCTTGTAGTTTTTTCCTTTCTTCTATAGGTTATCATTTCTGTTATCTATATATATAAAAGAGTTGCGTTACTGACTGACTGACTTATCATTGACCAGCCCCCAGACCAAACGGCTGAAGCCAGGGACAAATAGGGATAAACATCGAACCTTCTTCCAGACTAAACGGCAGTAGCTAGAAACAACGACCATGCAGACGAGCTACAAACAGGGATTTTTCGAAATTTGTACTTTTAAGGGAGGAAAGAGACAAAAAGGGATAAAAATGGTACCAATTTAAGAATTGATGCTAGCATCGTGAAAATCAGTATTTACATTTCTCTGACAACGTAGACTTGCAATATAAATTGATTTTTCGAAATTTGTACTCATAAGGGGTGAGCGGGACAAAAAACGATAAAAATGGTACCAACTAAAGTATTGTAGCTAGAATCGTGAAATTCGGTACGTAAATTCCTCTGACCATGTAGAAGCGCGTTAAAATAGGATTTTTTTTAAAAATGTGTACTTTTAAGGGTTGCGAGGGATGAATATGGTACTAATTTAAGTATTGCAGCTATAGTCGCGAAATTTGGTGTGTAAATTCCTCTCACCACATAGAATCGGAATATAAATGCATTTTGTACTTTTAAGGTTTGCGCGGTATAAAAAGGGATAAAAATGGTACCAACTTTAGGATTACAGCTAGAATCATGAAATTTAGTATGTAAATTCCTCTGACCATGTAGAAGCGCAGTAAAATTGGATCTTTCGAAATTTGTACTTATAAGAGGTAAGCGTAATAATGGACAAAGAGGAATAATAATGGTACTAATTCAAGTATTGCAGCTATAGTCGTGAAATTTGGTGTGTTAATTCCTCTGACAACGTAGAAGCGCAAATACAAATGGATTTTTTCGAAATTTATACCTATAAGGTGTGAGCGGGACAAAAAGGGATAAAAATAGTACCAACTAAAATATTACTGCTATAGTCGTGAAATTTGGTGCGTGAATTCCTCTGACAACGTAGACTTGCAACATAAATTGATTTTTCGAAATTTGTACTTTTAAGGGAAGAGCGGGAAAAAAGGTATAAAAATGGTACCAACTTTAGGATTACAGCTAAAATCATTAAATTTAGTATGTAAATTCCTCTGACCATGTCGAAGCGCCATCAAAATGTATTATTTCTCGAATAAAAGGCTCTGCGGTTGTAATTTTTTGTTAAAAACTTGGTATAATATGATAAAAAATTTATATACGAAGGGAGTTCAGCTAAAACAGTGCACATCGACAAGCGCATTCCTTTGACTGTATATGAGTGCTATGTTTCCAATTTACTATTTTAGGAAAGAAAATCAAATAAATACTATCCTAAAACAGAGACGGATAAAACTAATAACAAATACCTGGCTTTTTCGCGTGCGAAGCAGCGGGTACTGCTAGTCTATCATAAAGAAGTCTTAATTTAGAAGTGTTTAATGCCCTTTTTGAATCATTTTGGCCAGCGGACCTTCACGGTAGGTCCACTCCAAAATTGTCAATGGTTGAATGCAAAACAAATTGTTATCAAGAACTCTTAAATTGCAAAGCAACGTTTAGAAAATATTTGGTATATTTTTGCAGTAATATATGTTGACTATTATATCCAAAAAGTGTTTATTGGATTACAAAAAATTGTCCTTCTTGTTATTAGCTCCTTTTTTGCATTTGAAACCACTGTGGTCACCTTATGTGGCTCCATGTTGCAGATGTTGTTGTATCTGCTCTGGGTAAGGCTGACGTTGAAGTTGTTGATGTTGACGTTGTTGGTTGGACCGAAACTTGGGTTTTTGCAGTCACGATGATGACGATGATGATGTCGCCGCTGTTTATGCTTCATATGGTGGCCTGATGTCTGGTTGCAGTTGTCGTTGTTGTTGTTGCTGTTGCTGCTGCGTGTTTAAAGGTGTGGATAATAGGGTTTGTATGCTGTTCTTTGTGTAGTGTTAAAGAAAATATTTTTCTTATTTTAAGACATGATTTACAAACGATAATTTATGTCAAGGCATTTTAACAAGCAATCCTTGCAGTGATACAGACGGCAGGATGAGGAAGGGTGACCGTTAAAAATGTCAGCAGCAACATAATGTTGAACTTGTTTCGTTGGCTGACAATCTTAGGGGCACGGAGATCTTCTATAAAATGCAAATGCTTTTATTGTTACTTTTCAAGTGACTAGTTAAGAGGTTAATATGTTGTGTGCAAATTTTCGTACAAAGGAATCATTATTATTAGATTATTTATAGGGTGAATGAATTTTGGGATAAGTTTAAATATTTCATTTAAAGAACATAATATTCAATAAATTTACATCATAAATTTTAACTACATATTTATTGGACATATTCTCGATTTATTACTTATATTACTAATTGGCATTTGAAGATGAAGTCATTGCTAAAGCAAAGATGGAAAACTTTAAAGGGAACTTAACTTAATTTTAATCTAATTAATATGTGTGAAATTTCAAAGCCCTAGTTCGAGTCCCGTGAATCTTTGCCTTGTATGGTATGAATAAATTCCATTGAGTGGTGTAATCATTCGATTCGCTCAGGTTACCCGTTTCGACTTTCCAAGAGTCCAAATACCATGAAGTAGACTCTGAAATATTTATATTTATTTATTTAAAAAAAATCAACTCTTTCTATCAGCTCCTTGTCGTAGTCATTCTTTGATGACAGAACAAGATACTCGAATTTGTACGTAATTGCAACGGTCCTACCAACTTCGGCGGTCCAAAAAACAAACACTTCAGTCTTGCGTTGACTTCCACCATCCAACATCTAAGATAAAAAGATGCGTTTAATTTACAACCCTTTTGAAAAATACGAATTCACATTCTCTTTGTTTTCTTGCAAATGCCGGGTGGTTGCTTGGCTGGCTGGCTGGCTTTCATTTTCATTATAATCAAAATGTAAATATTCCAGTTAATTAAGTTAAAATCGCCCCTTTCATGCTAGTGTAAGGCACGCATTCACACATAGCCCCACCTGTAAAACATATGTGGTATATATGAATGTACTTAACAATATATAAGGGTGTACCGATAACACTCTGCTATGAAAAAGAATAAAGTAGTAGAAAGCTCTGAGAAGTAATATTATTTTTCTTGTAGGTATTGTCGAGTAAAACAAGAATCTGTATTTGAAATTTGTCAGATACTCCCAAAATGTTAAGTTATGTGTAAAAATCCGGGTTTTCGTACATTAACGACATTTTCCAGATTTTTAAGTCAGCAAACTCAGTTTTGCTACAAAAAAACTTTTGGAAAATATCCATTCCGTGAAAGAGGAGAAATAGAAATATCATAGATTGTTCTCAATATTTGATTGTTTTCAATATTTCGGCAAAAAATTAAAGGAATAGAGCTAGGTCCTTGAATTTTCCCACACACACATAAATCTACCAATAAAATAATAGACAATGCATTCATCAACTATCTATATATATAAAAGAATTGCGTTACTGACTGACTTATCATTGACCAGCCCCAGACCAAACGGCTGAAGCCAGGGTCATGAAATTTTCAGGGTAGTTCCCAAATATGACGTATTTTACGTACTTTTAGGGGGCCCAAAAAGGGATAAACATCGAACCTTCGTCCTGACTAAACGACAGTAGCTATAAACATGAAATTCAGTGAGTTCCTTGCAACGACCATGCAGACGAGCTACAAATAGGGATTTTTCGAAATTTGTACTTTTAAGGGGCGAGCGGGAAAAAAGGGATAAAAATGGTACCAACTAAAGTATTACAGCTAGAATAGTGAAATTTGGTATGTAAATTCCTCTGACCATATAGAAACGAAGTAAAGTTGGATTATTCGAAATTTATACTTTCTAGGGGGTGCGCGGGACAAAAAGGGATAAAAATGGTACCAACTAAAGTATTACAGCTAGAATAGTGAAATTTGGTATGTAAATTCCTCTGACCATATAGAAACGAAGTAAAAGTGGATTTTCGAAATTTGTACATTAAAGGGGCGAGCGGGACAAAAAGGGATAAAAATGGTACCAACTAAAATATTACAGCTAGAATAGTGAAATTTGGTATGTAAATTCCTCTGACCATATAGAAACGAAGTAAAAGTGGATTTTCGAAATTTGTACATTAAAGGGGCGAGCGGGACAAAAAGGGATAAAAATGGTACCAACTAAAGTATTACAGCTAGAATCGCGAAATTTGGTATGTAAATTCCTCTGATCATTTAGAAGCGCAGTAAAATTGGATTATTCTAAATTTATACTTTCTAGGGGGTGCGCGGGAAAAAAAGGGATAAAAATGGTACCAACTAAAGTATTACAGTTAGAATCGTGAAATTTGGTATGTAAACTCCTCTGACCATATAGAAGCGCAGTAAAATTGGATTTTTCGAAAATTGTACTTTTAATGGGCGTGCGGGACAAAAGGGGATAAAAATGGTACCAACTAAAGTATTACAGCTAGAATCATGAAATTTTGTATGTAAATTCCTCTGACCATATAGAAACGAAGTAAAATTAGATTTTTCGCAATTTGTACTTTCTACGGGGTGCGCGGCAAAAAAGGGATTAAAGTTGTATCAATTTAAGTATTTCAGCTATAGTCGTGAAATTTGGTATGTAAATTCCTCTGACAACGTAGAAGTGCAAATCTAAATAAATTTTTTGAAATTTGTCCTTATTATGGGTTTGCGGGACAAAAAGGGATACAAATTGAACCAACTAAATTATTGTAGTTAGAATCGTGAAATTCGGCGTGTACATTTCTCCGACCATGTAGGCGCGCGACCTAAATGGATTTTTCGAAATTTGTACAATTAAGGGATGAGAGGGTCAGAAAGGTATAAAAATGGTACCAACTAAAGTATTACAGCTAGAATCGTGAAATTTGGTATGTAAATTCCTCTGACCATGTAGAAGCGCAGTATCATTAGATTATTTGAAATTTGTACTTTTAAGGGGGTAGGCGGGACAAAAAGTGTTCCAATTTAAGAATTGCAGCTATAGTCGGGAAATTTGGAGTGTAAACTGTGTGTAAAGCGCAATCTAAATGGATTTTTTCGCAATTTTCTTATAGGTGGTGAGCAACAAGGGATAAAAATAGTACCAACTAAAGTATTGGAGCTATAGTCGTGAAATGTGGTGTGTAAGTTCCTCTGACAACGAGAAGAGCATATCTAAACGAATTTTTCGAATTTTGTACTTATAAACAATGAGCGGGATAAAAATAGTACCAACTAAAATATTTCAGCTATAGTCGTGAAATTTTGTGTTTAAATTTCTCTGACAACGTAGGCTTGCAACATAAATGGATTTCTCGAAATATGTACTTTTAAGGGGCGAGCGGGACAAAAAGGGTACCAACTTTAGTATTGATATTTCAAAATTTGTTTTTAAAAGGGGGATACGGGACAACAAGGAATAAAATTGCTACCAAATAAAGTACATATTTTTAGGGGAAGAAAGACACATGTTACCTATAGTGATTTTTCAAAATGTGTACTTTTTGGGAAAGAAATGCAAAAAGTTATATATTATATTATAAACTGGCTGGCTGAATCTAGAAACATGAGATCGAGGATATAAATGGTTGTAATATTTTGTTCAAAACTTGGTAGAAAATTATAAAAATTTTAGTTTTTTCGTTTGTATTTTTTTGGTCTGTAATCAATATTTGATTTGAACTGGGAATATAGATGCAAAATGGTCTTGAGCCAGGACAATATCCCAGTTCAAATCAAATATTGATTACAGACCAAAAAAAATACAAACGAAAAAACTAAAACAAATGAGCGTTGGCACGGCAGAAGTATTGCTGGGTAACTATACCTGCATATACACATACTTACATATGCAACTCAATGAGATGCTTGTAAGATGGCATGTGTGCTTTATTACTTGGTGCGATTTTTTAAACGCAAATTCGGCAAGTGAGTTGTGATTCTCGTTCGTTTGTGAGAATCATCTCCTTATAGAGGCCGGGTTTGATGTTGAAAAGTCGCTGCGAAGCCACTTGAAAAGACTTTTGACATGGTCGAAATCATGATCGTGGTAGTCTGCAGCCAAGTAATAAATGTCACCATGCCATTTGTAAATAAATTTGCATTCTATTAAATATAGATGCAAAATGGTCGTGAGCCAGGACAATATCCCAGTTCAAATCAATTATAAAAATTATACATACGAAGTAGTTCAGCTAAAATAGTGCATATCGACAAGCACATTCCTTTGACTGTGTGTCAGTGGTAGCTAACAGGAGGTTTCCAAATTACTATTTTAGATTTATCTATATCCACCAAAAGAAAATTAAATAATATATATATATATATATATATATATATATATATATATATATATATTTATATATATATATATATATATATATATATATATATATATATATATATATATATATATATATATATAATATTTTAGCACGATATCGCCAAAACCTTTTAGAATATATTTAAATGGGATGGATGGAAACTTGGCAAAGTAGATCTGGGGACTTATTGATTCACAAAAGCGACATTTTTCATTATACACTCCACGAGAGTGTTATGTCTTTGTGCATTTGTTTGCAACACCCAAAAGGAAGCGAGATAGACCCATTGTTAATTATACCGATCGACTTAGAATCACTTATTGAATCGATTTAGCAATGTCTGTCTGTCCGTCTGTCCATCTATTGTTGTAATAAAAGTACAGGTCGCAATTATAGTCCGATAGTAACAAAAATTGACACGAGTTAGTTTTGTGGTCCACGGACGAACCCTATTTAATTTAAAGGAAATCGGTTCAGATGTAGATATAGATTTGACTTTTTCAGCTCTAGAAACCACAAATTTACTCGATTTGCTTCAAATTTGGCACAGTACTTTATAATTAAACTGAAAATATCTACGGTGAATTTGGGCCAGATCGGTTCAGATTTAGATATAGCTCTAATACAAATTTCATTCTCCATTTAACCTTTTGCGCTCTAGAGATGACCAATTTTAACCAATATTCTTCAAATTTGGCACAGTACCTTATAATTCAACTGGAAACATCTGCGGTAAAAATTAGTCAAATCGGTTCAGATTTAGATATAGCTCCCATACAAAATTTTGCTCCCAATTTGACTTTTCCGCTCTAGAAAACCACATACTTTATCAAATTGTTTTCAAATTTGACAAAATATCTTATATTTAAACTAGAAACACCTGTGTTGAAAATAGGTCAGATCGGTTCAGTTTTAGATATAGCTCACAAACAAATTTTGCTTCCAATTTGACTTTTTCTGATTTGTAAATCATATATTTTAAAGAGATCTTATTCAAATTTGGCAAAATATGTTATGTTTCCACTAGAAACACCCATGGTGAAAATGGGTCAGATCGGTTCAGATTTATATATAGCTCCCATACAAATTTCTCTCCCGGCTTGACTTTTTCCGCCTCAGAAAAAATCGTGATTTTTTAAATAGATCTATGTCAACATAAGTTCTACGTGTATCCATAGACCGTTTGGATATATACACGGACTGTACCGTTAAAGGGCTGTACACCATCTTTATCTCTTTTTGTGCCGCTCACCCTTAAAAGTACAAATTTCGAATATTACTGCGCTTCTAAATGGTCAGAGGAATTTAAATACCAAATTTCACGATTCTAGCTGTAATACTTTAGTTGGTACCATTTTTATCCCTTTTTGTCCCGCTCGCCCCTTTAAAGTACAAATTTCGAAAAATTCCATTTATGTTGCATGTCTACGTTGTCAGAGAAATTTAAATACCGATTTTCACGAATATAGCAGCAATACTTAAATTGGTACCATTTTTATCAATTTTTGTCTATTTCCTCCCTTAAAAGTTCAAATTTCGAAAAATCCCTATTTGTAGCTTGTCTGCATGGTCAGTGCAAGGAACATACGGAATTTCATATTTCTTGCTTAATGCCGTTTAGTCAGGACGAAGGTTCCTTGTCCCATGTTACGCCCTATAAGTACGAATTTCGTAAAACCCTCTCTTAGTCGACGTCTACGTCATATTTGGAAACTAATCTGGAAATTTCATGACCCTGGCTTCAGCCGATTGGTCTGGGGATTGGTCAATGATAAGTCGGTCAGACAGTAACGCAACTCTTTTATATAGGGTCCGCCAAATAACTTTTTTTTGAAAATGATATAAAACAAGTAAGGAAAGGCTAAAGTCGGGCGGGGCCGACTATATAATACCCTACACCACTCCCTGTGTATATACCTCGCTTTGATTACTAAACCCAGGTATTTCATGGGAGCAATTTTATGTAGTTCATACAAATTATATTCATATAATTTATAAGCTAAAAATTCATCTTTAGTCAAATTTAACGAATATGGTAATTGATCCAATTGTCCGACAGACAAATACAAATTATACAGTAGTATACCAAAGTTATACCAAAGTATGGACATATGGGCATCACCCAAACAATTCTCATTGAAATTCAATTCGGTAAAAAAGTGAAATCGGGAAGGATTTTTGCATCCTGTAAATGTATGTGTTTGACAAAAAATGTTAAATCGGAAAGGACATTTGTATGGGGGTATATTGAAACCTGGAACGATGTGACCCGCATTCACCATGTCTGTTTATTGGTGAAATACAATATGTAAAATTTGGCCAAAATCGGTTAAACATTTGGGAGCAACATTTGTATGAGGGCTATATCTAAATCTGAACCGATCTTACCCAATTTTTGCATACGTGTTTCTAGTTTGATTATAAGATGTTCTGCAAAATTTAAAGAGAATCGGGTACAATATGTCGTTTCTAGGGCGGAAAATGTCAAATCGGGAGCGACATTTGTATGGGGGCTATATCTAAATCTGAACCGATCTTACCCAATTTCTGCATAGGTGTTTCCAGTTGGATTATAAGATGTTGTGCCAATTTTAAAGAAAATCGGCTACAATATGTGGTTTCTAAAGCGGAAAAAGTGAAATCGGTAGCGACATTTATATGGGGACTATATCTATATCTGAACCGATCTTACCCAATTTCAGCATAGGTGTTTCCAGTTGGATTATAAGATGTTGTGCCAATTTTAAAGAAAATCGGCTACAATATGTGGTTTCTAAAGCGGAAAAAGTGAAATCGGTAGCGACATTTATATGGGGGCTATATCTATATCTGAACCGATATTACCCAATTTCAGCATAGGTGTTTCTAGTTGGATTATAAGATGTTGTGCCAATTTTAAAGAGAATCGGGTACAATATGTCGTTTCTAGAGCGGAAATTTCAAATCGGGAGTGACATTTGTATGGGGGCTATATCTATATCTGAACCGATCTTACCCAATTTCTGCATACGTGTTTTTAGTTGGATTCTAAGATGTTGTGCCAATTTTAAAGAGAATCGGGTACAATATGTCGTTTCTAGAGCGGAAATTTCAAATCGGTAGTGACATTTGTATGGGGGCTATATCTAAATCTGAACCGATCTTACCCAATTTTTGCATACGTGTTTCTAGTTTGATTATAAGATGTTCTGCAAAATTTAAAGAGAATCGGGTACAATATGTCGTTTCTAGGGCGGAAAATGTCAAATCGGGAGCGACATTTGTATGGGGGCTATATCTAAATCTGAACCGATCTTACCGAATTTCGGCATAGGTGTTTCTAGTTGGATTGTAAGATGTAGTGCCAATTATAAAGAAAATCGGGTACAATATGTGGATTTTAGAGCGGAAAATGTCAAATCGGGAGCGACATTTGTATGGGGGCTATATCTAAATCTGAACCGATCTTACCCAATTTTTGCATACGTGTTTCTAGTTGGATTATAAGATGTTCTGCAAAATTTAAAGAAAATCGGGTACAATATGTCGTTTCTAGAGCGGAAAATGTCAAATCGGGAGCGACATTTGTATGGGGGCTATATATAAATCTGAACCGATCTTACCCAATTTTTGCATACGTGTTTCTAGTTGGATTATAAGATGTTCTGCAAAATTTAAAGAAAACCGGGTACAATATGTCGTTTCTAGAACGGAAAATGTCAAATCGGGAGCGACATTTGTAGGGGGGCTATATCTAAATCTGAACCGATCTTACCCAATTTTTGCATACGTGTTTCTAGTTGGATTAAAAGATGTTGTGCCAATTTTAAAGAAAATCGGGTACAATATGTGGTTTCTAAAGCGGAGAAAGTGAAATAGGGAGCGACATTTGTATGGGGGCTATATCTAAATCTGAACCGATCTTACCCAATTTCGGCATAGGTGTTTCTAGGCAGATTATAAGATATTGTACCAAATTTAAAGAAAATCGGGTACAATATGTGGTTTCTAGAGCGGAAAATGTCAAATCGGGACCGACATTTGTATGGGGGCTATATCTAAATCTGAACCGATTTCCTCCAAATTCAATACCAATGGTCCTTGGCCAGAAAAAATAACTTCTGCCAAGTTTCATGACAATCGGACAACAATTGCGACCTGTAGAGTGCGAACAAGCTTAGATGGACAGCAGACGGACGGACGGACGGACGGACGGACAGACGGACAGACAGACATCGTTAAATCGACTCAGCTGGCGATTCTAAGCCGATCCGTATACTTAAAGGTGGGTCTAGCTCAATTATTTCTTGGTGTTACAAACATTTGGCGGAAAACTAACTTATAATACCCTAGACCACGAAGTGGTGTAGGGTATAAAAACTACTGAATATTTTCTCTCAATTTTTTTTTTATTTGAAAGTACAATCCTTCCGGTTAATAATGGAAAATAATTTCATTCAAATGTCTGCCTCGGGCACCCCACAAATAATAATCCAACGGTTGAATAGTAAAAAAAACGTTAGATGGCGGACCCTATATATATATAGATACCTAAAGAAAAACATTTTCAAGGGTAGATTAGTAATAAACCAAAATGACTCTTCATTACTTTTTATTTTTTTATAGCCTACTTTAGGGATTTGCTATTTTAGATGTTAAAATACTAATTAATCAGTGATCCTCTACAACTTCTTGCTACATTCAAATAAATTCTTTTAGAAAAAATCAGTTATGAAATTTTCAATTAATTTTCGCGGTACACGCTAATGCGGACATCCTTACATCAAATAAATTACAATTGTATCCTGTTTTTCTCACTCTTTCTCTACCCCTACTCAATTTCATAATATCAGCCAAAGTATCAACAAAAAAGTAGCAAAAAACATAAAAAACAAAAACATATGAATTTATTCAACACAGCCGCAGCTCATAATGTCATACGTTGTGTTTATGGACAAAGCAAAAATTAAACGCCCAACGCACAGCCCCAACAACTGAATGAACCCATTTTAATGCGAACCGCATGGAAGAGAAACAAACGCAAATGCACGCCAGAGAAATGCCAGAGCATTGTTTTGTGGCAACATTGTGTGGCACGAAGGGAAACCAAAGGAAACAAAAAAGCACTGCTGCCAACAAAAGAACGACAAGCGACACCTACAACTGAAAGGATCATAGGTGGGAAAAAACAAATACACGACATAGGGAAAGCCAGGCAACCAACCCCTTGGCAAGGTGGTGGTGCTGGTATAAGGTGACATTGCACCGTATTAAGTGGCAAAGTTTAGCCCGGGGGAATATTGACGGCATGCTTAACGTCCTCCCAACACCGAACACCGAGGAACGTTTGGTGTTGTTGCGAGGATTTTTGCAACAAGGATATTTGCGGTAGTGTTTTTGCACAGAGGATAACTGAAGAGATTTAAAGAGTGATTTTTTTGAGGTTAGGATTTTCATGCATTAGTATTTGACAGATCACGTGGGATTTCAGACATGGTGTCAAAGAGAAAGATGCTCAGTATGCTTTGACATTTCATCATGAATAGACTTACTAACGAGCAACGCTTGCAAATCATTGAATTTTATTATCAAAATGCGTGCTCTGTTAAGAAAGTTCAGAAAGAAAGAAATTGTGTTCAGCGACGAAGCTCATTTTTGGCTCAATGGGTACGTAAATAGGCAGAATTGTCGATTTTGGAGTGAATATCAGCCAGAAGCATTGCAAGAGCTACCAATGCATCCAGAAAAAGTCACAGTTTGGTGCGGTTTATGGGCTGGTGGCATCATTGGACCGTACTTCTTCAAAGATGATGCGAATCGTAACGTAACTGTGAATGGTGAGCGCTACCGTGAGATGATATCCAACTTTTTTTTGCCCAAAATGGAAGAACTGAACTTGGTTGACATGTGGTTTCAACAAGATGGCGCTACATGCCACACAGCTCGCGATCCTATGGCCATTTTGAGGGAAAACTTCGGAGAACAATTCATCTCAAGAAATGGACCGGTAAGTTGGCCACCAAGATCATGCGATTTGACGCCTTTAGACTATTTTTTGTGGGGCTACGTCAAGTCTAAAGTCTACAGAAATAAGCCAGCAACTATTCCAGCTTTGGAAGACAACATTTCCGAAGAAATTCGGGCTATTCCGGCCGAAATGCTCGAAAAAGTTGCCCAAAATTGGACTTTCCGAATGGACCACCTAAGACGCAGCCGCGGTCAACATTTAAATGAAATTATCTTCAAAAAGTAAATGTCATGGACCAATCTAACGTTTCAAATAAAGAACCGATGAGATTTTGCAAATTTTATGCGTTTTTTTTTAAAAAAATGTTATCAAGCTCTTAAAAAATCACCCTTTAGTTTCTTCAGAAACCAATAATACTGAAATAAAGCGAGAAAGCAGACAGCCAGAGATTATATCAGCTGTTCCCAGGCAACTGAAACAAGGGATTTTCATTTGACTGTTCTCAACTTGCATTTTTCTTAGTATGCATTTTTTCTTACAAAAAAAGAAAAAAATATATATATATTGATGCAATTGGAAAATTTCGTTTAAAGATTATATATAAGTGGGTCGCCTTTAACACAACATGTATCGAAAACTGGTGGAGATAGGATATAATTCGGTAACAAATATTCCATTTGTCCTAGGTCCGTATATAAATTGTATACGGCTATACATTTTTAGTGAATTACTTTTCCAGGATGCGGGCATACTAAGTTAGTCATTCCGTTTCTAAAACTTTGAACAAGTAAGGAAAGGCTAAAGTCGGGCGGGCCGACTATATGATACACTCCACTTTATATCCGAATACAATTCAACAAAAGCGAAAACGGGAAGAATTTTTTCGTTTCCTAATCATATGCTAATATGACCTGGTCCAATTTGTCAAATCGAAAAGAATATTTGTATCGTGGATATATCCAAATATGGAATGAAGTGACTAACTTTCACAATAAGTGCTTCCAGTTCAAATATAACGTGTTATGCTCACTTTCGGCGAAAATTCGTGGTTTCTGGACGGAAAAGTTCTATCCGTGAGCGAAATTAGTATGGGAGCTATATGTAAATCTGAACCGATCTGACCCATTTTGACCATGGGTGTTTCTAATTGAAATATAAGAGATTTTGAAAGATTTTTCTGCTGAAGACTTCAGCACAACCTTTGGTCTTAAACCAAAATAAATGACAACACATACAAAATAACAGACCAACAATACATACAAACAACAACAATACACACGAGGTACAGTGAAGAAGCGACATACCGTACAACAACAACCTTTACATTGTTGCGGGCGATGCGAGCACATGCATAACATTGAATTGGCAAAGTGAGATTTTTAGTGTGTCGACTTAGTTCGGTGGAATATTCTGTTTATCATCAGCGCTTCTCATTTGTCGTATGTGACCGCTGGTACTAATATGAACCCTTATTTAAGTCAAAGACATACATTCGTTGCGAAAGTTCTGACGAGATGGGGTAGCGCCCATCCAAACTGCGCAGTCAACTTTTATCTGCAACAATAAAGGTCTCACTTTGCCTTTTTCTAATTTTGGGTTCTGCTGAGGACTTCAGCACAACCTTTGGTCTTAAACCAAAATAAATGACAACACAGATTTCAAAAATACCTATTAAAATTTGTGGTTTATAGAGTGGAAAAAGTGAAATCGGGAGTGAAATTTGTGTGGGAGCTATATACAAATCTGAACCGATCTGACCTATTTTCACCATAGGTGTTCCTAGTTTAAATATAAGATGTTTTGCCAAATCTGAAGACAATCTGATACAATACGTGGTTTCTAAAGTGGAAAAAGTCAAATAGGGAGCGAAATTTGTATGGGAGCTATATGTAAATCTGAACCGATCTGACCCATTTTCACCATGGGTGTTTCTAGTTGAAATATAAGATATTTTGTAAAATTTGAAGAGGATCTGTTAAAACATGTGGTTTCTAGAGCAGGAAAAGTCAAATCGGCAGCGAAATTTTAATGGGAGCTATATATAAACCTGAATCGATCTGACCTATTTTCACCATAGGTGTTCCTAGTTTAAATATAAGATGTTTTGTCAAATCTGAAGACAATGTGATACAATATGTAGTTTCTAGAGCGGAAAAAGTCAAATCAGGAGCGAAATTTGTATGAAAGCTATATATAAATCTGAACCGATCTAACACATTTTTACCACAGATGTTTCTAGTTAAAATATAAGATGTTTTGCCAATTTTGAAGAAAATCTGTTGTAAAATGTGGTATCTAGAGTGAAAAGAGTCAAATCGGGAGTGAAATTCGTATGGGGGCTATATCTAAATCTGAACCGATTTTCTTCAAATTAAATAGCGTTCGTCCTTGTACCGAAAAACTTCGTTGTGCAAAGTTTCATTTGGTTCTGTCTACAATTGCGACCTGTATCGTGATTACAAGAATAGGTGGACAGACAGACGGACGGACAGACGAATAGAGATTCTAAGTCGATCGGTATAATTAACTATGGGTCCATCTCGCTTCCTTTTGGGTGTTACAAACAAATGCACAAAGACATAATACTATCGTGGAGTGTATAAAAAATCATGTTGCCACTATGAAGAAACCACAACAAATTACTATAATGGTCCAATAATTCGACCAAAAAGTTACTCCAAGACAATAATCACAATTTATATTTAAAGTGCTTTCAAGGGTCTATTATTTCAGAAAAAAATTGACAAAGATGCAGCACAAAGAAAAATTACACGGGAAAAACATAATGTGTAGGGGTATTATCAGGAGCGTTTAGCTCACAGATGACTTGATGGTAGAAACGAAATATTTTGCAAATCATCATTAAACAATCCAAACTTTATTTTCGAAATCGTTTCTCCATTTTATGGACCGCGACCCAGCCTAATGGACATATTATTATATATATTTAAAATCTTTTATAAAAGACAAATGAGCATTTTTAGAAAGATTAATAATTAAATTTATTTTTCTTAATTATTCATATTTTTTAATTTTGATTTTATAGAACAGAATGCCTCAGTACAAAAAAAAAAATAATTTTTAGGTTCCGTACAGAAAATTTTTGCTGCATAAATTGTTGTCCATAACTTCCTGGTGAATATTTTACAACAACTGAATATCTACGATATATCGCGAGATCTTCGTTATCTGGCGATGGTCTTTTGTTTATAAGTCAATGTAACTACTAGACTTTGGTATTCATTTAAACTCCCCCCGCTGTAGAACAGAGCTAAGCATTGCTTACCTGCTTAGGCCATTGTCATATCTCCATGCCATCGTAAATGCCCGAGCAAGGATACTTTCATATTCAGGCGATAGCGTACGCTGACAATTGTCATTGTTAACAACAAGACCATAACATTATTGTCTCGTGTTTCCCACCACGACTCCTTCCGCCCGCCATTTAAAAACAATAAAGAAAGCAGAGTACAACAAGCAAAAAACGAATTGTACAAATTCCAGAAGAAGACGAAGAAAAAACAATAATAAAACGTAAAACAAAGTGTGTCTATTTTCCACACCAACGCGTTCAAAAAATCAAACAGACAGGCTAACAACAAGCTCTTAAGAAAAAATAAAACGAAAAAAGCCTAAAAATCTACGACGGCAGCAAAAAGGTAACACATTTGAATGTGCCCTCAAAAAAAAAAGCAAAACGAAAATGTCAATATGGCAATGCTACTAAGCCATTGTTAAGGAGAAGTGTCTAATGTAACAAACAGGACGAAACAAAAGGAAACGAATCGAAAATAAAATGAAATAGATTGAGTGAAAAATGATAAGGAATGCCAAGCCGCCTGCCCCATCCAGATATTGGATTTAAATTGGCTTTCTCTCCCCCCCCCTTTCGTTCGAGCCAAAAACGACTGATTCAGACTGTCATCTAGGCAGCCTTTGTTGTCGTCCATTTGCTTTGGGAAAAATTATCATATTCTAATAGAACGTTGTCATGATGTTGGAACTAGATTACATTGTAAGCAGGGGATTGCCGCAGCAGATTGAAGCGATACGAATGCATGATGATGGAGAGAATTAGGCCAGTTGTGTGCAGTACTTTCAAATATTCATGGCCAATTGTATGTGTTGGTGTATCCCACCCAATCGATATTCAAATTTATGTTCACTTTGTACTTTGAGCCGAAATCATGACGAGACTTTGTGCCTGACTTTGAAACTTTGCCCGCTCAACGGTATTAATCATCCACAAATCCAGCTCACCACTTTATGTCTTATCACGAGAAGAATCACTCTAACTACTCCCACTAGTAGCAGTAGTACTTATAATAAGTACTTACTTTTCTTTTTGCCAAACTAATTAATTAAGCTTCATAATTTTTCTTCAGCGTTTTTATAATGCCGCACAAAACTCATGCAGAGCATAAACTTTGCGGGAAAAAGAAACTTTGAATATAAATTTTGTCGAATTTCCAGTGAAACAGCGAGAAACAGCCAGCGGAGGGATGAGAAAACACCGCTCAAGCTCAAGTATCAAGTGGCACCAAAACAAAATGAAAACAGGAATTTTGTGTGCCCTGTGCCTGGAACTCTTCAAACCGGCAAAGGACTCCGCAATACCACAGCTATCCACACCAGCGTGGACCGCAAACAGTGGCTGGCTAAGAAGTAGATCTCCTTAAAGTTCTTGAAATCGCGAAGCAGAAAAATGACTTGGTGGCGGTGTGGGTGGGGGAGGGGTGGATAGTAAAGATGGGATATGCCGCCACTGTGATGGCGTTGTCTGGCGGACAAGAGTTGTTATGCTGTGCGAAGAGTGAGTATCGTAAAGTTTAGTTTTATTGCCTATAAAATGGCATTAAATAACTGGAAAGAAGCCGCAACGGCAGACGTCGCACAGTGGTATAGTTTGAGACAAGTTGTGGATAAAGAATCGAAGGAAATTTCACCTGTATCTCTAAAAGAAGTACGTTATTCTACATTTATAGGCATGTTTTGTTCTTAAGAAATTTAATTTTTCTATTTAAAGTACGTCTTTTTAATTATTTTAAGATTTCAGAGAGGGCCATAACTTCTATATTTAGCAATAGATACTTTTTATACCTCAACCTCAGGATGGAGTGTATATTCAATTTGTCATTCCGTTTGCAACACCCTGAAATATTCATCGGAGAACCCAATAAGTAAATATTCTGGGTCGTTTTATTTTGTTCGTTTTATTTCGGTCTGTACTCAATATTTGATTTGAAGTGGGATATTGTCCTGGCTCAAGATCACTTTGCATCTATATTTTATAGAATGCAAATTTATTTAAAAACAAGTAAAAACGGCGTTAAGTTCGGCCAGGCCGAACTTTATATATCCTCCACCATGGATTGTATTCCACTGAGGTTACAGGAAAATAAAATTTTTTTAATATAGCCAAGCCAAAACAAATACAAATATTGAAAAAATAATTTTATAAATAAATATAATGTTTTAATTATTTCAAACCCTTATTTATTCCAAATCAAAAAATAAATATTCTAATATTTATATTTCCAAAAAGCTTAAATACCTAAATATTGGTAGATAGTGGGTGCTATATCCATTCTATTTTAATTCCAAAAGTACAAATTTTGAAAATCCATTATCAGACGTACATAGTGCAAAATAACCTAACTTCATGATTCAACCAATCTATGCAGTCAGTGGAATGTATACACAGAATTCCATGATTCCAGCTGCGCCCATTTGGTACCATTGGTTGGTACCATTTTTACCCCCTTGACGTTTCTACGCAATTAGAATTTCATCATTCTAGCTGTAATCGTACCATTGTATCCCTTGAAAGTACGAATTTCGAAAAATCCGTTTATTTTCCGAGTCTACGCAGTCAGAGGAATGTATACTCCGAATTTCATGACTCTAGCTGCGGTCATTTGATTGGTACTATTTTTATCCCTCCGTACCCTTTGTATCCCTTGAAAGTACGTATTTGGAAAAACATCTTTTATTTTGCATGTCAAAGGAATGTATACTCCGAATTTCATGACTCTGGCTGCGGTCATTTGATTGGTACTATTTCTATCCCCTTTTTTCATTTTAACCCCAAAAAGTACGAATTTCGAAAATTCTGTTTATTTTAAGTGTCTACGCAATCAGAGGAATGTATACACCGAATTTCATTATTCCAGGTGTAGCCGTTTGGTTGGTACCATTTTGATCCCTCTATTCCCATTTTACCCCTTAAAAGTGCGAATTTGGAAAAAATACTTTTATATTATGTATCTACTTAATTAGAGGAATGTACATTGTACACACCGAATTTCGTGTTTCTAGCTGTTGTCGTTTAATATGTACCATTTTTATCCCTTTTTTGCCCCATTTCACCCCCTACAAATAAGAATCACTTTATGGTGCACGTTTATGCTATAATGCGCATACCAAATATCAAGCAAATATCAAAAAAACATGCTTAAATACGCTAAATATTAGGGATTATTATGGGCATTTTTAGTCCTTGTGAGGGAAAATGTTTCCCTTTGGGCCGATTTCGCCCCGTTTCAATCCCAACCGATCTACGACTAGAAGACGCATTTATGGAAAATTTGAACGTTCTAGCTCCTTTCGTTTAGATGCTAGCGTGCTTTCAACAGACGGACAGACGGAAGGTCATGGCTAGATCGTCTTAGAATTTTATGACGATCAAGAATATATATATATTTTATAGGGTCTCAGGTCGATATTTCAGGTGTTACAAACGGAATGACAAAGTCTGTATACCCCCATCCTGGAGGTGGAGGGTATAATGATATGGTGACATTTATTACTTGATTGCACAATACAACTAAAGGGTGATTTTTTAAGAGCTTGATAACTTTTAAAAAAAAAAAACGCATAAAATTTGCAAAATCTCATCGGTTCTTTATTTGAAACGTTAGATTGGTCCATGACATTTACTTTTTGAATATAATTTCATTTAAATGTTGACCGCGGCTGCGTCTTAGGTGGTCCATCCGCTTAGTCCAATTTTGGCATTTCCACGTTTTTGAGTAACAGAGACCCAATTGGTGCGAACGGCGACGAATCGAAAATTGGTGGTCATCATTAACACTGGCCGATACAGCTGCGATATTTTCTTCAGTTCGCACTCTACGTAAGCGTGTTGGTGGTTTAATGTCCAATAATGTAAATTTGGTGCGAAATTTAGTCACAATAGCCCGAATAGCCGCTTCAGTGGGTCGATTAAACTGACCATAAAATGGAAGCGCGCAATGAACTTTCTTAACAGAGCACGCATTTTGATAATAAAATTCAATGATTTGCAAGCGTTGTTCGTTTGTAAGACGATTCATGATGAAATGTCAAAGCATACTGAGCATCTTTCTCTTTGACACCATGTCTGAAATCCCACGTGATCTGTCAAATACTAATGCATGAAAATCCTAACCTCAAAAAAATCACTCTTTATCATGATTTCTGGCCTGTGAAAGCTTTTGTCAGGTGGCTTCTCATCGACTTTGGGTAAAACTAGATCCATAAAAGACTAGCCATATGATTCTGCCTGTTGAAAGCTCGCTAACTTCCGAATGAAATGAGGGGTTAAAAGTTCCATGTATGTGTCTTATGGTTGCATATTATTTGGTATTGAAAATAGGCGAAATTGTATCAAAGGGAAAATATTTTCCTTAGCAGGGACTGAAAATACCCCGAAAATTTTTGTTTTTGAAAATGTCCACCTTATTTTCAAATTTATTACATACAGCCTGAAAACAAACCAAAAACTTGTTTTTGTAGAATTCATAATTGTATTGTTTGGGGTGAAATGGGACAAAAAGGGATGAAAATAGTATCAAGAAGCATGAAAATCTGGGAATTTTTAGAGTGAAATGGGAAAAAGGGATAAAATTGGTACCGACCAAAATGTGTCAAAAGGAGACAAAAATAGTACCAAATTCACTGTGTACATTAGGGCGTACCTCAAAAAAAAGTTCGCCGTACACCTTCGAATATGAAGTATTATTGAAAGGTAGTTTCAAAAATTTTTTTTTTGTGCCGAACGTAGGGGTCGCGCTTTTACATTTTTCTATATAACTTCTGCATTTATAAACGGATTTTAAAGTGTGATACATCGATGTTTTTGTCTCGACGAGGCCGATTTTTTTGTCTTTGAAGTCATTGAGCTCAAGCACCCCCTTCTGGTACTTACCCATCATATCTCAGTTGCTACTACCCTAATGTACCACTCTAATATCAGAAAATTAAAGCTCGCATAAAATCATGAAACTCTTCCTAAGGAAGTATGTCGATTTTCAAAAAAATCGGCCTCGTCGAGACAAAAACATCGATGTATCACACTTTAAAATCCGTTTATAATGCAGAAGTTATATAGAAAAATGTAAAAGCGCGACCCCTACGTTCGGCATAAAAAATAAAGAAAAAATTTTTGAAACTACCTTTCAATAATACTTCATATTCGAAGGTGTACGGCGAACTTTTTTTTTACTTGTAACCTGGTACGCTCTAGTGTACATTCCTCAGGCAGTGTAGACGCCTAATATGAGGAGATTTTTGGAAATTTGTATTTTTGAGAGAAATGGGGCGAAACGGGATAAAAATAGTACCAATCAAACGACAACTGCTAGAATGTAGATCCCTCTAATTGCCTAGACACGAAAAATAAACCGATTTTTCGCAATTCGTACTTTTAAGGTGGGAAATATAGGAAAAGGGATAAAATTGGTACCAAACAAAATGTTGCAATAAGGTTAAAAAAGTAAAGAGGGAAAAATTGGTGACAAATTCGGTGGGTACATTCCATTGGCAATGAAGACGGGCACCATGAATGAATTTATGGAAATATGTATTTCTAGCGAAAATGGGGCGAAAGGGGTTAAAAATGTACCAGTTAAGCGCCGATAGAATGCTGAAATTCGTTCGAAATTCGTAGTTTTATGGGGAAAATGTAGAAAAAGGGATAATACTGGTACAGAATATAAATAGAAAGGAGGAATACAAATTTGTACCAAATTCTGTGTGTACATTAGAGCGTACCAGGTTACAAGTAAAAAAAAAAAGTTCGCCGTACACCTTCGAATATGAAGTATTATTGAAAGGTAGTTTCAAAAAAATTTTTTTTATTTTTTTATGCCGAACGTAGGGGTCGCGCTTTTACATTTTTCTATATAACTTCTGCATTTATAAACGGATTTTAAAGTGTGATACATCGATGTTTTTGTCCGATTTTTTTGTCTTTGAAGTCATTGAGCTCAAACATGATTCATGATTTTATGCGAGCTTTAATTTTCGATTATTAGAGTGGTACATTAGGGTAGTAGCAACTGAGAAATGATGGGTAAGTACCAGAAGGGGGTGCTTGAGCTCAATGACTTCAAAGACAAAAAAATCGGCCTCGTCGAGACAAAAACATCGATGTATCACACTTTAAAATCCGTTTATAAATACAAGTTATATAGAAAAATGTAAAAGCGCGACCCCTACGTTCGGCATAAAAAAATAAAAATTTTTTTTTTGAAACTACCTTTCAATAATACTTCATATTCGAAGGTGTACGGCGAACTTTTTTTTTGAGGTACGCCCTAGTGTACATTCCTCTGACAGTATAGAGGGACAAAAATGGTATCAAATTAGTTGTGTATGGACGCGCAACATAAATAGATTTTTGGAAATTTGTTCTTATTGGCGAACAATAGTATTAATCAAACGACAACATGACAACTGGAAAGATGAAATTCTTTCTTTACATTCATTCAATTGGGTAGATACGTAAAATTTTCGAAATTCGTGCTTTTAACAATGGAACAAATGGGGAAAGTTGGCGAAGTCGGCTATGTAGGCAAATGTTTTCCCCTAACGACGACTGAAAATAACTCTAATATTTGGGACCATTTTTTGAAAATTACAGCCTTATATTTACTTTTATGTTTTAGGTTGTTTTTAGACCCATTTTTTCTTAATTAAATTTTTCTAAAAATTGTTATTTGTTTATTCGTTAAGATGACAGCTATACTAAGCAACAAAAAAAAATAAAATCATTGTGAACGAGACTTAAAAATTTATTTTTGTGTGTATTGTGGCATACTGATTCATAAAAGCTAGTATTTTTTACTAAAATACTATTTTTTAATAGAACGTACCTTTAATATTTATATTCTCAATATGGAAATATAGGTCCGATCGCACTCGCTTATATCTTAAATTAAAGGTACAAACAGAGTCAGTGGTTTAGGAACAATTTCCAAAATATTGATTTTTTTGACAAAAATTATTTATTGTTGGTACAAAAAACACCATAAAATAAGAAAATAATCAAAAAAATATTTTTTATATTTTTCAATAGTTAACATTCTAATATATGTAAAAATCTAAGGCTAAATTCCGATATAGACATTGTTTTCTTTGCTTGTTTCTTCCTTTGTTTTAGGTCCCGAACACAATTTTCGCGCAATGTCGCGCACTGTGCACCCATACAAGTCGCGTTGGTGTTGTGTTCATGTCTTGTTGCATGATGTTACAGCAACACCCCCACCCCACCAACTACACATTGTTGGCCAAAGCCAGCCAGCCAGCCAGCCAGCACAACAGATACACTCAACTGAACTTAACAAGTGGAAAATGTGTGCGAGCGCGAGCAAACATTGGAACGCACAAGCACACTCCCGCGCGAACACACACAGACGCACACACACACATACGAATAACAAAGGACAATCCTTAAAGCGGAAACGGAATTCCACATGAACGCACCTTTTTTGCCCGCAATATTATCCTTCCTCCACCTGCTAAGACGATGTAGCTGATAGCACGGCGGCTGATAGAGCATGAGCTGCACCAGCACCAGCCACAGCCACAGCTACAGCAGAACAACGGCGACCCCTCCACAATTTCCGTTCTATGTATTCTTCACAAGTGGTTAAAGCGCGTAATGGCTTTGAAAATGAAAGAAGCAAATAAAAAACCAAAAAACGAAAAAAAGACAAGTTAAATGAATGTCCTTTTTAGTTGATTGTATTACACCGAAAAAAGGTGGCCGAGCTACCAACCAACCAAGCGACCGACCGAGCTGTCCGGCATTATGTTGTAACAGTCTGCGGGTATTAAGTAAATTATGTGCATTCCTTTTGTTTTGTTCTGCTTTCACCTTTGTCGTGTGTAATAATGGAAATGAAAAGGACGCTCACATACTTAATCACATCAACGGGAAAGTAGTTAACGGAAAATGTAAGTTCACGGATGTCCATGAATGAATGTTTGGCAGATTTCTATGTTTTATATACTTTTCTATCCAAAAAAGGTCCTAGTGAGGACGAATTTTTTAGACAAATTTTCCATAATAACTACAAAATTTGAGATCTATTGTTCTGAATGTTCAAAATGTTCTTTTAAATCAACACGATGTTTAAAATTCCAATTTTCGTCGGTTCTTTTAATATTTGCACTATAATTTTGGAAGTAATAGACAAAGATAATAATCCGAGCTACAAATATTACCTTCACATAGAGACTGAGGTTTTGGAACAGTCGCAAACAAAATTGAGCAAAAATTTATTTATTTAAATAGTTTTCTTTGCTGGAAAAATAAAAAAATGTGATGTAAATATATACACTGGGATGGGTCATGAAAATAAATTGCTTCATTCAGCCCCCAAAAATGAAGAATTGACGTATTATTGGATGCCGTTTATGAGCTAAACACTCTTGAAAACACCTCTAAAAATCATGTATTTCCCGTGAATTTTTTTATGTTGCATTTTTATCAAATGTTTTTCCTGAATTAATAAACCCTTGGAAGCTCTTTAAATATAAATCTTTATTCTTGATTTAGAATATCTCATTGGTCGTATTATTGGATCTTTAGATAGATTTTTTGCGTTTTTTTAAGTGACAGCTAAAAACTAATATTTCATGGAAACAGTTTGTAACAGGTGTTATGAAAAATAAATAGAAGGACTCAGTACCTTTCGAATGATGCATAAATGATGAATAAATATGACGTCCCTGACGTCATTCGGGTGAAATAATTTAATACAGGAGATGGATTTTCTGAGCCAAAATGTTCAAACTCGTTTTAGAAAAATGAGCGCTGTGGCGTCAATTTCCTGCCGATGTTCATCATTTAGCCATCATTCGAAAGGGATTGACTGCAGCTATTTAAATATTATTAAATATCAACACCAAATACAAAAAAGTTTTCAGTTGTCACTATGAAAAAAACACAAAAAATACTATAAAGGTTCAATATTTCGACCAACAAGTTACTCTGAGACAAAAATGAAAATTTATATTTAAAGTTCTTTCAAGGGTAAATTATTTTTTTTTTGATAAATATGTAACATAAAACATAGTACAAGAGAAAAAAACATGATTTTTGGGGAAGTTTTCAGGAGCGTTTAGCTCACAGGAACGAAATATTTTGCAAAACATCATTAAACAATCTAAACTTTATTTTCGTGGAGTGACTGGAAATAGTTTTTCCATTTGTAAGGGCACCATAGAGTGTTTTTTGTTTGTAGGGGGCGAAACGACAACATATAGAAACACGAAATTTGGCGTGTACATTCCTCTAATAGAGTAGATACATAATATAAAAGTATTTTTTCTAAATTCGTACATTTAAGGGGTTGAATGGGCATAGAGGGATAAAAATAGTACCAACCTAACGACTGCACCTAGAATAATGAAATTCGATGTATACATCTGATTGTGTAGACACGTAAAATAAAAGAACTTTCCAAAATTCGTACTTTTTGGGGTTCAAATGGAAAAAGGGGATAAAAATAGTACCTACCAAATGACCGCAGCTAAAATCATAAAATTCGGAGTATACATTCCTCTGACTGCGTAGACACGAAAAATAAAACTTTTTTTCCAAATTCGTACTTTCAAGGGATACAATGGCTACAGGGGATAAAAATAGTACCAACTAAACGAATACAGGTAGAATGATGATATTCGGAGTGTACATCCCTCTAATTATGTAGATACGTAAAATAAAGAGAGTTTAGATAGTCGTACTCTTAAGGGGGCAAAATTGGATAAAGGGGATAAAAATACTACCAACAAAATGGCCGCTGATAGAATCATGGAATTCGGTGTATACATTCCTCTGACTGCATAGTCACGTAAAATATTTTTTTTACAAATTCGTACTTTATTTTGTTGCTTTTACGACAAAAAAATGGTAGAATCATGAAGTTATCTTATACTACGTACGTGAGAGATAAGGTATTTTCAAAATTTATACTTTTGAAATTAAAATAGGATGGAAATACAACCAACCAAACGACTGTAGCTGAAAATACGCTCTCTATCCCCAAATGTTTAGGGTATTTATGATTGCTGCCTTGCGTGCGCATAAGTATACATTATAGTTTGAAATAGTAAACAATTATAGTAATGTGCATAAAAATATCAAAATTTTCGTAGTATGGTACTGTGCTTCTATGTAAAGTCGACATCCTTAAATCTGCTGGTATTACTGTGGAATGCACTCCGTGGTGGAGGGTATATAAGATTCGGCCCAGCCGCACTTAAAGCCTTCTTACTTGTTTTCTTATTTCATTGTAATTATTTAATAAACAAATAAAGTACCTCATCGATATTTTAAAATTGCTTATAACCAATATTAGGAGTTTGTCTTATAAAATCTTTAAAATCAAATATTTTTCATATTTAACATTACTTAGTTTTGTGTACATATGTAACAAATAATTTTCAAAAGAAAACAACAAATTTACTAACATAGACCTACGTAGCAAGACGAAAATCAAATGAAGTCTAAAATATAATTTTTTTGGAATTTAAATTTGTAGGTATATTTTCTTGCGTTTCATCAAGTAATACATATTTAAGATTATAATACATATTTAAGATTATAAGAATACAGAGACATTTCAAAATAATTATTTATTTAACCTGAATCATCAGGATAATGATTTTAGTATACATCCTCTTTCTTATGTCCTGTTTAAGTTAGAAATCCGAAAACTGATTATAAATCATGTATAGACTCATACTTTGATAAAAATGTATGTCTAATTTTCTGTATTTATCACAGAAAAAATTCTGTGCTGAAAGGTTTAACAGCTAGTAGTTCATAAGTTCCATGATGGAGTTCCCGGTACGTGCTCCACAAAGATGATGCCAGTCGAAATAAAAAATATATAATTGAAATAAGGTTTCCAAAAAGTTGTGGATATTCCTTTAATTAATCTTTGCTTGGTTTTATGTGCTGTCCCAAAATATATATGTCTCACTCTCTATACGTGAGCTAGATAGTTTTGTTTACGATCTTAGAGCTTTTTTCAAAGTATTTTTCCTCTGCGAAGTTCCACATTTTTGGCCCGTTTTGTGTTTTAATGGGCTCGCTGGGATGGGTCCATTAAGGACTGCTACATGATTTTTAAACTAAAGCATTTAGACATTAGAATTAGGTATTCTTTATTGATAACATTATCTGCAAAATGTTCTCAAGATCCAATGTAAGATGTGGGTTCTAGAGCGATAATAGTGTGAACCGGGGGACCATTTGTATGGGGGCTACACAAAAACATTATAGCTGGCTTTCAAAATAGGTGTTTCTAGTCTAAATGTAACACTGTGTGGGAAATTTGATCAAGATCCGATGTAAAATGTGCATTTTAGAGCAGTAATATTGTAAATCGGAGGTACATTTCTGTGGAGGCTATATCAAAACATGGACCCAACGTGGTCATCTTTCCCGTTAGCTGTTTCTCGTTCAAATATAACACTATATTGACAGCTGGCGATTCTAAGCCGATCGGTATACTTAAAGGTGGGTCTAGCTCGATTATTTCTTGGTGTAGGGTATACATATTGAAAAAATAATTTTATAAATAATTATAAAATTTGTATAGACTCAAACAGCTTAAAAGGCAAGGCTACCAATACTTTTATACTATATATGTCGAAATAATACTTCAAGTCAATTTCAGAAGTAAATATAAGATATCAATCTTCAAAAAAGCTTAAATACCATAAATATTGATAGACAGTTGGTGATACAGTTGGTTATATTTCCATTCTATTTTAAATCCAAAAGCACAAATTTTGAAATCCATTATCAAACTTATCAAAGATAACCTAACTTCATGATTCTACCAATATTTGCCGTAAAAGTAAAAGAGCATGAATTTGGAAAAAATCTTTTTATTTTGCGAGTCTATGCAGACAGAGGAATGTATACGCCGAATTCCATGATTCTAGCTGCGGCCATTTGGTTGGTACCATTTTTATTCCTCTGTTCCCATTGTATCCATTAAAAGTACGAATTTTGAAAACCATTTTTTATTTTTCATGTCTACATAGTCAGAGGAATTTATTTTTCGAATTTCATGCTCTAGCTGCGGTCATTTGGTTGGTAAAATTTTTATCCCCTTTTTCCATTTTAACCCCAAAAAGTACGAATTTCGAAAATATCCCTTTTTTACGTCTCTACACAACCAGAGGAATGTATACAGTGAATTACATTACTTTAGGTGCAGCCGTTGGGTTGGTATGCGTGTAGTTGAGAGTATGAGAAACGATCTTGTTGTGTGTATTTCAAACAAATTTAATGGGAATGTGAGTGTGTATGAATATTTGTGCCACTGGATGTGTACGTACATACACATGTATGTGAGTGCCTACATACATACATATGTTAAAGTGTTGTGTAAATATTGTTTATAACACCATTTTATTTTGTAACAAAACAGGCGTAAAATTCAAGCGAAAAGGAGTTCAAGGGAGTGAGAGAGCGGCAGACTGTGAGAGAGAGCAAGAAATTCAGAATCAGAGACAGAAACGCACACACACAGAAATCACAATAAACAACTTCATTTGCATAGCGTTGAATACAACATACATCCATGTATGAATGAATGTATGTAAGTATGGAAATGCATGTTTCTATAAACATTCTTATATCTTATATGCACGTGCGTGTGTACTTACACACACACGCACTGCTGCTACTCGTGCACGTTTAAACGCCATTACGTCATTACGTTGCACTGTCATAAACACAATTAATGCTGTCGTAAAGCCAAAGTTTGTTCTCTTTCTTGTGCTATTTAACATTTTCCACTGGCACATACATAATTACAAATTACAACTACACACAACTGCAATGACAATGACAGTGCCAACATCATCTGTAACAGCAACAGTTCCAACAGCCACACCGACACCGACTGCATTCAACATTCAATGCTCAGAGTATCAGTAGTAGTGGAGGTATCGGTGGTAATAGCAACAATTTGTTTTTGTCTCATTTTTGCCTGTTTGTTTCTCTAGCTGTTGTTTTAGTTGTTGTTGTTGTTGTTGATTTTTCGTGTTGTTTGTGTTTGCCGTAGCGTTGCGTTCATTCCGAGCTGTCCAACCGGTTAAATGTTTAATTTATGAAATAACTTTCTTTAGATTTTGGTATTTCGCAATGACTCAAGGTTTTGGGAGATTGAAAAAAGAAAACTTTGTATTTTAACTATGTTTGCTATAATTAGGGTATTTTTTATATTTTTTAAAATTTACAATCGATTTTATGCAATAGAAAATCCGGAAAAAAATATCTTGGACATCAAAAAAGTTCCTCACAAAATGGGTGGAAGTTTTGAAAATTTTCGTAACTGAGTGACTGACTAACTAAATGATTAGCTCCCAGACAAAACGACTGGAGCTAGTACTATTTTCATTGTATTTATACCCTACACCACAGGGTATAATGTCTTTGTGCATCAGCTTTAGATATAGTCACCATATAAATTTCGCTCCCTATTTGACATTTTCCGGTCTAGAAACTGTAAATTTTAACAGATTTTCTTCAAATATGGCGTAACATCTTATATTTCAACTAGAAACATTTCTGGTAAAAATGGCTCAGATTTTTATATAGATCCCATTCAAATGTCGCTCCCGATTTGACTTTTTTGGTCTACAAACCTCATAATTTAACCGATTTTGATTAAATTTGGCACAACTTCTCAACTACAATCATCTGTTAGCTCCCGATTTTAGGTAGAAACCACATACCTTAACCGATTTTCTTCAAAGTCGGCAGGACATCTTATATTTTCACTAGAAACATCTATGTATGATGAAAGTGGATGGATCGGTTCAGATTTATATATAGCTCCCATACAAATGTCGTTCACAATTTTTTCCGAATTTCTCCCAGTGAAGTAGAAAGTGTAGGATCTCGACCGACTTTAGCCTTACTTCCTTCCTTACTTGTTTTTCATTGTATTTTATTTCTTGAAAGAAACAAAATAGCTGTAAACAAGTAACAAAAGCTAAAGTCGGGCGAGGCCGACTATATAATACCCTACACCACTCCCTGCGTATGTACCTAGCTTTAATTACTAAACCCAGTTATTTTATGGGAGCAATTTTATGTAGTTCATATAAATTATACAGTATAAATTCATCTTTAGTCATATTTAACGAATATGGTTAATAATATGGTAATTGATCCAATTATCCGACAGACAAATACAAATTATACAGTAGTAATAGGATGAATCGGACCGACATTTCAAAAGGGGGTCTATAACAACATTTTGGGCCTGGTCCAAAACATGGGCCTATATATTTCTCATTCACGGTAGGTATTCCTAGTTAAAAAATATCATAATCTGTAAAATTTGAAGAAGATGCGATGTATGGTGTAGTTTCTAGAGCAGAATTGGCCCATTTGGGTTATACCAAAGTATGGACATATGGGCATTTCCCAAACAAGTAAGGAAGGGCTAAAGACGGGCGGACTTTCTATCTCACTACAATTCAATTCGATAAAAAAGTGAAATCGGGATGGATTTCTGAATCCTGTAAATGTATGTGTTTGACAAAAAATGTTAAATCGGAAAGGACATTTGTATGGTGGTATATTGATACCTGGAATGATGTGACACGCTTTCGCCATGTCTGTTTATTGGTAAAATATAAATGCACAGTTTGGTCAAAATCGGTAAAACATTCGGGAGCGACATTTGTATGGGGGCTATATCTAAATCTGAACCAATCTTACCTACTTTCACCATAGGTTTTTTTAGTTGGATTATAAGATGTTGTGCCAATTTTAAAGAAAAACGGGTTCAGTATGTGGTTTCTAGAGCGGAAAATGTTAAATCGGGGCTATATCTAAATCTGAACCGATCTTACCCAATTTCTGCACAGGTGTTTATAGTTTTATTATAAAATGTTGTGCCAATTTTAAAGAAAATCGGGTTCAGTATGTGGTTTCTAGAGCGGAAAATGTCAAATCGGGAGCGACATTTGTATGGGGGCTATATCTAGATCTGAACCGATCTTACCCAATTTCTGCACAGGTGTTTCTAAATGGATTATAAGATGTTGTGCCAAATTTAAAGAAAAACTTGTGCAAGATGTGGTTTCTAGAGGAAAATGTCAAATCTGGAGCGACGTTTGTATGGTGGCTATATCTAAATCTGAACCGATCTTACCCACTTTCAGCATAGATGTTTTAAGTTGGATTATAAGATGCTGTGCCAATTTTAAAGAAAAGCGGGTACAATATGTGGATTTTAGAGCGGAAAAAGTCAAATCGGGAGCGACATTTGTATGGGGGCTATATCTAAATCTGAACCGATCTTACCCAATTTTTGCATACGTGTTTCTAGTTGGATTATAAGATGTTCTGCCAAATTAAAAGAAAATCGGGTACAATATGTCGTTTCTAGAGCAGAAAATGTCAAATCGGGAGCGACATTTGTATGGGGGCTATATCTAAATCTGAACCGATCTTACCCAATTTCGGCATAGGTGTTTCTAGTTGGATTATAAGATGTTGTACCAAATTTAAAGAAAATCGGGTACAATATGTGATTTCTAGAGCGGAAAATGTAAAATCGGGATATGGGGGCTATATCTAAATCTTAACCGATTTCCTCCAAATTCAATACCGATGGTCCTTGGCCAGAAAAAATAATTTCTGCCAAGTTTCATGACAATCGGACAACAATTGCGACCTGTAGAGTGCGAACAAGCTTAGATGGACAGCAGACGGACGGACGGACGGACGGACAGACAGACATCGTTAAATCGACTCAGCTGGTGATTCTAAGCCGATCGGTATACTTAAAGGTGGGTCTAGCTCGATTATTTCTTGGTGTTACAAACATTTGGCGCGAAACTAACTTATAAATAATACCCTAGACCACGAAGTGGTGTAGGCTATAAAAATTTACGAAATCCCAAAAGCCACATAGAAAAACCAACAAAGCTATACAAGACTATAACATATATACCCGGATTCTCGGAAAGATTCAAAAGCTCGGACTTATACGACAAAGAAAAATATGAATTAGCCCAAAAATCTTACAACACGGTCAACAATTTATTCAGCAAGACAAAATCAAAAATAAAAAAGAAGACAGAACGGACGTAGTATACAAAATTAAGTGTAATGGTGACAAGTCCAACTTTTGCAATAAAGTATATGTTGGTACTACAAAGACAAAATTAAAAACTAGACTTTCTTCTCACAAATCTGACCTAAAAGCACTTGACAAACCATTAGAGCAAAAAACTGCACTTGCAGCCCACTGTGCACTAACTGGACACACACCCAACTTTGACGACGTAGACATATTAACAGAAGAGAGTAACTACCATAGGAGATATACATTAGAAATGCTCTACATTACGGACGTTCCTACTGAAAAGAGACTAAATTACAAGACAGACACAGACAAATGCGCACACATATACAGAAATATCATACACAAGAATAGGAAAGACGGACAGTAGTTGACAAAAACTTGTGAAAGTAATCTCATTATTTTATTTCAATTTATATAGGGTCCGCCATCAAACGTTTTTTTTTTCAACTATTCAACCGTTGAACTATTATTTGTGGGGAGCCGAGGCAGCCATTTGAATGAAATTATTCATTATTTGTATCCATTATTAACCGGAAGGATTGTACTTTCAAATAAAAAAAGAAATTTGAGAAAATATTCAGTAGTTTTTTATAGAATTTTCAAAAAAAAGTCATTTGGCGGACCCTATATTTCTACATGTCCAATCAAATCACTCTCGAGAATATTATTTCGTCTTGAAAACTGAATAAAATCGAGCTTTAGGGTTTTTTACAATTTGCAAGACCTTTATTTAAAGATTTAATCCTCATGCCACTAACTTTTTTTGTCATTAATTAATACGCCCTAATACTTTTGATATTTTTGCATATTTCTAATATTCACAAATATTATCAATTTTGATCTCATCTCTCTCTATCCAGCTTCTGCATACTTACGCGCCCAATGTTGCCCACACCTGTTAGCTGACAAGCTAACACACAGATGTAGATACAAGTTAACATTTGTTCCATGAAATTTTACAATTTAAATCGACGCATTCAATTACTTTAATGCGTACAGAAATTACAATACATTTTAATCACCCTTTTAAGTGACAATTAAAAAAAAAACGTACATACATTCACACACTACACACACATGCACACACGCATAACAGTCAAACATTTGTCGTTGCTGTGTTGTGTTTCTCTCTCTCAGTCTCTCTCTTCTCCGAACATGTTCATTTCGGTGGCTGAGCGTCGGTGCCTGTGTTTCTGTTTGTGTTGTTGTGAGTATGTATGTATGTGTGCTATGTCGTGCGTGTATGATGAGTATAATTTAATTAAATGTGATACAGGGTAATAAACAACCAGGAAACAGTTGAACGTACACACAAATGCACAGACGCACATCCAACAGAATGGCGCGCATACACATGCTTAATGTATGTGAGTGTGTGTGTGAGCGAGTGTGTGTATGCACATATCGAGACATCCTCACAACATGTCGCACAACATACTGCAGTACACGGTTTGAGTAGAGTTTGGGTTGAAGATGGTTGCGTACGTAGGTAGGTGGTACCTTCCTTCGAGCCATAATGGTTGATTAACCTTTGGAGAGATGTTGTAAATTACAACAGGTATTTGTTCACTACATCGCCAGCGCCATCACCATCAGCATTACAGTGCAGCAGTTAATAAAGAGTGATTTTTTTGAGGTTAGGATTTTCATGCATTAGTATTTGACAGATCACGTGGGATTTCAGACATGGTGTCAAAGAGAAAGATGCTCAGTATGCTTTGACATTTCATCATGAATAGACTTACTGACGAGCAACGCTTGCAAATCATTGAATTTTATTACCAAAATCAGTGTTCGGTTCGAAATTTTTTATCGACAAATTTTGTTCAGCGATGAGGCTCATTTCTGGTTGAATGGCTACGTAAATAAACAAAATTGCCGCATTTGGAGTGAAGAGCAACCAGAAGCCGTTCAAGAACTGCCCATGCATCCCGAAAAATGCACTGTTTGGTGTGGTTTGTACGCTGGTGGAATCATTGGACCGTATTTTTTCAAAGATGCTGTTGGACGCAACGTTACGGTGAATGGCGATCGCTATCGTTCGATGCTAACAAACTTTTTGTTGCCAAAAATGGAAGAACTGAACTTGGTTGACATGTGGTTTCAACAAGATGGCGCTACATGCCACACAGCTCGCGATTCTATGGCCATTTTGAGGGAAAACTTCGGAGAACAATTCATCTCAAGAAATGGACCGGTAAGTTGGCCACCAAGATCATGCGATTTGACGCCTTTAGACTATACGTCAAGTCTAAAGTCTACAGAAATAAGCCAGCAACTATTCCAGCTTTGGAAGACAACATTTCCGAAGAAATGCTCGAAAAAGTTGCCCAAAATTGGACTTTCCGAATGGACCACCTAAGACGCAGCCGCGGTCAACATTTAAATGAAATTATCTTCAAAAAGTAAATGTCATGGACCAATCTAACGTTTCAAATAAAGAACCGATGAGATTTTGCAAATTTTATGCGTTTTTTAAAAAAAAAAAAGTTATCAAGCTCTTAAAAAGTCACCCTTTACAAGAGAAGATGATTTGGCGCTTCTTTTTTGGTTTTACGATGTAACGGAACATGTTTTTTGGGGTGTGGATTATAAGAAGCTGGGATGATAATTTATTTTATGTTCACGTGATAGTTCCAAAGAGTTTGTTACAGCTTTTGAGGGGTGCGGATGAACTTAGTTGTCACAAGGTGCAATAGTACAGGGCAGTACTGTAGAAAAAAGGGTAGAATTTCACTAGATAATTATTTTTTAAACGTTGGAAATGCCTCCAGATGATTATATATGTATATATATTCCCATCGATTCTATAACGAGCATGGGGCCTCAAATGATTAAATTATGATCAAAATAACGAAAATATTTTTAATAAAAAATATTTTTTTTATAAAAAGAAATTTAATTTTTTTTTAAATTTTGAATCTATTACAAATAAATTTTACATTCAAAATAGTTAAACAAAGACGACAGATCACTTTTTTTCTATTTTCAAGATATGAACGAGATCAAAGTCAATAATGCGAAAAAATTATGTAAAATTAAATTATTTAAAAATATGTAACAAAAAACAGTTTTCTTTTAAATCGAAAAATAACAAAAACTGTTTACATTGTTTTTTTTATTCTAATATTTTCCCGTATGCTCGATTGGCAATGTTAATATCTGCAAATAAGCCTTGTGTAGAAACTCATAAATGTTTAGTAGATCAAAAGTTGAATTTTGGTCGATATAGATTGTGTCTGTGAGCCTCCCTCATGTATTACATTAAAAATTGTATCAAATTATTTTATTTAAATTTAAGGTACTATATGTCCAAACAAACACCCTTTATTTGTTGACAACATTATAAAAATAGAATTTCAACCAATTGCCTAATGTAGAAAACTGTCACTTTTGTTGGCTATTCCCCCGCTCTAAACATAATCATAATAATCATCATGGCGTATGATTGATATAAATATGAAGTGACACATTAATTATTCGCTACAGGGAAAAACATTGAAATATAAAAATACATTAGAAATGACATACAAAAGCATACTACATATTATACATCTATATATATATAAAAGAGTTGCGTGATTGAGTGAGTGAGTGACTGACAGACTGATCACTCCCCAGACCAAACGGCTAGAGCTAGAATCATGAAATTTGGTGTGTACAATGTACACACTGTACACTGTACATTTCTCTTACAGTGTAGAGGTGCGATAAGACGGGATTTTTCGAAATTCGTACTTTTAATTGGTGAAAAGGGATAAAAATGGTACCACCGCAATGAAATTTGGTACGGATATTCCTCTAGCGGCATGAAGACAACCCAAAAAGTGACATTTTAAAAATTCGTACTTTTGGGGGGTTAAATGGTACAAAAAGGGACAAAAATGGTACCTATAACATGGTTTAAGCTAGAATCATGAAATTTGGTATGCACATTTCACTTATAGCGAAGAGATCCGATTTGAGGGGAGTTTTCGTAATTCCTACTTTTAAGGGGTAAAATGGGTTAAAGAGGGATACAGATTGTACCACCGCAATGACCAAACGGCTGGGACTAGAATCTTGAAATTTGGTAACAAATTTCTCTTATAGCTTCACGCGCCCAAGAAAATATTTTTCAAAATTCGTACTTTTTGGGGGTGAAATCGGGGTAAAAAGGGATAAAAATAGTACCACCGCAATGACCAAACGGCTGGGCCTAGAATCTTGAAATTTGGTATGGACATTCCTCTTATAGCATGAAGACATACCAAAAGATTTCATTTGCAAAACTCGTACCTTTGGTGGGTCAAATGGGACAAAAAGGGACAAAAATTGTACCGACAACATGGCTGAAGCTAGAACCATAAAATTTGGTTTGCACATTTCTCTTACAGCGAAGAGATCAGATTTGAAGGGAGTTTTCGTAATTCGTACTTTTAAGAAGTAAAATGGGTTAAAGAGGGATATATATTGTACCACCGCAAAGACCAAACGGCTTGGACTAGAATCTTGATATTTGGTACAAAAATTTCTCTTATAGCTTCAACGCGCCCAAGAAAATATTTTTAAAAATTCGTACTTCTTGGGGGTGAAATCGGGTAAAAAGGGATAAAAATAGTGCCAATAAAATGGATGGAGCTGAAACCATAAAATTCGGTGTGTTAAATGTTTAGAATCGCAAAATGAAGGAATTTTTCGAAATTTGTACTTTTAAAGGGAAAAGGGGATAAAAAAGGTACTAACAACACGGATAACGCTGCATTAATGAAATTCGGTGTGTATATTCGTTTTACAGCGCAGATCACTAATATGAAAGCATTTTTCGAAATTTGTACTTTTAAGGGATTAAATGGGATAAAAATTGTTCCACCATACTGACCAAACGGCAGGGCCTAGAATATTGAAATTTGTAACAGGCATTACTTTTATAGCACGAATGCGACCAAGAAAATATTTATAAATTCGGGTAAAAAGGGATAAAAACGGCACCAATCAAACGGATGGAGCTGGAATAATAAAATTCGGTTTGTACATACCTCAAAACCCTTAGAAACGCAAAGTGACCGAATCTTTTTAAATTCGTACTTTTAGTAGGTAAACGTGGAAAAGGGGATAAAAAAGGTACCAACAAGACGGATGACGCTACAATAATGAAATTCGATATGTATATTCGTTTTACAGCCCAAATCACTGATAAGAATACATTTTTCGAAATTTGTAATCATGAAATTCGGAACGGGCATTACTTTTACAGCACGAATGCGACTAAGAAAATATTCTTCAAAATTCGTACTTTTTGTGAATGAAATTGGGTAGAAAGGGGTATAAAATGGTACCAATCAGATGGAGCTGGAATCATGAAAATCGGCGTGTACATCCCTGAAAATGCTTACAAACGCAAATTGAAGGAATTTTTCGAAATTCGTACTTTTAAAGGGTAAACGAGAAAAAGGTGCCAAGAACATGGATGACGCTACAATAATTAAATTCGGTAGGCATATTCGTCTTACAGTGTAGATGAGTAATAACAAGGAATTTTCCGATATTTGTACTTTTAAGGGATTAAAAATATATTCATTAATTTAAACTTTTAGGTGTGAAATTGGGGAAAACGGATAACAGCGGTACCAATCATGAAATTTGGTTTGTACATGCATAGAAACACAAAATTAATATATTTTTCGAAATTCGTACCTTTTGATATCCCTATGGATATCCCAACAACACGGCTGAAACTAGAATCGTGAAATTCGGTGTATATATTCCTCTGACAGTGTAGACGCGAAACATTAACTGATTTTCTAATGATATTTTCACAGGTTAAACGTGCAAATAATTTGATATCTGAAAGTGATATCCTTAAAAACAGTTTGAATACTGATACAAACTACTGTCTTACCATACCATTTTTCCGCGTACGAAGTAGCGGGTATTTGCTAGTATAATATACTTTAGAAGATTATAAAATATACATTTTTGCAGTTTCTGGTCTAATACCCCATTAGATACAAACTTTTTATAAATCCAGGGAATGGCCAAAATGAAGCAAAATCTGAAAACGAACTAGATTGGATTTTCTTGGCCCTTTTTATTGGGATTATAGCATATTCGATTTTTTTTCAGCACTTTTACATCATTTCTGGGCTTTACAAATATGACTATTGTTCTTACAGATTCAGGGGGCGAATGAATAATATGCAAGTAACTAATTAGGTAATTAGACATCAATCATACGCTCCATGTACCAATAATATGACAGAACGATCATCATCATAATTTTCTGAGGCTAAACATTAAATAAAAGTGCGGTAAATTCAGAGAAAGTTACATGTTCGGACTTTTGAGTTGCTTCGCTACATTTATTGCATTTTCATTTGTTTTTACAGCATTTTTGGCATTATAAAAAGCCCACGAGGACGTAAGAGGACAACCAATCACTACCAATCATACTTACCTCTTCCCAAGTAGTCTATCTTTCACCTAGAAAATCAAACCTCTCCCATCTCCTTCCTCTGTACAGCAATGATAAGTCAATGGTATTTTTTTTTGAAATTTTATTGTTTTTTATTTTGTTGTTTTTGGGTTTTTCCTTTTAAATAACTATTAATCATTATCTTTTACATACGTTGTTTTTATTCATTTATTTATTTATCAATTATTTTTCTCCTTCATCATCATCGTCATCATAATCTTAAATGTATTTCAATATTTTGTTTTGTTTTATTTTCATTTTGTTCTTCCTTCATTCTCGTCATGATGTATAATAACTAAATTTTCATTTTAAGTTGTGTTTTTGTTTTTTTCTTTTGTTTTCTGGGATTTTTGGGAATTTTTCCATCATGTTATAAATATAATAATAATAATAATCATAATAATATAAGGGTAATATTTTTTTGATGAGTTTTCTGTTTTTTGTTTTATTTATTTTCAATAATATTTGTTTTTTTTTTTGTTTAAGTTTACAAGTTTCGTTTTGTTTTTTGTTTTAGTTCTTGTTGTTAAATTTATTTATTTCTTTAATGTTGGTGTAGGATAATAAACGTTTTACGTAAAAATACATTTATGCTTAGAATTATTATCAAATTAAAAATGATGTATCTTTGTTATACTTATATATTTTTTGTATAGTATATGTGTGTAATCAAACAAAAGGATGTAAAACAATGTCAACAAAGAAACAAAAATTAGATGGGGTAACTAAATCGTTGTAAAAATATGTCGATTAAAAAAAAAACGAAAAAAACGTTAACAAAACTAAGTGAATGCTATTGAATAAAAAAACTATAAGAATAATACAAAAAATTCGTTGATTTTATCACTTTTGTTGTATAAAATTAGTGGTCTTGGCGGGCAGACTTTGAAATGATTTCAGGTATTGAATAAATTGTTTTCAATAGTTAAATGATGAGGGATACTTGCAAAAACTTTTGTGAGGAAATTAAGGTGATCTCTTCTGTTAGAATATCCATAGTTTTAGGTTATTTGGTCCTTCGAGCTGATCTTAAGGTTGAATATGGGAATGTCGCACAATAGGCTATGAAATTTATATTGCTTTTCTTATACACCAACAATTCAAAAAAATTTCGGGATATGATAACTCCTGGATAAACAAGATAATTTGTATGATTATCTTAGGTTGCCTATTTAAACTTAATTCCAGGACGTATTGACATTTATGCTAAACAAAAATCGACGACCATATCATTAAAGTTTCTTTGAGGGTACATTACACCTAGATTGGAGGACACAAGATAAATCTTTGTGTGGAGTATTATTATTACTTCTTTTTCGATTCATCGAGTATTATATTAAACCTTCTCAGCTTTTGAACGGACCCTGGAGAGATTTGTGGATTCAATTGTATGTTGTGGCTTTACATTGGTATACGCAGCACTACAGACCATTTGTGAATCATTCATCCTTAATCAACCATTCGTTGCTCTTTCACTTTTAGTCCTTCGAATTGATCTTCAGAGATGAAACTCGTAATATTTAATAGCTGATATTTCTTTCTTTCACTGTTAAAGATTGGACTCGTTTTAAAGGATGTTTCTTTTTTATTCAAATTTTCCATAAATGTGCCTTACACTACGATTGAAGCTTGAAGAAGAAATCTGCTCGTACAGAGAACTGATTGAAATCCTTTTCCATGAACTTTTGGTCCCTCGAGCTGATCTTAAGGCTGAGGAAAAAATCAAAGTGAATTGAATATTGCTTAGCTTCTGTTTTCCCTTTCTAGTGTAAAGATCATAATCATTTAATCTTTAGTTGTAGTACCACTTCACACATTTTTATATTTTACTACTACTTTACTTACAATAGTCCAGGTGAGTGATAGACCAAATATGATCGGGACAACAAAAACGTAATGGGAAGTAATTCTGTGTCTGGCCCAATGCCTTCACATGGAGGCAACCAAATGGTGCATGAAATATTTTCCTCTGCTTAAAAAAACATCCCAAAACTGATTCAGTCTCTATATTTTGTTGGGAATAAAAATTTTCATTTCAAACATTTGTCCACCAAAATAGTGGACTAGAAGGTGGTGTTGGGCGCCAAACTATGTTAGGACTATTATTTGGTCGCAGATTCCAAATATCTAAATAAATTCAAGTTCATTTTTTTGGTTTAGTTTTTATGCATCTGTATAAATTCGCGGTCCTTCGAGCTGACCACAAGGGTAGCTGCTAAAAGGCTGCAATGTAAATATTGGCTTTCTACAGGTTTCAGAAAAAAATGAATTCTAGTTTATATCTTTAATTTTTTTCTCCATTTTACTAATTTTTTCTCTGGGTGTAGCAGTGATGGAAGTACTGAAGAAAATCTGGTTAAACCTTGTCATTCCTTATAATTTATTGGAGAAATGATGCGATCGAAGAGACCTTCATTCCTATTAAATAAGGATTGAAATACTACTTGGAAAAGTTTTCACTCCTTAGAGATTGTGATTTCGAGGAAATTGAGAAAAACTCTTCAGTCTGTAATGATTCTGATTTAAATTGTATTTAGTAAATTCTTCACAAACAGCATTTTTTGGAAGAAGTTCTAAGAAATTGAGAATGGAAGGCTACTTTATCACACAAGCAATGTAAATTTCTCTGAACCAGAAAAGATTTTGAATTAAATTTTATTTATTAAACATCAAATATTTCAAATCTTTCCCCAACAAATTTTTTCTCTGATTGAAAATAAATTCAAAATGAAATACTACATTGAAAGCTATGCAATCGCACTTTTCATTGTCTGGACAGGATATGATTTAAATTTTATTTATTTCATATTTCACCAAAAACATTTTTTTTCGAAGGACCAAAAAATATTTTCGGAGAAATTGAGAATGGAAATTCTAATTGGAAAGCTATTTTATCACACAACTAAAGTTAACTTCATTAACAAGTATTTGGTATAATTTGAGAGCAGAAGGCTATTTTATCAGACAACCAAAGTAATTTTCGTTAAACCTGTAAAGATTCTTTTTTAAAATTTATTTATGAAATTTTCCAACAACATCATTTTTCTCTGAGTGCTTGATCGAAGGATAAAAAATGTTTTCGACGAGTTGTGACTGGAAATTCTATTTAGAACACTATTTTCTCATACAACCTAAGTAAACTTAACACAATTTTCAATGAATGAAATTAAAATGTTTGTTCGAGGATCAAATTCTGAATAAAGTTGCTTTCACTGTTTGAAGATTCTGATTTCCATTTTCTTTTAATAATTACTTCACCTGCAACAGTTTTCTCTGAGTGCTTGATCAATGGACAAAACAATGTTTTCGAAGAAGTTAGCAGACAAATAAGGTAACATTTTTCTCTGAGTGTTTGGTGGAAGGACCAAAAATTATATTTTTGAAGAAATTGGAAATGAAATAAGATTAGGAACGTCTTTATATCGTACATTTGAAGGTTTCAATGGACAAACCAATGTTTTCGAAGAAGATAGCAAACAAATAAGGTAACATTTTTCTCTGAGTGTTTGGTGGAAGGACCAAAAATTGTATTTTTGAAGAAATTGGAAATGAAATAAAATTAGGAACGTCTTTATTTCGTACATTTGAAGGTTTTGGTTTAGAATTTTATTTATTAAATATTTCAATAATGATTTTTTTTTTTGGTGGAAGAAATTTAGAATTGAAGGTTATTTTATATAAATATATATTTTTCGAGTGTTTGATCGAAGAACCAAAAAATGTTTTCAGAAAAATTGCCAATGAAATATTAGTCAGAACGCTTTTTTATTGCTGTTTTCAGTGTTTGAAGGTTCTGATTTTAATTTTATTTATTAATTACTTTTCCAACAAAATTTTGCTCTGAGTGTTTGATCGAAGGACCAAAATTGATAATGGAAGGCTATTTTATCAGACGACCACAGTAAATTTTACTGAACCTGTAAAGATTCTTATTTAAATTTCCTTTTTTAAATAGTTCACCAACAACACTTTTCTCAGAGCATTTGATCGAAGAGCTTGAAACATTTAAAAAATTGAAATGAAAAACGCTATTTCATTATTCTATTTTGTGTTAATCAGAGTCTTACCAAAAAAACATTAGATAGTTTGATCGAAGGACCAAAAATATTTTCTATGAAATTATAATTGAAATACCATTTAGAAAGCTATTTTATCGTAGTTTCCTCTGTTTAAAGGGTCTAATTTTTATTTTATTTATTGAACATTTCAATTACGAAAATTTTAGCTGAGTATTTGATCGAAGAAGCAACCAATTTTTTTTCGAAAAAGTAAAATGAAATAATATTCTGAACGCTATATGATCGTACTTTTTGTTTTAAATGTTATTTATTAAATATTCACCTACAACATATAGCTCCGAGTGCTTGATCGAAGGTTCAAAATTGTTTTAAAGAAATTGAGAATTTAACCGATAGTTTATCATACAACTAAAGTAATGTTTACTCAATAAAGAATCAGATTTAAAAGATTTAAAAGAAAGACTGAAAAGAATTTTTTAAGAAATTAATAATGAGTGCTATTTTATTGTACGTTTCTCTCTTGAAGGGTTCTGAGTTAGTGTTTGATCGAAGGACCAATTATAATATCCTTGTTAATGGATTACGGCCTGCCTATTTCAACCGTAGAGTTTCTCTCTCGAAAATCTCTTCACATCGTTCAAAATTTGGACATAAATAGAGGTATTCTAATCCAAAACTCTACAATCACTTTTACGAAAATATTGGAAATTCTTTTATGTCTTTGAAGATTTATAGAAATATTCAACTTGCTTCATGTCTAGTGTCAATTTTTCACCTAAATTTCCTTTTTTTTCATGATGCATATTAACTTTTCAATTCTCAGTGATTTACAGATTTTGAACTGGGTCTGTTTTCTGCACCCAGTCACAAATTTATTTCAATACTTACTTCACAATCCGCCGAAATCATTTCAAACCGCCCACACAAAACCCTAAACGCAGGTCTTAGAAAACTAAAAATGTTTTTTTGTTTTAACGAGAATACATAAAACAAATAATAAAATAAAATAATAAATAAAACAAATAAAAACTAAATGTTTTTTGTTTCTTTAATGAAATCACAATTATGATTGTTATTTGTGTAGGTGTGAGTGAGTGAGTGAGTGTATGTGTTTTTGTATATATGTATATATCAGCTACAAATTAAATAAACTAAAAAATAATACAAAATGTTTATAAAAAATATAATAACAAAAAAGATGAATACAACAATTACAATTAATACTATTCTGAAAAAACACATAAAAATCACTCCGTTATTGTTTTTTGTTTTGTTTTTATTATTTTTTCTTTCTTCTTCGTCTTCGTCTTCTTCTTGTGTATTTTTGTTTTCTTTCTGGAGACTAAACTATGAATTGCTTAAAAATTATTAAGATTATGGTTGTTTTAGATTTATGTTGTTTAATTTATCATTTAAATTTGAATTAAACTAGTAATAATGTGTTTTGTTGTTGTTGTGGTTGTTGTTGGTTTTCTTAAAAAAGGAATACTTAAAAATTATTAAAATTTTTTCGGTTGTTTTTTTTTGGATTTTTTCAAATATTTTCTTTTATTATTGTTTTTTTAATATTTATATATAAATATTGTAAATTATGTATGATTTTGTGGTTTTTTATGTATGTATATTTTTTTATTTTAGTGTTTCTTTTCTTTTTCTTATTATTTTGGAGTTGTTGGTTTTGGTTTTTGTTTTGTTATTATTTTGTTTTGTTTATTTTATTTTTAATAATTAAACTTTAAGGCAAATAAAAGTTTCCATCTAGTTTACAAATCCTAATACAAATACATGATTTCTGTTTCAATATATTTTTTTCTTCTTGTTCTTGTTGTTGTTGTCGTTTTGTTCTTGTTCTGTTGGCAACTGCTTTTGCGACAGCTGCTCTTGTTTTCGTTCTGTCGTCCAACAAATTAAGTTCGTCGTCGTTTCCGTTCGTTTTATATTTCTTGAAATATACCTTGTGTTTTTGTTTTAATTTATTTATTTATTTAAAATAATAATAGTAATAATAATAATAATTATACTTAGAATTTATAGTTTACTAGGGAAATTCTCAACGGGAAATTTTTTCGTACATCCTTGGCACGCCTGGCGAAGTCCACTGTATTCAGAAAGATGGATTAAAAATAAATTAAATAAGTTTCTCCAGGTTTTCCGCATTCATTCGTTTGCTTGTTTTAAAGGAAAATTACTATTTATTTAAGGATTTTCGATATTTCTCGTGCAATTTTTCGAACTGTGTGTAAGAATCCATTGAAATCTCTATTTTAGATTTTTTAAAAGTGAAAAATGCTGTAAATCCAGAGTAGAAGACAGCTGATTTAAATTTCTTTGTTTTCCCTTGATTTGCACTATTTTATGGTTGCTTTTCCCATTATTCTACAGCATATTTTTAGGCTGTGCTTATTGGATTCCACTTGGAGGAATACCCTGGGTGGTATGAGTAATTTAAATTTAAAATACCATTACTCATACGATGGTTACCGTTAATCATGTTAATATATATATAGCAGTTTACATATACTATAAATTTTTAATTAGCCTTTAAACGAGTAAACGAATTGATCTAGAAAAACTGCTGAACACCAACGTTTTAGTTTCTCTCCCTCTTCCCAAATATATTAATCCTTCCCATGTGTGCAGCCGGGAAAATTTTTCTTTGAGAATTTCCTTAAATATTTTTTGTTAAAATTGTTGTTTAGAAAATGTATGTGTTTCTGTGTATAAGTGTTGTGTATTTTGTGGTGTAATTTTAGTTAGTTTTCATCATCATTATTTCCAATACTTAATTTTAAAAATATCTAAAATAATAATATATGTATATTGTTGTTTTTTCTTTTTGTTAAATGTAACTTTAGTTTTTTTTTCATTTTCCATAAACTTTATTATTATTTTATTCACTTTTCAAAACTTACTCGCTAAGTTTAGAACATGGTTGATTTTTTTGTTTTTGTTTTGTTTTTAAGTATAGTTTCTTTTTATCATTAACATTATGTGGTTTTTATTTTATTTTGTTTCTGGTTTATCAGTAAAACTATTTCCTTTTCTGTTTGTGTTTGTTATTTTGTTGGGTCTTCTGTTTTCTTAATAAATTGTATGTTAGTTTAAATTTGATAATTTTTTTTTTGAAGAATTTTATAAATTCAGTTTTTTGTTGGTTGTTAAAAAATTAATAGTAACTTTTCCTCTTTGAATGTGTGTTTTGTGTATGTGTACGAGTGTTGTTGTTTTTTGTAAATTGTTCTGTATAAATTGAATAAGTATGAATTTATTCAAAAAAGGATTTTAAGGACTGTTTTTTTTTTGGTTTGGTTTGGTTTAGTTGTAAATATTGAATAGGTTGTTAGTTTTGTTTCTTGTTGTTGGAGTAGGAGTTTTGAAAATTTGTATTTAACAACTAAAATAAAAAGTTTAGAAAAAGTTAAGTTTGATTGGTTTTTGTTGTTCATAGTTGTTGGTTGGTTAAGTTGTTAGCATATTGTTATAAGTATATAATATGCCATATACATACATATATATATGGAATATATATGTATATTCATTTAAGGTCTGTTTATAATGGACGGAAACATATTTAGGCATAGTTTTGTGTTTTTTTTTTTCACGTTTGTCTTCTTAATAGTTGGAACCAAAGGATATAGGAAAATTGGAAAACGTAAGGGTTAAAACTTATATTATGTTACGACGTAGTTGCTAGTTAATACCCTGTCTGGGTGGTAACTCTGGACAAGTCAGTTTCCGGCAGACAGTCTTGTCGGGAAAAGCATGCTATTTGCTTGTTTTCTTAGGCTTTTTGTAGTTACTTGGAAAAGCTCTAGCAGTTGTCTGTCCCAGTTTCCAAACAAAGATTTTGTTCTCAAACCTTTGATGACTTAAGGAAGCTGCAGTAGTTGCTTGACTCAGTTCAAAAACAAATATGTTTTTCTCAATCCTTAGAAAAGACTTGCAGTCGACTTTTGAATTGTGCCTTCAATGAGAAGTGTTATCGAAATAATATTTTTTATTTTATTTATTATGAATTACAAGACAAAGTAAATTTATATTCTAATTTTGGGTCCAGGAATTGAGCCGGGGTGACTAAGGCCATATTAGCTAGTTATTGCAGCGACAGACTAGAGCCTCTGGTGTGAATCGAATCCACGACCCCCACGCTGATAGCCGAGCACGCTACCAACTCGACTACCGGGGCGCTCATCGAAATAATATCTCTAGGGAGTGCCTTGAAAATGATATTGTACTCCAGACAACTGCTGATATTTAAGTGGGGAACTTGAAAATCTCTTCGAATAGTCCTACCTTTTTATTTCCTCTCCCCACAAAATGACAACACCTATTTGCAGAGATTTTTTCTCAATAGTTTAGCCAATATCTGTCAAAGGTCACATTATTCCTTCTAGTTTACTTTTTGCAAAACAATTTTCAATTGCCATTAGTTTTTTAACCACCCTTCAGAGCAGGGTATCTTATGATCGGCTCAGACCGATTATTCAGTTTATTTATGTGCTAAATTTCATAATAGATAGGTAGATAGTTAGATAGACATGTTGAATAGGTACATATATTTTATTTAATAAGCATAAGAGGAAAAAACAGGGACTGGATTTATTTAGGCGGTTCAAAATTAATATAGAAAATTCATAAACTTGTTATCCTAGCAGGTATCCTAGAAGGCTCTGCTTAGCATCAAAATAAAAATTGAGTTATCTTTGGAAGTTTTTATTGAAGTTGAGAATATTGTTTTGGACGAAAATTGAATTTACCCTTTGGGAATTTTTATTCAGAAGGATTTAAAACTTAGAGAATTTAAAATAAAATAAACGAGCCCCTCCAGTTTTTCCACATTAATTCGTTTACACGTTTAATAGATATTTAGGGATTTTGGAGATCTTAATATCCCAAATATTATGTACGGCTCAATTAAAATTTCTATTTTAGATTTCTTTGAATGTTATAAATTCTGAAAATGCCAATAAATGCTGCAAATCCGTCTAAGGGGCAAATAATTATAATCTCTTTGGTTTCACTGGATTAACAGTAGTTCGTAGTTGCTTTACATTACTCTACAGCATATGTTTAGGCTTACTGGGTATTTACAGAATACCCTGGGTGGTATGAGTAATTTAAATATAAAATTCCATTACTCATACCACCGGCAATAAATCATATCCATATATATGACACTTTCAATATACTATAAATAATAAATTAGCATTTAAAATGAGTAAACGAATTGATCTAGAAAAACTGTTAAACACCAAGATTTTATCTACTCTCCCTCTTCCTAAATATTTGGGATTTTATCATGTGTGCGAAATATTAGAAATTTTTTCTTGAGAATTTCTTTAAATTGGGAGTTTTTAAGTTATTTGTCGTAGTGAAAGGGATTTTTCAAAAAATAATTTTCATCAATTTCATTTGTCAGCAATATATGTTTGGAAAATTACGAAATATTAATACGGCACATATTAATATGCGTTTTAAGTGCTTCATCGAATTGATCTGGGGCATCTGAGAGGCTTTGGTATTTTATTACAAACCACTCTTTCTGAATATATTGAAACTGTCCATGTGTGCGCAGAAAATTGAACGTTTTCAAGTTATTTGTTTTTGACGAAAATTTATATTTTTTCTGGAGATAAAACAATACAAATAATATTTTATCATAAAATATTGCACACAAGACAAATATTAGTATGCATTTTAATCGTCTCAACGAATTGATCTGGGGCTAGAGAGAGGTTTTGGTATTTTATTACAAAACACCCCTTCCGGATATATTGGACTTTTTGTTGTGTGCGCAGAAAAATGGAAGTTTTGAAGCTTTTTTCTTTATGAGTTTCCAAAAATATTTTTTCCATGAAATATTGCATAACTGCTTTAATTAAATTTCAAACAACTCAAAGAATTGATCCGGGGCTAGAGAGAGGCTTTGGTATTTTATTACAAACCACTCTTTCTGGATATATTGGACTTTTTGTTGTGTGCACAAAAAATTTGAAGTTAATTGTGAGATTTTCTTAAAAGTTTTATTTGTTTAATTTATTTGTTGGGAATATATGTGTGGCAAACTTCATTAAATGAATTACTATTTTATTATTACTATGTCATAATTAATTGACATTTTAAACGACTCGACGAATTGATCCGGGTCAATTGAAAGGCTTTGGTATTTTATTACGAACCACTCATTCCGGATATATTGGACTTTTTCTTGTGTGCACAGAAAAATTGAAGTTTTGAAGTTAATTGTCGTGGTGAGATTTTTTAACAATTTTATTTGCTTAATTTATTTGTTGGGAATATATGTGTGGAAAACTTCATTAAATGTCATAATAATTTCATTAATTACTAATTACTATGTCATAATTAATTGGCCTTTTTGAACGACTCGACGAATTGATCCGGGCCAAGTGAGAGGCTTTGGTATTTTATTACAGAACACTCTTTCCGGATATATTGGACTTTTCCTTGTGTGCACAGAAAATTGGAGGTTTTCATGCTATTTGTCTGGGTCGAAAATTTTAATTTTACTTTGAAATAAAATATTTGCAACAAAAAAAAATAATTTTCCATAAAATGTTGCACAAACGGAATATAATAATTATCAATTTAAACGACCCAACTAATTGATATGGAACATATGAAGAGCACTGGTATTTTATTTCAAACCATTCTACCCGGAAATATGGGATTTTGTCATGTGTGCGCAGGAAATAGGAAATTCTCACGTTATTTGTCATGATGAAAGATAATTTTTATTAATTTTATTTGATTGACAACTCCAATAAATCAGATAGACGATATATTAATATGTCATGTGTACATTAATTTGCATTTTAAACGACTCAACGAATTGATCTGGGGTATGTGAGAGGCTCTGATATTTTATTTCAAATCACTCTTCCCGGAAATATGGAATTTTGCCATGTGTGCGCAGGAAATTGGAAGTTTTGGAAAAATTATTTTTTTTTTCAAGGGTTTTCAGAAATACTTTTAATTAAAACAGCGTATACACGGCAACTATTAATTTCCATTTTAAGCGACTCAACGAATTGATTTGGGGCAAGTGGGAGCTATGGGCATTTTATGTCAATCCCTGCCTTCCGGAAACATTCGATTATACGACGTGTGCGCAAAAAATCTAAAGTTTTTAATCTTTTTTTAAATATTTATGATTACTTTTTTGTTGTAATAAAATATATTCCACTATAACTGCATCCCGTTAGTTCGTGATGCGAATAAAAATTTACTTTCGATACTAAAAAACCCCAAGAGGCGCGGGTACACGAACAGCAAAGGGATCTATGCAATGATTGAGTTTCCCGTGGCACAAATACTCGATATTTGGTGTGGCGAATTGGATAGATTTTCCAATATCTCCGCTACATCAATCGTTTATCAGTAATTTATAAATTTGTGTACACAATTTTTTTTAATATTCCAAAAAACAAAAAAATTGCTGCTAAAAAGGTCTTGAACCAGGATAGTAAATATCCCAGTTCCTGAGCTTTGAATTATTTAAAAAATTATTATGCACAGGGAAAACTTAATAAGTTTTTGCTTAACTTTTGTTTATTAAAATTAAACTTACAAAATTTTCCCAGTATGGTGTCTCTAAGGTATGATGGAAAACTTAAAACTTAGGCTTTGAACTAAAACATCAAAATCATTTCCGTTAATTATAACCAGTCCTTAAAAAAATACACTTTATGCCAAATAAAAACATGCAGTTAAAGAAGACATCACTTAACCAAAAAAGTGGACAAGGGGGGCTTAGAGGGTCTGTGTAGCCTAAAAGGGGGTTGGATTAGGGTGAATAGGAGGAGTTTTTTTGTGTGGTTATTGTGTGGTATTCAGTGAGTGAGATAAACTATTTAACTTTTTTGTTTTGTTTTAATTTAATATATTTTTAAATTTTGGTATTGATTTGTAATTTGTTTGTTGTTCAGTTTTCATTTCGTGTGTATGTGTGAGTGTGTTTGTTGTTTGTTGTTTTCTGTTTTGTATTTGTATTCAATTAATTTACTTGTTGTTGCTTTTCGTTTTTTGTTTATATATGTATGTATTAAAAAAGATCACATTTCAATTCTTTTTTTCCTCATAGTTTTTTGTTTTTCTCTGCAAAATTTAGTTATTTATTTATTTATTTATCTGTGTTGTGGTAGTTCTTTTTTCATTTTAATCTACTTCATCTCCATGTAGTACTTAATAATATAAATATTTTATTTAGTTTAATATAAATATGTAATATTTCATTATAATAACCATAATCATAAATAATTTTTGTGTGTATAACACCATAAAACGAGCAAAAATGTTGTGCACACATGAGAAAGTCCTATATTTTCGAAAATGAGGACGAACAATAGTTCCAGCCTCATTTTTAGTTTCTACAGATCAATTCGTAAACTGGTTTAAAATGGAAATTAATATGAGTGTTTTATTTATAAGTACTGTTAGTACACTGGGTGGTATACTTGATTTTAAATGAGATTTCATTTAAAATTACTTATACCACCCCCTGGATTTCGCAAATAAATTTAGTATTTGCTTTTAAACGACTAAACGAATTGATTTGGAGACAGTTTATTTTCAAGTCTTCTTCGGGGACAATCTTTTGCATGCTCTCTTTATCGCCGTTTGGTGTCATAACACTATGTTGAATGTGTGGTTTACAAAAGAAAACCAAGGAAAATATGAACTGATTTTAAACAAATTATATTGTTCTATGTTAAAGTGGAACTTTTTTTTATCGGTAATCATGTTGTTTTGTCTATATAATTTTATTTAAAATCTCTCTTTATATTTTTTACATTATTGTGTTCTAGAAATAAGATTGGTTTTCAAAATTATAATAAACTTAGGAAGATGTGGTGTTAGATTTGTTGGTTTATAAATATATATATATATATGTATGTATATATACGTATGTATACGAGTGTGTTATTTTAATAATGTTTATTTAAAGTTTATGTAAAAGTATGGTTTGATTTTATGTGTGGTTTTGTTTTGTTTTAGTTGTATTTTTTATAAAAAAATATTTTTTTTTATTTCAGTGTCAGTTGTTTACTTTATGTTGTTGTTGTTGTTGTAAAAAATCAAAGTGTTTTATTATTATTTTGTATTTATTTAGTTATTTTTAAAAAAAGTTGTTGTCGTTTCTGTTGTTGAAATTTTGTTGTTTGCTGTTTCTGTCTTTAAAAATATCTCAATTTCAATTTTGTTTTTCGTTTTCTTGTTCTTCGGTTATAAATCGTTGTTGCAAAAATAGGACGTGACTTTACTTTTGTTTTGTTTTGGTTTTTTCCTCTTGTTATGGTAATAATTTGTTGTATAATTTTTTTTGTTCTGTTAATATTTTGATTAGTTAATTATTTTCTCTCTTCTCTTGGTTTGTCTATAAATATTTATTGTTTTCCCCCTTTTGCGTTTGCTAAACGGTCTGTTTGTTGTGTGTTGTCTGTGTGTGCCTAGTTAACAACTCTGAACTTTGAGGATCTCTGGCAAGCCTCATTCCTTGGATGTCGATTTGTTTCTCTTTTTCTTCTTTCTATTGTTGTAGTTTTTTGCCTATTTATTGTTAACAAACAAAATAAAACTTAAACCTTTTTTCTCTAGTAGTATTTTACGTTTTGAATCAGAATATGGAACACTAGTGTTTAATTTAATTTGTTTTCCACAATATTTTCATATTTTTGTTTAGTTCTAAGTTTGGTTGTTTTTAATAGTTCGTTTTTTTTTTGGTTTCTTGAAAAAAGTTTTAAACATTTTTTTTGAAAAATTTTTTCACTGTTAAGTCTTTACTTAAGGTTTATTTTTTGTTGGAGAAAAAAATAATCTGTTAGTTTTGGTTTTGTTTTTGTTTGTTGTTAAAGTTTAAACTACTCTATTTATTTTAAGTTTGTTGTAAATAATTCATCAACCTTTAATTTTCTTAATTATTGTTAATGGAAATGTGAACTTTCAAATATTGCCAACGAGAGTGGTTGTCGAAGTCTAAAGGGTGGGGGCAAAGAGAGTGAAGTTGCAGAAACTAGGTAGCAATTCCAATTAGTATCAAACTCAGTTTAAATAACTAATTTGTCCTTAAAACGGGTTCTTTGCATTGTCGGGAGAAGTTTTAAAATTTCAGAAACTTGGTAGCACTTTTACCAATAGGTTGATACCATTTTTTAGTCATGAAATTTAAAAAATTTCCAGAAGTTACGAATTAAGGTAATGATTAAAAGACATTTATATTAAGACGATTTTTACAAATTTTCTTGCAATTTTGAAAATTTCGGCTTTGAAATTCCATTATTTTATTTTTAGCCTATTATTATTTATTCTTGTTCTTTCTAACCAAAGTGACATGAAGATTCAATCAATGTCCATTCTCCACCACGATTTTAAAAAATATTCAGAAATTTTCGCAACCTTGCCAAGATTAAAATGTTATAATTGAAACTTGGTAGCACTGATTCCAAAACAAATAAAAAATAAAGTTGAGACAAAATTCTCATAACAATCGTTGAAAATGATTAGCCTTCCATATTAATTGCTTTTGTTGCTGAAACTTGGCAGCACTGTATTATCAGAAATGTATACCAGTTAGTATTAGTTGGGCGGGCCTCGGTATGTTTTACACACAGTTGCAAACACGCCAACCTGGCCTACCGTTTGTCTGGCCCTACAATATAAAATGGTTTTGCTTGGCATCACTCCACTTAAATACATTTTAACACTTACAAACTGAAATGAAGAATCGATCAATGCCCATTCCTCATTACTTTTTTTCAGAAATATTAATAACTACTCGCAGCCAAATTCGTCAAGAATAAAATTTAATGTTTGAAACTTGGTAGCACTATTTCAGAAATTATTTAAAGAGTAGTTAGTTTGCTCACAACAACCCTTAAGACATATTAGCCAAGGTGATCAATGAAAAATATTGAGAAACATTTGGATTTTCACAGCTGACAACTTGGCCACACTGTTAAGAAATATTGGTCAGCATATATCCAGATCTCAGTTAGGATTAGTTTTTTTGTACACACAATAGTGTTGACACGCCAGCCTGTTCTACCTATTGCCTGCCGCTGTAATATAAAAATGGTATTGCTTGGCATCACTTTTCTTAACTAAATTCGTAGTACTTTTTGGAATCTTACAAAGTGAAATGGAGAATCGATAAATGTGCATTCGCCACCACGTTTTTTAAATTCCTCGCAGCTAAACGCAATAATACTGAAATGTAATATTTAAAACTTGGCAGCACTATTTATGAAATTAATTAAAACTCTTTGGTCTAGATGATCAATAAGAAATATCGAGAAAAATTGGGTTTTTACTAGAAAACTTGGCCACACTGTTAATAAAAATTGGCCATCATATATCCAGATTAGCTGAATTTAACACAATAATGTTAACACACCAAGCTGCGCAAGCTGTTGTCTTACGTTGCAACTTGGCATCACTTTTATTAGCTCCATTTGTAACACTTTACAGATTCATGTATAAAATTGCTTAATTTTTGGATGTATTAGCTCTATCTGAAGTTAGTAAATTAAAGATTTTAAATAACAATTTTTATTCAGAACTTGGCTGCACTATCTTTAAATATATGACCAATATCAATGGCAACCAGGACAAAACTGTTAATATTTTCTATCCATAAACGAACTTCAAAGCAAGAGTTTTTTTGTATCCGATATATTATAAACTTGGTAGCACTGTGAACAGAAATCAACTATGTCTTCCATTGGCTATATTTCCACTTAAGAATAGTACGCCTTCTAGTGCATTATTTTCACAAACATTAAATTTTCATCCACAACTTGGCTTCATTATCATATGGCAAATAACAATGGCATCACTGCCGCTATTTCCCACCCCACTTTTAACGAATTTTGAACTTGGCTTCACTGTAAATGAAATCAATAACATTTTTACTACAAATTACATGCTTTGAAATCTCTTACACTTTTTCATTCACTCGTTTAAACTTGGTAGCATTGTAAATGTAATGTGACCGATTTCCCTATAAACTTTAAAACACCTTTAAATGAAAATTTGCCTTAAGGAAGAACACTAAAACCATTAACTGATAATGGACTACCACACAATCGAATGATTTAACGATTTTTTGAAGAATATTCAAATAGCCCCTTTATGTTTATTTTCTTTCAACCACCCTCGTTTTCCAACCAATGTTTTATTTCGAAGAATTATGTTTCTGTTTTAAATATCCTTGTTGTTTTACGTTTTGCCCGTGTTTTCATTGTCTACTTGGCTTCTATGTAATATTTTCATTGTTTGCTTTTCAATTTAGTTTGGTTTTGTTTTTAATATTATTTTCTTTTGTATAATTCAATAAATTGTTCAACAGCTCTGTAATTTTTCATTGTATTTTATTTATTTTTTTTTTAGTTTTTGTTGGTTTTTTTCTTTCCTAGAAATCTCTATAAAATTATCTTTCTATTATCTTAGATTACAATAATTTTTCTTTTTTTTTCTTGAAAAAAAACATGTTTTTCATAGTGTTCGATTTTTGTTTTCCTTTCCTTCCCATTTTTTTGTTTTGGTTTTGTTACTCTAAAAAGTGTCGATTTTTAGTGGATGTTGTTGTTGTTGTTGGTGTATTTAATTACTTTTGTTTTTGATTATTTTTTTGGTTTGAGTAAAACTTTAATGTAAAAAAATGTGTCAGTTGTTGTAATTGGAATTTTGTGTTGTGTTTCGAGTGTTCTTTTTTTTGGGTGAGTGGTGAGAGTGAGTGAGTGTATAATATTTGGTTTTAGTTTCTTTTTCATTTCGAGTGTATAATTTGTGGCAGAAATACAAATAATTGAAGATAATTACGGGTTAAAGTGGTGGAAAACAAATAAAGTTTTCTTTCTAACGGTAGAGTTTTTTTTTGGGTTTTTCTTTAAAGAAAATAAATGTTTCAAAAGATATCCCACAAAAAAGTGCAGTGATATTTTTTGAAATTTTACAAATTTTATTTTCTATTAAAGAAAATTGCTAAGTGTGTTTTTGTGTGTTATATGTGTGTGTGAGTGTTTTTGTGTGGGTGTAAAGTTAAAATAGTTGATTAATATAGTAATATATCTAGGGTAGATATCTGGCAACTCTGTATGGTTAGTCAAGATAGAGATAGAGCCACAACATTAAAACACCGAAATTGGAAATTCTTGGAAAGTTGTTTTTTTAGCGGAAGTAAGAAAAAATCATTAAAATTATTTTTGAAATATAACATCTGCATTCTAAGATTTGGCAGCATTGTTCACGGTGTTTTTTAAGTAATTTTTAGAGAATACTGGGTATAGGATCAATATTGATTACTTGTTCGGCTAAAACCATGGAGCTTTGCTTAATCAATTATGACAACTTGGCAGCATTCTTCCATTGCAATTATGTTTTTTATGATCACTTTTTTCTTTTACATTAAATTATAAAAATTCCTTTTTGAGGAAGAATAATTTAACACCATAAACTCCAAAAATATGAAATATCCATTCTTTATTTGGTAGCACTTTTTTCGATTTTTTTATTTTCCATTGCCTCGACAATTGTTGTTTCAGGTTTGTCACATATAAATTATTAACATTCCTTTTTGGGCAAAAATAATTTAACAGCAAATTCCCCAGAAATATCAAATTTCCATTCTCTACTTGGTAGCATTTTTTGCAGATGTTTTTATTTTTTATTTCAGATGGCCTTGACAATTTTATTCCAGATTTGTTAAGTATTGCATGAATACACTCAATAAAAAGAAATTCCGGAAATATCAAATATCCATTCTTAACTTGGTTGCACTTTTTGCAGATATTTGTAAGATTATGAATTATCAGAACTTTTTTGTGAATATGTTGCATTATATGGACAATTTTGATCCAGGTTTGTCAAGTATTACGCGAATACTTCTTAAACAGAAATATCCATTCTCTACTTGGTTGCACTTTTTGTAGAAAATTGTTAGACCACGAATTATGACAACCATTTTTTTGCATTTTTCATTCCATCGACAATGTTGATCCAAATTTGCGTATTATTGCATAAAAAAAGATTTTTCTCAACTTGGCAGCATTTTTCATCTGTCTGGGAAATTTGCTAATGGCTAATTGAAACATTTGTTGACAAAATCCAATCCGTTTTTTATGATATAGAAAGGATGAAAATACTGATTGTCTTAAACTTGGTAGCATTGTCACTAAAATAATTTTAGGTGTGTTGGTAAATATGTGAAATGTTCGCACATTTTAATACTATTCCAAGGATATAAGTGAATAGGTATCATTTTTCGTCCTTGTGCAAAATATTCTATAACTTGGCAGCATTTTCGATAAAATAATTAAAGGTGTAAACAATGCGATGTTAAATTTCTGAAATGTTTGAACTTTTTAATAATATTTCAAGGATATCAGCTGATAGGTATCATTTTTTCGAGCTTTTTCTAAATAATCTGTAACTGGGCAGCATTTTTAAATCTCATTAATAACTGAAATGACAATTTGCATTGTTTTTACTTAAAATGAGGGATCTATCGCAAATACGGCCAATGAGAAGACTTGTTAAATATTCTAAAAAAATATTTTAGGAAACAATAATTTGGTAAGTAAACTTGGCAGTACTAATTTTAAAGTGACAACCTCTTGAAGGTGCAATGGTTGGCATTAGAGTCAGAACATTAGTTTTTACATTTTCTTTGTAAATAAATAATAATATTTGAGGGAAATTAAGTGTTGCAACCAGATCTGTGCCAGTAAACTTGGCAGCACAGCTTTTGAAGTGATATTCGCTTGAAAGTGCAATAGGTTGGCAATGCAATAACACAATTCTCTTAAATTTGATAGCTTTTCCCTAATAAATTATTAGAGTTGAAGGCTTGTTAAAAATTTTTAAAATTTTAGGAAAAAAAATTAAAATAAATAAATAATAAAAATAAGTGATAACGTCTTGAAAGTGCAATAGGTTGGCAATGCAGTTAAGACATTTTTTCTTAAACTTGCTAACATTTCCCTTATAAATTAATGAAGGTGAATACTTGTTATAAATAAATGTTGCAAGCAGCTGACATATCTCATTTAACTTGGCAGCACTGAATTTGCCATCTGTCATTTTGAAGACTTTCGATAAATATAAATTGGGATAAGGTAATATAAAATATTTATCCATTCATTCAATCCATAATTCATTTAGACTCATCATTCGTCCGCAACTTGGCAACACTGTTTGAGTTTCAATGCCGTTTTCAGTGATGCTGAAGGGTACTAAGTTCAATTATTGATTTAATAAAAACTGAAGGTTGAAAGCATTCTTGGAACTGAAAAGCTATTAGTGAAACATTTAGGCTAAATGTTTCCGGAACTTGACAGCACTGTTTGAATTTCAAAGCAGTTTTCATGAGAGGAAGTCTGATATTTCTGTTATTTTTTCGATTTATACACCGTCAGTTGAAAGTATTCTTGTAATTGGCAAGATAATAGAGAAGGATATATACTAAGGGTTACTGGAACTTGACAGCACTGTTTGGATTTCAATGCAGTTTCCATGAAAGGAAGTCCGATATTTGCGGTTAATGTTTGCTTTACAAAATGGAATTTGAATGCATATGTTCTTGGAAATGGAAAGATAATATATAAGAATCTAGGCTGGATCAAAGACATGCCTCAAACAGTTGCCAAATAATAGAATGCAGATTAGTTCACCAACTCCGTGAGGGTGATTCAGGGAACACGAGTTTTTCTTTCTTCTTCTTCTATTTTTGACATTTTCAGGCCGGAGCAGCATATCTGTCACCTTTTCTTTCCTTGTATTTACACATGATCTCCGTTCATGGATCCATGGATCCATGTGAAAAACATTTTACAAAAAATATTAACAACAATTGTTCAATTGTCCCCCGCACATCAATACGATATGGAACAATATCTTAGAGATTAAAAGTCAACTTACAACTCAAATCATTTTGCGATAGCGTAAAACGCCAAAGGGAAATTTTAATGTTGCGGCTGCGCAGTTGCCGGATAAATGAAGGCTGTTGCATGTCCAGTTTGATGATGATGATGATGATGCGTCAAGGGTGTGGCGCCAGTTAGGGCGCTCACATCGGGCGGTGTGGTCAAAATTGGAATGCAATTCGTACTGTAACTGCTGTTGGACAGGGTGGAGCAGCCCAAGACGAGTGGCGCCTGGGTGGCAATAGCTAAAGTCATGGCGGTTGCAGCATTGGGCGGCGGTGGTGGCGGAGCCTTAAGGAAATTGGTTGTGGTCGTGGGTGGTAGGGGGGCTGCTGCCAAAGGCAAGTAATTAGCTGCCATCGGTGTGGGTATAGTTGCTGTTGAAGTTGTCGAATGCGTCGTGGTTGTGGACAATGTCGGCGAGCAGGCCTTGGAACAGGACGACGAGGCAGATGATGATGTCGAGGCAGCCGACGGAGAATAGGGTGATGTTATGTGATGATGATGATGTGGATGCTGATGGTGATGCTGTTGCTGTTGTTGGTGATGGTGTATGGTGTGTTGTTGCAGTTGATGATGGACATGAGGATGGCTGCTGTTGTATCCGGCTGTATTGGCAGTTGTATACTGTAACTGTTGATATTGCTGCTGCTGTTGTTGCTGCTGCTGGTGTGGTGAGGTATGATAGATATGATGTGGTATTGTTGCTATATGAGTTGTGGGTGTGGCATGAAACAGTTGGCTCGATTGTGTTGTCAGCGATTTTGGTGTGGCCAACGTTGCCGGATGCTGATGAGGATGCTGCTGCTGCTGGGTATAGCTGATGGTAGCCGGTGTATAGAAATGTTGCTGCTGCTGGTGCTGTTGCTGATGGTGAGGTTCGATAATGATCAGATTGTTGTTGTAGTTGGTTGTGGCAATTGTTGTTGCTACGGCTGGCACAACACCACACGAGGTTGCCACTTTGTGTTGCTGCTGCTGCTGCTGCTGTTGTAGTATATGTTGTTCAAACTCGTGTTGTTGTTGCTGCTGCGTTGTTGGCATTTGACTATGTTGCGTGTTGAGATTTGTCATGTTGTTGTTGTTGTTATTATTGTTGTTGATGATGTTATTGTTATTATTATTGTTGTTGCTGTTGCTGCTGCTGATGATGGTGCTGTTATTGTTGCCATTGATTAATGCTGCCATTATATTTGCCGGCGGTAATACAATTGGTATGTGATAATATTTACATTGTTTACGTCTGCACTGACCATTGGCATGATCACGACACACAGCCACACGTTGATCACATACTTCAACCTTATCGTCTGGTGGAAGAAGTGGGGAGAAAAATGGAAATGTAAAAATAATTATTAGTAAAATAATTTTCAAATTTTTGTTGATATAATTAATAGTTATATTGTATGTGTATTTAAAATAAAGCTTTATTTAAGGTGACTTATTTTTTATATGTATTAATTATGTTTATGTACTTAAAATTCTATTTGAAATGTATACCTAGTTTCTATCGCTAAAATTATCTAGTTTTTTTATTTGATATACTGAATAAATAAAAGTATTTATCATAAAAGACTTAAAAAGTTAACGATTTAATTCCAAAATATTGCTAAAAATCACGAATCCGTACCAGAAAAAAGTTGACGGAAATATCAAAAAAAAAAGCGAAAAGAGTACAACTCAGAGCAACCAGCCCTCACAAGAGATATTTGAAGTCATTATTGACGCACAGACAATAATGTGAACAATTTAATAAAACATGATTTGAAGGCTACTTTTAAAAATTTGGAAAAGAGTGAGTTTTGAAGTCATAAATGGCGCCCAATTGTACACAGGTCAGCAAGGAAAAACAATAAATTGAAAAAGGCAAGAAATCATTAATTTACGACATGTTTTCAAGATTTCAAAAGAAGAAAGATATGGAGTCATTAATGGCGCCCAACTCTCCACAGCGTGCTTAGAAACGAGTAAAACACTGTTCCAGAAGATAATTTGGAATATGAAAGTCACACATGGCTACTAATATACAAATAAGGAGTAAAAACGATAATTTAGTAAATTTAAGAAATCGTAATTTGATGTTTAGTTTTCAAGATGTCGAAACGAGAAAGATTTGAACTCAAACATGGCCACCAATCTAAGGTGTTCTCAGAAACTAGTAATTTGTCGATAATTTGAAAATTTTCGAAAACAAATGACTTTAGTCTAGAGAAAAAGCGAAGATTTTTTTGTGTTTCTCAACACAATATTGACACTAAAGTTTATTAATTTTTTGATTTGAACTGGGATATTTGTCCTGGCTCAAGACCATTTTGCATCTATATTTAATAGAATGCAAATTTATTTACAAATGGCATGGTGACATTTATTACTTGGCTGCAGACTACCACTATCATGATTTCCACCCTGCCTAAAGGTTTCATTCAGGTGGCTTCGCAGCGACTTTTCAACATCAAACCCGGCCTCTGTAAGGAGATGATTCTCACAAACGAACGAGAATCACAACTCACTTGCCGAATTTGCGTTTAAAAAATCGCACCAAGTAATAAAGTACACATGCCATCTTACAAGCATCTCATTGAGTTGCATATGTAAGTATGTGTATATGCAGGTTTATTAAATTGTTAGAAAAATGTTTGTCTTATATCTTCGACATCTGGAAAGTAGTTTGATTGCTTGGGCTATTAGTTTCCGATCCTGCGTTTCTTCTCAGAGTGAAGGACACAAACAAATGTTTTGAACATGGTTATTGGTCCGACAAAATTCAAATTAGAAAATTGAGATATTGCACAAGCAGACCCTACATGCGAAGCTTTTAAACGTGCAATTACTTCTGTTTCTGCGTAAGTTTGCAAACAAAGTGTAAACCCTAAACGAGATAAGTCTGCAGAGAGTTTCTAAGCAGTGGGTTCGATTTTACTGAAGTTTCGCGTAGCCTTATCTGAATTATTAGGCCTGTTCGATTGGGCTTACTAGCCTAATTTTTGTATGGAATTTACTCGCTTAACAAGAACGTAGCTCTACTACTACTCTCTTAGCATTGTTGCCAGATTCATTTAAGAAAAACTAATGGGCAACAATGTTGCCACCTTATCAAGTATCTTAATCATAAGCTAGTAAGCCCAATCGAACAGTCCTGTTATCGAATTCAAGTTTTGATTAGCAGCCGAACAACTGTCACGGGTTCAGGGCCGTGTAGACTCACAATGTAGCACCTTTTTTCTTTGAAATATTCACCAAATATTTGATCCGATTGGATTGTTAACAAAAAATGAATACAACTCAATCCCCGTCATGATAACATTTTTGAAAAAACATGTTGTCAATGCTCCGGACAAAAATGAAGTTTGCATTTTTTACGTATTTTCCCAAAATATTTCGCTCCTATCATTGTCCGTTAGTGTGCTAGAGATTTCTAAAATAACCTCTACAAATCTTAAAATCTTTTTTCTGCAAAGAATTCACGGTGTGATTAAAATCAGGTCTGAGCTTTATCAACCCATATCAAAAAGTTGCCACAGATATGGATTTTAGTGCTATTTTGATGCATTTTTATAAAATGCGCAATAACTTCCACATTTTTAGTTCGAGATGTGTTTTTAGGAGATCGTTCATTGATCGCTAATGGCGATTTTCAGAGCTTCTTAAGTAATTAAGGCTGTAATTTTTTTAACTCTTGGTCCTGAAAGAGTTAAACGTGAAGTAAAAACTGAAATATGTGGTTGTTTAAATCGTAAGTACACACTAGTCATATGCAAAGCTAATTATTGAACCCCTGGTGGTGGATTTTGTAGCGTGTTCCCGTATCAGTGCGTTCCAAAAAAAAGCTGCAAAAATTTTGCCATTATTATAATAAAAATGCACTTCGGAAATCCAATCCAGATCTGAATTTAGTGCACATATTTAGATTTTAAAGGGCTTAAAAGTGAAGTCCGAATAGACGTTGCACTGCTATCTATGCGATAGCACGTGACAAAAGTCGCTTATGACTTATGGAATACTTTTTCAAGTATATTACTTGACGCGCCCTGTCATGATTATAATATATATTTTTATCGAAGAAAATCAAAGAAATGAAAACGCGGAAAAATGCAAAATTCTATTTTTTTCTCATTATTTTTGGTTATTTAGACAGTGTTGCCATATTAACAGAACACATTTATTTTTGACATATTGGTCCATGTTACCGCGGTGTGCAGTGTATAATTTAATTTGAGAATTTTTATTTCTTTCACTTTATTGTTGCCTTTTCCGTCAATGATGCCACATTGAGAGAGCTTCATTAATTTTTTGCGATTTTTTTTAGAAATCACAAGGAGACAAGCCATAGTAAAGCCAGAAGGGAATAAGCCCGGAAATTTTTTGTCATATTTAGAGAACAATTTTTTCATTTTATTTATTTCAATTTCAAATTTATTTAATTTTGATATTTATGTCAATGTTGCTACAGTGAACAGAAAATAATGTAATTAATTTTTTCGCTTTTTTTAATTTTTTCAGTTTAGTCACGTAGAAATAACGAATTAATTTTTTGACGATTATTTTATCGAAATCAGAAAGAGACAACAAGAATGATGATAAAATCGAAGAGAATAAATTTAAATTTTCCGTTCTTTATTATTTATTTGTTATTAATTGCAAAACAAAGTAAATTTGTGTTCAATTTTTAGGTCCAGGAATTGAGCGGGGTGACTAAGACCATTGTAGCTAGTTATTGCAGCGACAGACCAGAGCCCCTGGTGGGAATCGAACCACAACCCCCACGCTTATAGACGAGAACGCTACCAACTCGATTACCAGGGCGCTCCTTTTTCCGTTCTTTTTCTTGAAATGTTTGCCACTGTTGCCACATAATGTAAATATAAAATTTTTATTTATGTTTTTTCGCTTTATTTTTACTTTAGGATTATATTTCTTGAAATAACAAAGAGACAAAAAATTAAGAAAAAGTGGAAGTAAGTAACCGTGGAAAATGTTAGAGAACAAATTTAATTTTTCGGATTTATTTATATTTTAAATTTAGGCCAGAGTGTGCAGCTGCCACTTTTGGCCAGTGTTGCCGTATTATATTATTTTTATTTTTTATTTTTTCCCGATTTTTTAAACTCATTAAACAGCTTTGTAAATGTTTCCGTGTGGAGTAGGGCATACACATATATAAAGATAGGGTCGGTATTGTACACAGGTTGACGTTGCCATCTAGACAATAGAGTTTGGTATTTGATAAGGCCCAGTAATATATCTCCATAAAACATTTGTATTTGGTTTTCGTAAACAAGTATGAAGGTATTTGAACATATTTCTGGTATAAAAAAATTAATTTATCAAAAATATAATATTTTCAAATATTTCATAAAAATACTATAATTATTATATCTTCCCTACGATGTGTTAATACATTTCTGATTCCTCCAACTGAAAACCCAAAAAGAAAAAAATAAACCAGATCTAATGAAATCATCATCATTTAAATAAAAATTAATCATTATATTATGGAGACTGTGATAATTACCGAAAAGCAACTAAATACAAACTTATCTATTCACACTACACTAATTAAGCCTAAATATAAATTTGGTTAAAAATAAATCAATAAATAAATAAATCAATTCGAAATGAAAACAATTCAGCAGCATGCACTTACCTTCAGTTAAATGAACGAATCTACAATTTAACCGACTGCACATAGATCTATTAAAATCTTGGCACACCGGGAGGGTGTCCAGTAACTATATAGAGTTTTACAGAAAAAAAAATAATAAAATTAAACAGAAAATCAAAGTTGTTGGGTGTTGTGGTTGTTTGGTTTTTGTTTTTGGTTTTTATCAAAAGGAAGAAGTGTTGTTTGTGGTGGTTGTTGTTGTTTTTGTTGAGATTGTTGTCGATGTTGTTCATGTTGTTCGATTAGGAAGAGCAGAGTAATTCGTGTTGTTCGGGTTGGCAATTAATTTGTGGTGGTGGTGGTGGTGGTGTTGTTGTTGTAGATGATGATGTTACAGATTTACAAATTGTTTTTGTTACAGATGCAGACAGAGCACATAAAATTAATTCATCCCAGAAAATCATCAAACAGAAATCAAGAACCGAAAATATTGGACAACCGATATTAATTGGAAGTTTGTAAAAATAAAAATGAAAAAATAAATTTGGAATTTAGTTGTTGTTTGGTAGTTTTTGTATCGAAATCATAAGTTCAACATTAAATTAATTTGTTTTTTTTTTGGGGGGTAGGGGGCATTTCAGTTGTGTGTTTATTTTTGTTGGTTAAGAGAGGAAAAAGAAGAAAAAAAGAAAGAAAAAAGAGCAAAAATTAGTATATTTCATATATATAGAATATTGTTTTCATATATATGAGGTTATATATATATATTGATATTATTTGGAGTTCATACTATATTATATTATATATATAGATGTATGTATATATTATAATCATATTAATTGTCTTTTAATGAGTTGTTTTTTAGTTTGTTGGTAAGAAAACCATAAAATGAAATTAAAATTAAAGTTATTATTTCGGCGTTTTCTTTGGAAATCTTAGAAACTAAAGAAAAAAAGCTTTTTAATTGTTTGTGTGTGTTTTTTTGGTTGTATTTGCTGTTCATGTTTTTTCTGTTGTTCTGATATAGATTTTCATAATAAAGCCACACACTAATAGAGCCTAGTTTTGTTTTTTGGTTTACAAAATTGTCTGCATTAATTGTTGTATGTTAGTATGGGTTTTGTTTCTGTTTGTTCTCTATATGGCTTTCTGAAAATGCTTACACAAAAAAATTAACCTGCAAGAAAAATAAACAGCTAATGATCAGCCATTAATTTGTTTTCTAGAGCGTGACATGTCAGTAGTAGGTAAGTTTCCTTAAAGGCTAGGCAATGGTAGTCATTTTTTGTTAATTTTCTTTTTGCCTATCTACAGGACAGTGTGTGGGACAATACAGTTAACACCTCTTAAGTAAATTGAGATGTTGAGATTTTAATATTTTCAAACTACACAAAGAGAATTGAATATATAGACAGAGTAATATGAAAGCTCCGCTCGATTTTCTTACACCATCATTGTAGAGATTTCGTGTTTACTCTTTAAACAGACGGACATGAAATTGTTTTTGTGGCTACAAATTCAAATGACTTTAATCTAAACACAGACAATCAATATAAACGATATAAATTTATACCAACTTTTCCCAAAAAATGGGGACTGGCTTAAATTTTCAGTACTTTATTTTTTATGTGACTGCATCGATTTACTAGCGCCATCTGCGAACAGCTTTCATATTTCTGGGCTAACATGTAGGCTATTTACACTTGATCGCAGAAATTTTCTTTATGATAACCCCATTGCATTGTCATAAATTTTAATTAGAAAAATTGTATTGCAAGATCTTTCATGGGGAGGAACATATATTGCAGCACCATTACCACTCTCATTTTGCAAAAGCTTGCCTTTTTTGGTACATGTTGTTGTTTTTACACAGACACCGATAAGACACTTCCTTTTTTATATTATTCCCTCATTTTCGAAAACACAACGTGAAAGCTCGCGTAACTTTCTGTGCAATCACACACAAAATAACGCAAAAGCTTGCGTTTTACAAAATGGGGGTGTTAATAACAAATTATACAGAAAAAGAAGAAAGCTTTCGCCTTAAGTTTCTAAAATGAAATAATGACCCTTTATTCTTCTTCAAAGCTAAGCTTTTCTTATAAACAGTAGTATTACGGTAAAGCTTTTAGAGCTTGTGTTTTCGGTATATGCGTTACAAACACTTGGCATGGATCAGCGAATAAGCTTTTGCTAACCAGAGATTCAGAAATAAAGGCTTAGAACTGTTGTGAAGCAATTAATTGCTAGCATATCTGAATCTGGATATTGAGCACTTATTGACCAAAATTGTATCAATAAAATTGGAAAAGATTCTTAAACATTTTTTTTTAATTTCAAAAACAATTTATAAATAAGAATATGCGCTTGACTCCTGCTCTCTGGAGAAGTTTAAGGTCTATTGGAATTATGCAAAATTGTCTTCAAAATGTGAAAGGCAATGATATTGTCATAAATGGTTGCAGACAAATGAGGTATAATTTAGAGGCGAAAGCTCAGTACTTTTTTATTTATTAATAGTTAATTATTGCACAAAGAATTTAATTATAAATAAAGCTTTTGCTCAGAGACAATAGAACAAACGTATGTCCTTACGATAACACATTAGTATGAAAGCTTTCGGGAGATGGCGTTACTAAATAGAGGCATGTAAACGATTTAACGTTTGTCCTCATCCTTTGGAACAAGTTTTGATAATCTTCGTCTATATTAAATTGTATTATATTAGATTTGTCCTAAAGGAAACACGTTGATACCTAAGCCAATACAATAGACATCGATTTACTAAGTCCATCTTCGAAGAGTTGTATCAGTGACAATGAAAATTAATGTAGTCCCCTTAAGTTTATAAAAGCTTTTTCCAAAAGATGAGGACTTAAACAAATTCTCAATCACTTGTATGATTTTCTACAGATTAGCCTACGGAGAGCTTTCATTTTACTGTGTTAACAGACAGACTTATATTAAATTCTGTAGTCTTTTATTGTATTGACTGTGGTAGTACTAAAGCTTACAGGAGACATACTCCTTCATTGGTAAAACGTGAGCTTTCGCGTTGCGTTCATTTCAATGTGAATTGTTTTTGTAATCACCACAAAATTTACAGAAAATAGAGCGAGGTTTCGCTTTGCATTTTACAAATTAATGAGGGCTAATTTTGACACCAAAGCTTCAATATATGTATATCAATAAGACTAGTAAGCTTTTATTTAAACATTCTCTCTTTAATACAAAATTTCTGGAGCTTAATTGATTTTTGACAGATAAACTAATATATTTACTAGTTGTCTTAGGTCGCTATATGTATTGTCCCTCACTGTCCTGCAGCTGTAGAAATAAACTTAAATATTCAGAGTGTTATGGCATACAACTTCTTCGTATTCAAAGCTTTTCTCTCAATATATTTAAGTGTTAGACACAATTATAAGACGAGTACATATTTGATAAGATGAAATAAAAAAATGAAACAACAAAAATTCATGACAAAGCTTCAAAACCAGAAGAAAAAATAATTGAAATAATAAAAAGAGTTTCCAAAAAAGCTTTTGCACATATCTAGAAAGCAGCAAGTTATACAGTATTCGTTCATCAGATTTCAACGGATAGTTATGTAGTCATACACATATATTTGGGTGATTTAGTTTTATTGTTATTTTTTTTTTTTTTTTGGAAATTTTCATAATCTTAGTAAACAGCACACACACGCACGCACACCAGAATTCATAGAGAACTAAGAAGCTTGAAAAAAGCTTGGCCAGTTGAGACAACGAAAGAACAAGAAAAAAACAACAAAAATAATAATGTTAAAGCTCACATAACTCACATTTTGTTTTGGTTTGATTTTTCATTTTTCATTACGTTAGATTGTGTTTTTCGTTACAGTTTTTGGTTTTGGTATTTGTTTATGTTTTTGTTCTAATATCACATTTAAGTTTTTTTTGGGGAATGATTCTTAACATGAAATTGGTGCTAAACGAATGCATTTTCTTTCTCGATAGATTCTAGATTCTAGGCAACTCCTAAAAACTTTCGTTAAGTGATTTGTTTTGATTTACGGATTGTTTTGGTTTGCGGTTCAACTTTTAAGAGATACGATTATTGTTAACAAACACACAGTTACATATCCTATATGATGGCACTAGAAGTATATGAAAAAGAGACAAAAAAAGAATAAAAAGAGACAAGTAAGCTTTTGGGTTTGTTACACGTTTGTAGTTGTGGTTAAAGTTCTAGAGTAGTAGTAGTAGTAGTAGTTGTTGTTGTGGTAGTAATAGTACTTAAAGTAATAAGTTTTGATAAAAAGCTCGTTTTTTGGGTGGTGTATGTAAAGTCAAGCTTAAAAGCTTTACGGTTCGGTGTGTTCAATTTGTAGTTAATATACAATATATAGTTCTCATTAAGGTCCAAAACAAAAGCAAACCGAAAGTGAAAAAAGCACAACCAAAGCTTTTGTTTAGTTTTGTTTTTCAACGAAGTAGTAGCAGTAGTAGTACTTCGTCGTGGTTTGTGGGAAAGCTTTTAAGCTAAACTTAAGCTTAGACAAAGCATTGTATATTGGCGATTTTTGAGTGATTTTTTTGATTGATTGAAATATGAATTCCATACCTAATTATGTAAACAGTACCATTTATAACAATAGGACACTGTGTGTGATATAATAGCCGCCGATCGGAGTTATGAGCTGCTTTAATACGATTTCAATACAAACGCGTGGATTTTTATTTTGGACGATCGGTTAAGAACAAAGAAAGAACAAAAAAAGAAAAAAAGGGGAAAGAAAAGTTCATTTAATTTATCTAAACTTCCATAGAAAAAAAAAAACAACTATTACAACTAATTTAATTTAACAGTAACTTGGACGGAGAGAGAGAGAATTACTACTACTCATTGTTCGCACACGTTTGACAGTTGGTTTTTGATTTTAGCCATGTTGTCCTTTACTGTACTGCGCTGTGATGTGCTGTGCTCTGTGGATAATTTGCTTTAAGCCATTTTTTACGTTATAATTCATTATTTTTTACGACGAAAGGAGTGTCGCCGGCAATCATCATCATTATCATCAACGTCATAGCCATCAACATCATCGCCATCATCATCAGTCATTAGTGTTAGTACAATATTGTTCAAATATAAATACAGCGACATCATCGTCATCCTCATATACGAGTTCACACACACAGCGTATCAGCCATATTATATTTCGTTTGAAGTGAATTGACGTTGTAGTAGTAACAATAAAGGGTCAAAGAATAAGGACACCAGGAAATGTGTGACAGGCACCATGGCTGATAAGCAACAACTACTCTACAAAACAGAAGTCCTCTTTAGGAAAAGAATTGAATTTTGTAAAAAAAAAAAATATATTTATTTTTGGAAGGACGGCTAAGAAAATTACAAACGCGTTGTTTGTTTTATCTCAGTATCCAAGATATTTTCAAAAGCAAAGAGACATTTTTGTGAAACGTTTTTTTTTTTCAATATAGTTGGGAAGCTGTTAAAGAAACTGGGATTGTTCACACTTGGAAACATTTTTTCTCCACAACTGTGATTTTTTCCACAGAAATTCTTCCGTTTATTTGGAAAAATTTTAATGGAGAGGAAGCTGCTGAAAGACTGGGATAGTTCACACATGGAAACATTTTTTTTCCACAACTGTCATTTTTTCACATTTTTCACTGCTAAGCAAACTGAGCCCTTTTATTTTGAAAATTATCTGCATGAAAAGAATATTTTTTGTTATAAAAATATTTCAGAAAAATTGCCTTAAGAAAATATAACTTATCGCTGACACAATTACAATGTATGGAAACTGAACCCTCTAACCCGCAAGAGTGCCTCAGGGCACTCTTCGAAAATCTCGAATTTACTCACTCCTCACCTTTTGCCCTCCTCATCTGGCTCTCGAACTAAATTAGCAAATGACTTTCTGATTCTTTTTCTGAGTTTATTTGAGAACAATTATCCCAGAAAAATATCTCAACATATATTTTTAATTATTAAAAAATTGCCTTCTGTAGAAATTTTTCTACAAGTACTAAGATATTTCAATTCGAACGTTATTCACAGAATTCATGGAAAATTTGTCTTAAGACGGACACATTTTTCCCTAAATTGAAGCTTTTTCTATGGATGAAAGCTGTTGCTGCAACTCCAGGTATTTAATTGTGTAAAACAATAGGCAATTGAGATAGTCTTTCAATGTGGAACATGTCTCCAAAATTTAGTCGGGTTTTCTACAAATCCTATGAAATTTCCCCACGAAGAAAAGGCTCAGAATATCAAGGTTTTCTACAGAGAAAATTCAGTAGAAAAGACTTTCGCGGTGAAACTTGCCTCCGAAGCTTAGTCATCTAAAAATAATTAGAAATTTACCCAAGAACAAAAGAGAGACTTTTACTGATGACTTATGAACGAATCTATAGGCGATTGATGTTCAATTCAATAGAAATTGTTATATTTATACCCTCACTCTACAGAGTAGGAGGGTATATATCATTTGGGACAGGAAAAAAGTGTAACGCATTGAAGGAGTGACTTAAGGCCCTAAGTATGTTTGGACCAACTCCATTTCACAACTTTTTAAGATGTTTGAGCATGTTCGTCCGTCCGTCCTTCCATCCGTCTGGCTGGTGTACACGATAACTCTCGAAAGGAGTTAAGGAATCTAATATTTTTCCCAAACATAGTTTAAGTTCGAAGATGAGCGAAATTGCCACGCCCCTTCTGCTACCTCCCACACAAATAACCCATATTCCAAACTAATATTAAAACCTATATAACTTCCACACGGATAATCGTAATCAACTATATTTTGGTATTTGATAATGTTTTTATGGTCACTTTAAGTGTACTAAATATGACGGGTTTTGACACGCCCCTTCCACTACCTCCTACACAAATCACGCAAAACAACGTAAAATTAAAGCTGTTGATCGGAATACTTTGCAATTTGCGAATATTTGGCAATGCTTTTTTAGTGGTTACATTCGCATGGAATATGGGCGAAATTGCCACACCCCTTCTGGTACCTCCAACACAAAGTAGCAGAAACTTTGGTTACTATAAAACCAACATAACATTCATACGGGTAGTCAAAATCATTTGCAACTTGATATTTAAAAACGGTTTTATAATCATTTTAAACCTACAAAATATTTACGCTTTAGCCACGAACTTTCTTGTACCTCCCAACAATTGTATTTATCCTAGGTGATATTAAATCCTATAATAATAAAACTTCTATACTGGTGCATGGAATCCACTATGACTTAAATGTGGAAGCTGGCACGAACCTTCCACACAAATTATCCTGTCCTACATATGTTCTCTGCGAGTGTGGGTATATATAGGTCGGTTTAGCCGACTGAAGCTTACTTACTTGATTTTTTTAACAAATTGTCAAAAAACCTCAGCCATTGCCATAGGAATATTATGGAATATTTTCTTCAGGAAGAGGCTATGATGTCCAAGACAATGAATTGTTTTGCAGCAAGATCTCTTGCGAAAGTTTTCATAGAGGCAGTGCCAGAATCTCAGAATTTTATTTCAATAAATGTGTTGTCTCGTGAATTGTCTGGAAATATTTAGTAAAACAAACCAGAATGGCTATGTTCTGTTATGAAAATAAAATTCTGAGGATCTTCCTCAGAATACCAATGTTTTTATAGGGACTGTAAGATGAAATTAGCAAAATCTCAAGAAAGCTTGGCTATTGCCACGTGAATTGTCTGGAAATATTTCCGACAGGAAAAGTTAAAAAGTGGACATTTGCGAAACTTGCATAATTTCTTGAGGAATTAATGCTAAAGATAAAGATGTAATAAAATCTAATTATAAAATCTCTAAAATCAGTTGTACTAAAAAATTTAAATATATTCTATTGCAATGTTATCAAAGTAATATCCTAGATACAGAGTGTTTTTAGAGCTTCCATTTTCCGATTGTCAGATCTGGCAACATTATTATCAATTGTACTCAGTTTGGTTTGCCATTAGCAGGAATTTAGGCAGAATGACCTTCAATTTATTCTCTTCAATTTTGGCTAAATGGATATGTCAATGAGCAAAATTGCCGCATTTGGTTTGCCGCCTGCAGGAATTTAGGCAGAATAACAACCACTTTATTCTCTTCATATAATAAGGCTCAATTTTGGCTAAATGGAATTTGCCGCATTTGGAGTGAAGAGAATCCATGAGAGATTCACAAGGAACCGTTATATCCAAAATCACTCACTGTCTGGTGTGCCTTAAGATCTTATCTTCTTAAAAAATGAGAAATGAGGTTTGCCATTAGCAGGGATTTAGGCAGAATGACCTTCGCTTTATTCTCTTCAGTGATAAGGCTCAATTTTGGCTAAATGGATATGTCAATGAGCAAAATTTGCCGCATTTGGAGAGAAGAGAATCCATGAGAGATTCACAAGGAACCGTTACATCCAAAAGCACTCACTGTCTGGTGTGCCTTATGATCTCGTCTTCTTAAAAAATGAGAACAGGGAGAAGCTGACGAAAGCTATAGAACTACGATAGCCTATTATGTCGTACCTCCATTGAATGTAATGATTACTGAAGACACGACATTTGGTGAAGGCGCTATTTCTCGAAATAGGTCAGTGCAATATGATCAACATTGCTGGAAAAAGTCATCGAAAATTTGACACAATGCGCCACATCTGAGCCAAATGTCGCAAAATATATTCAAATTTAGAAACATGAAACACTTTCTTAGCAAGAAAATCTCAAAGAATCTCTGATAACTTCCACATGAAAAGTTGTTTGAAATCTGGGGCATTTGTAAGTTTGATATTGTCCATAGTTAAATTATGATGGACCGAGACAATTTTCATTATAAAATGTCGACCGAAAATGGCAATAATTCTGCAAGAGATTTTTTTCCAAAATTGCTATATTTCCTAGAGATACATTTTCTGTGGAAAGGTAAATCATTATAAATCAGATTTCAAAAGGCCCCTTCACGCCTGCTCTCTCTTGGGTAGTTAGGGTCTGTTTGAATTTTGAAGGCATTACTTGGTTTACGTGGTTAAATTATAATGTACCGAGACAATTTTCATTATAAAGAGTGATTTTTTTGAGGTTAGGATTTTCATGCATTAGTATTTGACAGATCACGTGGGATTTCAGACATGGTGTCAAAGAGAAAGATGCTCAGTATGCTTTGACATTTCATCATGAATCGTCTTACAAACGAACAACGCTTGCAAATTATTGAATTTTATTATCAAAATGCGTGCTCTGTTAAGAAAGTTCATTGCGCGCTTCCATTTTATGGTCAGTTTAATCGACCCACTGAAGCGGCTATTCGGGCTATTGTGACTAAATTTCGCACCAAATTCACATTGTTGGACATTAAACCACCAACACGCTTACGTAGAGTGCGAACTGAAGAAAATATCGCAGCTGTATCGGCCAGTGTTAATGATGACCACCAATTTTCGATTCGTCGCCGTTCGCACCAATTGGGTCTCTGTTACTCAAAAACGTGGAAATGCCAAAATTGGACTAAGCGGATGGACCACCTAAGACGCAGCCGCGGTCAACATTTAAATGAAATTATCTTCAAAAAGTAAATGTCATGGACCAATCTAACGTTTCAAATAAAGAACCGATGAGATTTTGCAAATTTTATGCGTTTTTTTAAAAAAAAAAGTTATCAAGCTCTTAAAAAATCACCCTTTAAAATGTCGACTGAAAATGGCAGTAATTCTGCAAGAGATTTTTTCCAAAATTGCTATATTTCCTAGAAATACATTTTCTGTGGAATGGTGGAATAAATCAGATTTCAAAAGGCCCTTCACGCCTGCTCTCTCTCTTGGGTATTTAGGGTCTGTTTGAATTTTAAAGGCAATACTTGGTTTACGCGGTCGCTCTCCGGAAGCGTTAAGTAGTGCCTTAAGGCACCATTTTGAATATGGTATTACTTTGGAGCTTAAAAAAAAAGGTAAATTGTCCTTGAAACGTCGCAAGTCCATGCATACCTTTCCTTTGCATTGGACCTGACTGAAAATATCATTCGTTTACATGTGAGTGCGTAGATTTTTTCTGAAAGCTTTCATATTGCTGTGTTAAGTTAACAAAGACTATAGAATTGAATGTATACTAGGTAAGTTTGTACAAACTTTTTCCAACAGAAGCGGACTGACAAAAAATCTCAATTGTTTGTATGCGAACGCGACAATTTGCTAGCATCATCTACAGAGGGTTTTCATTTTACGATATTAACAAAATGACTCCATAATATATTGTACAGTCCTTGCTAGCCGCTTTTATTAAAATTGCATTTTAGTTGGTTCTAGTCAATTGACATATTATTTAGAGGCGAATGTTTAATTATAAATTAATTTTTTTAATGTATTTATTAATATAAGGGACTATAGAAGCTAATATAGACAATGTAAGTCCGTCCTTTTTTGGGCACAGTAGTATGAAAGCTTTCTAAAGATGAAAATGTAAGTCAGTCGCACACAGGCGAATGCTTAATTATAAATTAATTTTAAAGCTTTTAATGTATTTATTAATTATAAGGGACTACAGAAGCTAATATAGACAATGTCAGTCCGTCCATTTTTGGACGGAGTATGAAAGCTTTCTAAAGATGAAAATGTAAGTCGGTCGCACACAGAAACTGATATTTATATCCAAAACTGAAATATTTCTTAGAGATAAGTTTTCCATGGAATGGAAACGTTTTTGTATGCCTTGGCAAAAATTGCTATTGCCATTACTCAGACATTCTCCGCAAGGCAATTGCCTAAGTAGCTGTGACATTTGGCGTGACATCGAACTGAGTCACTTCCACATGGGCAAATGAAAGTATATCAGCTACTGTAGTGCTTTTCGCTGGAAATACACCCAGTTTTTTTCTTTTGGCCCATCCTGCTGCCGCTCTGTTCTTTTTCCTATCGCCACACTCTGTCTGTGGCTGTGTTTGCCATTTGCAAATGTTTCATTGATAAGCCACCACTCTTGGCATTGATGGTTTGTTTGGCATGAAGGCGCGGAAGCGCAATTAATTTGATTAACCTAATTTAGCGTTCAGCGCAAAAAAAAGAAAATAAAACCAAAAACACTATAGCACTATCGACCATTACACACGGTGACAGCGCCCGCTCGACTCCCAGCGCGCATTCTCACTCTAACTCACACTCACGTTAATGACCACCTAACCAGATAAACATGCTAACGGCTAAAAAAGAACACGGTCATCTATCTGCCAACTTATCAAGCAAACAAACGACTGAGCGGCCAGGGCAGGGCAGGACAGGATGGGACGTCTGTTCCACCAACCCACCCATCAAGTCGCCGCCGCCTAGTTGAGCTGCAAATACAGGTGTGTCAATAACAAATAGAGTTTGTTGTTTTGAGGGCTGGGGCTGGGCGGTGTTGCTAACCGGGTTGGGTCTATGGACATGGCCAATGTGTGTGTCTGCTTGAATTTTAGTTAATTTTTGTTGTTGTTGTGGCGCTGGATAGATTGGCCAGCAGAGGTAAGGACAACACAACAACAGTAAACGGCAGGAGCGGCAGCAGCAGCAGCACTAAAAAACAGGGTCAATTCAATTAAGCCAAAAATTGTTGGTAGCTGGAACATTTGGCAATAAAGAACCAACGCAAAGGATGAGGTAAAAACAACATATTCCCTGAATGTGAGTGCATGTGTGGGGTGGGGGTGGTGTTCAATGGCGATGTCGCTGCTGGTGGTGGTGCCTTGAACTACTCTCTACCAGGTGTTGTGGGTGTGTGAATCCTTTTGATGTTGCTGTTGTTGTTGTTGATTTTTTTAAATGGTCAAATGTACGTTTGTATAAGTGTGAGTGTGTTTATGTATGACTGTGTGTGTGTGTGTTGTTTTGAGTTTGTGTGAGTTTCTGTAAATAATTTAAGAGTGTTTATCCAAAATGTTCAAAGTAATTATCCTAAATGGTCTAAACATCTAAAGGAGGGCAATTAAAACTCTAAACGACACCGAGATCATATCAGGCAAACTTAGTTGCGAGGAACTAATGAAATGAGAAGCATATAATTGATTGAACAAATAATTACTTGAAATTTAATTGGACAACAATACGAAAAAAACAACAGGAGAATTTTTCAATAATTTTTATGAAAATATGCTTAAGTTCGGTCCTTATCTATTTGCCATGTAATGACTGCACTATAATAGACTCTCCTTGATTTATAGTTTTTATACTAGTTTCCAGAGCTTTCCAAAAATATATCTCCACTCGGTTAAAACCTTGCCGGGCTTTGTAATACCTTTTAGTTGATCTCTCCTTGATTTTAAAAATCTACTTTCAACTAGACTCAAGAGCTTCCTCCTTCACACAAATTGTCATTTGCAAGGATTTCCTCCTCAAGGCAATTTGTTATTTTCAGTCTCCCTGTACTCGGCTAAAATTTTAGGAGACGTTTGTACTCCAGTCATAATTCAAAATAATCTGAAGAGTTTCCTCAATGCAATTTGTATTTTGCAAGGATCTTCCTGCACTCTGCCAAAATCTTACCAGTCATGTTTTATTAGCTCTAATTCGAGAAAACCTTAACATTCCAGTCATAATTCAAACTACACCTTTTTCAATTGTAATTCAAAAGACATCACTTGAAATTCAAAAGACAGCAGTTGAAAGTCAAAAATTCCATTTGCAATTCAAAAATATCACTTGAAATTCAAAAATTCCATTTGAAATTCAAAAAATGTCAATTGAAATTCAAAACTCGTCATTTGTAATTCAAAAGACAACATTTGAAATTCAAAAGTCGTCATTTGTAATTCAAAAGACATCATTTGAAATTCAAAAGACAACATTTGAAATTCAAAAGTCGTCATTTGTAATTCAAAAGACAAGATTTGAAATTCAAAAGACACCATTTGCAATTCAAAAGACACCATCTGAAATTCAAAACTCGTCATTTGCAATTCAAAAGACATCATTTGAAATTCAAAAGAAAACATTTGAAATTCAAAAGTCGTCATTTGTAATTCAAAAGACAACATTTGAAATTCAAAAGACACCATTTGAAATTCAAAAGACACCATTTGAAATTCAAAACTCGTCATTTGTAATTCAAAATACACCAATTTTTGAATTCGAGTTTTGAATTTCATATGACGACTTTTGAATATCAAATGGTGTCTTTTGAATTACAAATGACGAGTTTTGAATTTAAAATGATGAGTTTTGAATTTCAAATGATATTTTTTGAATTTCAATTGATATTTTTTGAATTTCAAATGGAATTTTTGAATTTCAAATGGTGTCTTTTGAATTACACTTGAAAATGGTGTTGTCTCCAGAGCAGTCTCCTCAATACAGACTGATGGGTTCTGCCCTCTGCCAAAACCTAGCCGGTCATTCAATTGGATCTTTATATAGATATTGAAACCTGGCCGGTCTGACTGTATTTGAACGATGATAACTGGACAAACTATGTTCATTTCGACATGGAGGAAAGATAGGATTCAATAGTCTTCAGAGGTTCATTCTTAACTTAAGCTGATTTATTTTGAAACTATCTCACATTTCTCTGTGTTTATCTACGAGACCTTATGATTAATTTAATTGTATTTTTATGGAGATATGCTTCTTACTATACTGGATCTATTTTAAGGCAGATGACTGGGGGCTGAAAGCCAGACTATTAGGATTCAGGAATATTATTATCAATACAAACTGCCTTCGTGACAGGGATCACCTTTTATATATTTATAATAATACTGAGGGAAATTTCAAGATCTTCAACAGATTATATTTTTCCGAAGGAATATGGGAATAATGGGAAATATAATCAAGAACTTGAAATATTTTGCATAAGATTTCCTAAGAAACTTAGTCTATTTCAGATGTATTTTATTATTATTTTTCACAAGTTGTCTGGGGAAAATTAGTTGTGAATATTGATTATTTTCAATAGGAAATATACCAAAGAACTGGAGATTTTTTCGTAAGAATCTAAGTCATTTTCCAGATTCCATTACGTGGGATAATCACCTAAGAAACTTACACAGTTTTTCACATATAAATGTACACTATCACTCTCGTCTCCGTTTCTCAAGAAAATCCTTATTTACATAAAATAATATTTACTGGCGACGATGACAGTTTAACTAGTTACAATAGTTTCAAGTGATGAAATGCAATTCGTGAAATTGTGAAATAAATAAAAAAACTGACCTCAAGCTGGAGCAGTTGTTATTAAAAAGATAAATTGCTTTGTAGCTTTGAGTTGCAGCAGTCACAGACGTAATTGGGGGCACGGGCGGACTATAAGTAATATTTGTTTAGAAAGGAGTCTTCGCTAATAAAAACAATTTATATGGACACATATTTTGATTTGTTCTGAAACAATACTTCCAAATAAATAACGGCTCTGTCGAAATTAATGCATTATTTAAATTTCCTTCAATGGCTGGTAGGGGAGAGAGGAATTAGGAAAAGATTGAGAGTGACTGGGATATGTTCGAAGGCATGACATTCGAATTGATAAAATAGGGGCTAAAATATTTTGTGAGTCGCTGAAGTTGCGGCCGATCAGGGTCTAAAATTCCTTGGATATACAAAGGACCTTGTTTAACGGAGTCGAATGTTATCTGGCTACCACCACAACATGGATGAATGTTCAGGGTTATTACAAATTGGTCGACCTAAGATAGAAGAGCAAATTTCGAGTGTTGAGCAACATTTTAAATGTAGTGCTAATTTGAATGAAAAAAATATTTTTCAGCAACAAGGTTCATCTTTTAAATATATTGCTTCATTAAGGTAGGTAATTGACCTTTATTAAACCACATTTATGCAAAACGAAGTGTCAGCTATAATTTCAATAAAACATAAGTCGTGGGGAACTTTGAACGATGTGTTATATCAATGATATAGGGTTTCTGTCCCGGTTAGTGAAAGTTGCCTTCAGTATATTTATGAACAAATTAGCGTTGAATATGTTTTCCATGTAACACTTGGCGTGGTAGGTATCTAGTCAAATCCCTTTGATTTTGGTCCACCATTGCCTAGTGGAACTGCCAAAGAGGGAATTCTATAGATATGGTAATAAATGAAGAATATTGTTTGTTTACTGAATTACTCGTCCTAACGAGTGATTTTTTTGAGGTTAGGATTTTCATGCATTAGTATTTGACAGATCACGTGGGATTTCAGACATGGTGTCAAAGAGAAAGATGCTCAGTATGCTTTGACATTTCATCATGAATAGACTTACAAACGAACAACGCTTGCAAATTATTGAATTTTATTATCAAAATGCGTGCTCTGTTAAGAAAGTTAATCGCGCGCTTCCACTTTATGGTCAGTTTAATCGACACACTGCAGCGGCTATTCGGGCTATTGTGACTAAATTTCGCACCAAATTTACATTGTTGGACATTAAACCACCAACACGCTTACGTAGAGTGCGAACTGAAGGAAATATCGCAGCTGTATCGGCCAGTGTTAATGATGACCATCAATTATCGGTTCGTCGCCGTTCGCAGCAATTGGGCCTCTGTTACTCAAAAACGTGGAAATGCCAAAATTGGACTAAGCGGATGGACCATTTGAGGCGCAGTCAAGGTCAACATTTGCATGAAATAATCTTCAAACATTAAATTATATGGACCGTACTATCGATTCAAATAAAGATTTCATGCATTTTTCTTAATTTTATGTGTTTTTTTTTTTGAAAAACTTTCCTATAGCTTTTAAAAAATCACCCTTTATTACCTCGTGGATCTGGCAAAGCGGGAATTCTATAGATATAATATAGTTTGTGGTGATACTTAAAGAAGATTACTTATTTATTTAATTACTGGCCCTAGTTAATAATCAACAATTTTCTATTAAAATTGAGAATTATGTGTAACAAGAGAAACAAACTTCAAGACTTTTTAAATCAGATGTTTGTAGTTTAAAGTTGTTAAAGTCTCTATATATTTCGAAGTCAGCTGATAAAAGCTATTAGATAAATCTAACTTGTGGCAGTTGTCTCAGAAACTAGCCAGGTAGAATTCTTGCTTTGCACCATTATCAAAAATATTAATATCTGAGTAATTCCCTGTAAAACGGAACAGAGTTATCCGATTTTAGTGAAAGTTGGCAAATTTGTACTTCTAAATAAGAGAAATAGAACTGCATTTCCTAGTTTTCGAAAAATATGAAATTTTTTTTAAAGTAATTTTCAAAAATTCGTAACTATTTTCTGGTAGGTGATAGATATGTTTTTATTTTGGCGAATTGCAAGCGAATTGGTTTTAGTTTAATATAAAATTATGAAATCTCAAAAAAAATATTTTTGACGGTTGAATAGTTGAAAAAAACGTTAGATGGCGGACCCTATACATATGGGCATTTCCCAAAAAAATAGCTTTAAACTTTATTTTTCCCTTATTTCGACAACTTTTTTTATTATGAAACTTGAAGTTATCTTGTTCTCTTTTATTTTTATCAAAAATTTGAAGTGTTATAACGAAAATTACTAATTTTTTTACTACGATTGGCAATTTTTGTCCCTTCCATTTTGTCGCGTCCGTATTTCTGCTGTAACTAATTAAAAAAAATTAGAGATAATTCTCATATTTCATAAATCTACGAACAAAATATATCCTCTGACCTTCATTTACATGTATTAATGAAAAAAAATTCTCAAAAAATCGCTGACCTTTGTACATTTCTATAAGACCTTCAAAAGTACTTCTATTTTTTGTCGCGTCCGTTTCGATGTAAAATTGTTTATAATTTTGTACTAATTTTTACTAAATCCTGAGGACATATTTTTAAAATGTAGTACTCTTTGAACGCTTTAGAACACTAAAAAGGCTGATCGACTTTTTCAGTTTCTTTCTTGTTTTTGGCGTAGTTTAAGGCGTGCGAATGTCGCGTCCGGGCCACTGGGAGATGCCCATATGTATAAATGTGGAAGTTAGTTATGAACCTCTTTTTACGATTTTTAATTTTATTAGCGATTATTTTTAATATTTTATCAAAATATCTGAGATCTTGGGAGACGTGTCAACGTATTTTACAAATTGCGCTAAGAGTCACCCTATAGCAATTATATTAAAATGGAATTCGATGGTCTTATTTTAGCAAAATCACTCCACACTTCCATAATTCTCCAAATTCAAGGGATAGTGGAAAGTATTCTTTTACCTTTCTTGAGTCTGGGACTGGGCATTACTTCCCCCTTTCGACGAAGACATTGGCTGAAAACGAAAAAATATGATATATGTTTTTTTGTTCTTTGTCGTTTCTTTTTTGCTTAAAATTGCTTTTTTCATATTGCCATTGCACGCAGCAAATTTATGGTGTCTGTATTCTTTGGATAATAACAATTTAAATATACAATCGGTGTTGGCTGTTGTTGTTCTGGGTGTGGGACGAGGTCCGAAGATAAATCTGTTGGTTTTTGTTGTTTTGTCTGCTGTTTTTTCTTGTTGTTGTTCTTACTTAAACTTATTTGAAAGCTTATTTAATACTTATGAACTAATTTGAAGATTTTGAGAAGAAATTCGGTGTTTTTACGATTTGGAATAACAAAACTTGCTGTTTTCTTAAGAAATGTGTAAAAGAGGGACGAGACAGGGTTCGGGTTGAAATAACTCTTAATGAAATCAAATAATATAAAAAAAGAAATTAGATAAAAGGTAGAGGGAAACAATAAAGGAGAAGGTTAAGAAAAAAACAAGAAACTTTTTAGAAGAGAATCAAAAATTAATAAACAAAGCTAAAGCTTTTTGGGAGAATATTTGGATTTTTTAGAATTTATCAAAAAAGCTTTTTGGATTGAAATAAAGTGAGTTTTTGAAATTTTGCTAGATTTAAAAAAGTGTAGGCAGAATTTTAAAGCTTTGTGGGGGGAATTTTTTCAAACCCGGGAAAGGGTAGATATCGCAATAACATTCGTTCAATACCTGACCACTTTCATCGGTATAGATAACATAAGAAGCATTTATGGGTATTTTCTTAGAGGCTAAAATCATAATATGTTAATTAATAAATTAATTAAGAAAAAATAGAATTTTTTATTTTTAGTTTTTTTTTTTGATTTGGTTTAGTAGAGTTGTTGGGTGTTCAACATGCGTTTATTGGTATGCATTTGGTGGCGTTTTTTTTTTGTTTTTGATTTTTGGTTATTTGTGGCATGCATCGTACGTAAAGTGTGGCAAAGTGTGGTTTGATTGCATAAAATCCAGTTTTTATTTGATATTGTTTGATTTTCATAGGCATTTGGTTTTTGATTTTGATTTTTTTTGTTTGTAAGCATGTAGAAAAGAAAGAAAGAATTGAAAGAAAGAACATTTTTTATAAAAATTATTTTATTTTAATGTTTTTATTTTGCTCAAAAAAAATATAATAAATAAAACTATAATTTCATAAAAAAGAAGAAGAAGCGGGATATTAAAACTTGAGCACAAAACCATATTAACCATATTTCCCTTTAAACCATAAGTTGCAAAGCAGCCAACAGGTGGCCAATTTTGACCAACTTGTGCTGCAGTAAACTAGTCATTGTGGGTGTGTGCGGTGACAAAACTTTTTTTCAGCTCTGCCCTGGTCTATTTTTGATAACACCCTTAAACAAGTTAATAAATGTAAATTAACGCCTTTTATTTCCAGCGCGCTTTTTTGCTGGCATTCTGGTGCACAGCATCTGCTACATGTGGCCCTAATCCCACAGTGCCACCACATACAAGTTAAAACAAATAAAAAAAGAAGACATTAGTCGTCTGTCTGTCGTTTTATTGTGAACGTAGTTTTTTGGCGCTTTTTTCGCTCTGGTCTTGGGATTTTTTGTTGTTCAGTTCGGTTCGGTTCAGTTCGTGGGAGTGCATAGTATTGTAATTTGTTTTTAGACAACGTTGCGGCCCACTCAATGAAATGAATATATTCGGGTGGGTTGGTTGGTTTTTTTTTTCGTTTGGTTGGTAATGTAAAGTAAGTACCAGAATTCCCCCAGCCAAAACGGCAGACAACGACAATCATGATCATCGTCATCATCGCCATCAGTCTTGCAAAAAAGACAAGAAGCTGCAACTAATTGCCCCCAGTGCAGAAGGCACATAGCACGTACCATGTACATCATCATCATCATGCCATAGCTCCTGGCATACCCACACAAAAACCGAAGCACAAACAGCCAAGGAGTTGGAGTTGCTATTTTCCACTTGAAGTTTAATAAGGTTTTGTCATTTCACTGTGCAACTGCCGCCTTTTCTCCTTCCTCGCTCTCCCACCCCAAAAAAATCATAAAAATTGCTTACAAACCCTAGACTAGTACAAAGTAATTACATGTCGTCTGACAAAGAAGAGGCGTTTAAATTCAGTTGTTTGTTTCTTTGTCGTTTCGTTTTTGGTTTGTTTGGTTTCCTCAATACCTGTAGACTAGCTAAGAACAGCAAAGATAGGTAGGTAGGTAAGTATATGTGCTGGGCAAAAGTCCTTCAAATAACCTGCTGTACTCTTGCTGGCAATTGATGTGTGTTGTTATTTTGTCATAAAGAGATTTGAGGAATCAAATCTTATTTAAATATTCGAGAGACAACAGGGATTGCCATTTAGTGCCAACCCTCTGTAAGCTAGTAAGATACAGGAGAGATTTAGATTGATTTTTTAAATTTAAAATTTAAACATGGTATCTACTGTGTTCATTGTCACAACCTGAATTTTTTTAATATAAAACTTTAAAATTTTAAAATCCTCTAATTTTTTAAATCTCATTTTTGGTGATTTCGAGTTTCTAAATTTCGCATTTGTCTTTAATACAACTTTTTTCCAGTTTTCTTTCTCTTCTGACAAGCAAATGAAGAGGATGTTTGTCATTGTAAAAAGATATGGGAAATTTAAAAATTCGATTGAAAATGCGATTTGAAAATCGCCGTGAAAATTGCCAGCAGGAGGCCATATGTAACAAAATTAAAAATGCTGTGAGAGCGCCCCGGTAGTCGAGTTGGTAGAGTTGGTGGGGGTCGTGGGTTCGATTCCCATCAGAGGCTCTGGTCTGTCGCTGCAATAACTAGCTACAATGGTCTTAGTCACCCCGGCTCAATCCCTGGACCCAAAATTAGAATATAAATTTACTTTGTATTGTAATTCATAATAAATAAATAAATAAATAAATAAATAAATGCTGTGTCCGAGGTCTAAAAATTAATTTTTCCTAATAGACACTTTCTTCTTTTGGATGTTAACTATTAAAAACTAAAATAAAATATTTTTTGTGTTTACAGAAAACTATTTAAAAAATATATTTTTTGGCGACTATTCTCAAACCTTTGTTGCCTAAAATACTAATTTTGCTGTATATTGAGGCGTACTGATTCATAAAATCAACACAAAGAGTTGTTATGCTTATTTTTCTAATAAAATTCCAATTGACGTCCAGGCTCCCTTTAATATTTTGTGGGGCCATTGTGGGACCCTTTAATATTTTGTGGGGCCATGTAACATTTTAAATTTGAACTGCCGATTACTTTAACTTTGCAAGGTAGAATAACATTAATTTTTATTTCTATTTTCAGGTTTATGTTTGACATTTGCTAAATGGGACGCTATACGCTCGAACAAAATTGGGAAATATTAAAAACTTACTTCCAAAGTAGTGAGTCTTTAACGCAAACTGTAAGAAATTTACGTGGAAAATGTTCGTGCATTCAGATGCTCTTTTTCATCTCGATGGCTATGTCAATAAGCAAAATTGCTGCATATGGGGTTCAGAGAAGCCACACGTGACTATTGAGAAGTCAATGCATCCACAACGAGTCACTGTTTGGTGGGGATTGATCGCAAAATATCTTATATTTCCACTAGAAACACCCATGGTGAATATAGGTCAGATCGCTTCAGATTTATATATAGCTCCCTCACAAATTTCACTCCCGATTTCACATTTTCCACTCTATAAACCACATACTTTAACAGATCTTCTCAAAAATTTCAACTAGAAACTATGGCCAAAATGGGTCAGATCGATTTAGATTTACATATAGCTGACAGTGGAAATGTGTTATATCGGTTAAGATTTATATACAGCTCATACAAATTTCGCTCCCGGATTGACTTTTCGCCCCAGAAACCACGTATTTTACCGAATTTCCCTCAAATTGAGCATAACACATTATACTTGAACTGGAAGAACTTATTGTGAAAGTTAGTCACTTCATTTCATGTCTGGATATAGCCCCGATACGAATATTCTTCTCGATTTGACAAATTGGATCAGGTCATATTAACATATGATTAGGAAACAAAAATCCTTCCCGTTGCTCGCATGAGGTGCTGCCGAGCCAATCGTGGGAGTCATATGAATGAGATTGTGTTCCATTATTAAATGACAACGTTCAACCTTTCCAATAAAATCAGAAATTTTGAAAAATAATCTGATTCGGATTTAAAATTTTAAATGAACCACTATTTTTGAATCCTATATAACGAGTGATTTTTTTGAGGTTAGGATTTTCATGCATTAGTATTTGACAGATCACGTGGGATTTCAGACATGGTGTCAAAGAGAAAGATGCTCAGTATGCTTTGACATTTCATCATGAATAGACTTACTAACGAGCAACGCTTGCAAATCATTGAATTTTATTACCAAAATCAGTGTTCGGTTCGAAATGTGTTTTATCGACAAATTTTGTTCAGCGATGAGGCTCATTTCTGGTTGAATGGCTACGTAAATAAACAAAATTGCCGCATTTGGAGTGAAGAGCAACCAGAAGCCGTTCAAGAACTGCCCATGCATCCCGAAAAATGCACTGTTTGGTGTGGTTTGTACGCTGGTGGAATCATTGGACCGTATTTTTTCAAAGATGCTGTTGGACGCAACGTTACGGTGAATGGCGATCGCTATCGTTCGATGCTAACAAACTTTTTGTTGCCAAAAATGGAAGAACTGAACTTGGTTGACATGTGGTTTCAACAAGATGGCGCTACATGCCACACAGCTCGCGATTCTATGGCCATTTTGAGGGAAAACTTCGGAGAACAATTCATCTCAAGAAATGGACCGGTAAGTTGGCCACCAAGATCATGCGATTTGACGCCTTTAGACTATTTTTTGTGGGGCTACGTCAAGTCTAAAGTCTACAGAAATAAGCCAGCAACTATTCCAGCTTTGGAAGACAACATTTCCGAAGAAATTCGGGCTATTCCGGCCGAAATGCTCGAAAAAGTTGCCCAAAATTGGACTTTCCGAATGGACCACCTAAGACGCAGCCGCGGTCAACATTTAAATGAAATTATCTTCAAAAAGTAAATGTCATGGACCAATCTAACGTTTCAAATAAAGAACCGATGAGATTTTGCAAATTTTATGCGTTTTTTTTTTAAAAAAAGTTATCAAGCTCTTAAAAAATCACCCTTTATGTATCGAAAATTAAAATTAAGAGGTTTTTATGGACTTTTTTTAATTTGTACTCTCATTTCAGAAATATATGTCCGATCATGTCCGTTAATATTTTCAATTATGGATAATTAGGAAGGCTACAAATGTTGCAAGTTACACTATCATGTGGAAACAAATGTTTATGAGCAGTGGCTAAAAAAAGAGAAAATATATATTTTTTGGATAGTTTTTTGTTGGCAGGTAAAAACCATAGAAAGAAGTAAAAAAAATTAGAAAAATATTTTTTTATTGAATAGAAAGTATCCTATATTTTCAATTCAAGATTTTTATGGATTTTTTTAATTTTTGTAATAAAAATTCTGATTTTCGTCGAAGGTGCCTTTAATATTTGCACTCTCATTTTGGAAATATATTTTGGTAATTATGTAATTTCAATTATGGTTAATTATGAAGGCTACAAATGTTGTAAATAACATTAACATGTGGAAGTAAAGATTTGGGAACAATCGCCAAAAAATATAACTAATATTCGTTCAGATAGTTTTTTGTTGGCATGAAAAAACCGTAGAAAATAAGAACAAAATTAAAAAATATTTTTATTTTATTTTTGAATCCAATATTTTAAATAAAGGGTAATTATGAGAGCTACAAATGATCGAACAGTCGTCAAAAAAATTTAAAAATATTTCTTTGGATAGTTTAGTAATTTAGAAAAAAAAACAAAAAAAATCAAAATATTTGTTTAACCATCATAAAGAAGATAATATTGTCTCTTTATTTGATTTGAAAAAAATATTTTATTTTAGTTTTTTTGTTTGTATGAACAATCCATAGAAAATAAGAAACATTTTTATTTTATTTTTGAATCCTATAGTTTAAATTAAAGGTAATTCTGAGAGCTACAAATGTTTCGAACAGTCGTCAAAAAAATTAGAAAAAAAATATTTTTATGGATAGTCTTTTGTTCGCACGAAACCCCCAAAAAAATCTGAAAAATATTTGTTTTAATAGCTACCTCCCTAAAGAAGAAAACACTGTCAATTTGAAAATTATCTCCTTCTTTGTTGGCGTAAATGAATTTTAAATAATCATGTTTTTTTATTTTTGTTCCAATAGGCACGACAATTGCAAATTATATTATTGTTATATTTTCTAGAAACTGGTATCCTAATGAAGAAAACAGGGCTTATTTGAAGAAAATCAATGGATAAATGTAGGAGTTATGACCCTTCTTGTAGAAGTAAGTGTTTAAAAAAATATGTTTCATAGTTTTTACGTTTTCAACTGCAGATTTTGCTTAAAGTTGCTCTAACATACATGAATGGAGCATACACGAAGGGCTAAAAATTCCAGCTATTACAAAAATATTTTGTTTTCCCTTCTAAATGGGGTTTTATCGCGCCAGCAAAAGAACACTTTTTAAGCAAAAATTAAAAAAAAACACTCTATATAGAAGTTCTACTGATGTGTTATCCACACACAAGATGCGAAATACGTCTGTGGACATAATGTGTATATAGTTGAGTGTGGTTCGGTCATTAGCAAACACCACAAAATTTCCTACGTAAGAAGTAAAACTTGATCGACAGTCCGTGTTACACTTGAAACGTGTGATATACAAAGTTCCGAAGGTTAACATTTTCCGAAAATTATTTTAAATACTTATCCACCCCCTATGGCACCGACATAAATATTACATTAAAGAGGAGAAGATCTGCTAAAAATACTTAAAATTTCATGCTTCTATCTGCATTAGTTTAGCATTAACAACCATTTTAAGTTTTCCCTCTTAAAAAGTTTAATATCAATAAATTGAGGAGGAAACTCGAAATGGTTGTTAATGATAAACTAATGTAGATGGGAGCATAAAATTATAGTTGATTTATATGCCGGTATCACATGGTGCAAATAAGTATTTAAAATAAAGTTCAAAAGTGTTCAAAATGTTGAGAAGCTCATCATTTTAGCATCGGCATTTACAAATATTAATACACTGGTATCTTATTTAATTATTGTAAAAAGAAACTTCCGCTTATGGCTGCAAACATTGATTTTATTATTGAAATTGTAAAACCTTCTTAGCCAAAAATAAAGCAATGTTAGTGTAATTTGAAAAATTTGTTTAAAGCATACTTTAGGGATGTAAATCCCTAAAATCCCTATATTCTCCTAAAAGTATACTTTAAAAAATACTGAAAATTGGCTATATTGATTGACGGTACCTAATGCATATAATATGTTCGTTTGCAATGATTGATTAATTACCAAAAAATGTTAGTCACCTCTAATTTGATTTTAAGCACATATTGAACTGATGATATATTAAGCTTTAAATATTTAGATTTAGTTAAAAGAGCTGGATGCAGTCGGGTAAAAGATATAATGGCTTTATCTGATATGTTGAAAGTCGTAAAAATAATTTGCATATGGGCCTTGTAAGTGGCGCTGGCAAATTTCATATAATTGTGGACTCAAATGAAATCATCGGCGTGATGAAAATAAGGCCTTCGGCGCTGTTATCGATTCTTCAGTTTTTTTTTTCATTTCTCCCAATTAATATGGTTTTGTGCATTTCCCCCTCTCCTTTCTTCTTAAAGAATACTCCAATAACTCTGTAAAAGAAACTGCTGGAATAAAACAAAGCTGAAATTTTAGCAAATAAAAATGTTAAGCTCGATAAAAGCTTTAGGCAAATTAAAATTGTAAATAAAAAAAATCTAGTTAAGAATGTAAATAATTTTTCACTCTACTAAGTACAAGTATTTATTTTATTTTACAGCACAGCCGAAAGACCAATGATAGTCTAACAACTAAACTAAACGACGATATCAACATTTTCGCTAGGAAACATTTTCAAAAATTTCACATTTTCTAGTTCTTCTCAAAAATACACTTCTCGGTAGCACTTTTGAAAGCCGTTTTTGTTTTGATAAGCTGCTTAGAAGGCGGGCGGAAAAGCTCTGCAAAAATTAAGGTGGATTAATTTGAAAGCTTGTAAAAAACGTTTAAACACAATAAAAAAAGCTTTAAAATGCAAACAATAAAAAAGCGCCTGGCAAATAAAGAAAAACATACATATGTTAATATTTTCAAAATAAAAACAAAAACAATTTATGACATTAGTTACATACATAGATATTGAGTACATTACAATACTTACTACATACAAGCCTGTAAAATTTGTAAACAATAAAAGAATAGACCAAAAGAGAGTAAGTAGTATTACATGAGATTTCTTGGTTCTTTTTTCTTATGGTTTCTTTTTTGGTTGTTGGTTAAATTATTTGTAGGTGGATGTATTTGTGTGTGTGTTTGAGAGAGTGTTTGTGTTTTCAATTTTAATTTCATATATATAGTTTGTGTTGATATTATGTACACTCAAATAAGTAGTCTACGCGATCTAAAGGGGGCTCGGTTGAGAAAGCTTTTGAGGGGTTTTTACGAAGCTTTTGACGTTTTCATATTCATATTGCCATTTTAAAGAAACCCAAAAATATTGATTTGAATATTTGCCAAATATAATGTCATTTAAGTAAATATATTTACCGGGGAATCTTCGATAGGTTAGGGTGGGGCTAAGTTCTGTGCCTAGTTGCAGCCAAAATATTTTTCAAATAATTCGATGGCAACAATTTTAAGAACTCCTTTCGGATAATTCTGCTTTTATCCAAGAAATTAATTAAAAATTAATTGAGTTTGAACCTGTAAATCAATTAAATATTAATCAACTAATATATTAATTGATTCAATTGATATTTTAATTCAAACAATTAATTTTTAATTTATTAAATTTTTTTCGTTTAATATTTTTGGAATAATAGGTTTTTAGCCCGTTGTTCAATTAAAATATTTATTAATTCAATTAATTTTTTAATTCCTACAAATAATTTTTTAATTGATATTTTAATTTGTTCCATTTTTTCATTTAATATTTTTTTAATAATAGATTTTTAGCCAGTCAATTTACTCAATTAAAATATTAATTAATTCAATTAATATTTTAATAGCTACAATTAATTTTTTAATTGATATTTTAATTTATTCAATTTTTTCATTTAATATTTTTAAATAATAGATTTTTAACCAGTCAGGATACTCAATTAAAATATTAATTAATTCAATTAATATTTTAATTACTACAATTACTTTTTTAATAATTAATTTTTAATTATTTTTAATATAATAAATTTTGAGCCTGTAAATTATGATTAATTAATTCAATTGATATGTTAATTCATACAATTATGTTTTTAATTGATATCAATCAATTATATTTTTAATCATATTGAACAATTCTGTGTTTGTTCTGTGCATGTTATTGAAAAGACCTTGACCGATTGTCAGACCGACAAAATGTACTCCAAATTATTTTTGCAGATTTGGAATTTCTAATTCGATATTTTTTAATTCTGGAAACCCCAGGGAAAGATAATTCCATTCATGAAAGTGGCCTTATTTTCAAAATTTCCTTCTCCTTCCAACTCTCAAAGCTGAGCTAGCCCCTCTTTAGATCAACAAAATTGCAGTGTGATAATAGAGTACAGGTGTATGTGTGTGAGTGTGTAGACTGATACAAAAAGCTCCTGGTCCATTTGAAGGGGGGTACATTCTTCATCCATTCTGAATAGGTGATGTGGCTTAAAGGATGCAATGGGATCACCAACAGCCAGGCTAAATTACCCAAGTTTTGTTTAAATAATAAAAATAATAATTAAATGTTTAGTGGATATATATGTATGTGTGGGTCATGATGTTAGAGGCAGTTTTTTGTTGTTGTAGTGTTTTGGCCTGTGTAACTATTTCGATGTCTAACTAATAAATTATAATCATACCAGAGAGTTGCATACATTCAGATAGAATTATTTTTGTTTGTTTGATTCCAGCCATGCGTTAATCGGTTTTGGGCGTAGAGAGGTTTCTGGTTTATATATTTTTTTGTAAAATTCTCCAACAAAGTCCATACAAAAGAAAGCGCATCGTACGGAGGTGTTTTTTGGTTTGAGATTAATTAAATTGCAGGTTAAGACAAACAAAACATATCCGCACTAGATTCGTATGTGAGTGTATTTGGTACATTGGGTATGGAATATGTTTATATAAATATATAAGAATAGAAAAAAATCTATAAAGCATTCTATAGGCGGGTGTGTAATGCCTACACGGATACAAATTGATGCAAAGATTTTTAATCAAAAGATAATTTGTGATTAATATATCAATTTGGAATTTTTTGACAGAATGTTGCACTAACAAATATTTAATTAAACAAGTTCCAGCAGAAACTAATTAATTATGTAGTTGTAACAATTAAGAAATTAACACGAACAAATCAAACAGATTTATAAAACTGTTGCATTAACAAATATTTAATTGAAATTTGGTGTTCGGGGAAAGATATTAATTTACTTAAGTATGCAATTGAAATAATTAAAAGATGAATCAAATGTACATAAAAACATCTCCTAAATCTGTTTAATTCATTTAACACATTTTTAAATTGATATTTCTTAATCAAACACTATTAAAAAATTAATAGAATTTATAAAAAATCCGAAATCTGTTTAATTGATTAAAGAAACAATTAAAAATGTTAGAATATTTTTTCAATGAATTCTTTTATTCAAACAATTGATTATGTAGTTGACACAAGTAATATATTAATTGATTTAAAATATGTTTGTATTGACCAATGTTTAATTAAACAAGTTTCTGCGGGATGCTAATTAATCCAATTAAAATGTGTAATTGACTCAATTAAAAAATTAATCGAGTTTACAAAAACTCTAGTAAAATGAAAAGAAAACCCACATGAATACTGTATGATGAAAATATTAATTGTTTCCGTTTAATTTTATAAATTCCATTTTTTTGTCTAGACAGATTTAGGGTGTCCCGCCCGACAATTTATATGCCTGTTGGAGCACTCAAATGATGTGTTTATGGAAACGAATAAAAAAGTATGTGTTTTCCAATAAAATGATTAATATTTTAATCAGATTTATGATAATAAAAATTTAATTAATCAAAATTAATTATCTAAACAACATTTTAATTGTCTAATTCTTCAATCTAACATTTTAACCCTTCAATGATTATAATCATGGGTAGCTAGTCATCAGCACGATCAATTTGCTGACTTTAGTAAAAAGCGGCAAAAAGATGCCTTCATAGAAGAGGTGGAGGGTTCAAATGTTCTACATAAATGTTCCTCATAGTGTTTTACATAAATATGCTGAACACATCCTGTACCTAAAATGTAAGAATAACATGTTTTCATGTGCCACATGAATGTGTAAAATAGGTGGGTTAAAGTTTAACCTCACATTTCCATAGTTTCAGATGTAATCATTCAAAATCGTGTTATCCTTAAGCGTTGGGTATAGGGCGTGTTGAACATATTTATATAGAACGCAATAGGGAATATTTTTGTGGGGCATTTGAAACCTCTAATTCTTCAATTTTACATTCTACATCTTCAACGATTATAATCGTTGTTCGCTAGACTGCACTATGTTCAGTTTGATGACTTTCGCGAAAGGAGACACTAAAGAACCATTTATTGAAGAGTTGGAGGGTTAAAATGTTCTACAAAAATATTCATTGTAATGTTCTACATAACTTTGCTGAACACATCCTGTACCAAAAATGTAAGAATAACATGTTTACATGTGCCATATGAAGAAGTAAAATAGGTGGGCAACTTTAATCACCCATTTCCATAATTTCAGATGCAAACTTTAAAAACCATGTTATGGTGTGTTCTGCATATTTATGTAAAACACCACGAGGAACATGTGAAAACTCTAATTCTTCGATTTTACATTCTATATCTTCAACGATTATAATCGTAGGTAGCCAGACGTGAACATTTTGCGTTTGATGACTTTCGTGAATAGGGGAAAAAATATCCATTCATTGAAGAGATGGATGGTAAAAATGTTCTACAAAATATTCATTGTAATATTCTACATAACTTTGCTGAGCACACCCTATACCTAAAATATCACAATAACATGTTTTCATTTTTCATATGAATGTGGAAAATAGGTGGGCAACTTTAACCACCCATTTCTATAGTTTCAGGCGCAATCTTTCAAACCCATCTCATGCTTACTTTTAGGTATAGCGTGTGTTCAGCATATTTATGCAAAACACCGCGAGGAACATTTTTGTGGAACATTTTAAAACTCTAGTTCTTCAATTTAAGCCTCTACCTCTTCGACAATTATACTTGTTGCTCGAAAGACAGCAACATGTTCAGTTTGATGTCTTTCGCGAAAAGGGACCAAAAAGACCCCTTCACTGAAGAGATGGAGGGTTAAAATGTTCTACAAAAATAATCTTCATAGTGTTTTACACAAATATGCTGAATACAAAAAGCTTTTTCAGACTTCTTACGAAAAGGTTTTTTTTCTGAAAAAGTATGGTTTTATGAAAAAGCTTTTTTAGAAAAAATATTTTGACGGCTTTTTCAAAAAAAATATATTTACGAAAATGCTTTTTAAGAAAATCAATTTTTTAAAAAAGCTTTTCAAGAAAAAATAATTTTTCCAAAAAGCTTTTTCTCAAAAAATATTTTATACATTGAAGTTGTTTACGAAAAATATTTTTTTACAAAAAGCTTTTTTTTACAAAAGCTTTTTGTAAAATGTAAGGAGAACATTGTTTCCTATGCCATAAAAGTAATCCTTCAAAACGCTGATACACAAATATCTGTCTGAATCACTTGGAAATAGTTTGATTTTGTTTTAATATTTTTTTTTTGTAGGCTGAACACTTGGCACATTTTGAATTTCATTTTGTCATTTTATTTTCGTTAAATTTTTTAAACGATTTTGTCCTGTAACTAACGATGACCTCTTCTTCATATGGATGGATAAAATTTTGTATAAACAAAAATGACTGCAATTGTTGGTAATCCATATAGAAAATAAATAAATAAGTAAATAAAAAAGTGCACAACTAAAATATTTATATAACTCAAACAAAAAGACTAATTTCTGTGTATCAAAGTGCAAGGAGGCCGCCTACAATGTATATGTTGTATAGGTGTAGGTGTTAATGTGTATGTGTGTGCTGTGTGTGTTGATGTTATGTTGTTGCTTTCGGCCTGATCAGAGCAGCTCTAGCTACAGTGTCTTCTGGTTGTGTGTCGGCAGCATGATAGTGTTGTGTGGTGTTGTCTATAAGGCTTTCAAGGACTACACGATTTCCAGCATCAAGCAAAGCCAGTTTAAAGTTGTGTGTTTTTCTCTCTCTGTGGTATGTGTAGCGTCTCCCGCTCTCTTGATGTTGTTTGTTTTTAAAGCTTGACTACGATTTTTTCAAAAAAGCATTGTTGGGTGTGTGTGTGTGTTTCTATGCATTTCTATTGTCCTCTTTTGACTGGGCGGGGGAAGTTCAAAAGCAATACCAAATACAAATAATATTGAGCAAGTACGACGTGTACACAATTACAACATGTATCGAAAAGTTTTTCCATTCAGTTCTAGGATGTTTTGTTTGTTTGTTTTTCTTATTCTTGATGGGTAGGAGTAGGGGTGGCTGGCTAAGTTTAGAGTATTAGTTCGAGCACTTAAATTTGAGATATTAGGAGGAGAAATTGTTTATATAGTAGTATGTATTTGCTATGGATATAAGTAAGTAAGTATATTGGCTTTACAGTAGAAGCGTACCTGGAGATGGTAAAAAAAGAAAAAAATAAAAAAGTTTAGTTATTATACGTTCTTTGGTTTTGTTGTTGTTGTTTTCAATAAATGGCATAAAAATCAATAAAATTAATAAAAAAAAGGTCTCTAAGTTTGAGGAGAAAAAAAGGAGGAGGAGGAGTTCAGACAGTTCGGCGAGCAGTGGGAGAACAATGTCAACAATGTCCTTTGCCAATGGGACAAATACAAATGTTCCTCTGTCATTTTGTCCTGCAATATTGGACACTAGGACCACCTCGAATACTTTTAAATATGGTCAATACTAAAAATTATAATTAGAAAATATACGGCAGCAATTCGGCCAAAACGACATGATTTTTAATGGATTTAAGTCTTATAATGTCGAGAAAATTATTGAATATATTTTATGAATACTTTTTTGAAGTCAATTTTTATAATTTTGGAAACATGCGCTCCCACGAGATATACTCACTAAATGGACCAAAACTCTATATTTATTCTGCGATTTTCGATGAGATATGTTTTTTGTTTGTTCTCCTAATTTTGCAGATTTTATTTTTCAAACTTTTTGCCCACTGTGCCGATTTAAAAACTATAGAGTCCGCCATCTAACGTTTTTTTTTTTCAACTATTCAACCATTGGACTATTATTTGTGGGGTGCCCGAGGCAGCCACTTAAATGAAATTGTTTTCCATTATTAGCCGGAATGATTGTACTAAAATAAATAATAAAAAAGAAATTTGCGAAAATATTCAGTAGTTTTATTTGGCGGACCCTATATGTTCAAAAAATTTAACATAGATGCAATTTCCTGAAAAAGTTGAGATCTTTTAATGGAAATTAAATAAAACTTTTGAGAAAAATATTTTTACGAAAAAGCTTTTTCAGATTTTGTACGAAAAAAAAACTTTTTCAAAAAAGTATTTTTTACCAAAAAGCTTTTCCAGAAAAAATATATTTACGAAAAAACTTCTTCACAAAAAATATTTTTACGAAAAAGCTTTTCAGAAAAACTATATTTCCAAAAAGCTCTTTCTCAAAAAAATATTTTTATACAATGAAGTTTTTTAGACAAGTATTTTTAACAATAAGCTTTGTAAGAAAAATATTTTTAAAATATTCTTTTCAATTCCTAAAAAAGTTGAGACTTCAATGAAAATTAAATAAAACTTTTTTTACCAAAAAGCTCTTTCAGATTTCTTACGAAAAGCTTTTTTAGAAAAAATATTTTAGCGAAAAAAGCTTTTTCAAAAAAGTTTTTACGAAAAGGCTTTTTCAAAAAAATATATTTACGAAAATGGTTTTTAAGAAAATCAATTTTTTCAAAAAGCTTTTCAAGAAAAAATATTTTTTCAAAAAAGCTTTTTCTCAAAAAATATTTTATACATTGAAGTTTTTTCGAAAAATATTTTTTTACAAAAAGCTTTTTTTTAGAAAATTATTTTTAAAAAATTGTTTTTTTTTTTTTAGTATGATCTCCTATCTTTTTTAAGCTAATAATATAATATTTGTATTCAATACCCACTATTTCTGGACAATTTCTCAAATTTAAAATCTACAATTTATTGACAAATTGGAGACTTTCAATGGATATCCCTCCCTTCGCCTTTCATAGTACGTTGATAAAACTGCCCTTTCCCATGATCCCTATCTCCTCCTTTCTTCAACCTCTATTATATCTATATATTAGTAGTTAAACACATACCAATTAAATAGAAAATAATAAAAAATTATATATATTTACATACACATACATATCGATATGCTGTATTTGAAAAAAGCTGTGTGTTTTTTGTGTAAGAGAGAAAGAAAAAATATATAATTAAATAAATTAAATAATAAATAACCAACCATTTAATATTCAAATATATATATATATATAGTATGTATATAGAGTTATTTATATATAGAAAAAGCTTACGATCCAGTATCACTTTAGCAAACATTCATCAATGGAGTGGTGGCGAGAGTACAGTGGAGTTGAGTTCAGTTTGCCTCACATTATACGAAAGTACGAGAGGTATGTAGTAGAGTTTGAGATGGTTTTTTTTATTTGTTTGTTCTATAGCCAGTGAGTGCAGCTTACCTTGGTGGTGCAGTTTTGTTACAAATTTAATAATTCATATTTATGAAAACATGCTTAATGACACAAAAATGCTGGATAATCCTGTAAAAAAAGCTTTTTGATTCTGTGTGTCCTTTTTGCACTTGTCCGTGTTTTTTTTTTCTTTTTTGCTGTTCTTTGTCTTGGGCGGGTTGGCTAAAGTACCGCTTTTGGTTTTTAAGTACACATGCTGTAAAGTAAAGAATTACAAACTAGATACGAGTACAAACTTCCCCGATGATGGATGCAACACTACCGAACAAGGAAATCCAAAAAAGGAAGCAATTGTTGTTGTTGTATTTTATTATTTTTGTTAACTATTTCTTTTTTTATTAAGTTCAGTGTGTGTGGTTGGTTGCAGCAAACTGAATGAAGTACCAGACAGAGAGAGAGAGTTGAAGTAGTTCATAGCAGAAGAACAAGTAGAAGGAGAAGAACATAAAGCCCACAACCTATTACGAAAAAACTATGATGAAGAGCATAGCAGCTACGGTATACGGCCTTCCCAATTAGTTGTATATGGTGAGGAGTTGTGGGAGTGAGGAGAAAGGGTGGGGTGAATTATCTATCATTACCATAATGTCAATATACATGTAGTTTATAAATCGAGTAAATACTGCTGCCTTTTCCTGGCTTAATTCGTTAAATCTTAATAATTTTACTGATTTGTTTTCAATTTTAGTTTTCATCGACGATTGCTTCACTATTTTAAGATGGAAATATACAATCAAGCCCATTCTGGAATAAATTTCAAAATGTGAGCTACAAATGCTCCAACTTTAAACAAAATTTTCGTTTCTATACGCTGAAAACAAATTATTTCTGAAGAAAATCCATGGATAAATATGGAAATTATGAGCTTTAAATTTAGGGAAACTATACCCAATGAAAACTATAATTAAAAAAGTCTACCCATATTGCATTATCATTTTTTTCAGATTTAGAAAGCCGAAGCTTTAGGACAAAGAGGCCGTAGTCCTGTGTTATTTATTTTTAATTTTGATCTTCTAAAAATATGCTACAGTATTTGTTAGTAGTTGTTGGAAGATGACCGATGGCAACTCTCCTTAGTGGGGAGCATTCTTCGATCTTATATGAAGTGTGTTCCTGTCAAGCCGCCTTGGTTAACGCAAGGAAAATTGAACACATTTGTCAATAAATAAAATGTTCAACTCAATGTATTTAATTTAATTTATCTCTATAGATTATTGACAGGGGTCCCCAAAAACACGTGGACGTAATTTATAAAAAAAGGCTTTTTTTAGAAAAAATATTTTTTTCACATTTTTTACAAAAATGCTTCCGTATGCAAAATATTTTTTTATAGAAAGCTTATTAGAAAAATACTTTTTACAAACTTTTTTAGAAGAAATATTTTAATACTTTTTAAATAACTTTAAGCAAGTGATTTTTTTTTAAATGTTTTTATAATACAACTTTACTTTACATTTTTTTCAAATAAATATGGTTTTAGTAAAAAGGTTTTTAGAAAAATAATTCTTCGAAAAGCTTTTAAAAAAATATATTTTCGGAAACGCTGTCCCAGAAAAAAATATTTTTTCCGGGAAAGCTTTTTCAGAAAAAATATTTTTTACGAAACAGCTTTTTCAGAAGATTGCTTTACTTTAAAGCTTTCGTAGACAAATTGTTTTGGCTTTTTTAAAAACTTTAATTTTTTTTAAAAAGCTTTTATAATACAACTTTACTTTACTATTTTTTCAAATAAATATGTTTTTAGTAAAAAGGTTTTTAGAAAAATATTTCTTCGAAAAGCTTTTAAAAAATATATTTTCGGAAATGCTTTCCAGAAAAAATATTTTTTCCGCTAAAGCTTTTTCAGAAAAAATATTGTTTACGAAACTGCTTTTTCAGAAAAAAGATTGCTTTACTAAAAAGCTTTCGTAGACAAATTATTTTAGCTTTTTTAAAAACATTTAATTTTATGAAAAATATTAAAAAAAGCTTTTAAGGTAAAAACTTTTTTTAGAAAAATGAAATTTCTGAGAAAAGTTTTTACAAAGAGCTTTTTTCTAAAAAAATATTTTTACGAGCTTTTAGAACATTTTTTTTACAAAAATGTATCATTTTAATATTTAAAAACACTAAAAAATATTTGAATATTTGAACTCAGGATCTTTTTTATAGAAAGTAAATTTATCCACAAGTGACAGTGATCTTATATTTTTTGGGAGAAATTAAAAAAATATATTTTTGCATGTCAAAATGGCTTTAAACTAAAGTTAGAAAAATCAGTGACGCCTGGAATTGATACGATAGCATTTAAATAACTTTTGTCCAGTTGCTGTTTGGGTATTTAGATTATTGTCACTAATTTAAGTCTAGCTTAAAGATAAACTGGATATTATTTATTTTGGGCATTCATTACTTTCATCACTGATGCAAAATCGTTGATTATTTTCTCTTTGATGGTATGGCAGAAATTAATTTTATATTTGGCGTTAAAAATTATTGAAATTTTTATGTTTAGCAAATATAGAATTTTGACAAGAAAATACTTTTTGGAACTGAAGCATGATTTATGGTCAAAAATCATGTTAATTGTTTTTGAATAGACGAAATTATGTCCAGATCTTCTGAAAGCTCGCACTTGGAGGTAACGATATATCACTATAATAAGGAAATTATTATTATTATATTTAATTATGACCACTGCTTGTGAAAGCTTCTACTTTAAGGCAATGATATATTAGCGATATATCATTAGAATGACAGAGTAAGAAAAGCCTTATATGTTACGTATGAGTAACATTTATTCAAAATAACATCAACACATGTGGCGTATGATTTATAATGTTTAAGGTAAACATTTGGGCGTATGATTAACTATATTTGAAGCTTTTTCATGCCTTGCGGCGTATGATTGATATTATTAAAGCAACATCTAGTATAGGCCATGCTGGCCATGACTTTGGGCTGCCATCTTCAGGTAATTTAACTACAAATTTTATTGCTTTATATTTATACATATATACATATAAGAATAAATTGCTAATATGTATAACACATTTGTTTTTTTTTTGTTTATACGAGCAATAACAATATCTAATAACTGTTCTTTGGGAGGTACTTTTCGGTGAGCTTTTTTATTATTGCTAAATTATGCCAGTGCGCCAATATTCTTTAAGCCTACTACTGTACATTTATGGTTTAACTAGATTTATTATTATTGTTTATTTTTAACGTTTGCCAACATATGTTTGTACTTTTTATATGCAGGTAGTAAGTAAGTAGGTACGTATGTATGTGTATATATATGTATGTAGTATGTATATATTGACATTATAGTAATAATAGAAAGTAAGCTTGCATTAAAGTACAAAAACATCACAAAGTGAAGACGGAAAATGTTTCTGGAGAAACTTCGAAAAAAAGAAACTGAAATGAAAATGCCAACAAAAAGCTAAAGATTGTAATTTATGTCTAAAAAAGCGTTAAATGAAGATAAAGACCAGACTATAAATAAATAAATGAAATGAATAAATGAATGCATGAAAGAGCGAACGAACGAACGAATGAATGAATTCGCCACAATTTGTTGGAAAAAGCTTAAACGGAAACGGAACGGAAAACAACTTAGGAGCAATGAAAGAGACAAGAGAGCGGGAATGGGAGTATTTAAGTAAAACCACTAAATTTTCCACACAAAAGAATAAGAAGAAGTGAAAATCAAACTGATACCAAACTAAAGTAATATAAAGATTAGAGGGGAAGGTTGGTGGGGTGGTGGAGGAAGGAGAATACAATTTCAGGAATAAAGCAGGAGCAAAAGGGCGGACTACTCAACTGAAACCAAACCAAATAAGAATATTTAAGACAATATTTAGCGAAACATCACCTACGAATTTCCCGTTTAAGCGGAATTAATGAATGTTTTTTTTTGGGGGGCGGGCGTTGAGGGTTTTTTGGTTGGTTTACGTTAACTAAAACAAGAAACATTTATAACAATTACGGAAGAAGGCAACACATACAGATATGTATATACTATAAATACACACATATATACAGGTATATATGTGTAAACATATATAACTATATATATATGGATTTATATTGATTACAACCGTGAGAATTGAACGTGTGTTTGTTGTTGTTGGTTTAATGGGTTTTTAGTTTTTTTGTTTTTTTTTTTTTTTGTGGTTTAAGAAAGTAAAGACAGACAGAGCCATACAACTAGATGATAATTACACACTCCAAAGAAAAGTACGTTTGTTTGTTGAATTCAAATCAAATTGAAAATTAAGAGGAGGAAAAAAGCATTTGTTTTTTTGGCTTCGGTTTCTCTAATACGAACGAACAACGTAAAGTTTAAAAAAGTTTTTGGTTTTTTAAGTAAGTAAAAAAAGCAATTTGTTGGTTTTACTTTTAAAATCTTTAATAATAATTAATAATTATTAATATATATATAGGTAAATGGTAATAATAGCCATAATAATAAATATATGTATATATATATATTGATTTTTTCGTTTCAGCATACATGTTATTCTATCATCTTTTCATCTCAATATTTTGTTTACTCGTTATAAATACAATTTGAATATAATGTGTGGTTGTTTTTGTTGTTGAATAAAGGTTAATTGTTAATTTTTTTGTTAGTTGCTTGTTTTTTGCTTCTTCATCTTCTTCAATTAAATAAATATGTTGTTAATATTGAGTTATTTTTTCATCGTAAAATCAATTTGTTTTTTTTTTCTTTTTTTGTTAAAATAGTGTTGCTAGTTGGTGTGTGTGTATGTATGTTTTATATATATAATGTAGATATATATATATAAATTCAACTTAATTTAATTAAGTTCGTTTTGTAAACAAACATGCATTGATTTTAAAATGTTTTGTTATTTTTTCTGAAACTTTTGCTTTTATGTTTGTTTTTTTTTTGTGGTTGTTACTAAAGTCGGTGAAAGATTTCAAGAAATTATGAGAAAAAAATCATTCAATTTGTTTAAGGGAGATTTGAAAAAAATAATGCATCGTTACTAAAGTTTACCAAAACTAGTTGAAGTCAAAAGAATTTTATTTTCTTCCAAAGGATTAAGAATTAAAAAAGTTTTTAATTTTTATTAAAATGTTAACCAAATTTTTGTCGGCATTCTAGGTCTTCTTCTTTTCTTTGTGTGTTTGTGTTAATTATTTATTTATTTTACTACTATAGAGAGAGAGAAAAAAACTATAGAAATCGGACGGATTTGGTTTTTATCATTTATTTATTGTATTTGGTTGCATTTGTTGTATTGGGAGTGGAACTACATTTATTTTTAGTTGGTATCTCTAAAAAAGAAAAATAGAAATTTGTATATCAGTTTCTGTATTGCATATAAAAAGTTACCTAGCAAATCATATTAGGAAGATCTTCTGGTCTATTAATAATAAACAAATCGATCTCATTTTGTACCAGGCAACGCGAAAGCTCGCATTATTTTGTGTATATTTTCTTTTTCTTACACAAACAATTTACATAGAAATTAAATCAATGTAAAAGCTCGTGTTCCAAAAAAACTGTGTGTTTTTTATCTTTGAAAAGCTTGAGCAGTACATGAACAATATTTTCAAAATCATCAGAAAGCTCGTAGGAATATAAAGCTTGATTTCGTACTGTATTTTGTAAAACCTAACGCGAAAGAAGACATTTATAATGAGTAGACAACTTTCGCGGTGAGAGAATCAAAGAGCTTTGAAAGCTCGTGAGGTAGAGCTTTTCTATACATTTTGTTGCTGTTATAAAATCATTTTACATGAAAAATAGTGCAAATCGAAAGCTCGTGTTTCTAAAATAAGTATGAAAAACTGAAAGCTTTTACATGAACCAAAACCTAACAGCTTCACGGTGAGAGAATCTAACAGTTTTGAAAGCTTGTGCGTTAAGGCTCGATATACGCGAAATCTCACATATTGTTGCTATAATAAAATCATTTTACATGGAAAATAGTGATGCGAAAGCTCTCGTTTTACAAAATAAAGATGAAAGACTGAAAGCTTTTATATGAACCAAAATTATCAAATATAAAACACAACGTTAAAGAAGCCCGCGTTGCTTTCTAGGAATTTTTTATTGTGAGCTTTCGCATTGAAGTCTCTTTAAAGATAACAATTGGGAGGGAATTTTATAGACAAATCAATTATACGTAAGCTCACTGCACACTAAGCTATATTCCATTAATTTTACTGCTGATTGTAAAAGCTTTCGCCATTCCGCACTCCGAACAGTTCTCATTATAGAAAAAACGTAGATGACTTATATATAAAAGGAAAACTCACTGAAGACTAGGTTATATGCCTTTGTTTTCTATTGTCCATTGTGAAAGCTTTATATGTTCATCAGTCCATAATATACTGTATGACATATATTATTGTAATTATCCTTGACGTTATATTCACAAAAGCTGAACTCAAAGCTTTTCCTTGGAAGTCTCTTTAAATATAACAATTGACAGGAAATTTTATAAACAAATCAATTATACGAAAGCTCATTGCACGCTAAGTTGTATTTGTTTATTTTTTAATTGTTCATTGTAAAAGCTTTATCTGTTCAGCACTTCGAACGGTTCTCATTATGGAAAACACGTACGTGGCTGAATTATAAAATTAAAGCTCACCGTATACTAGGTTGTATTCCGTTGTTTTGTGCTGTACATTGCGAAAACTTCATTTCCATCTACGTTTGTTTTGGTGATCGTTGTAAAAGCTTTATCTGTTCTGCACTTCCAAAAGTTTCATTATGGTAAAAACCTAGATCGCTTTAATACAAATCTAAAGCTCATCGTAGACTAGGTTAAATTACAAAAGCCGAGCTTAAAGCTTTTTCTTACAAAAAATTTAAATGTTGGTTTTCACAGTCAAGGCATCTTGAAAAGCTTATAAAGCTCATTTTTATAGATATTTCAATAGCTGATTTTTTGTTGTCGTTTGCTTGTTTGCCTTAGGACATTTTATAAAATTTATGCGAAACATGATACCTCTATACAAAATTCCATTTTCTTTTTATTTATATTAATAACGTTTGTTTTTTTGTCTTTTTTAACTTTCATTGTGTGTGTCTGTGTGTATGAGTCTAATGCCATCTAAGTAATAAATAGAAGAAGAAGCCAACTTAAAAAATATAAATTTTAAAAAAGCTTTCAATGTTTATAAAGGAATTGAAAAGAACTTTGAAAACTTTTTTATTGGATAGCAATAACCCAACAGGAGTTTATAAGAGGACACTAATTAAAAGAGCTTTCAACAAATATGATCTTGTAAGAGGAAATAAATTCAAAGAGCTTTCAACAAAACCAATTGGCCAACATATTTTGGGCTCTTGTAAGAGGAAATAAATTTAAAGAGCTTTTAACAAAACTGATTGGTCAACTGGAAACATCGCACAATAACCATATTTGGGCCTCTTCCTCAAACTGTTCAAAAAGCTGGGACCATTTTTTAAAGCTAGACTTATTATGACCAATGCAATTATCAACTTTTTAGAGCATTTAAAAGTGGTAAAGTCGTTTCCTGTGGCAATTTTTTCAGTATTATGTAATTTCGTTAATATTTCTATTTTTGTAAACTTTAGTAACACTTAACTGGGACGCATTATATTTCGTTGAATTTCATATTTCTTCAACACGTTTTTGGTAATTTTGTGTATTTTTTTTTTCAAATATTATCACCTTTAAAAGAAAAAAAAATTAGATGTAATTAGAAAATATATTTAAAAAAATGATAGAAATAATTGGCAAACTAGGTTAAGTAATAAAAAAACATTTATAAGAAAAGCGTGTAACTTAAAAATAAACCAACAAAAGGCTTTTGCAAAGAGCTTATAAAAACACATAATAAACCAACAAAATGCTTTAAAAATAATAAAGCTTTGACATTTAATGTCTTTCAAAGAGAGACAGAGAGAGAGATAAATGATAACAAACAACCTGAAATAAACAAAAAGGCACATAAACACAGAGTGACAGAGTGAGAGCAAGAGAGAAAGAGAGGAATAATAATTGAGTTAAGCTAAGACCTAAACCAAAACGTAAAGATAAACATAAGCCTTTCGGTGTCGGTGAATTTAACTAAACATATTTGTGTGTGAGAGAGTGAGACAGGTAGTTGGTAGATAAATATATATTCGATAAAGTGAAGTGAAGTTGAGCATCAAATTTAGATAGAAGGTGAGAGCGAGATAGCAACACAAAGTTTAGCAAAGACCTCAACCCAAATGGTGTCAACCAAAATCAAAAAAGAGGAACAAAAAGAGAGGCGAAAAAGCTACACTTTGTTTGGGAGGGAGAACTAAAAAATAAATACCAATTGAGTTTCTTGTTTTTTTACACAAACTATTTATGTTTTTTTATATTTAAAACAAATTTTAACAAAGAAAACATTAGATTTTATGTTTGTAATATTATGATAAGAACTAACAAAAATTAATAACACAATTAAGTAATCAATTAAAGGTAAACTAAGAACTATGGTTACTAAAACAAAAAGGTGGTAAAACATAATAATAAGTAAGTAATAGATAGAGTGATCAAAATTTAAACAAAATTTAGAGATTAATACAACACAAATCGGTGTACGTACATATACATATAATGCTTATAATCAATTTTATGCTTTTCAATTTTGTTTTTTTTTTTCTCAGTGTGATTTAATAAGAACAAAACTAAGAAGATAAAAATTACAATTCTTTGTGTTTTTCAAACACAAAAAGCTTAGAATTTCACTTGATTGATTCCACATATAAATTTTTACACAATTCAATTGTTTACATTTTATCATAATATTTCAATGTTGTTACACAAAACTTTACAATAGAGTGTTTTTATTTTATTTTTTAATTAAATTATTACTGTTAATCAAGTGGAGGGATGATGGATGGATGGCTGGATAGATGGGGCGTGGGGGAAGTGTATAATAAATGATGTTCAGATGGTGGCATAGTGTGTCATAGAGTGTCAAGTAAATGTGGAAAATGTATTAAATGTAAACATTTCCTTAAGCTCAAACTCAAAAGGAGCCTATAACTGTATCAGTAAGTAGATGACGGCAATTAAATTTTAACTAAAACTAAACTCATATCGTAGAAGGAGACAAAAAATAATCAAACTTGGCAAACATTTAGTTAAAACACAAATTAAATAGTTGAAGAAAAAAAATTACATAAATATTAAAACAGTTACATGTAAAAAGCGAGATCTAACATAACAATAGGACAAAAAATCATAACCATGGTTCTTTTCTGTTGTATAAAGAAACAACTAATAAAAAATACGGCTTTAAATAATTTAAAAACTAAAAAACTATTCCAAAATTATTAGGAAAAAACTAAAGAAAATTTCATTAAAAGTTTTTCTATACATTTCGTTGTCTAAGTGTAAAAGTTTCCATAAACTGGTCTGGTAAAAAGTTACTTATGTATGTATGTATGTTTCTATGTATATTCATAGTACTAATAAAGTCATAACTAAATCAATCAAGACAGATACAAAGGGAGATAGAGAGTGTGATATTTTTAGAGAGAAAGAGAGTTATATAGAAAGAGAGAACATTACAACAGTATCAATGCAGAGAGCTTTTGTTTTTGTTTGTAATCATACCATTTTGTTTTAAAATATAATTCACACACACATATATAAATATCTGTATATATAACTCTATATATAAGTATGTATTCGTAAATATTAAGCACATTGAATGACAAGCTTTTAAGCTAATAAACGAGGGCATTACTACTCAAGCTTTGTGGTTTCGAATCAATCAATCAATCAAAGCTAACATTAAACACCAAAAGGCTTAACACCAAAGCTTTTGTGCTGCCATATAGACCTTCTACCATGTATGGACCGGACCGCTCAAGCGTGTCATGGTTTTTGTTGTTGTTGCTTTTGTGGCATTGAAAGGCTTTTTTTGTTAGTTGATAATTAGGAACCTAAATCTCGATTAGAAGTGTTAGTAAGTTTTCTTAATTTCTTCTTCTTTAACAACAGAAGTTAACGCAGTACTAAGTCAAGCTTTTTTAGGATTTTTCTAAGATTTCTTTGTTTTTGTTTTTTCGGGGGATTTTTTCTTTAGAGACATGACAAGTTAAAAGCTATCACAGTACTTCGTTTTTGTTTGTATTTTTATATTTTTATATTTCGTTTGTGTTGCTTATTTTCCATTTCTAATAAATTAAACATAAAAACCTAGCATTAAAGGAACCTACTTTGTAAATAAAGAGCTTTTTTAAAGCTCTAACGATGGCAAAACGCAAAAAGGTAATAAAACTTAAAACTCGACTAATAAATAATCACTTAAAAAATCAACATCACTCACTGGGAACTAAATTAAATAAAAAATTATGGCAAAATTAAGGCATTCATTTTGAAACTGACTGGCGAGAGTGTAGCAGGCGAGAAGGGGGTGGGTGTTTTGGGGCGGGCTAAGAACTAAGAAACAGATTTAATATTAACAAGAACAAATGTTGTTGTACAAGAGGCTGGGGGGGCAAGATTTTAATTTAAACCTAAAACATTTAAACAGTTGTCTGGTAGCTTGTAAAGCTTATAAGGCTCAGGATATTCCTAAATGTCCCAAAATGTATTGTGAAGCAAATAACAAACGGTTCAGCACTACCACTAAGCAGGGAAATGTTCATTCTGCATAATTCCTAACGCCTCGTTCTGTAAAAGCTAAGGCGAAAGCTCGGTTTATTTTCTGTACAAAACAATTCATCTAGTAAACAATGCAAAATTCGCCTTTACAAAAGAAAGGATTTAGGAAATGCTGAGAATGATCTCAAAAATAATTGAAATTGTTGCTTCAAAAAAAGCTCGTAATGAAAAAAATGCAATAGTTCCAATTTTGCCAAAACAGGAGGAATTCATTTTTAAGAGTTATATATTTAAAGAAGAAAAGCTTTTTGGTATACAAATTTCGAATGAAAGCTTTCAATAAAACTGGAAACAAATTTCCTTAATAGAACGTTTATAGAACATAAACAAAATGAGCTGAAAATAATGGAAGATTTTAGGAAAAACGAAAAGCTTTTCTGGCAACAAAGCTTTTTCATAATACCAAGATGATTTTTTTAGCCGAGATATAAGAGAAACGTATACCTTATATATTTATAATTCTTTGAAAGCTTTTAAGAAAAACAAACAACGAAGCTTTTCGATAGGAACAAAATGAGAGCTTTTAATTTTCTTAAGAATATAATATTAAATGTTCTAACATTCATCTATACAAATATGGCAGAGCTTTTGGTAGTATGAATGCTTCACCAACTGCAAAATAAGCTTTTATGGATTCCATCAAATACAACGTTTATTTAACAAAAACAAAATGCTTTGAATACAAGGAGAATTTCCAAAAAACTAAAAGCTTGTCTGGCAAAAAAGCTTAATACCAAGATGAGAGGTATTTAGCCGAGAAATTTAGAGAAATGTAAGGGGTAGAAATTTGTAATTTTTTAACAGCTTTCAAAAAACGAAAAGCGTTTTTGCAAAGCTTTTTGATAAGAACAAGCTTTTATTTGAGGTATAGCTCCAACGAAGATGAATTTTATCAAAGATCAATAAAATGTCGTAAACAATATTATATTTAACCAAAGCTTTTTAGAAATAAGCAATTTTAACTTTTAAGGCATTTCGATATGAAAGAAAATACGCAATGAATGCTTTTTATATTCAAAAATGATTAGAACTAAATCTTAACTTGAAAATTCCGAAATGGAGCTTTTAGTGATTCTCGCGCTTCAAGTAGTGACAGACAAGCTTTAAGTCTGATGATTTTATGGCAAAGGCTGCAAAGCTTTTTCTTTCGCTAAGATTGAATTCACTTCACAGGCAGAGTAGGTCGTTGAACTTTTGTGCAACATTTTGGGACAATGATTAATTTTTTAAAAACTCATAAAAACTTTTCTTAAAGTTATATAGAGCGGGAGCACTAATAATGAATATTGGCTTACAAGGAGAGAGAGAGAGAGAAAGAACTTTTTTTAATGATATTATATATTAGAAACCATTCAAGTGCATTGGGGTGTAATAAAAATTGGGCACGGGAGAGAGCTTCTCGCTTTGAGCTTTTTAGTTTAAACAAACAAAACTACTGAAAATGTGTGTTTTTTGGGGGTATTTTCATTAGGTTCTTTCCAGGAAACTTAGGCACAAGTTGTTTTGTTACTATTTTTTCTGAAAAAATCATTAACATAATTAAGTACATTAACTTAATATTTATTATAGCTTAAAGGAAACTGGCTTCCACCCTTTCGCACCTTAAAAGCTTTACGCTTGGAAGGCTGTTTAAATTTCGAGTGGCGGAAGAGAGTTTCAAAATAGTCGAAGTCGAAAAGCTTTTTACTAAAAAACTTTTATTCGTTGGTTGTTTTTTTCTTTCTTGAATGTTTCGCTTTAAGCTCAGGCCATTCAGCCAGCCAGCCACCCATCTTAAGATGTTTTCATCTTCTTGAAGGGATTCAACACCAAAGCGCTATTCGAGCCAGCCGGATTGGCTGTAGCAGCGGCGGCGGCATACTGAGCGGCGGCCGAGGCATGCGTCATGCCGGCCGGTAAAGCGCTGGCGGTCGGTAAAGCTCCCATGGCGGCGAAGGGATAACCGGGCATCATGCCGGGAAAGAAATAGGCAGCCTGTTGTTGCTGCTGCTGTTGTTGTTGCTGTTGTTGTTGGTGTTGCTGCTGCTGCTGTTGTTGCAGAGCGGCGGCATATTGGGGATGGGCGGCGGCATATTGGGCTTGGGCGGCATATTGCGTTTGGGCGGCATATTGCGATTGGGCGGCAGCCGCTGCCTGCTGTATGGCCATGGGTTGGCCTCGCATTAGAGCGGCATTTTGGGCAGCTTGCATATAGCTGGCGGCCGAGGGAGGACGTTGCAACAGGGCTGCCGAAGAGGCAGCAGCATGACTGCCATGTACGGGAGTGCCTACTTGGCTGGCCATGCCCGAGTTCGACAGCGAACTGAGCGAACGCATTTGGGCGGCGGCGGCAGCAGCAGCATGCTGTTGAACCGCATGAGCCTGCATGAAAGCGGCATGTTGGGCCATCATGGTGGGCGGTGGCACGGCGGTATTGTGAGCAGCCGCCGCAGCCATATAGGCCTTATTCAAGGCCAGGCCGGAGTAGGCGGAAGCTGTGGCCGCTGTCAACGGCTTGCCGGTTAGCGAATTGGCATTGGCATTGGCCACCTTGACGGCATTGGCATAGTTCTTCTGGGCCACCTCCTTGGCCAGGGCAGCGGCATCGGCGTAATAACCCGAATTGCTGCCGCTGCTGCTGGCGGCGGCGGCATTGGGATAACCCGAATAGCCGTAGGCGGCCGTGCTATACGAAGGTACTGTGATAGCCTGAGAGGTGTAGTGGGGCACCGAGGTATTGGAAACGGGCGCTGTGTTGGCATAGCTGGTCATGACCGAACCATAGGGCGAGGCAGCGGCAGCAGCGGCGGCATTATAAGCCGCTGCATTGTACAAACGTTGCATATTCTGTTGGGCCTGATAGGCATTGGTAACCACCGAGGAGGTGGCTGGCAAAGGGGGCGTGGGCAAGATACCACTGGACTGGGTGGTAGCGGTCGCGGTGGAGGCATAGCCATTTGGCAAAGGCGTGGACACGGCCAAGGAGCCATTCATAGAGGCGGCGGCAGCAGCAGCTGCCTGTTGGTCGGCCAGCGAATCATGCTGATGATGGTGGCCATTCAAATCCTCCTTGGAGGGGGACTGAGCGAGTGACTCATACGACGAGGAGCCATTCATGTGCACGGACGCAAGTGTTAGATTTGAAGGAGCAGTAGCTGCTGTAGCGGGTAAGGGGGCGCTAGCGTTGGAGGAGGAGTTTGTAGTAATGCCCTCGTTAAGCTTGTCGCTGTCCTGGTCTTGATCGTGACCGTTGTCATTTACATTAGCCTGGCTGCTGGACAATGCCGCGGCATTGTCCGACAGGTCCTGGTCTAGCTCTGTGTTAAGTTGACTGTTGTAAGTGCTATCGGTTGACATGGAGCTACAAATCGTTGTAGCGCCGGGACCACCATTAGAGGGGGAAGTAGAAGAAGCCCTAAGGGCCAGGTCTGCATTAGACGAAGTTTCTAATGAGAGAGGAGTAGTGGGGTTGGTGGTGGTGTCGTTAGGACCACACGAATCTGAGGGGCTAGCCGGCTCGTTGCCAGTTGTAGTACTATTCGGATAGGAGGTCAGCTTAAGACTAGTGCTATTGTTTAAATTATTATTAACATACGATAAACAATTATTATTATTATTACTAGGGTTGTTGTTGCTGTTGCTTGTTTCACTATTACTGTTGTTGTTGTTGTTACTACTACAATTGTTGTTGTCGTTAGCATTAAATGTACTCATGGTCAAATTACTATTGATACTACTACTAGCAGTAGTTGTTGTTGTTGTTGGTGGTGGTGGAGTTGTTGCCGATGTCGTTGACGACATTTCCGACAAAGTACTATAACTATTATTACTAGTGTTGTTGTTGTTGTTATTGTTGGACATTAGGGACATGGACTGTGTGGGTGGTGGTGGTGGGGGGATGCTGGTGTTGGTGGTGTTCAAAATTGCCTGGGCATTTTGGGCATTATTATGGAGTGAATGATTGGATGATGAGGACAAGGGGGAGGAAGAGGATGATGAGTGTGTTGGTGTGGGTGTTTGTAAATACAACTGTTGCTGTTGTTGCTGTAGGTGTAGCTGTTGTTGTAGGTGTTGGTGTTGTAGTTGTTGTTGTTGGTGGTGTGTTAAATTAGCACCTAATAATGTTGTTGTTGCTGTAGCAGCAGCACTAGCAACATTAGCAGCAGTAGTAGTAGTAGTAGTAGAATTACAATTGATAATATTGGTAGTAGTAGTATTACAATTGGTAGTAGTAGTAGTAGGAGCAGTAGTAGAAGAGCTTGTGCTATTTTGAGTTTGATACTCACATGAGACTGGTACGAATGGCTGCTGCAATTGCATTAGCTGCTGGTATGTGGTCGCACCGGGATACACGGGAATGCCAGATTTTTCAGCAGCAGGACGTTTGATCGGTACCATGCCAGAATAAGCCTAAATTGAAAGAAGAAGAAGAAGAGAAGTGTGAAAAAATTTCGAACATTAATAGGAGCACAAAAATAAAAATCGATTTAAATCTAAAAGTTCAAACTCAAAAACGTAAAATGTCTCAGGGGGTTAATAGGGAGCAAAAAGCACTAAATAAATGTCAAGCTTTTACACAACTTAAGGTTAAAATAATTTCTATTATATATACGAAATTTAAAAAAAGTCGCTACACTTCATATACGTCTGAAACTATTTGAAAAATAAAGTTAATTGGCGTTTACAAGTTTTTCAATTCCTCTGTTTTTCATTTCAAAAAATTGTTTTAAATACTTAGTGGCAAGCTACGATAACGGCACAAGTGTCAAATTAAAGAGGAGAATATCTGTTAAAAACACTTCAAATTTCATGTTTCAATCTGTATTAATTTAGCATTTACAACCATTTCAAGTTTCCCCCTTAAAAAGATAGAAAAGTTTCAAAGGATGACAGTTTTCAAAAAATTATTGTAAATACTTATTGATCACCTACGATAGCGACACATGTGTCAATTTAAAGAGGAGAATATCTGTTAAAAACCACTTAAAATTCCATGTTTCTATCTGTATTAAATTAGCACTTACAACCATTTCAAGTTACCCCCTTAAAAGGAAAAAATATAGAAAGTTTCCAAGGATAAGATTTTTAAAAAAATTGTTTTACATACTTATTGGCAAGCTACGCTATTGACATAAATGTCAAATTAAAGAAGAGAGTATCTAATAAAAATACTTAAAATGTCATGCTTCTTTTTGTATTAATTTAGCATTTACACCTATTTCAATTTTCCCGCTTAGAAAGTAAAAGAAAAACAAAGTTTCAAAGGATGAGATTTTTCAAAAAAAAATTGTTTTAAATACTTAGTGGCAACCTACGATACTGGTATAAATGTTAAATTAAAGAGGAGTATATTCATTCAACATACTTCAAATTTCATTATTCTATCTGTACTAATTTAGCTTTTACAACCATTTCAAGTTTTCGCCTTAAAAAGATAAAAAAGTTTCCAAGGATGACAGTTTTCAGAAAATTGTTTTTAATACTTATTGGCAAGCTACGCTATTATCATAAATGTCAAATTAAAGAGGAGAATATCTGTTAAAAACCACTTCAAATTCCATGTTTCTATCTGTATTAATTTAGCTGTATTAATTTAGCAACCATTTTAAGTTTCCCGTTAAAAAGTAAAAATAAACTTTGTATATTTTTACAAGGATACTATTTAAAAAAAAAACTGTTTAAAAACTTATTGGCAAGCTACGCTATTGACATAAATGTCAAATTAAAGAAGAGAGTATATATTAAAAATACTTTAAAGTTCATGCTTCTTTCTGAGTTAATTTAGCATTTACACCTATTTCAAGTTTGCCGCTTAAAAAGTAAAAGAAAACCAAAGTTTCAAAGGAAGATATTTTTCAAAAAAATATTTTAAATACTTTTTGGCAACCTACGATACTGTTATAAATGTTATATTAGAGAGGAGTATATTCATTAAAAATACTTCAAATTTCATGATTCTATCTGTACTAATTTAGCTTTTACAACTATTTCAAGTTTTCGCCTTAAAAAGATAAAAAAGTTTCAAAGGATGACAGTTTTCAAAAAATAGTTTTTAATACTTATTGGCAAGCTACGCTATTAACATAAATGTCAAATTAAAGAGCAGAATATCTGCTAAATATACTTTAAATTTCATGCTTCTATATGTATTAGCTTAGCATTTACAACTATTTCAAATTTTCCCCCCTTAACAAGTAAACTATGAATAAACTAAATAAATTAAGGGAGAAAACTTATACTGATTTTTATTACTAAACTAATACAGAGAATAATATTTGAGAATAATTTTTTGAAAAGTGTTATCCTTTCAAACTTTATTTGTTTTTTTTTATTTTAAAGGGGAAACTTGAAATGGTGGTATAAGCTAAATTAATACAGATAGTCTCATGAAATTTAAAATATATTTAGCAGATTTTAATTTGACACTTATATCGGTATCATAGGATGCCAATAAGTATTTAAAATAATTTTTACAAAATGTTATACTTTGACAGCTGGCTGAGGAAATGAAGAACTGAAAACGTCAATTAAGTAAATTTTTTCTACACTTTAGGCCGTATATATAATATTGACTGTCGGACAGTGCATTTTAGCAACTAAAATATGCAAAAAGGTTTTCAAGAAAACAATTTAACCCTACCATGGTCCAAGGTCCAAGTTAAGAAATATTGTAAAATATACTAATTTTTGATTTATTCTTATTTTTTAGCCACTAAAATGTTGAGGTTGATTGTTAAAAAATAGTGGCACCTTCTACTAAAAAAATGTTGTCTTAGACTGTGGACCAAAATTTTCAAATTGGGTCCCACGTGGATTGTAAGTCCCTCTATTAATACGTTAATATTAAAGCTCTCGGTAGATGACTGTGAAACACACTAAAAATGGCAAGATTTTGGCAATGGATTCTGATAGAGGGGACAAAAAAAGGATACACATGAATTGGCGTTTTGTAATTTTACGTATGGTGGTCATTCTAGAGGGATAGGGAGGCCTTTGGCACATTCGAATGATGAATCGGCATAGTATACCATGTGATCCTTCCATTTTAACTATAGGATGTGCGCAGCAATATTACTTAGAACACTAAGAGGAACATTTTTGTGGAACATTTTAACCCCTAGCTGAACCAAATAGCGGTCTATTTGGTCCGTTTCGTGGAAAAAGGTAAAACAACAACCCTAAAACAGAGGATTAACGGATCAAAATATTCCACAAAAACCTTGCGATTCTTACATTTTGAGTATAACATGTGTTCGGCAATATTACTTAAAAGATTGCGAGGAACATTTTTGTGGTATATTTTAACCCTGTAGATCTTCGATATAGGGATGTTTTCCGATGCCTTTTGTGAAAAAGGGTAAAAATCAACCCTAAAACAGGGGTTTAATGGGTCAAAATATTATACAAAAATATTTGCGATAAAATTCTACCTTAAGCCTCTGAATACATCAAAACTCTAAATTCAACTGAAATGCCAGAAATATGTCAAAATTCAAATAATTTATTTTAGGGTTAATTTTGAGCTTTTTCCGAATTTGTACTAAACTGTCTCACAAAATTTAAAGTTAGGGGGGTGGTGTGGATGGAAAAAATTTTCTACATCAAATTTCACTATAAGTCGCGGAGCAAAGGAAAGCTGTGGATATAATATATATAAATAAAATATCAGTAGCAATTTGGGTATTTATTAAATTTTTCTTAAAATCCCTCTTAGGGTTAATTTCGTACTTTTTCCGAATTTGCGCTAAATTGTTCCACAAAACTGAATTTTAGGGGCGGGATGTGAATGGAGAAAACATTCTACATCAAATTTCCATATAAGTCATCGAACAAAGGAAATCTGTAGCGATAATATATAAACATAAAATATCAGTAGCAATTTGAGTATTTAATACATTTTTCTTTTAGTTCTTGGTAATTCTATACCATTATCAAATAATTTCCAGCATATGCTAGCTACAAGGGAATGAATATTTGAGCCTTTATAGCACACATTGCAATTGAAACCACACTAGTCTTAACCAGAGTGTATAGCTCAAAAATTAACTAACAACAAATTAAGCCAAACTTTACATGAAAAAGAAAAAATTGAATTCTATCAAAAATGTTCACAAAAAATATTTTAGTTTAGGTGGTATTCTTTTAGAATTATTTACGAAATCAAGTTGTGGTTTACATTTAAATTTTCTGAAAAAGCTCTCAATACACATATTATAACCACAGTGCGTATGAGCAATATAAATGTCGAATGTTACGCAAACGCCATAGAGGATAATACTTTTCTATTAAAATTACTTATACAACCCATGGTATGACATATATATATATCACTCATATTTTTTGTACCATGAAATGTTATTTGGCAATTTAAAGCAATATACGAATTGATGTAGAAAAACTGATTGTTAGCGTTATTTTGTTTTATGCCCTTCTATCAAAATATATCGGACTAATTCATGTGTGCGCAGTTTTTGCCACAAATATCTAGATTTTTTATGAATAAAAACTAGAGACAATATTGGCTAAAATATTTGACTCAGTCAGTTTAGTGCCAAAAGGTGGAGACTAATCTAAATTCTCAGGCTGGTTAATCGGTTTACTATTTTCATTTTTGGAGTTTTCATATTAATTAAGACAACCTTGCTGCATAGTGTTATCTATATAATAAAGTAAATTTTCAGTTGGAAATTATGTAATCTAATTATTTTATTTCAAATCTGTAACATCGAAGATCTTTCGTTAATCCAACGAAACATTTCAAAAAAAAACCGGATCTATTCTTCTTTTCGACTAAATTTCGATTAACTTAAAATGACAAGATGAAGAACAGCTTAGACATAGTAAGAAAAGCATGAAAAGCAAAGCTAAATATAGGCAGGCAAGTTTTTTTCCTTTTCTCCTTCTTATTCTCATTCTCTTCTTATTCTTTTGTCCTGATGATACTTACGAAATTCTCATAGTAAAATGAACCAACCGCTTTAACATCCATCTGCAGGACCAAAAAATTCGTAACAAAAAATATTGGCCAAATTTTGTAACATTTTGTTTTTGGATGACGTCAAGATGTTGTTCATGGTGGTGGTTGTTATTGTTGTTGTCGTTGCCGAATTACAAGCAAATTTGGTGTAAATAGGATTTGGTGGGTGGCGGCAAAGGAAACAAAATTGCATACAGAGGAGCGCACACAGTGGGAGAGCAGCGGGAGTAGCGGCAACAAAATATATGCGATGACGATGGTTGGTTGGAAGTTTTTAGTTGGTGTTGCAGTTGCATTAGTAGCAGTAGTAGTAGTTTGCAGATTTTTGTTGGCCACGTTAGTTCAACACAACACAAGTTAAGACGATGACGATGTTGATGGCAAAGACGACATTACATTACAAATGAATTACGCAGCATGACACATAAAAACACACCGCACAACATTATGTCGTATAATAGTAGCGTGTGGTGTTATTTTGTTGGTTGTTTTTTTAGCGCAAACAAACAAATTTTAATACAAAATGTTGGTGTTGGGAGTACAGTACAGGGCGATGGAGTAGTAGTGGTAGTAGTAGTAATGCAAGTTACACGATGATATTGTTGTGTTACAAAATACATAAACGAAACAAACGAAAACACGAAAAAAACGAAAAAGGGGGGAAGAAAAAAGAGAAGGAAGAAAAACATTTTGTTAGTTATATTCTAGCAGATCTTATGAATTATTAAAAATGCTTATATAAATGTGTAAAATATACTAGGTATATACTAATATACAATATATATAAAACAGAACGAAATAATAAAATAAAAAACACATAAAAAATAAACTTAATAAAAAGGCTGTAAAGTGGCTAAAGCTTATAATGAAAAAAATATATGAAAAAGAAGGGAAAAAGGGCAGAAATACTTCCACGAATATTTTGGGCTATAATTCAATGGAAACAGGCTGATCAAAACTAGAGACTAATCTTCTTAAAGTAAACACATCAGACTTATGGAATTTTGTATTCATTTCAATCTAGAAATATTTGAGAAACTACGTTTTCTTGGCTGGAGAAACACCACTCTCTAATGGCCATAGAATTTCTGAGATAGCTGTCATTTAAAATAATATTCCCCCAGGGCGTATGAGCTATATTAATATAGAATGTTACTGATACGCCGTAAGGCACAATATTTTTCTATTTAAATTACTTATACAACTCAATGCATTCCTTATATATAGCACTCATATTCGTTATACTATGAAATGGTATTTTGCAATTTATACCAATAAACGAATTGATATGGGAAAACTGTTTAGCAGAGATATTTTATTTTAAACCCTTCTAGCGAAATATATTGGAGTAACGCATGTGTGCAATAAGTTTTCTTTCTCAAACTTAAATAGATTACTCAGAATATATTTTAGTTCTGATGCTATGAAATTAACCTACAAGATAAAGCTTTCGTTCCAAATATATATGGAAAAATTGCATCCTCTACTGGTCATAGAATTTCTGAGAAAGCTTTCAATTCACATATTATTCCCACAGTACGTATGAGCTATATTAATATCGAATGTCGCTGATATGCCATAGACCACAATATTTCCCTATTAAAATTACTTATACAACCCATTACATATATAGCACTCATGTTCATTCTAATTTTAAATGATATTTGGTAATTTATACCAATAAACGAATTGATATGGGAAAACTGTTTAGCAGAGATATTTGATTTTAAACCCTTCTAGCGAAATATATTGGAGTAACGCATGTGTGCAATAAGTTTTCTTTCTCAAACTTAAATAGATTACTCAGAATATATTTTAGGTCTGATGCTATTAAATTACTCTACAAGCCAAAGCTTTCGTTCCTAATATATATGGATAAATAGCATTATCTAATGGTCATAACATTTCTGAGCAAGCTCTCATTTCAACAATTATCCCCTCTGTGCGTATGAGAAATATTTATGTCGAATGTTACTGATACGACGTAGCCCACAATATTTTCCTATTAAAATTACTTATACAACCCATTGTATTGCAAAAAATTAAAATAGTATTTGCCAATTTTTAGCAATAAACGAATTGATATAGAAAAACTGATTGGCCGAAGTATTTTATTTTAAGCCCTTCTATCAAAATATATTACACTAATTCATGTGTGCACAGGTTGTTAGTATTAGCTAAAGAAAATAATGTTGCTGCAAACCGTTCCTCAAATTTAAAACATTTCTTGGCATACTGTTGAATTTGGATGCCTTCAAGTTAACCTACAAGCTAAAGCGTTTGCTCCTAATATACCTTTCTACGAATCATATAAACGCGATATTGATATCAAGTAAAAGAGATGAATTCTAAACTAATATGGATAGACGCATGGAATATGAATTATATTTAATAGACATTCTTCTCTTCCATTTGATAGTCATTTAGTCTTTGTATGGCTCGTAAATGTACGAAAATAAATTATTAAAACTTCAGAATTCTTCTCTTCGTATCTATATCCATCTGTGCGACGTCAATATGTCCATCTCTTCATCTATCCGGCCGTCTGTCCATCTGCTTAGCCGTTTCCTTATATGTTCTATGCCTATATATCTCTCCATATATTCGAGTCTGTTCATCAATCCTTCTGTACATCTCCAACCCATTTCAGGAGAACTTTTAACTTTATTCTTATTTTTTTTTTCTAAAACTCTCTTTAGCCACTTTAAGCCATAACCGCAATATTAAATTAATCAAGAACAAAACAATAATCTGTATGTAAATATATAATACATATTACAAGAAAAAAAACGAAAAGGATTTGGTGGTATTACACAGGGTAGGGGGAGTATGGAACGAGGTACATAAAGCCTTACATAAAATGACACAATAACGCAAAAGCATATTTAAGATTGATATATATAAGGAGCATTTGTAATATAATAAGCCTAAAGCATTATTGTGTATTATCAATTGGAAAGGGATATTTGAAAATATTCAATATATGTTTGATGGCATGGGAGGGCAAGTATGCAATGAAAATGTAGTGATTTCGTCCAGGAATACAATCTGTTAAAGGCTGTATGTTATTCGAAGTCTATTGATATTTTCTGGGACTTGTCTTTGAAAAACAAAAAAAACCTTCCAGCTCAAAGAACAGAAACAAAAAATGAAGATGTTGTGAATGAAAACAATGACATGCACATAATTCCTAAATAGTCTCCCTATAGAAGGGACAACTTCTCCCGACCTATGATTGGGGACAATATAATCACATTTCCATTGATCAGCGTTATTAGGTTTTTTCTGAAGCTGGCACTAGATAAAGTCACATGACTTTGTCTGTTCAAGAGCCTGGCTGATATATCTTTGTCTTAGTTTTCCTTTATTTTTCAAATTTCTTCGGCCTACCTCATTTCCTAATAAATCTCCTCGTAACTATGTTAAACTCTGCCTTAGTTTTCCTTTATTATCAAATTTCTTTAGCTCTCTTCTCTTTTTTACTTCTTGTCCTTCATTCAGCTCCTGCGTACTTTCTATTTATGTCTTCTTCAAATTAAGTATAATACACACTTAATAATATTTCAATTATCTACTTAATCATATTAATTAACACTTGTTTTTGATTTGATTTATTACCCATAATTGGCTGAGTGTGTGTGTGTGCGTATGTTTTGTGCAAAATACCCGTAAAAGAGAGCAAGGGGGCAAATCAAATACATTTAAGTTCACGCACACACCCACAGAAATTCCTGTACAAGTATTTATTTAAACATACTTGTCTACATTATTATTAGAGTGGGTCACGTAGGAAATGCGAGTTATTTGTAGTTGTTTTTCTGAAGAGTTTTCGAAACAAATTATTTAGGAAGACTTGGAAACATTTTTATAATACAGAAAACTCATAAGGTTTTCCATCAATTGTCTTGTCTACCATTTAAAAGGAAATTGTATTGTTTTAGGAAGTGAGTCTTTCTAAGGAATCTCTATTGCATGGGTATCCAATCCAAACAGAGTTCTTTTGGAAGTAACTAGCTCAGGAGGGGATTAAAAATATTTTTGAATAATTCATAGAACATCCCAATGTTACTTGTTGTAAATGATATGAACTGGAGCCCAGTTTAATACATATCATCCTTATCATTCTCTGTATTGTGTAGTGCAATGTAAACTACTTAAAAATTGTTCAACATTTATTGTAAACAAATTCAAACATTAAAATTAATGAAAGACAAATATTGTTTATTTAGAAAATATGTAATTTCAAGAAAACTTTCTACGACCGTATTATGGGACCAGAAGCTGCACAGGATTAAAAGAAGTAAGCGATAATGTAGAACACTTTGAGGTCACAACATTAAAAATGGCTACAAATAAATTATTTAAAATTTAGATGGTTTCCTTATAAAAGTATGATTTAATAGCTCTCATTTCAAATTCTATCACCTGAGTGCGTATGAGCAATATTTATGCGGAAAGTTCCTAATACGCCATAAGGTACAATATTTTTCTATTTAAATTATGTATACGACCCATTGCATTGCATGAGTATAGAACTCGTATCCATAATACTCTTAAATAGTAATTTGCCATTTATAGCAATAAACGAATTGATATAGAAAAACTGATTAGCAGAGATTTTCTATTTTAAACCCTTCTATTGAAAATATATAGGACTTGTCCATTTGTGCAAAGGCATTTAATAATTGGTCTACAAACTGAAGCTTTTTTGGAAATGCACATTTTCCAAAAGAGCCCATCATTGAAAAATTCCTTTAAATTAGTGTCCATAATACTTTTAAATAGTAATTTGCCATTTAGAGTAATAAACGAATTGATATAGAAAAACAGATTAGCAGAGATTTTCTATTTTAAACCCTTCTATTGAAAATATATAGGACTTGTCCATGTGTGCAAAGGCATTTAATAATTGGTCTACAAACTGGAGCTTTTTTGGAAATGCACAATTTTGAATTTGTGACACAGACATTTTCCAAAAATTCCTTTAAATTAGTTCTACGTTCCTAAACGTTGCGAAGCTAATATTTCTGTTCCATAAATGTCGATAGAGGAGCTTGAACTTTGTAATAAATTCGCAGTAAACCAGAACTTTTTTAACAGCTCTCACTTCAAATAGTTTTCCCTGGGTGCGTATGCGCAATTTTTATGTATAATATTACTAATACACCTCATTGGTTTTCTATTTAAATTAAGTATACGACCCATTGCATTACATATATGTAACTTTACGAATCGTTACACTTTTAAATGGTATTTTGCCATTTATAGCAATATCCATATCAATTGATATAGATAAACTGATACGTAGATCTATTTTATTTTAAACCCTTCTATCAAAATATATTTGAGTTATTCATGTGTGCAATGCCATTCAATAATAGTTTAAAGAAAATGATATAGCTGCAAATAATTTATTAAATTTAAAAATTTTCTAAAGCCAAATCAAACTATTCCAGAGATATAGATAGAAATAAGAGTAAATTATTCTTCTAATTTAAAGATATACCTTTGATTATTTTTAAATTTTGAAACTAATCAACAAACTGGAGGTTTAGTTTTCAAATGTCCAATTGTGAATTTTGAAGCATAGACATTTTCTAAGAGATTCCTTCATTGAAAATTGATCCCTTTAACTTGGTCCTAAAATTCTAAAGCTTTCTAATGATAAATCAAACTATTTATATTCTATAACTACAGATACAAGAGTTTGAACTTGATTATGTATTCGTAACAAACCCCTATTTCTTTATTAGGCTCTCACTTCAACTATTTTCCCTGAGTGCGTATACGTAATATTTATATGGAATGTTACTGATGCGTCTTAAGACGCAGTGCTTTCCTATTTAAATTAAGTATACGACTCCATCGCATTACATATATATATATCACTCACATTCATTGTTCTGTTAAATAGTATTTTGCCTTTTATAGCTACAAACGAATTGATATAGAAAATCTGTTTAGCAGAGCTATTTTATTTTCAACCCTTCTATCAAGATATATTGGACTAGTTCCTGTGTGCAAAGGCATGTAATAATAGTTCAACGAACATACTGCGGCCGAAAATTATTACACAAATTTAAAAAAATTCTAAAGGATTCTAAAAGACTATAAAACTAAATCAAACCATAAATATATAATAGCTTGAATATATACGTAGCTAAACTAAAGGACAGTGGTTATCCTATAGAGATTGTCTTGACTTTTTACACAAGGTACTTAGTTAGGAAAATGTATATAGAGATTGTCTTGACTTTTTACAAAAGGTACTTAGGAAAATAGGTTAGGAAAATGTTAAACTCAGTCATTGGGTTTTCTAAAGAGCAGTATATCAAACTCATTATAAAAATAATAATACCTGTTGTTTGTTCAAAATTCACTATGATTATACTGACCCTAATGTGTTTATGATATATAAAGTATGTGAAGGTATATAATATCATTATTATAAATATATGCTTATTTAAATATAAAAAATTATGCATTCATTTATATCAATATATAAATATAACAACAATTGACATGCAATGTAAATATTTGAAAAATAATAACATCTTTTCCCAAAGAAAAAGAAAAAGAAAAAATTCGAACAAAAAAAATGAAACTCAAATGCAAACCATAGTTACTGAATGAACTCAAACACACAAAAGTAATGAAGTAAAATATAAGATAACGCGAAATATATGTTAACAGAAACATAACATAAAGAAGAGACACAGAACGAAAAACAACAACAAAAAATAGAAAATGAAGAAAAAACAAAATTAAAATACCAATTGAAACATGTCTGTATCGGCGGCACGTTTCTTGCCCACTTCAAGGGGATGCTGTTGGCCTAAAGTCATGGCAGCTACAGCTGCAGCATTGGCGGCAGCAGCAGCTGCGGCACTGGTCATATTTGGCTGTTGCTGTTGGTGGTGGTGTTGCTGCTGCTGCTGTTGTTGTTGTTGTTGTGTGGCCGAAAGTGCAGAGCCGTTCAGGGACATGGTGTTGGTGGTGGTAGTCGATTGTTGTTGTTGTTGTTGTTGGAGGTGATGTTGCAATTGTTGTTGTTGTTGTTGGTGAAGATGATGTTGTTGTTGTTGGTGGTGGTGTGACAAAGTTGCAGCGGAAACGGAAACAGGTGCAGTCTAATAGTAATCATGTGCGTGATTTGTTTTTGTTTGGGTGTGTGTGTGTGTACATTTGCAAGGTGCCCAGGCAATATATATACAAGAGTATATAAAATATACAACCCAACCAAACAGGCGCACACAAACATACATGAATAAACCCATTCGTAATTAAATGCAGTTTTTTGGATTGGAAAATTTTAACAGATTTTTTGTTTCAAAATTTATTTAATTCAGATTTTTCGCGTAGTTAAGCCAATTTAATGGTTGATTTGTTTCGAGAACAATTTCCATTTTATTTTAATTTAGTTAATAAATTATTTTAATTTGTTCGTTTGAAGTGCAGCCAGTGTTTGTGTTTTGTGTGATTATATATGTTTTGTTTTTTATTTTATTTTTTTTATTATTATTATTTGAAGTACCATCCATCGAAGCATTGTTTTTATAGAGGCAGAAGTGGCGAACAGATGACAGGTGGTGGTGGTGGTGAAGAAATGAAGAAATTAAATCATAAAAGAAAAAAAGAAAAGACAAAAATATACAAAATAATTGTAAAAATTGTTTTTTAATGTTTTTGTTTTTTTTTGCGTGACCAATAACAACTTCGAACACCGTGGAAAAGTCTTAAGTGTGTTGCGGTTGTTTTGGCCATGTTCTTAGAGGAAAGTAAAGAAGATTTTAGTGGTTTATAAGAAGAAAGCATACTCCAAATGCTAAAAAGTCGCCCTGCTAGATTTGATTTTTAATTGATTTATTCTCATATTTCTAAATTCTATTAAAAAAAAACTAGAAAAAGATTTTTATAATTAAAAATTATGCCTTAAGGCACTATGACTTTATATGGCAGGTGATCGGCCATATAAACTAATCAAGGAAGTAATGTTAATTTATTCCATAGTTTATACGTATTAATTAAACAATAAAAAAGGGGGAAAATATTAAAAATATCTAGATGGTTTTCCTCAAATTATATATTTGCCCTACCTTAAAAATAGTTGGCCTAGTGAGACTATAAATGAATTAAAAAACTAATTTAATAAAATATTTAATATATTTTGATTAAAGCTCAAAATAACGGTAATGTTCTAGTTTTATTAAAATTTTTTATTTAGTAAGACTGTACAATTATATTTATAAAAAATAAAAAAAATATTTGGATATTTTTCCTCAAACTATATATTTTCCCTGGTGAGAAAATTACCATTAATAATGATTGAGTGATCAAATCTAATTTAATAAAATATATGAATAAAAGCTCAAAATAGCTATAATGTTCCATAGTTCGATAACAATATTGAAATTTAAAAGTTTTAAATAAATATTATTTAAAATTTTGAAATTTAAAAATTAAAAAAATACTTTTTGATTTGTTTTAGAGAAAAATTACAAAAATGTTCTAGTTCGATAAAAATTTTGAAATTTAAAAGTTTTAAATAAATATTATTTAAAATTTCGAAATTTAAAAATTAAAAAAAAAATACTTTTTGATTTGTTTTAGAGAAAAAATACGAAAATATTCTAGTTCGATAACAATTTTGAAATTTAAAAGTTTTAACTAAATATTATTTAAAATTTTGAAATTTAAAAATTTAAAAAAAAACTTTTTGTTTTATTTTAGAGGAAAATTACGCTTATTTAATAAAGTCCAATAAACAACGCGCCTAAAAATCGACTATACAAAAGCAATTCTGGACATCAGTGCGTATGATCACTGACATTATGTGTAAATGTTACTCACACACCATATCGTACAATATCTTTACGAATTAAAATTACTTATACCACCTAGTGCATTAAATTTATATAGCACTGGCATTTGCTGTACATTTAAATTGTATTCTGGCTTTTAAACGAATAAAAGAATTGATATGGAAAAACTGACAAAGCACAAATATTTTATTTTTTGCTATTCTATCAGAATATGTAGGAGTTTTTGATGTGTGCAAACCATTTTTTTAAATAGTTGGTCTGCTGAGACGACGATCATAAAAAATGATATGATAATAAAATATATGATATATGGTCAATAAAAATCTCAAAACAACTACAATGTTCTAATTCGATTAAAAATTGAAAATTTTAATTTTTACAAATCATAATATATAATTTTTTATTTAATTAAAAAATAAACGACGCCTATTTAATAAAATACAATAAACAGAGCGCCTAAAAATCGACTATACCAAATCAATTCAGTACCCCAGTGCGTATGATCTACGAAATTATTATAAATCTTACTCACACGCCATATGGTACACTAGTTTTACGAATTAAAATTACTCATATCGCCCAGTGTATCAACTATATATAGCCTTGGCATTCATTATACATTTAAATTGTATTCTGTCTGTTACACGAATAAACGAATTGATATAGAAAAACTGACAAAGCAATGTTCTTACATTTTAAATCATTCTATTAGAATATGTAGGATTTTTTCATGTGTGCAAACTATTTTCCAAACAATTGTTTAGAATCTTTCGAATCTTTGGAGTATGCTTTTGTGTATCTTAATCAAAATATGTGTTGTGTGAAAACCAACAAACCATGTTTACTTTGCTCCAAGTTTATTTAAATAAATCTCATAATAATCATAATAATAATAAACTAAATTCATAAATACACATAAAGATTTGTTTAGTATGCTTTTGAAAAAAAAAATAGAAAACATTGTAATGAAAGCTTGAAAAAATATAAAAATAATAACAATAACAAAAGAAGCTCAAAAAGAAAAGAAACAGAAAAGGAAAACCAAAAAATATGTTGTTTATAATATAAATATGGTAAAATTCATTCATTTTCGCATTTAAAAAAGTAGTTTAATGGGGTTCGGTCTTTGTACACAAATTTATTTGAACAATGTACATCTTTGTTGGCTACATCTTCACACATTCATATCGGTTTTCATGGAAAAGGAAACAAAAAAACAAGAACTGGAAAATCTCCTTTACAAGCGTTACATAAATGCTGATATCTCAAAAAGAAATCCTATGCTTTGCACAGGATTGTCCAAAAGGTCCAGGTTGTGTTGTTCTAACACATGGTGAGGGTGTGTGTAGCTAGTGAAAACATGTTCTTGTTGTGTCTTCTTCTTCTTGGGGAAAATTATAACAAACGAGGAAACCAAAAGCGGAGCGGAATAACAATATTTTCATTTTACAAACAATTTTCTGCTTCATTGTAAGTGGAAGGACTGGGGGATTCTTTTTGTCGAAATCATAATATGATAACAATGTTACAATTGCTAATATTCTGGGAATTTATGTGTGTATGTTGTTTTGTGTGATTTTCTATAATTCTATATGTGTATGGAACTGAGCGAGTGTGTGTGTTTCTTTGTAATTGAATTGATGTTGCTGTTTTCCCTTTGTTACTAGCCACAACTATTTTAGAAAATATTCCCATAAAAGGCTTTCTCAAATGAAATGTGAAACACGAGTTTCATTTATTCGATAATTTCTAATAATTGGAAAATTGTTTGTACAAATGCTCTAACATACACCGATGTTCTTACTAATGGGAATGCTAAAAAGGTCCTGTACGGACAGGACACACATACAAATTAATAACATAAAGTTTATTTTTTTTTTGTATGGCTGACCAAATATCGGATTACATTTGTGGAGAAAATTAAATTGGCCATGAGTGGCAGTTTGAAATGAGAGGAAATTCGTAATTCTGTTAATTTAAAATATAATATTTAAGCAAAATCTAACTTGTCTAGTTTATACGGGGAAATGACTCGGTTAAAAATACTTTGAATTTCATAATTATATAATAAGCTAAATAGATATGGAGAGGAAACTTGAAATGGTTGTTACTGCTAAACTAATACTGTTATTCTTCTCTTTCATTTGATACCCATAGCCCACAAAAGTAGAAAAATCGATTATTAAAACATTTATATCCTTTGAAAATTAAAAGTCCACTAAAAAGGACAAACGACCTCGAAATAAAAACTGCAGTTTTCCTACAGGTGACCTATAGTTTCGGTGCTAAATGGTCTCGTTCTTAGGAGGGGAAAATGTTGTCATTTGTCGCAAGGTGTAGTAATTCAAATTATCACAGATTTCCTCACTTCTGAGTTCAAAAAATGAAGTGTGCCAAATACAGCTAATATACTTTGATTGCAGGAGGACAGTAGGAAGTTAAGGAAGCAAAAAAGACCTAGACCGAGTTGGCCTCCATATAAAAAATCACAAATGTCACACAGAGACAAGTTCAACATTTGTCAATGACTCTGTTTTATGGACAAAAATCGGAAAACTGACTTGCTTCGCATATAATTTTTTGATACCGTTTTAAAGGCAATGGTCCAACTAAGAATCCAGAGAGTGGAGTAGTTGAAGGAAAATATTATTCAAAAATACATATTTAGCCTGAATTGAATATCCTTATACTATTCAATATTCAGAGATTTTTTCTAAATCGCAAATATTATTATTAATTAATTTTTATATATGTAAATTTTAAAATGAAAATTTTTGTAGGTCAAGAAAAAAAAGTCATAAAATTCAGTGAAATATTTTCAAATATTTTTCTGATGATGATTGATCATCAAATTTTTTTACATAAAATATTTTTTGGGCTCCAGAGAGTAGATAATAGATAAGAAATTTGTATGTAAATTAAATTGATTTTGAAGTTTCGTTCGTTGAAGGAAAATGCTGTTCAAAAGTTCATATTTGGGAGCAATTGAATATTCTTAAATTTTCTGAATAGCTGAGGATTAGTACGAATTATGATTTCTCTCCAAAATCGTACAAACTTGTTAATTAATTTTTATATATTTAAATTTGAAAGTTAAATATTTGAAAAATCCCAATTTATGATGATCAAGAAAAACCGTCATAAAATTCGGTCAAATATTTTCAAATTAATCATCAATATTTTTTAATAAAAATATTTTTTGGGCTCCAGAGAGTGGGCAATTTATATATAAAAATGATTTTGTAGAGATTTCATGAGTAGTTAAAGGAAAATATTGTTCAAAAATACATTTTTAAACTGAATTAAATATTTTTATATTTTCTAAATAGCTGAGGAGCAGTACAAATTTTGATTTTTTTCTAAATCTTAAAAAATATTTTTAATAAATTTTTACGTATTTAAATTTTAAAGAAAAATCTCCAATTTTTGATGTCAAGAAAAAACATCACAAAATTCGGTGAAGATGAATATTTGAAAATTTGAAAAATTTGAATCCAGAAAAAAACATAAAATTCGTTGAAATATTTGCAGATGTGTCTCCATGATTAATCATCAATATTTTTTAATAAAAACATTTTTGGCCCCTAGAGAGTGGGCGATTTGTATGTAAATACATTGGATTTGAAGCTTTGTTCGTTGAAGGAAAATGTTGTTCAAAAATAAATTTTTAGACAGAATTGAATCTTCATATATTTTTGGAATAGCTGAGGAGTTCTACAAATTTATTTTTTCCAAATCGTAAAAATATTATTATTTAAATTTTAAAGATAAATATTTGAAAAATTCCCATTTTTTGATGGTCAAGAAAAAAAAACAATCAAAGTTTCACAAGTTTCTCTGTGGCTAATCATAGTTGGAATGCATTCAGATATGTTATCAAATGATAAATGCATAATCTCAAATAAATATTTGAAAATAATTACGAGAGCACCAAAAAGTATGCATCGAAAATAGGCAGAAACATGAAATTCGGTAATTGCGTAGAATAAGAGGATACTTCAAATTTCCTAAATTTTAGTGATAAAAATGTGATAAAAATGGTACGACCATATGGATGAAGTTAAAGTCATGATATTCAGTGTTTACATTCATCTGACAGAATAGACTCGTAAAGCCAAATATTTTTTAGGAATTCATACTTTTAGGGGCTGAAAGGGTTTAAAAATGTCACCAGCCAAACGGCAGTAGCTGGAATAATCTGTTGAATGTATAGGGTGCTCTGACAGCGTAGACGCAAGAAATAAAGACATAGTGTGGAGTGCACTCCGTGCTGGAGGGTGTATAAAATTCGAACCGGTCGATCTTAACGCCATTTCAGTTGTTTCTTCTTACAAAGAAAATTTTGTTTTCTTTTCTGGTAATGGAAAAGGAGGAAAACCAGAGGCCTTACATTTCGGTCATATCCTGTGTGGGGATAACTCTTCAGAGTGTTTGTTTTTGAATAGAACTGTATACACCAAAGCAATATGTTCATGGTTTTTAAAATTCGTAAATCCTACAGGATTTTTTTAATTTTTGAGCTAAAGCTGCAGCAATCGAAGCCATCATTGGAAAATGACGTCAGCGACATCTATGAGGCAAATGTAGTGCTCATCCTTAATCCTATGGAATTTTTTTTTAAATTTTAGACGTAGAAACTGCACTATATATAAGCCTTCATTACAAAATGGGGATCTATGAGGCAAATGTAGAACTAGTCGAAACCTAAGTGTGGGTGATATGCATATGATCAGGCAGGCAGTTGGTTTCAATACAATCCGTTGCATATTTTGAGGCCGTTTTAATACGTATTAAACAAGTCATATTATTATATTAATTTCTGGTCTTTTTTCCCTGTCTTTCTACACATATCTCTCTCTATGAAGCCCCCATCTACAAGGAAAACGTTGTCCCCGTCGGAACCTACACCTGATACGATCGACCAAAAACAACTTTGGGCCGATCATTGGAAAAAAAATTAAACTTGTCTCGAGGTGAGCTTTAATATTCATTAACACATTTGGATATTTTTTCTGACCCGCTCTAATGCCAAGCATTAGCTTTAACTATTATGTCCACAGTATAATTTCTAAAATCTTTTTTTATATTTTTTGTCCAAGAATTTCTAAAAAAAACTAATTTATAAAAATGCCCATACCCTAAAAGGGACCCCTAATCCACCTCCTATTTACTCGGGACACCACCCTAAAATTTAAAAAATCTTCCTTCAAACAAAAACAGGCAGCACATTTAGCCACCGAAGTAATTAACCTAAAACCCTTAATGTACGACATTCTTTCAAATTCTAAACAAACCATAAATTTGGCATGTCCTCTGAGCCTTTGACAAAGAGAGCAGGATTGGAACCGTTGGCGGGGGGTAGTATTATGTTATATTACTATTTAAAGTCTCTCTCACTCTCTTTGTCATTGTGTTTTTGTCTATTATTGTTATTATTTCGGTTTGGTTTTCAATACACCTAAAAAAAGATTGCCCAGAGAATGAAAAAAAGGAAGAAAACTTAACGCAATTGGCATATTTATTGTATATTGTTGTTGTTGAAGAAGCAAACAGAAAACAGAAACGCTAATGGAAAATCAAAATCTAAACGAAAAGTAAAATTAAAAATATGTTGATAGAAAAAGCTTTTAGCTATAGGATAAAGCAGCATTTGTGTAGTTATTTGTGGAAAGAAAGCCAAGGAAAAGCTATAAAACAAATGTAAAGTAAATATTTGAATACTTCAAAAGCATTTGCTGTGAAAACAAAAAGAACACCATGGTGACGACTTGACCAAGAAAACAAAGAACGAGGTGCATTTTGGGATATTATAATGAGAGTAGTTGGCATTTTCTGGTTGAGGGGGACGAGGAAAGGGTGGATGAGGAAGGATATTGTTGCCATAACGTTTAGCAATTAATCAAACATATAAGCCTTTCATTAACATCATTGTGAGATTTATTAAGATAAAAGAACACAGGGAGACAGGAGTTTGAATAGATAAAGAAGGGTTTCTTTTGGGTTTTGAAATATGTAAAATGTTAAAAAAATCAAAATTTTGATGGGAAAAGTATTTAAAATATTTCCAAATTTTTTTCAGTCACAGAAATGCCATCAGAAAATAATTTAAAAAGGCCACGCTTCACTGATATTCAAGTCATACGTGCTGTGCTTATTTTGGAGACTCTACAATATCTTAATAACACTGAGGAACACAAAAATATTTTTTCCATTCAGATCATCCCCCTAAAATTCAGTTTTGTGGGACAGTTTAGCACCAATTCGGAAAAAGTACGAAATTAGCCCTAAAAAGGATTTTTGGGGTTTTACTTATTTCTGGCATTTAAGTTGGGTTTTGAGTTTTGGTGTATTTAGAGACTTATAGTAGAATTGTATGGCAAATATTTTTGTAGAACATTTTGACCCGTTAAAGCACTGTTTTAGGGGTGTATTTTACCCTTTTGCACAAAAGGGACCAAAAAGATCCCTATATTGAGGAGTTAGAAGGTTAAAATGTTCCACAAAAATGTCCCTCGTAGTGTTTACAGTAATATTGATGAATACATCTTATACTGAAAATTAAAGAATCACAAGAATTACCAAGAGCTAAAAGTTCAATAAATAATTTCTTGTTTATATACCCAAATTGCAACTGATATTTTATTTATATATATTTTATCTACAGCTTTCTTTTGTTCAGAGACTTGTAGAGAAATTTGACGTGGAATATTTTTTTCATTCACATCAACCCCCTAAAATTCTGTTTTGTGTGACAGTTTAGCAACAGTTCGGAAAAGTGCGTAATTAACCCTAAAATGTATTTTTGGGTTTTGACTTATTACTGGCATTTAAGTTAAGTTTGGAGTTTTGGTGTATTCAGAGACTTATAGTAGAATTTTATGGCAAATATTTTTGTAGAACATTTTGACCCGTCATAACACTGTTTTAGGGGTGTTTTTTACCTTTTTGTACAAAAGGGGCCAAAAACACCCCCATATTGAGATGCTAGAGGGTTAAAATGTTCCACAAAAATGTACCTCGCAGTGTTTTCAGTAATATTGCTGAACACATCCTATACTTAAAATGCAAGGATCACAAGGTTTCCTCTTGCGATTCATCTTAAGAATATACAAAAGGGGAAAATTTACCCCTTTAAAATGACGCTGATACAAGTCTATTCTTTTTTATCAGAAATATATTGTTTGAAAATTTGATAAAGTACTTTTTCAACAAAATAGAAATTTTGTAAATGTCGAAAAATAGAAAAATTCGTGTCCAAATTGTGTCTGATTTTGTGCTGAATTTCTTGCAATATAACATGACAATATTTTGAAAACATTTTTAATTTTTTCCCTAATTTTTCACACGAATCGTGCCACTGTGCCGCTCAACGTGAGTCAATGATATCCTGTTTAACATATGTCCATACAACATCATTAAACAGACACTGCAGATATATACATATTCCAACACATTTGCACATAAATACATGCACATAAATATTCATACATATGAATGACCACGCACACACACTCACATCTGCATATACATATATAGGTATGCACATGTATAATTTACCCATCACTGATATATTTTAATCCATTTTTAATCGAAATTCAATAGTTGCAATATTGTGCTTTTTTCTCACTCTGTCGCTCTCTCTACCTACCTACCACCGTCCCTCCCTTTCGCCATTATATTCATATGCTTTTATGCAGTTTTTTCTTTAAATTTATATATGGCATAAAATTATCGACATATTGTGTGAATTTAATAAAAATTAATTTGTATTAACTCCAGAAGGTAGAGCGGCCAGAAACTGCGACAGGGAGTGACTGAGTGAACGAGAGAGAGAGAGAGTGAGCGAAGTGATATGCATATCAGGTAGGCTGGTTGGTTTCAATGCAATCCGTTGCATATTTTTAGGCTGTTTTAATACTTATTAAACAAGTCATATTATTTGTGCATGTGCATTAATTTTCAATCTTTTTTCCCTGTCTCTCTCTATATATCTCTCTCTCTCTCTTTCGTTGTCTCTGTGTGTGTGTTGTTGTCCACAACAACAAACGATTAATATTTATATATTTTTATGTGCAAATAATAATGTCCACCATTGGCATATATTGAGTTAATTAACTTGTTTGCATGTTTGTATATGAAATGAGGGATTTTGTTTGTTTAAACAATGCCTGTGCATGTGCCAGGATACGTGGGGTTTAAAGGGTTTTTTGCATAATTTTTTTTTGAAATCATGGAAGGAAATTGTCAACATCATGTGATAATTAAGTGTAATTATTGGTGTAAATAGTTAATGGTATTATTTACATAATGGTACTTCTTCCATTGGAAGCTTGTTTTGGAAGGGACACGACAAAAAGAGATGATGGATCTGATCAGAAGTGGGGAAGCAGGTGTCTTTGGAGTCGAAATTGATATACAAAAGCACCAAATCATGTAATTTGTGAGATGGAGGAGTAAAAATAAAGGATAAGTATTTTGAAATTATTATCTCAATTATCAATTGCTGATGAATATGACCTAATGGTAGAAAATTCTTTGATATTTTTAAAATGTATTGGTGGGATTTTAAAATATTAGATATTACTAGTATTTAAGTATAGAAAAATCAATCCTCATTCCGTACAGGCAATAATATAAATGTAATGAACTCAGTGCAAGGCATTACTGTGATTTCCTTGGAGACGAAATTGTCATTTAGAATCACCAGCTCATACAATTGCAGAGTTGGCGCAGTATCAAAAGTCATCATAAGTGTTTGAACATAATTCTCTCAGTTTGGAAAAAAATGATCTAAAATTATATCTATTCAAGATATTAGTAGGATCTTAAATATGCCACATAGTAGGATCAAAGATAACTATATATCATTAAAATTTGCTCAAAATCTTAACCAGAGAAATGTCAACTCCAAATCAATTAAGTAAGATCCTAACGTCAATACAATTTGTATGCCTCAGTATGATATCAGGAAATGATAAAACAAATACCGAGAATAGATCGCCTTACTCTAATTTTTTATAGACTGTCAAATGAATATTTCTTGACCCAAAATGAACGAAAGATTTAAATTCCTCGTCGCTTCCTAAGGATATGTATTGATTTTTGTAAAAGAAGTACAGGGTGCCGGGATTATTAGAACTTCAGTGCGAGACAAAAGATCTAAGATCTAAAAGATCTAATTCTACGAACAAAATCCCCCTAAGCTATGAGTGCTCAATTTCATCTAGATAGCTTCGTTAATTGACCAATTTGTAGCTTTTAAATACCGAAGTGATTATTGCGTCACGTGTCATAGTGAGAATTCTCGGCTAGATGAAGCTATTATCAATACAAATTGTATGCCTCAGTAATATACACCGAAAGGACTAATCAAAGTACTCTGTTCTAAGCCTTTCATATGCCTAGAATAGACTTCCTATCCCTAGTCTTTATAGGCTGCCAATGCTAATATTTTTCAAAAATTATAAGGGAGTTGTGTGATCTGAATTTAGCGAAAGATTAGAATTTCCCGTCAAAATGCACTGGGTGACACTGTGTGACCCAAAATTCATGGGAATTTTGAACCATGTCCTGTGGATCAGTGTTGATATTTTCGGATTTTTAAAACTGCAAAAGATCGAACCATTTGCATTGTTGACCACAATTTAAAAATAACGCTGGTTTGTCTAACAAGTCATCTTTAACGATGAGCGCTCATTTTTATACGGAAAGCTTTGTTAAATGACAAAATTGTCGCATTTCGGGCGCAAAAGTGATATTGTGTCACATGTTACTTTAACGATGAGCGCTCATTTTTGAAAGCTTTGTTAAGTGACAAAATTGTCGCATTTCGGGCGCAAAAGTGATATTATGTCACATGTCACTGTTTGTTGTGAACTTTCGGTCATTGGATAATTCTCCGTCATTGTAAAATCTTCCTTAATATGGCTAATTTTCATATTGATGGCTTCGTTAACCGATAAAATTGTAAGAAGTGGAGTTTATTGCTTATTGGCAAAAAGGGCCACTGATCTCTTTGGAATTTTGGATTGAGGCAGGCATCATTGCACCATTGTCCTCTGAATGTATAAGAGCACGAAATCTTTGGCAGTTCGATTTTCTACTTTAATCGTTGGATTATAACAGAAATGACACAATCTTGAACATGGAAATTATGGCGAAATATTTACAAAGCGATCGAATGAAGCGATCTTCAGTGAAGTGTCTCAATATGAAATATTTAGGACTTCAGAGCGCCCCGGTAGTCGAGTTGGCAGCGCGCTCGGCTATCAGCTTGGGGGTTGTGGGTTCGATTCCCACCAGAGGCTCTGGTCTGTCGCTGCAATAACTAGCTACAATGGTCTTAGTCACCCAGGCTCAATCCCTGGACCCAAAATTAGAATATAAATTTACTTTGTATTGTAATTCATAATAATTAAAAAAAATTAGGACTTCTTTAATCGACATTTGGAGTTTATTTCAATCCAATACAAAGTGTTGCAATTTTTTATGGACTTTAGGATTATCCATAGATTATCTAATATTGTATCATTGTTCTTCGAATAGATAAGAACACAAGATTTTGACAGTGCAGAGCATTCGACTTAGTGTCGTTGGATTTTTCCTTTTGGGAGTTTTATTATTGTCTGAGGGTTATGACAAAAAGGCCAGAAATATTTATAAAGAAAATCATCTTCATTGATGGCTTCGTTAAGAATAGAAAATTATCGTATTTGAAGTTTAGTACAGTACACGAGTGCCTATTGGGAAATAATTGCATATGACACTATTTCCTATGGCTTTTATTGGGGGAGGCCAACGATTTAACGGCGTTGCAATCTTTTCTTTTCGATTTATCTAAGTCTATTGATTATTCAAAAAGGCTACTATCACTGACGTCTCGAAAATTAAAATTGTTGAAAAATGTTTGCAAAACGACGATGATTTTTCGAACAAAATCTTCTCATTGAAGAGACTCGAATATTGAGGACTTATTTAATCGACAAATTTGTCGCATTAAGAGTTTAGTTCAAACACACAAAGTCTCAGTGTTTTCTATGGATATATGGATTATCTATAGATTATACATTAGTGGACCATTATTATCCTTCGAATAAGTCGGGGTTTAGTCGAAGTCTAAAGTTTTTGCCAAGAAGTTGTAATTGTTCAACATTATTTTAAAGACAAACAAATCACGTCTATTCGTACTGAGAGTTTCGTTATTCTACAAAATTGCCACATTTAGCAACAAATGCATATACAACGTCTTTGGGTGGCAAATATTTATATATTTGCCACAAGGATTTTATATGTAAAAAATCCTTTTAAGGTATAATCTTTGAGAAACATTTGAAAATATTTACGAGAGCGCCAAAAGGTATGCAATATTTTGTGCTTAATGCAGATGCCATGGAAAAATATTTTTATTGGAGTAAGTACAATATATTTGCATTTAATCCATATAACAATATGGCTGTTTTTCTTTAAGACTGGATAACTAAGCTGCGATAACAAAAATCTAAATAAATTGTTAAAATTTCACTCAAAATAAACAATTATTTTTTAAATTAAAATAACATTAAATTTTTATTAAAGTTTTTGTTATCGCAGCTTGTTATCCCGGCTTAAAGAAAAACAGCACTAATATCTAAGTTATTCATTTTTAAATAAAACTGTCTAGACAAATGTCGTACTAGTCATGACCTACACAGTGATGTATCTCATGTGAGGATCGTTACGGTTAAAAACGATTTATGGCCAACCCTCGGGCTCGGAAAAATTAAAAAATATATATTTGATATTGTCTCGAGGTTACGATTAAAAAACAATTTTGGGCCGACACGGCTCTGAGTATTTAAAAAAAATGCAATTGTCTCGATGTGAGCTTTAATATTTCTTAGAGCATTTGATATATTTTATATGGAGGCTGACCTGGTATAAAAAACCCATGTTGTCACGTACGTAATTGTATGTAATTCCAGCAATTATTTTTCAGGGTCTACTTTATGCATTTATCTAAATTTTGAATTAAGCACAAATAAACAAATTTCTTAGTCTCCTTTTTATTTTGCATTTTCAAATGTTGGCCAATAAAAGTTCAAGCTCAAAAGTGCTACTCTCAATACCAAAAAAAAAAAAGAGAAAACGTCTGCTTAACCCTCCGGCTGTGTCGGTGACGGTGTGAACAGGAAACGGGAAATAATGGCGGGTAATGGTATGCTAACGGAAGTGGTTAAAGCCAGCGTTTCCGGTTTAATATTTGCTCGTTTTAAATTTGGTGGCTGGTCTAGTTACGAAAAAAGTGGGATTACGAAAAGGTATGCGAACAAAATCAAAACAACTACAAACATTTAAAATGCATTTAAGAAAAAGAGAACGTAACAATATTTGCGTTTTTGCTTTGTGTATATTTGTAGTGTTATGATGTGCTTTTTTTTCACTAAAGGTTAGAAAAAACAACAGAAAAGGAAAAGGAAAACAAAACAAACAATGAAAAAAAAAATAAATAGAAACGAAATCAAAAAATATTAAGCGTTTTTAGTTATCATAGAGGATGAAACGTAACGGAACGGAACGAAACGGAAAAGTATTAATAAAAATGTAGAAAAAGTATAACGAAAAAACAGAAATGTTTGTTTAATTTTTTTTTAGAAAACAATTTTTGGCATACCGCAGCGGCTGCAGCAACAGCGGTGGCGCGTGAATGCGCCGCTTTTAATTGTGCCTGTAGGTGCAAGGGAGGATGAAAATAGCGGCAGGGATCACGTGTGCATCTACCTTTTACGGCGTCCATGCACACCGTAATGGAACCATCATCGTGTCGGGCCACAGTGTCCTGCGGATGTGCAAAACGGCATTCAGATTCGGCACGTTTGCAAGCACCGCGCATAAATTCGCGGCAAACCTATTAACAGAATTTGTTTTTTTTTTTGTTTTTTTTTTTTTTTTTTTGCAAGGATTGTTTTTTTTTGCATTTGGCGTTTGTTGAGTTTGTTTTGGTTTTTGCGTTTTATTTTGGTTCAAAAGACATAAAGGCAGCATCAGCAGTGTTTGTTTTTTTGATGGGTTGTTGTAGTAATAGTAGTTGGTGTAATATATAAATATATATATTTTGGTTGGTGTTGGCGTTTATTTTTTTTGATTTTTGGTTTGTTTGTTTTTGGAGTTCACATGGGCGCGCAGGATAACACAAATGGAACAACATAAGGAACATATTTCAAGTCAACAAATTTTATTTGTTTTTTGGATTGTGTTTTTTTTAATTCCAAAAAATGAAAAAAGAAAAAATTTGTTTAATTTTTTTAGAAAATTTTTTAAAAGGATTTGTTTTTTTAGTTTTTTTTCTGGTTATTTTTAATTTGCAATTAATTTGATTAGCTTGGTTTTAGGTTTTAGGCAGTAAACAACAAACGAGTGGTTATTTCAATTATTGGCATAATGGGTGAAGAGAACAACACTCATGTTTGCTAATTTGTTTGTTTGTTTTTGTTTTTGGTTTTGCAAAACTTTTGCATGCCGCCAATATATAAATTTTGGTTAGACAACAAAAAACTGTAGCGTTTTGTTTTTGTTGAGAATTTTAGTTTTTTTTCTGGGTTGGGTTATTTTTGTTTTTAGCCATATTGTCGTGACGAGGGGGCAGGTCAGGCGTTCGGGGTCAATTGATTAGTGCTCAAAACAATAAACACAAACATAACAACAAAACACAACAACATATAACAACGTAAAGTATTAGAATGGTTTGTTTAGCTCCTCTTTCGGGGAGGGGGGAGCTAAACTTAATTTGAATTTTCTCAATATTGGTTAAAATTAAAATGTAATTTAAAAAAATGCAATTAGTGAAACAAAAACGCTTAAATTTATGGAAAAATAATCGAAAATGTGTAAAAATGCATACAAAAAAAATGGATCCAATTATTAGACGAATTCATGTGCTTGAATAGGGGGCGGGGGGGGGCTGTGTTGTAGAGCTGGAGTTGTACTATATAGCAAAGGGGGGGGGGGGTTAACAAAACAACCTCAAGTCAAAGTCAGGTAAATAAAAAAACCACTGGATTCTGCAGGACTCTTAAAAATTAAATAGAGATATTTTTTAAAGACATTTAATTTTGAAGGCTTTTGCAACTTTTTGAAATTTATAAGAATAAAGAATTTTCAGAACAAATTTTTTTTTGTAATTATTAGGCCGAAAGCTAAAATATATAATTTTTTCCTAGTTCTTTGGTTAAAACCTAAATTCCAAAAAATCGAATTGCACGCTCAGAAACTAATGAAAGTTCAGATAAGGCATTTCACATTTTAAGGAAATTTTTCAAACTTGTTTTTTTATATGTAGTGCTCTGGCTAAACAGCTTTGCACACATAACTAAACTTAATATATTCTGAAAGGTAATTTTCATGTAAAACTTTATAGTCTGACAGTTTTTCTATATCAATTCGTTAAAGAGAATCAAATGCAAATTAAGAAATTGTGTACATTTTTGTATAAAATCATTTCTTTTTGTTTGGTCGCCTACTCGAGAAAAACTTTGCACACATCCTAACATCTAATATATTTTGAAAGATAATTTGCATATAAGGCTCCAGAGTCGTACAGATTTTTTAGATCAATTCTTTTTCTAGAGTTAAATGCAAATTAATGAAAGATGCATTTTTTGCTAGAAAACAGAAAAATAATCGAATCCGAAAAACATTGCTGTACTTTCAGTAGACATTTTACTTTGTTTTATTTTGTTGTCTATTCGGGAAAATACTTTGCACACATCCAGAAGTCCCATATATTCGGAAAGGAAATTAGCAAATAAAACTCCTGAGCAAAACAGTTTCGCTAGATCAATTCGCTTACTCGAATTAAAATCAAATTGCCGAAAGAAAGCTAGAAAACGGTCGAATTCGAAAAAAATTTTGTAAAACTTTTTTATTTTGCCATCTATTCGGCTAAAACTTTGCACACATCCTGAGGTCCACTATATTTTTAAAGGTAATTTACATGTAAAGCTCCAGAGTCCTACAGATTTTCGAGATCAATTCGTTTTCTAGAGTTAAATGCAAATTAATGAAATACGTACATTTTTGCTAGAAACAACAAAAATGATCGAATTGGGAAGACATTGCTACACTTTCAACCAAAACTCTTTTTTATTTTGATGTCTACTGGGCAAAATACTTTGCACACATGCTAAAGTTCCATATATTCTGGGAAGAAATTTAAAAGTAAATCTCCAGAATCTAACAGTTTTTCTAGATCAATTCGTTTATTTTAATTAAATTAAAATTAATGATTTATGTAAACTTTTTGCTAGAATTTTGTATAAAATCACAAAAATTATCGAATCCGAAAAACATTGTTAAAACTTTAAACGAAAATTCATTTTTAAATTGCTACCTACTTGAGAAAAATTTGCACACATCCTAAATTCCCATATATTCTTAAAGAAAATTTACATGTGAAGCTCCTCAGTCTTACAGATTTTCGAGATCAATTCGTTTTCTTGAGTAAAATTCAAACTAATAAAAGATGCATTTTTTGCTAGAAACTACTAAAAATGATTGAATCCCAAAAATATTGTTGTACCAAAATTCTTGTTGCCTACTCGGCAAAAACTTTGCACACATCATAATGTCAATTATATTCTGAAAGGAAAATTGCATATGAATCGCCAGAATCTTACAGATTTTCCAAATCAATTCGTTTTCAAAAATTAAAAGCAAATCAATGAAAGATGTCCACTAGAATCTTATTATAAAGACAGAAAAAAATTGTTCTAAAACTATTTTATTTTGCTGTCTACTTGGCGAAAATTTTGCACACATCTTAAGGTCCGATATAGTTTGAAAGGTAAGATGCATGTTAAACTCCAGAGTCTTACAACTTTTCTAGATCAATTCGTTTAAACGAATTATGAGTAGATTACCGAAGGATGCATTTATTTGCAAGATTTATGAATAAAACCGGCAATTAAAAACCCAAGCGAACTGTAGGCTCCGAAACGAATGTGGATGTGCGCTAAATAGCAGCAATTTTTCAGAACTTGCAGGCAAATTTGATTATTTGCCGACAGCGTTGTGCACACATGGCAAAGTGCAATATATTCTGAAAGGAGCGATGGTAATGAAACTGCAAAGCCTAACAGCTTTTCTAGATCAATTCGTTTACTTGCATAAAGCGCAAATTAATTATAAATGATGTGATAAATTAAATTAAATATTAATTTGTCTGTAAAGTGGACAAACGAATTGATTTGGAAAAATTGTGAACTATATAAATTTCACTGCTACCTATACTATCGGAATATATTGGGGTAACTCGTGTGTGCAACCAATAGCAGGTTTTAGAGGATAAAATATCAAAAACATAAAATATTGACAAATATCTAAAATGCATGAGCTTTGGTTGTCAGCCAAAGTTGTACACTTTACAACCCCCAATATATTCTGAGAGTAGGTCTAGAAACTAAGCTCCAGGATTTAGTTGATTTGCTAAATCAATGCATGTTCTAAAATAAATACTAAAAAATAAATTAAAATGCTAACGTATTTTGATAATATATATCTTCTACATTCTATATATATATGTATATATAAATACTAATTTACATTTAAAACGACGAAACGAATTGATATGGAAAAACTGAGACGTTAGGGTGTTTTGTTGTTAGTCACTCTTCCGGAATTTATTGGGCTCGCTAATGTGTGCAACCCATGGAAGATATTTAGGAGTTTGCGATATGAATAATTCTATTAACTAATAATTTACGAGAGAAACAAACCCCGAACAGGGGGTTTCAGTAGTAAGTTTTGGAATAATTATGTAGCCTCGTATTGTAAATATACAAAAATATAAATTTGTCTTAAAACGGCTAAATGAATTGATATAATAGAAGATTTTCGGGAGGGTTTCATAAAGTCTAATTTAACTAAATCCTATTTTTCGAGGGAAATATAGATAAATAATCAATTCAATTGAATTGTAAAATAGTAATTTGCCTTTGAAACGGCTAAACGAATTGATATGGAAAAACCGAGAGGGTAGGGTGTTTTGCTTTTATTTCCTCTATTGGAATATATTTAATTTTATGATGTGTGCAACCAATAAAAGATTTTCAGGGGTTTGAAAAATCTCCAATTCTATATAATAATAATAATTTAAGTATTTGAATATTATATAGCACCTGTATTGCATATATGTTCACAAAAATATTAATTTTTCTTTAAAACGCATAAATGAGTTTACATTGAAAAATTGAGACGTTAGGGTGTTTTGTTTTTAGTCACCCTACTGGTATCTATTGGATTTGCTGATGTGTGCAATCAAAAGGAGATTTTCGGATGATTTTCATAAAGTCTAATGCAATTAAAACCAAATTTACTAAGTAAATATTAATATTTATATAGCACTCGTATTGTAAATAAACAAAAAATGTAATTTGCCTGTAAAACGGCTAAACGAATTGATATGGAAAAACTGAGACATTAGGGTGTCTTGTTTTTAGTTACCCTACCGGAATCTATTGAACTTGCTGATGTGTGCAATCAAAGTAAGATTTTCGGATGGGTTTTATAAAGTTAATTTTTGAGGGAAATATGAATATATATGTACCGCTCATATTTTAAAAATTAAAAATTACAATTTGCCTTTAAAACGGCTAAACGAATTGATATGGAAAAAGTGAAATTATGGGGGGTTTTGCTTTTTCTCATTCTATTGGAATATTTTTGAATTTTTGATGTGTGCAAGCAATATTAAATTTCCGGAAATTAATTTCTGTTAAATGTTGGTCAAATTAGAATTTTTAAAATTTTTGGGGGTGTTGCTTGATTTCTGACTCTTTTTTCTTCTTAAATAATTTCACACATTTACTCAAACTCTACGGCTATGGGAGGATTATATCTGGGAATTGTTTAAAAACCACTAGGTCTACAAATAAGAATATAATAAATATAGTTTCAAATATAAGTTCTAAGTCTAACCTACAAAATCCAGTGTTTGAAAAGTGTTTAAGAGTGTATTGTTCGTTAGGGAGTTTGTTTGTTTTGTTTTTTGCTATTTATGTATTTATTTCGGATTATGTTCATGTTTCATTTCAAATTTGTTTTTTTCAGATAGCAAAAGCTTTGCAAAGGTTTCTCTGATTTCATAGAACGAAAAACCAAAGGAAAAAGTGAAATAAAAGCCGGAAACGGAAAGCTGCTGAAAATTTTCCAACAAAAAATGAACGGGGGGATGAGTATAGAACTAGAAAATAGAAGGGGTAACTGAAAAGGTGAACAGAAAAATCTCTAGAAAACCAATTGAATTTCGGGAAATGTTGATAGCCATCATCAGACATTCCCAGAGACACACTCACACACACATACGTTTAAAGGAAACAAAAATCGACCATAAGTGAAAACGGAAATGAAAAATTTCCATTATCTGAAAAAGAAAACCTAAATTTCTCAGGAACTGAAAACAAATACGAATGTGTGAAAAATGACTTTCTTTTTCTATGGAAAACGAATCAATTTTATTTATATTTTTTTGGTTTCGGAAACAAGAACAGAAATAAATAAAGAAATTGTAAAACTAAAAAGAAATTTATACACTTTCACAACTTTTTCTGCTTCTTCTTCTTCGTTTTTGTATAAAAGCTTAACATTGTTGTTAATAAATTAAATTAGAGAAATATAAAAATAAATACATGTTTCTTTACAATATTTAAAATTATAGGTTAAATAAGATAAAAACAAAACGAAAATCATAAACTTTGTTTACAAAACATGCTTTCCGTTAAATATTATAAGTATATAACTTTTGGTTTGATCACAAAAGAATATCGTAAAAACAAAACTCATAAAAAACATAACACAGAAACTTTGAGTTTTGTTTGTTTCTTTCTTTTTTTGTTTAATAATTGTTATATAAACGAAACGATAAGTTAGTGTCGAACGTAACGTAACATGCATTTGCCGGCAGACTTACCTCTAATCTGTCGGAACGTGGTATTTTCTGTTGGGCCACTTGCACCGCTTGCGGTACAACGGGTCCCAATTGTGATGCAACGGCCGAAGGATCGGGGCCCAATAAGGCAGGCACTAAATGACCGGGTGCAAAATATGGACTGTATGTGTTAGCAGGTATGCCAGTTAAATAAGGATTTGTTGCCTGCAAAGAAGAGAGAGAAAGAGAAGAGAGATGTAAGTAAATGATTATAAGACAAAAGGATCCTCAAGGAGCAACATTAAAAATTCCAAACAAAAATTTCCTTCGCAAGAAGTAATATACTTGATCGAAATAGCTGGAATTCAAATTTAAACGCATGAAAAAAATCGAATTTGCCTTTAAAACGGCTAATCGAATTGATATAGACAAACTGAGACAAACGTGTGTTTGGTTTTTAGCCATTCTACCCGGGTATATAGGAATTGTTGATGTGTGCAACCAATGGAAGATTTTCGGTAGGTTTTCATAAAGTCTAATTCAATTAAATTCCAATTTATGAAAAATACAAGTCGAACAGGAGTAAAAATATGAATATTTATGGAGCACTCGCACGGTAAATATAAAAAATATTAATTTGACTTTAAAACGGCTAAACGAATTGATATGGAAAATCCGAGACGTTAGGGTGTGTAGTTTTTAGTCATTCTACCATAATCTATTGGACTTGCTGATGTGTGCAGCCAATAGAAAATGTTCGGGAGGTCTTAATAAAGTCTAATTCGATTTAATTCAGAAACAAACCGAACGATATACATATAATCATAACTTTGGTTGGTTTCGATTTCAAATATAATAAAAAAATAATTCCCCTTAATTTGAATTCATCTTGTTAAAATGAAACAGAGTCGAACGCAAGCCATCACATTCCAAATTCAATGACCTTTCGCACTACACCCATCCATACATATGTATTTCAATCCAAACTCTATACATATATTTGGCATAAAAGCACGTCTGTCAGTGCGTTGGTATCTGTGTCTGTATGTATGAATGAATAAAGCCACTGTTTTTCGTTGTCCAACCATATTTAAGCCACAACTATTAACCCATATTGTTCCTCTGGTATGGCATGAATAAAATATTATAATGCGGATGTTGGGTGTTGAGGTAAAGAGTACAGAGACATATACAGTCATACAAAAGCAACAGTAGCGGTTGTCGCGCCATCATCACAGTGCACACAGTGGGAGAAAATGGAAAAAATAATGTAGTGGTTAGATTTTGGAAATACATTCACGCAGTTCCAGAACTTTGAACGAACTTCTAGAAATAGTGTAATCTTCCTTACGAATAATATATATTAAAAATATAATCCAGAACTATTTTGTTATTTCTTTATAGCAAAAAATATTATTTTCAGCAAATTCTTCTCGAGTATTGGATTGGAAAGAATGATAAAGGAAGTATTTTGAGTTCAAATATAATTTTCAGATTACAGACCGAAATAAAAAAAGAAATCTTGAAAATTAAGTACATTTTTCCCAACAAAAATTAAAAAGTAAATATTATTTCTGAAGAAATAATAAAAATAAAAATCAAAGAGAAAATAATAAAAAATAAACAATTTTGTGAACGAATAATATTTAATAATAATTTATAAAAAAGCAAACAAAAAATTTTTATAATAAAAAGATGAAAAACCATTTTCAACATTTTTCGCCATAAAAACATACGATTTTTTCTCACAAAACAAATAAAAAAATCAAAAAAATAAATATTATTTCTGAAGAATATAAAAATATAAAGACAAAAAATGAAAAAAAAATATTTTAAGAACGAATAATATTTAATATTAATTTAAAAAAGCAAACAATAATTTTTAATAACAAAAATATGGAAAATAAAATTATTTTCAAAATTTTGAATCGTAGAAAAATCTCTAAAAATAAATACATTTTTTCTCACAAAAATTAAAAACTAATGAAAAAATCTAAATAAATAGTATTTCTAAATAAATATACAAATTTAAAGACAAAACAAATTAAAAAAATATATATTTATTGTGAACGAATTTTAATTTAATTCTAATTCAAAAACAAACAACAATTTTAAAAGATCAACAACAATCAAATGGAAATTAAGAAATAATTGTTATTTTTTTTTTGATAAATTTTATTTCAGAATTTATTATTTAATCATGAAATATTAAAAATGTTTTATTTTTTTAATATTGTTTGTGTGGGATTTTTTATTTTTAGCTGATTTTGTTCAAAAAAGTACGTCTGTGAACGAATAATATTTAATAATAATTTGAAAAAAAAAGCAAACACGAATTTTTAAATGAAAATTTGATAAACTTTATTTTTTTTTATTTTTCGACATCTTTGAAGAACTAAATATTGTTATAAATTCAAAAATAAATATTATTTCTGAAAAAATATTATTAATTAAAGACATTAATAAAAATGCAAAAAAATAATTCTGATTTTATATAGTTTTAATATTATTTATTTGAGATTTTTAATTTTTATTTTCTTCTCAAAGCCCGTTTGTGAAAGAATAATAATTAATAACAATTTAAAAAAAAAAACAAACAACAATTTGTATTAATAAAAAGATAAAAATCAATCAAATGGAAAATAATAATCAATAAATTATATAATTTTAATAATTATATTTCTTAATTATATTTTTTAATTATTTAATTATAATAATTATATTTATTAATTATTATTTTATACTCACCGAATACTATTTCATAACAAGTTAAAGGCTTTACAAAACAAACATAAAATTTAAATAATAAAAAGTTAAAAATCAGTAAAATTTAAATTAAAAAAATAATTATTTATTTTTATAAGTAATTATATTTTTGATACAAATAATTATTTTTTATAAACCGTAATTATTTTTCTATTATAATTATTTATTTCAAAAGTAATTATTTTTTTTTTTGATAAAAATATTTTTTTTCTATAAGTATTAATACTGATTTTTATCGTTTTCTTATTATTCTTTGAAATTTTTTTATTTTTAACTACATTTGTTCAAAAAAGTTCAGGGTTTCAGAAATGTTAATGTAATAATAAAAAAATGAAAATCAATCAAATGGAAAATAATAATCAATAAAAATAATTATATTTATTAATTATTATACTAAAAAAAATATTATTAATAAAAAAATCAAACAAATATATAATTAGAAGTAATAGATTTTTTAAAGTCAGACAAAATTTATACAACCGCAATACCGCAAAATTGTCGCATCATGAGAAGCCTCTCCATCCTCATCGTGTGACTGTTTGATGCGGTTTATGGTCCGCCGGGGTCATTGAACCTTACTTTTTAGAAAATGAGGTTGGATCAACAGATACGGTGAATGGATTGCGCTATCGAGAGATTTTTTATGGTCGGAGTTGGATGGTATTGATCTGGACAACGTTTACTTTCAACAAGACGGCGCTACGTGCCACACAAGCAACGAAACCACTGCTCTTTTACGGGAAAAGTTTCTCTCGAAGAGGTGATCACAATTGGCCACCGAGATCTTGTGATTTAACACCTTGCGACTTATTCCTTTGAGACAACGTTAAAGATAAGGTCTCTGCCAACAGCCAAGCGTCGATTCAAGACCTCAAAGATAGAATTCGTGTGGCTATCGAGGACATAGGGCAGCCACTTTGCAATTTGGTTATGGAACATTTCATGAAAAGGATATGGTACTGTAAGCGTGGTCGTGGTGACCATTTTGCTGATGTTGTTTTTCATTATTAGCGACATACCTTCCTCTTTATTATGAAATAAACATCCGATCATTTATCTCAAAAATGGCATTTTTCTTTGAATACCAAAATAACACCTCTTGTTGGAAAACCATGTATTTTAAAACAATTATTTATTTATTCGACATTCTTTAAAATAATTAAAAAATATATGTATTCTGTTAGAGGTCATATTGTTATTTAATATTAGGGCTGATTTTTCTTCACGTCACGGAAAAGGAAAGATATATGTATGTATGAAGAAGGAAATACTTCAGCATAAATTAAAAAATATATAATTAATATCGAACCAACCAACAACATCTTCTTGCCCACTGTGCACCGAGCACTGAATATTTTCGCGCATTTTTAAAAAATAATAATTCAACAAACTTTTCGCATTCACAACAGAGCGGCCGCAGCACTCTCTCAAATAACGAGACACACACTCGCACACACAGAGATCTACTCATATACATAAATTACGTGTTTAAATAACATTTTTATTATTTGCTACGTTACGCTTTGTTAACTTTCGCTTTGTGCTGCGGTCACCACTACACGTACACGTAGCACACGAACGAACGTACGTACGTTCGCAGTCCTTCTCGTAGTCATTATGACTGCAGTTGTAGTTGTAGTTGGGGTGGTAGTGGCAGTGGCAGCAGTGGTGGTGGTGGTTGTACTGTATAAGGATTTCAATCATTTGTGGGTGTACGCGAGGCACCTACACACACACTTGTTTGTGGAACACTGTTACTGCTGTTAAATGTCCAGTCTGCAAACCGAAATCCTTTTTTTTTTCTTCTTTTGAATGGGGAAGTTATAACTTGATTTTAGTTCTTTTTTTCGTTCATCTGTCTGTCCGTCCGAAAAAATTGTGTGCAGTTTTTATTATTCGTTGCAAATGCACACAGAGCAGAGCAAAAAGCAAAAAAAAACCAACGAGTAAAGATGTGGTTTATCATATTATCTTATGAATATTCATATGAATTTTCCTTTTATTCGCTGGGGATAGTTGAGGGCAACTTAACGCTGTTTTCCGCTGGATAACATGAGAAGAAACATGGAAATTGTCACTGCAAATATTTAAATGTGGAAGTGGAAGTGGAAATATGCTATACTACACTACTCTTTTCAAACAAATTAAAAGCCATAAAGCATTACTTGCTGTTGTTGTTGTTTGTGGGTGAGTGTGTTAAAATTAAAGTTGGTCGTTATAAAAGGATTTGACAACGAATAATTGTGATCGTATGAGACGATATATATTCATAGAGCCATAGGAAAAAGACGGTTATTTTTTTCTAAGATTTGAATATAAAAAACGACAGAGGCTGTTGACAGTTCAGAACTTAAAAACGATGAAAAAATGATGGAAGACTCTGGCTTGGCTTGGCAAGTGTTTAGTGATAAACAATTGACTCCATAGAGGCTTTTCGAACTAAATCACATTCAGCGATAAAGCTCAGTGTTAGCATGTTGGCTTCGTTAATAGTCAAAATTGTCGCATTTGGGTTTCTGTGCACTCTGATAGTGTTTGTTGAGAAACAATTGCCTTCACAAAGGGTTTCGAACGAAATCGTGACTTTTTCTTCTAGACTTCCTTAATGATCAATGTTGTCATATTTGGATATCACTTCAGTTTCTGGAGAAAGTATTGCCTTCACAAAGTGGAACTGTTACTGAGTGATGCAGATTTTTGGCTGGAGACATAATTATTCTTTGAACAGACGACTGGTAGGCTTCGTTAGTGGATCAAATGCATTTAGGTCAGGTTCAAACTGAGAGTGCTTACAAAATTTTTTTTCGAACAAACTAATCTTCAACAATGAAGCCAACTGTCGCATTTGGTATCATCTTCTATGATAAATATAATCTTCAGTTTGATGGCTTTGTTAATTGCAAAATTGTCACAGTTGGGTTTCACTTCAATCTCCGAGTGTTTGTTGCTAAACAATGACCTCCACAAAGAAGAGTCTCTGAGATATGCATAGTATGTGCTGGAGACATCATCTTAACATTATTCTAACAATAGAATGCTGGTGAAGTCCCAAGAGACTTTAATAAACTTCTCTTCAATCTCCGAGTGTTTGTTGATAAACAATTACATCCACAAAGAAGAGTCTCTGAGATATGCATAGTATGTGCTGGAGACATCATCTTAACATTATTCTAACAATAGAATGCTGGTAAAGTCCCAATAGACTTTAATAAAGCTCTCTATCGCAACTTTACTTCACCTCAATCTCCGAGTGTTTGTTGATAAACAATTACCTCCATAAAGAAGAGTCTCTGAGATATGCATAGTATGTGCTGGAGACATCATCTTAACATTATTCTAACAATAGAATGCTGGTGAAGTCCCAATAGACTTTAATAAAGCTGTCTATCGCAACTTCACTTCACCTCAATCTCCGAGTGTTTGTTGATAAACAATTACCTCCACAAAGAAGAGTCTGTGAGATATGCATAGTATGTGCTGGAGACATCATCTTAACATTATTCTAACAATAGAATGCTGGTGAAGTCCCAATAGACTTTAATAAAGCTCTCTATCGCAACTTTATAGTACAGTTCTTTGGACCTTTTTTCTTTGTTTTTTTGTGAATAGTTTGAAAATAATACCGATTTTTTGAACAAAATTGTGCGATGCGGTTGATTTGCATTTTGATGTATTCGTTAATCGACAAAATTGTCGAATTTGGAATATAGTTCTATCCACGAGTATGTGTAAAGCAAGAAAAGCATAGGCAAAGGGTCATTATTTTTTTGGGATTTTAGGTTGAGACACTTTTGGACTATAAACCTCCACTCGCTAGCACAAGATCCTGGCCTCCCAAATCATGTGATTTAAAGGCATAGAACTTATTTCCTTAGACTCTTTTTCGAAGTCTAACGTTTATGCCAACAAGCACACGAATCTCCACAGCTCGAAGAATGAAATTAAGAGCGTTATTAAGGAATCTTCGACACTTTTATGTTAAACGGCTTCGTCAATCGACAAAATTGTCGAGTTTGGGGTTTAGTTCAATCCTCGAATATGTGTTAAGACCGAAATACATGGACAATGTGTTAATGTTTTCCATGGATTTTGAGTTGAAGGCAACTTTGGACTATGCTCCTCCAAAGAACCAATTATAGAGCTGGCTAGCACTAGATCTTGGCCACCTAAACCAAGCGATTTAAAGCCATTGAGCTGTTTTATTTAGTCTAAGGTGTCTGTCCACGAATTTCCACACCTCTAAGAAGGAAATTAAGTGTGATGTCAAGGAAACGACTGAAAACGACCAGGGAAAATCATTTATTCGTCGGAAAAATTTTGAAATTCTACACCTCAAAGGACGAAATTAAGTTTGATGCCAAAGAAATTCCCATACATTTATGTGAACGTCCAGGGCAAATTATTTATTTGTCTGCAAGATTTTGAAATTCCACACCTCAAAGGACGAAATTAAGTTTGATGCCAAAGAAACCCCCACACTTTAATGTAAAACGGCCCGGGGAAATTATTTATTTAGTCTGCAAAATGTTGAAATTCAATTTTGTGACGCAGCTTTCAATTTAAACTTAAACGTCAACAATCGAAGACAATTTCAATCGAAATGTTAATTTAAGCGCCATTTGTTGATTATGCAAATATAACTCATCTGCAAGATTTTGAAATTCCACACCTCAAAGGACGAAATTAAGTTTGATGCCAAAGAAACCCCCACACTTTAATGTAAAACGGCCCGGGGAAATTATTTATTTAGTCTGCAAAATGTTGAAATTCAATTTTGTGACGCAGCTTTCAATTTAAACTTAAACGTCAACAATCGAAGACAATTTCAATCGAAATGTTAATTTAAGCGCCATTTGTTGATTATGCAAATATAACTCATCTTTAATTTCAATTTCAGATGCCTGATGGTGATTATTCCCCAATGACTGATGTTATACATATATACATATATATGTAGATATATATATTTCTTATGTAGTTATGTACTTACCACTGCTGGCACTTGTCCTGGTATAACTGGCTGTCCTGGTGCAATACCCATTTGTTGCATTAAAGCATTTTTCAAGGCAAGATGATTACGGCCATTTATCAATAATTGATCCTTCAAATGTTGTGGAGGATGGAAATATTTGCAAGGCGGTTTATCACGATTACAACGACCCTGTAATAGAAAAAAAGAAGAGAAGCAACAAACCGAAATCAGTTAATGTCTGGCTATAAAATATATAACAAAAAAAAAACGAAACAAACAACAGAGAAATATCAAGATAGCGAAAGAGAGAGAGCAAAGGAAAGGCAAGGACAACATAAAATATGTTTATATGGACCTTAAGACTATCAATAAATTATCAGTGTTGCGAGTGTGTGCTCCGGCTACACCAAGTCAGTCCTGGAGTCAGATAATATTTCTTGAGGGGAGCATCTTTTGTTTATATTTATTTTTGTTTGTACGGCGGCGACAACAGCAACACAGCAAAAAAACGACGAAGAAGAAGAAAATCAAATAAATATTATCCTTAAATAAGTTTGTATAATAAATGAAAACAAAAGCAGAGCGAGCTGGAGAAGAATAAAAGGGGACAAGAGCAGCAACAGCACCGGCAACAAATAAACACCACATATTGTTGCTGTTGTTGTCGTCCTGCCATCCTGTTGGCTTCAGTCCTTTGCTGTGCCGGCAACAATGCGCGAGGCATGCGATGAATATGTGATAATTCAGCCATCATCAAGGACTTTTTTCTCTCAGTTCAGCTCAGCTCAACTCAGCTCAGTTAGTTCAGCGATACATTTCACATTTTTCCCGGACTTAAGTGCGCCATAAAGGAGGAGGACGATCTGGCCAAAAAAAGAGGGTGGCCTGATAGGAGCGGGCAGGCGGGGACAGGGGTTCCCATGTTATTTGTCGCTTTTGTTTCGTTTTTTTTTTTTTCTGGTGAATGTCAGCTCACAAGTTCCTGCTTGTGTGTTGGATTTCAGTTAGTTTTATGTGAGTTTTTTGTTGCTGTTGTCATTGTTTGTTAAATTAAGGAGCATATTTTCGTTCGGTTGTTTGGTATGTTCGAGGGATATGTGCAGTTGTTGTTAAAGATTTCGGGCTGCCATGGCCCGTAATATATTTCCTGTTTGTTTGTGTTACGTGCAAAGGAATTGTCGGAGCTGGCTGGCTGGCTGGCTGGCTGGCCAGACTGCGCGCTCGCTTCAGTATGTGTATGAAGAAAAAGTTATCCTTTGAGCTTTAAGCACATAAATTATCACTTAATAAATTACATTAGTAAAGCGAAATAAACATTCATATCCAGTAACGTTAGCACAGCTACTGCCACTGCAGCCGGCATCAGCTCAGCGTCAACACCTCCAACGAACAGGGCGGGCTCCAAGGATACTAGCCTCTACCCACTATGCAACACACACATCACACATACAATTGTAACAAATGAGAGTTAACTGCTCTTAGGATCGGGCGAAAGAGCTGTTGTTAATGAATCTGGATGTGAATGTGCGCCACGGAGTGTGTGTGTGTGTTCGTGCGTGTGCTATATATATAAACTAAAATAATATGAAATGTAGGTATGTCTGTACATTTACGTATATTTTCGTATGTGATAAGAATTTTTATGAGCCGGAAGATGAATGTTTTCTTTGGCATGGACTCTAAATGCGGGCCATATTTAACGGAAGTTGTCTTAAATGTTTTGTGCAAATAACAAACAAAGAAATAGGAATTAGAGGGAAACGGCAGACTAAGATATTCTGGAGGTCACCAAATATGAATCGATTTCTTTGAAATTTCGAAAAAGAACGTCATATTCAAAGCTTAATATGCATGCCAAGTTTTGAAGGATTTGGACCAAGGATTGGCCTAGTTGTAGAATGTCCTTTTTTGAAAAATTCACGCAAAGTATGAAAATATACTTGTTTGAGCTGTAATACTTTTTACAACAAAAACATTATTTGTGGACAGGACGATGAATTTTGGATGATGGACATGAGCAATAAGTAGAATGTTCTTTTTAGAAAATTTCGCCCAAATTATTAAAAACATGACTCGATTGAAATTTATTTTGCAACCAAAAATATTTGTGGACAGGACAATGAATGTTTTTACCAAGGATTTTTAAAGAACGTCATAAATATTTGCGGAAAATTTTCAAGGAAATCACATTTAAGAAGACGTTGACGAAAACAGACATGGACGTCAAAGGAATTTTACTTCATTCCATAATATTTAATAATGCTGAAATTTTAAAAACCAATAAAACATCCGAACTGTGCTTCCAATTTCTTTGCAATTTTGTAAATGAACGTCATATTCAAAGCATAATTTATATGTCAAGTTTTGAGAAATTTGGGCCAAGGATTGGCCTGGTTGTAGAATGTCCTTTTTTTAAAATTGTTTCCAAAGCATTATAAAATGAATGGATTGTGATTATTTTTCAATGTTATCATTTTTAGGAGCCTTATGATGACGCCACTTCTTCAAGGACTTTAAAAAAAATTTTAAATTTGCGCAAATATTTTCAGGGAAATCAGTTTTGAAGGAGGCCTGGCCACTGGGATGTAAAATCAACTTTATTTGTCTTATTATTATTATTATTTCTAGTACTCCTGAATTTTTAAAATGCCCAAAAAAGTCCCAAAATTTGTTTTCAAATTCTTTGAAATTTTCTAAATGAATGACATATTCACAGCTTAGTATATATAGCAAGTTTTGAGAAATTTGGACCAAGGATTCGCCTTGTTATTGAATGTCCTTTTTTTCAAAAATTTCCACAAAGTATGACAATATGATTCAATAGCGCTGAAATTTATTCTCCAACAAAAAATGTTTATAAACAGGACGATGAATACATTTTGGCAAGGACTTTAAATGTGTGTAATAAATATTTGAGTTAATAATTTCAAGGAAATTTGATTTAACGAAGACCTGTATAGAGCGACAAACATTGATGGAAAATAATTTTACTTGTCCTATCAGTATTACTAGACACCTGAAATTTTAAAAATCAATAAAACGGTCAAACTATTTTTCCAATTTCTTTGAAAATTTGTAAATGAACGACATGTTCAAGGCTTAGTTTGTGTTTCAAGTTTTGAGGAATTTGTAACAAGGATTAAACTAGCCGTTGAATGTCCTTTTTTGAAAATTTTACCTAAAGTATGAAAATATGCCTCAATTGTGCACAAATTTAATTCCAAAGAAAATAATGTTTATAAACAGAACGAAAAATGTTTTAGCAAGGATTTTAAATAAGCATGAAAAATATTTTCGTAAATAATTCGATGAAATTATGGTTAAAGAACTCGTGTCCCAGACAAACGCAAATGTTAAATAAACTTTGATTTTGCTATCAGGATTGCCAGAGTCCTTGAATTTTAAAAAAACAGTAAATCGGCCAAACCATGTTTCCAATTTTTTTTTGAATTTTGTAAATGAACGACAGATTCACCTCATAATTTATGTGCCAAGTTTTGATGAATTCGGTTCAAGGATTGCTCTAGTTGTAGAATGTCCTTTTTTGAAAAAATCCCACAAAAATTAATGGAATGTGCCACCAACTTATTTTTCAATAGCAGAATTTTTATGTGCCAAAATACGACAGACTAAATGTTGTATGATAAGACCCAGTACTCCTAGACCTAAAACACAATAACATGTCTAAATTTGTTTATATTTCTTTGAAATTTTGTAGATGAACGGTATATTCAACGCTTAAGTTATGTACAAAGTTTCGAAGTATTTGCACCAAGGATTAGCCCAGCTGTTGAATGTCCTTTTTTGAAAAATTCCCGCAAAATATGAAAAATTGATGGAATGTGATTTTTTTTCCATGGCAAAAATTTTTATAAGCTGTAATACAAAGTCCTTTCTGCAAGGATTTTATATGAATCCCTTAAATTGTTGCACAAATACTGTCAAAGGAATGAGTTTCAGTCGAGAACTAGGCAGACTATACGCAGTATGAGGACAAAATCGATATTTAAATTTGTTAGGATATGGCCTAATACTCCTGAAAGCGCAGTATCATGCTCAAATTTGTTTAGATTTCTTTGCAATTTTGTAAATAAACGTCATATCCAACACTAATTTTGTGTGCCTAGTTTTGAAGAATTTAATGCCAAATTAGGGCAGGCTGTAGAATGTCTTTTTTTTAATTCAAAAAATTCCCAGAAATTTCGAAATTTGAGTGAGCGAAAATCGCGCAAACTACATGAATAACCATTTTATATTCAATTCCATGCGGAGTTCCAATAAAACATTTTTCAACATTTAACACTTAAGATATCAGCGGCATCAGCAAAAGCATTTGACAAAAAAGGACAAGGCCAAGGAAAAAAGGCTATTACGATAAAGATGAAGGCGAGCTGCGGAGGAGTAACATGAACAGTCAGTGTGACTCATGCTGTGGAAGTTTCAAGTTTCTTGTAAAGCTGTGAAATCTAAACTGATTGAATGACATTGAATATTAAAGTGACCAGCAGGGAAGGGGAACCAAATAAATACAGAGATAGAATATTTTTTTTGCGTTTGAAATTAAAAATTTTAAAATATGAACTGGCTCAAGATTTTAAAATCAGTATTTGATTGGAATTCGAAAGAATTGAAGTCAATTTATACGTCTCTTGAACAAAAGCCTCGCGAAAAATATATTTTTTTGATACAATCTAAAGATGAATTTAATTGCTAATATTGACATATTGAAATGATATGCCAAATTCTAAAGTTTTCTAAATTATGTCCACTTCCAGCCATTTGCTCCTTAAGACCAACAGCAAAAAAAAAATGCAATAGTAAAATTATTATAACCCTAAAAGTATGCTTTGCCAAATACACATGTTGCGATCAGTCGATGAGTTTATAGGAATGGAATGACAGGTTATATGAAATGATTTATTAATTAACGAAAAATTGTAAGCCATTGATCCTTTGATTTTTTGCAAATGTTGAGCTGATATATTAAGCCTTAGTTATTTATAAAGTTATAGGAGCTAATTAGCATCGAGTAAAAGATTCAAGGAGTTTTATGTGCGATGTCGAAATCGTATAAAATAAAAATTAGAATATGGACGTTGGGCGTGGTATTCACAATTTTCGTTTATTTGTGGACTCGATTGAAATCACAGCTTGTATGAATTCCGTGGATGATTCCGTGGCAATTTCTAAATCATAATTTGCTTGAGAATCTCTGTAAGCTTTCAATGAACGAACTTTGAAATTATCTTTCGTTGTTTTGGGAATCCCTAAAGTATTATTCTATGACCTGATTAAGAAATTCCAATTGCTTTCACCGTTAACCATAGCGAGCGAATGTCGCGACAAACCCTGAACGTTCCTATGGCCATCCTGGCTGTTGTCTATTAGCCAATCTGTAAAATATTGGCATCTTTTCTCCAATTCCAATACTCTGGCTGCTTTGTTGTGAAATGACAAAAAAAAATCGAGCAAGCTACAATAAAGTGTAACCAATTCGATTTGGACATTCTATACACTCCAAGGAGTTGAATGAATGGAATGGTGGTGGCCATCATGCACTGCTGCACATATGTGAGGTAGTGGCAACACCATTCATTCACCATTGAACTCTGGCCGAAAGGAGTATGTGTCGTTTAGGTGCCATGCCACTGCGGACATTTGCATGGCGTTCAATTGCTGGACGGGTCTGATCTATATGGCTGCTCCTTGAACAACAGAAAGAGCAGCAGCAGCAACAATGACAATGACAACATCTCCATGAAGGACTTTGCCTAGGATTCAACTCCAACAGACCAATGGAATATGGGGTAAAAGTACGAACAGAAAAAACGCGTTAGATTTGAAAAATGCTATGCATTTTTTCTCTCCCCCTCCTCTCCCCACTGCTGGCTGGCTGAGTTGTATGTTGCTATTTTTCAAACTTGAAGATTATCCTTTTAAAATTACAATGATTACGTTTTATTTTATATGTATATGATTTTTTACAATTTCCCAAATAAAAAAACACACTCGAAGAGACAGAGCTAGACAGAAGGAAGGACGGAAAGATAAAGAGTGATTTTTTTGAGGTTAGGATTTTCATGCATTAGTATTTGACAGATCACGTGGGATTTCAGACATGGTGTCAAAGAGAAAGATGCTCAGTATGCTTTGACATTTCATCATGAATCGTCTTACAAACGAACAACGCTTGCAAATTATTGAATTTTATTATCAAAATGCGTGCTCTGTTAAGAAAGTTCATTGCGCGCTTCCATTTTATGGTCAGTTTAATCGACCCACTGAAGCGGCTATTCGGGCTATTGTGACTAAATTTCGCACCAAATTTACATTGTTGGACATTAAACCACCAACACGCTTACGTAGAGTGCGAACTGAAGAAAATATCGCAGCTGTATCGGCCAGTGTTAATGATGACCACCAATTTTCGATTCGTCGCCGTTCGCACCAATTGGGTCTCTGTTACTCAAAAACGTGGAAATGCCAAAATTGGACTAAGCGGATGGACCACCTAAGACGCAGCCGCGGTCAACATTTAAATGAAATTATCTTCAAAAAGTAAATGTCATGGACCAATCTAACATTTCAAATAAAGAACCGATGAGATTTTGCAAATTTTATGCGTTTTTTAAAAAAAAAAGTTATCAAGCTCTTAAAAAATCACCCTTTATATGGCCGGAGGAGGGAGTTAGTGGACGGACGGACGGACGTCTAAGCTAAGAGTCAGTGAAGGAGGGTATACGAATAAATAAATTTGATCATGTACTGCAGTAGCTAGTGCTGCTGCTGCATGCCACACGAACCAACCATCGAAGTGTGAGGGGTGTTGGTGATGTTGCCACCAACGACTCAGAAAAAATGTAGTTTCTTCAGTTGCGTTGCGTTTCGTTTCGTTTGGCATTATTATTCAACTAATGTCAGTCAGTTTTAAAGTTAGTTTTTCTTTATTTCGTTTGCCGTTTTTTTCGTTTGTTTTGTTTTGTCCTTGTTGTTGCTGTCGCTGTGGCGTCTTTCTTTTATTATAAATTTCGTTTTGTTTGCTCTTCTTTGGCGTACTTTAAACTTTGTTAACACCCACATATTTTACAAAAAGACGAAGAACGATGATGAAAAACTACTTCTGCACACGGAAGGCAAACACAATGTACTCCCCGAAAATATAAAATAAAAAAAGAACAAAACAGGGGGACCGGAATATAGACAAAAAGAGGGACGAAATCGTTGGTGAGATGGATGTACAAAATCAAGGATTTCGTTGATAAAATCACAGGATAAAAGTGAAAAATTAAGGAAAATAATACCATTTATTTTTACCACGACCCACAAAAAATATAGAGCAATCCAAGAGGATATAGAGGAAATCAAAAATAAGCAATTGATGATCCATTTAAGAGATAATAAATTATAATCATAATTTATATGATATCCTAGAGGATACTAAAAATCAAAAATATGCAATTGACGATCCATCTGAGAGATAATAAATTATAAACATATTTTATAATAATATAATGTAATAATAATTTAAAAATCGACCAAATAAGGACCCCCTGAAATCTCCCTTCTTCGAAGAAAAAATCTATCATGCCAACAATCACTCACACTTTCCTAACACTACTCAACGTCACTACGTATGACTGTATGTGTGTATGTATATCTGCTGAAACGAAATGACTAGAGGAAAACTTACAAAACTGCTTAGAATTGTGGTGGATATTGGTGCTGGTTGGTATTGGTATTATCCTTGCATGGCATATCCTGGACAAAGTGTTAAGGATTTCAGTTTTGTTTGCAGCGCAATCTACAGTCCCCCCCCAACACCAATACAACGTTCTTTCCATGCATTTCGCTACGCTTAATGCTTATCCAGAGATCAAACCAAGGGATGGGGGGGACTTCCCAACCAAGGCGGCCAGTGAGTTGGGGGGAAGTAAAGAGGAGCCGTAGAAGAAAAGACAACAGCAACAAAAGTTAACGCTTGATAGGTTGTGTCTTATGAACTACTGCTCGCCATGAATGGGTGCTATGTTCAAATGTCGGGATGACAGTCACTATATATGTACATATATAAATGGGCAGGTCAAATGCAAAATAGCATAAGAGACATAAATATTAAAAAATAGTTTTTTTGGATTGATAAAACTCTAGTTGATTTACAACTTAGATATTTAATAATATTTTAATTGGCAAAATAAATAAAATTAATAATAAATAAAAAGTAAAATATCAATAAAAAATTAATTCAATAAAATATATATAATAAATGGAACAAATAAATAAATAAAGTAACTAACATAATATAACATATTTATAAATTGAATTAATAAAATAAAAAAAAAACAAATAAAATACAAAAACTAAATTAAATTAAAAAATAAATTTGTTGTAAATAAAATATAAATATATATTAAATAAATAACATTTTTTTATAAAAAATCTATAAAATAAACATTTTTTACAAATATTTTTTATAAATAAAAGTAATAAAATAAAAAAATAACAATAAAATATACAAAAACTAAATTAAATTAAAAATAAATCTGTTGTAAATAAAATATAAATATATATATAATTTTTTATATAAATACTTTTTTTATAAAAAATCTATAAAATAAATAACACAAATAAATTATATAAAAATAAATAAATTAACAAAATAAATAAAATGAATAAAAAAGAAATAACACAAAAACTAAAGTAAAGTAAAACAAATGGAAAGTAAGTATTTAATTTAATTCTTTTAAAATAAAATTAATTTTAAAAAAGTAAATAAAATATAAATAAAATCAATAAAAAAAACAAAACTAAAATAAATAAATAAAAATAAATTCGTTGTAAAAAATAATAAAATAAATAATAAATAAAAGCAAATAAAATAAACAAAAATAATACAATAAAGATATTTTTTTATAAAAAAACAATAAAATAAATAATGTAAATAAAATAACTAAAGTAAACATAATAATGAATTAGCAAAATAAATTAATAAAATACAACACATAAAATAAACAAAATAAATAATACATAAAATAAACAAGTAAACTAAAAAAGTAAAACAAATAAAATTTTATTTTTATGCTTTTAAAATTGAAATTAATTGTAAAATAAATAACTAAAAATATTTTTGTAAATAAAATAAATACACTAAATAAAAATATTTTAATTAATAAAATCAATAAAAAATAAAATAAATACAATAAATAAAAATATTATTAATAAATAAAATCAATAAAATAAATAATCAATATAGGAATAGGAATACATAAAATAAATAATGTAAATAAAATAACTAAATGAATAAACTAAAAAATAATAAAAAAAAACACACAGCAAAATAATTAAAACAAGTAAAACAAATAAAATGTAAATATATGTTTTATTCATTTAAAATAAAATTAATTTGAAAATAAATAAATAAAAACTTATTTTTTGTTAATAAAATAAGTTAACCTAAATAACTATATTTTTATAAAAAAAATCAATAAAATAAATAAACCAAATTAATTAAATAAATAATAACGAAAAAAATAGAAATAAATACAATAAAAAATAAAAATATATTAAATAAATAAAAATATTGTTTAAAAAATCAATGAAACAAAAATAGAATAGATAGAAAAAATAAAATGAGTAATAACTGAAATAAACAAAATAACTAAATAAATATCAAAGGAAAATAAAGAAAATGAGTTAAACAAATAAACAATATATATTGTTTGTTATACATTCTTTTAAAATAAATAAATAAAAATATTTTTTGCAAATAAAATAAAAAAAAAAACTAAATAAAAATATTTTTTATAAATAAAATAAATCAACTAAATTAAATTAAATAAATAAAAATAAAATTTGTTGTAAAAAATAATAAAATAAATAATAAATAAAACCAAATAAAATAATTAAAATAAATAGAAAATAAATATTAATTGTTTACTCTTTTAAAATAAAATACATTTTATTTTAAAATAAGTATATAAAATACCTTGTTTAAAAATAAATAAATAGATGAAATAAATATGTATAAAATGAATAGAACAATTAAAATGATTAAAATAAATGAAATATATATATTAAATAAAAATACAGCAAATTAAAAATTACTGTAAATAATTGAAAAAAAAACGTAAAAAATATATGAAATAAATTTAATAAACAAAAAATTATAAAATAAATATATTAAATAAATAAAATCAATAAAAAATAAATAAAGTAAATAAAAGTATAAAAAAATTAAAATAAATTAAATAAATAAAAAAAATACATCAAAATAAAAATACAACCAATAAAAATACTACAAACAAATTAGCAACAAAATAAATAAAATTTATAAAACAAATTTAGTTTATTTGTTTAAAAGTAACAAAAAAATAAAATTTATAAAATAAAAAAATTATAAAAAATATAATTTATAAATAAGGTTAAAAATATAAATAAAATAAAAAATAAATAATACCAACAAACAAATAAAATAAACAACCATTTTTAAAAAGTAGTCCCCTCATTTTTATGATTATATTTCTCTCTTTTCAAAAAGGGTCCTTGTGTTGCTTTGCCTTTTATCCGTTCCTATATTTGAATGTTTCAATGTGTGTACAGGGAATACGTTTGTATTAGTTTTTTGCTTATTTTATTTTTCCTTCTTGACATGGTGGATAATCTGACTTGAACGTTATTTATTTCTTTTGTACGCCACCACTCTTTGCAGCAAACGAGAGTAGACAAGAAAATTGCGATTATTTTTTTTTGCATTTGCTTGATGTGACTCTAACTCCAAAACTCAGCATAAATGAAGTTTGGGGTATAGTGGAAACAAATCAAATTAAGGTTCAGTAAATATTTATAAAACAAGTTAAAATATTATTAAAGTAAGGCAAGAAATTCACTTGCAGAGACAAATGCATTTTGTTAGAAATTGAGAATAATTTCAAACGAGAAATTGTAATCTTCTACTTCTAAGAGAACCACAATTGACAGATCCTTTGAAGGTTGGCACAGTATGTGTGTGTGTGTGCGTCAATTCTCTGTGAAACATTAAATTGATAAGATCATACATTTATATAGACGTATGTCAGTCAGTCAGTCACTCAGTTAATAGAATACGCTAGCGTACAAATGAAGCCACAGATTTGCCATGATTGACGCATTGACAGATAACATGGAGAGGCATCACAGTGACACAACAAGGCCACAATTGATGGAAGGCACTCTGACAACACTCACATAAACAAAAAGGAAAATATAAAAAAAGTAATTCTGATTGCAAATTTTGATAACACCGAACTCCCATTTAACCAGCACCCCACCCACCGCACATGCCCGATTTATTTTCTTTTTCTTCTCCCCCTAACCAACCTAAACATTTGTCTTCCTCAATAGCAAAGAAAATATGATCGGGCACGGACGCCGCCTTTCCCATTTCCTTCAACTGAATGCCCTGAAATGTGAAAAGGAAGCTCCCAAAAGTATGCCATTATATTTTGCACATTAATTTTATGCAATGACCTCTGATGAAATGAATGAATGAAATATGTAGGCGCGCATAAAACCCCCAGAACGAAAGCGCGATAAAAATTATCAATAATGGCGTTCATTAAACAAAAAAAAACAACAACGAAAGAGATACGGCTCTCCTTTGTCGTTGCCATTGTCGTAGAGCCAAACCAGGTGGAGGTGGTGCCGAAGAAAATCATCGCTAAAAGTATGTCACCAACGACTTCCAGCCAACATTAAAAGTTTGCACGGAAAAAAGCTTATGGAAAGTACGGTCAAATGGCGTTTAATTAGAAAATACTTCAAGCGTTTCGAGACCAGCAAAAGAAAGTTTCAAATGATGAAGCGAAAAATCCTAAAAGTAGCCAGCATTAAAAGAAATATCCCAAAAGTATGCAACAAAGCGTAGGGAAATTTCTATTAAAGCAACGCGGAGACTGGCTAAGGAGTGTTAATAGTATTTCCTTAAAGCTTGGCGAAAAACTTAAATTCAATATTTCTATTTATATATTTTTACATTTGAATGAATATTTAAATTATGAGGTATTTAAAAAATTCCCTACTTACACCTAAAAGTATTTAACAAAGCGTAGGGAAATTTCTATAAAAGCAACTTGGTGGCATAACTTTGGAGACTAACTAAGGAGTGTTAATAGCATTTCCTTAAAGCTGGCGAATAACTTTAATTCAATATTTCTATTTATATATATTTACATTTGAGTGAATATTTTAATTATGAATTATTTATAAAATTCCCTACTAAAAGTGTAGCTCAAATAAATTTGGTTGGATTTAAGGTTTATAAAGTTCGATGAGAGTGGCAATCGCAAACCAAAATTTATTTATTTTATTTAAAGGATTTAGCTGTCCAAAATTGTCTTGGTTAAGAAGACTATTTAATTTAAAAAAGCTAATCTTTATTAGAAGACCAGAAGTTTATACTTATTTCAAATGACAACCACCTTTTTGGTAGATTTGGTCCTTCGATCTGCATTTTGATGCTATTTTCAACTTATTTTCTTAATTTCAATTTGCATTTCTCAATTTCTCAATATCAATTTATATTTCTCAATTACAATTTGTATTTCCTCAATAAGATGTTGTCCTTTCTCAATTTCAGTGGAAATGGTGTAGTTTGTTTTACAACTTTGGTCGTATTTATTTTTTTACAGATTTATTTTATAGCTCCCTCTCACAACAAAGTGTGATAAGGATTCACGGTAGAGGGCGTGGATTTCACCCTCTTTAACCCCAAATGATACACTCACATCATAACATCCTTAAGGTATGCTATGGCAACTATTAAAAAATTTCAAACAAATTACTTAACACATTATTTGGAGTATGTTTGCTTAAGTTTTGGAGTAATTTAGAGTAGAGTCAGAGCCTAAATTGTCTCTTAAGGTGTTTTATGTCTATAAATTTGGTAAACCAAACACGTTTATCTTAAACTCTGAAAATTGTGCGTCGCGCGGAGATTTAAGTGCAAACAAATGGGTTTTATTAGGGTTGGGGAGATGTGTACCTAAAACCTAAATAACATTGACGTAGTAGGCTAAAGTTTACTAAATAAATAACCTAATTTTGGGGTAATCTTTCCTTTATTGCGGTTAAGTTTAAATGAATTTATTGGCCTTTGCCTAAAATGCCCCAGTTTGTTAACCCTTCTCCCCCAACAAATATTAAGCTAGACACACCTCCTCAAGCTGCCAACAAATTTCAATTAAATAGGCTCCCACACATGTGCTATATAAATATATAAATTTACCAAAAAGTCCAAAAGTGTCATGTAAGGCAGCCGAGGTAAATAAAAAAGCGCTCTGCCCAAAAGTATGCCCCAAAAATTGTTTACTGAGTAACTCGTTCATATTTTTGGGGCTGAATCCACCACAAAAAGGCCTTCGCTTGGTAAAAACTTTGTCGCCAATGTTAATTACGTTTTAATAGCTTTCTTTTTGGGGTTAATTGTTGACGGTTGTTTTACAAAAAAATCCAAATTCAAATCCATCATTTTTTCTTTAGATGTCAACGGTACCTTTTTTGGTGTGACCATAAATGGGTCGCAAAGACGACGAAAGAAAATCAAATATAATACCCGAGTTGTTTATTTATTTAATTATCCAAAAGTAGAAAATAACAACTGAAATTTTTTTATTACTGCCAATTTTCAGTTTATGAGCGAGCGGCAATATGAAATTGGTTGATTGTTGCCTGCTGCCTCACTTCACCCCTCAGAAAAAGGTACCAACAAGCGTTGGTTGTTCGCATGCAACATTGCATGTTTAGGGCATTTTATGAAAGTGGAGCTCCAATAATTACAAAGAAATGAGAGGGAAACTAAGAAAAACAGCAGCAGCAACAACAACAAGCGTTAAGTAATATGCCAAAAAGTGTAGCAACCAATTGCACCAAAATTGTTTTTCTCAGTTACGTTTTGCTTTTGTTGTAAACCAAAATGTAATACCCAACAACATACATATTATGAAAAATAAAACACAATAAAAATTTAATTGATAAAACACGCGGCTGAAGGGAGGTATGCACCTAAAGGGAGACAGACGCACGAGCCCAATGACTCATAACGGTTGCCACGAAACAAAAGGTGAACGAAAAGGCAGGTGGTAATAAGAGGGTGTCATGAAATGCAAATTAATTTGTGCTCAAATGGATGAACACATAAATATTAGACGGGGTAGAATAAGTGAAAAGAGTTTGATATGGTGTCAAATTACACAAATTAGTGCCAAAAGGGGCCTATATTGAGCAGCTAGAGGGTTAGAATGTTCCACAAATATTTTCCCCGAAGTGTTCTCAGTAATATTGCTGAACACTTGCTATACAAAAAACTTAAGGATCACAAGGTTTCCTTTGCCGATTAATCATAAGAATTACCAAAAGGTAAAAGCAAAAAATAATAAACAATTTCAACTTGGTACTGAAATTTTTCATATATATGTTATATCTACTGAATTCTTTTGTTCAGTGACTTATAGTCAAATTGGACGTAGAATATTTTTTCCATTCACACCACCCCCCCTAAAATTCCGTTTTGAGGGCTAGTTTGCCACTTATTCGAAAAAAGTGCGAAATTAAGTCTAAAATTACATTTTTACTTATTTCTGGCATTTAAGTTGAGTTTTGAGATATGGTGTATTCAGAGGCTTGTGGTAAAATTTTATAACAAATATTTTTGTATAACATTTTGATCCGCCGAAATCCGGATTTAGGGGTGCTTTTTACCCTTTTGCACAAAATGGACCAAAAAGACCCCTATATAAAGGAGGTAGAGGGTTAAAATATTCCACAAAATTTGTCCTGGTAGTATTTTAAGTAATATTTGTAAACTCGTCCCATTCTTAAAATGTAAGGAACACAAGGTTTATTAAATTGATTCATCATAAGAATGTAAAAAAGGGTCAAATATTGACCTCACTCTAAAATAACGAAAAATATCAATATACTGAAGACCTAGAGGGTAAAAATACTCCTCAAAAATGTTCCTCGTAGTGTCCTAAGTAATATTATTGAATATATCTTTTATTTAAAATGGAAGGATCCTAAGGTTTCCTAAGCCGATATTTCATAAGAATGTTAAAAAGGGGAAAATATTGACCTCCCTCTAAAATTACCAAAAATATCAATATTTTAAGGACATAGAGGGTCAAAATATTCGACACAAATGTTCCTCGGAGTGTTTTAAGTAATATGTATAAACACATCCTATACTTCAAATGTAAGGATCACAACGTTTCCTATACCATTTCATCATAATAATGTAATGTAAAAAACGGAAAATGCTGACCTCACTCTAAAATTACCAAAAAGTACCCCCATATAGAGGAGCTGGAGGGTTAAAATGTTCCACAAAAATTACCATTGTAGTGCTTTAAGTAATATCTCTGAACACATCATGTACTTCAAATGTAAGGATCAGAAAGTTTCCTATACCATTTCATCATAAGAATGTTCAAAAGGAGGAAATATTGACCTCACTCCAAAATTACCCAAAAGACCACTACGTTGAGGAGCTAGAGTGTTAAAATGTACCGCAAACATGTTTCTCGTAGTGTGTTAAGAAATATATGTGAACACATCTTATACCTAATATGTATGGATCACAAGGTTTCCTTTGCAGATTTATCGTAAGAATATACAAAAGGTTGGTATATTGACCTCATTCTTAAATTACTCAAAAGACCCCTACGTTGAGGAGCTAGATGGTTACAATGTTCCACAAAAATATTCCTCGTAGTGTTCTAAGTAACATTGCTGAACACATCTTATACTTTAAATGTACGAATCACAACGTTTCCTATACCATCTCATCACAAGAATGAGCAAAAGATGAAAATATTGACTTCAATCTAAAATTACCCACAAGACCCCTGCATTGAGTAGCTAAAGGTTTAAAATGTTCCACAAAAATGTTCCTCACAGAGGCTTAAGTAATATTTCTGAACACATCCTACACATAAAATGTATGGAAAACAAGGGTTTCTATGTCGAATCATCATAAGAATGTTCAAAAATTGGAAATATTGACTTCACTCTAAAATTACCCACAAGACCCCTACGTTGAGTAGCTAGAGGGTTAACATGTTCCACAAAAATGTTCCTCACAGTGTTTTAAATGATATAGCCGATCACATCCTATATTTAAAGAGGAAGGATCATAAAGTTTCCTATGTCAATTCATCACAGGAATGTTGGAAATATATATTTATTTCAAAAATCAATTAAAAATTGCGATTTTATTGTATACGTTTTTTGTCAGCCAACCCTCGTATTTCTCGTTTGAAATCACTTTATGTGTTAAATATATTTTAATTAATAAACAACAAACAAATATATATGTGTATTAAATAAATTGAAAAATTCCCCGCAAATGAATGTGTGAGTATGTAATTGTCTCCTCTAAAAGTATGCAAATTATTGTGCAAATATTCATCAGCCTTAACATATGCTAGACCATCAGCAGCAGCATCATCATCATCATCATCCACGCTGACGCCATCTGTCTTCTGCCTTACAAACATATGTGCAGTGAAAAGTTTTGTGCTTTAAAATTAATCAAAAACCGAGCGAGAGAGTATGAAATAACTGAAATGCAATTTCAATGGTGGTTTTCAGTTTTAAACTCCTACACACACATATATAAATTCTTTTTTATTATTATTATTTGGCACCAATGATGAGATCATACCCAACAGGCTCAAACCCATCAGGGCTTTACATTCCTCTAGACATAGGCTAGGCGACAAACGAGGAGAGATTGGCAATTGGAGAAGGAAACTATATTTCTAAATCCATAAAATATTCAGAATAAACTCTGCAACGCAAAACGATCTAAGCCACTCTAGCAAAGTACGCCTAAAAGCTGCAGCAACAATTAGAAGGTCTGGGGATTTCGTTCTTTACAGAATTCAATTTCCCAACCAACCTCGCTCAATGGCCTGCTTTATATATATATATTTTATATGTGTGTGTATTTTCATTTACTTTTTTGTTTGTTTGCAAGTTGGTGCAAATAAATGACTTTCCACACATTTAAATGCCATTATTCCAGTCATCTGTCAAATGTCTGTATGATTGTGCAATATCCTCTATGACTGGCTGGCTTGCTGAATGGCTGACTGACAGTCCGTCTTTCAGCCAGTATGCACGTCAATTTCATGAGTACATTCATATATGTACGTATGTTTGATTTGCTTTTTTGTAATTGCAAAGGACCTCATTTTTGTCGATTTTTGTTGCCGCTCGAAAATTTTTTATTTAATTTTTATTTACATTTCTTCGGGGTAAACACACAATTTGTTCTGTCGGTTAACTCATTTTTGTCTATATGAAGATAAGGAGGATGAGTATGTAATTATTTTGGTATATTTGTTGATGTTGTTGTGAAGAGCATGAAGTTATTTAAAATTGGTATATTCCTGAAATTGTTAAGCTACTTTTTATAGCTATCAAAACTAAATAAGAAATAAAATTTAAGCAGCTCTGTTTAAATTGTAGAGATTTTGGGGAATATTTTTAAGGAGAACTAAAGATAGACTAATCATAGCATACTTAGAGGAGTAAAAAGAACATTTCTCTGCCAATTTCGAAGATAATAAATTTCATAATTTTGATTTACCCTAAAGAAGAAAATAAACTAATGTTTAGAAAAGTCAAGAGATGAAAATTAAATGAAATGTATTTTTAATTTTACTAAATTTTTGCATTAAACAAAAATGAAACTGAGGAACAAAAAATAAGAAAAAGGTTCTGACAACGGATTCTGATGGAGGAAGTAAAACAAGAATATCGACTACGAGCAACGCTTTTGTGTAATATTTTAACCCTCGTCAATATGGGTGTAATTTTGGTCATTTTAGAAGGATGTCAATATTTCCACATTTGGCACATTCTTACAATGAATCGGCTTAAGAAACCTTGTGATCCTTACATTTTAAGTAATTGATGTTTTCAGCAATATTACTTAAAACACTACGAGGAACATTTTTGTGGTACATATTAACTCTCTAGCTCTTCAATATAGGGAACTTTTTGGTCATATAAGAGGTTGGTCAATATTTCCCTCTTTTTCACATTCTTACGAGGAATCGACATAGGAAACATTGTGATCTATACATTTTAAGTATAGGGTGTGTTCAGCAATATTATCTAAAACATTACAAGGCACTTTTTTGTTGCACATTTAGCCCTATAGCACTTCATCAAAGGGGTGTTGTTGGTCATTTTAGAAGGTGGTCAATATTTCCCCCTTTTGTTCATTCCTACGATGAATTGGCAGAGGAAACCCTATGAACCTTACATTTTAAGTATATGACGTGTCTAGCAATAATACTTAAAACTCTACGGCGAACAATTTTGTGGAACATTTGATTCCTCTAGCTCCTCAATCTCAGAGGTGTTTTTGGTAATTTTAGAGGATGGTCAATATTTCCCCCTTTTGCACATTCTTTCAATAAATCTACAAAGGCAACGTTGTGATCCTTACATTTTAAGTATAACAAATATTCAGCAATATTACTTAAAACACTACGAGGAACATTTCTGTGAAACATATTAACCCTCTAGCTCCTCAATATAGGTCTTATTGGACATGTTAGATGATGTTCCATATTTCCCCACTTTTGTAAATTTTTATGATGAATCAACATAGGAAACCTTGTGATCTTTACATTTTAAGTATAGGATGTGATCAGCAATAATACTTTAAACACTACGAGAAACATTTTTGTGGAACATTTTAACCCTCTAGCTCCTTAATATAGGGGTCTTTTTAGTCACTTTTTCGGAAAAGTGTAAAAAACGCCCCTAAAACAAAAGTTCAGCGGGTCAAAATGTTTTACAAAAATATTTGCCATAATATTTTACCACAAGTCTGTGAATACACCAAAACTCAAAAATTATTCTAAATGTCAGAAATAAGTCAAAACTTAATTCCTAAATTTTAGGCTTTATTTCGTACTTTTTTCGAATTGTTGCTAAAATGTCCCACAAAACTGCACTTTAAAGGGGTGGTGTGAATGGAGAAAATATTCTACATCAAATTTCACTATAAGTCATCATGCTAAAGGAAACTGTAGGTGTAATATGTATACATAAAATATCGTGTACCAATTTGGGAATTTAAACGAGAAATTATTATTAAATTTTTCTTTTTGGCTTTTGATTATCACACAGCATTTCCAGCATATGTCAGTTATAAGAAAATGTATAGTCTTGTTAAATTTTGTTGCACTGTGTAATTGGTTACTATTCACGGCATACTTTATGGGTTTTTCTGGCACTACAAGACATGACGCAAATATATTGGCTCTCATTGCTCTTCTTTCTATTTTACGGTATATTAATGGTTTTTAGCCTTAAAACAACTCCTAGACAATCTGTCTGTCTGTCAATCGTAATTTTATTATTTTATAAGTATTAAGAACAAACATTTACTCTTAGTCTGAGAAATGACAAATGGATTTGTCGAATCATATTCAAAGAAATTCAAACATTTTCATTTTATATATTCATAAATGTTATTTTTTCCCCCAATTTAATGATTCGATTCTCGGCATTCACTCACACACGACAACGGCGCAGCACAAGTGAACTCCTCCTAAAAGTATGCCATTAAATTTGTGGAAGACAAGCAACCAAACGAACACATTCAAAAATCGATAACGTTGGCATTTCATGAATTCGTCGTATTGAAAACGTTTTCAGTTTTTTCCTGCGTCGGTTTTTTTCTACTCTTCCTCTACAACAAATTCATTTTCATTTCTTCGTTTTCTTCTAGTTCATACAATCAACTTTGTGTTCTGCTTTGGCGTTTTTTTGTTGTCGTCATCGTCGTAGTCGACGCTGCTAAAAGTCACGCGAACCTAAATACCATTAACATTATGCCTTAATGCTCAGCCAGTGGTGACGGTGGTGGTGGTGGGTAGGTAGGTGGCTTCAAAAGAAAGGAAAGTCATCAACTCGTATAGTATGAATATATAGCGTGGTAAAAACATTAAAATAAAATTTTAGTTCCAAATGAACACAGTGTTAGCGCGAGGCAGGCGGGGGGAATCGCTGCTTCAACCCAACGCCAAAGTGTGGAGGGCGACAAAAAAAAACACACGAAATGGGTGCAGTTAAAAGTAATCAATGTCCTCCGTTTTCCCGACATTTTTTCGCTTTCCTACAGAGCGAGCAAGCGAAAAAATATATATAACAGCAGATAACATAAAACTGATAAGGAAAATGACATGTACATAAAAATATATACATCCATACTAACATATATATATGTATGTACATTTATATATTTCTAAAAATGACAATGTAAGTGAGTGTTAGAGTGTGCCTGTGAGTGGGTTTGGCATGGCCTGAATATGGGTTGCTTTGCGTTGTTCAGTTTTAGTGGATTTTTAATGCTTCAAAAATATTTACCAAAAATATATATACTATAAATTTCTCTTAATGTCGTCAAGAAATCATAAAAAACAGAAATATTGTATAATAATGTGCTGTGCTGTGTGTTGTGCTGTATACATTAAGGGTTACCGCCAAAAATTTAATCATTAAAGCATACTTATGGGGGTATTTTATGGGAGTTTCGTTTTAAAGTGAATTTAAATTGTCAGCAGCAATAGAACTAGAGCACAAAATATCCTTAAGAAAAATTAAATACATTAAAGAATAAAATATTTCTTGATAATGAAAGTCTATATTAAAGGCTAACAAGTAGATATCTGTGTTAGAAAAAATTAGTGATTAAAGTGGCCCAAAACACAACTAATAATATATTTTGCACATTCCTAAGATGAATCGGCTTAGAAAACCTTGTGATCCTTACATATTAAGTATAGGCTGTGTTCAGCAATATTGCTTAGAACACCTCGAGGAACTTTTTTGTGGAACCTTGTAACCCTCTAGCTCCTCAAGATAGGGATATTTTTGCTAATTTTAGAGGGTGGCCAATATTTCCCATTTTGCACATACTTACAGTGAATCGTCTTAGGAAAATTTGTGATCCTTACATTTTAAGTACAGGATGCAATCAGCAAAATTACTTAGAACACTTCGAGCAACATTTTTGTGGAACATTCTAACCCTTTAGCTCCTAAATATAGGGGATTTTTTGGTAAATTTAGAAGAAGGTTAATATTTCCCATTTTGCACATACTTACAATGAATCGTCTTAGGAAACCTTGTGATCCTTACATTTTAAGTATAGGATGTGTTCATCAATATTACTTTCAACACTATGGGGGACATTTTCGTGGAATCTTTTAACCCTCTAGCTACTCCTTATAGGGGTCTTTTCGATAATTTTAGAGAGTGACCAATATTTCCTCTTTTGAACTTTCTTACAATGAATCGTAATAGGAAACCTTTTGATGCTTACATTTTAAGTATAGTATGTGTTCAGGAATATTACTTAGAAGACTTCGAGGAACATTTTTGTGGAACATTCTAACCCTTTACCTCCTCAATATAGGGGTCTTTTTGCTCATTTTAGAGAATGGTCAATATTTTCTATTTGGCACATTCTCAAATGAACTGTCGTAGGAAACTTTATGATCCTTACATTTTAAGTATAGGATGTCTTCATCAATATTATTCAGAACACTCCGAAGAACTTTTATGTGGAACATTCTAACCCTCTAGCACCAAAATATAGGACACTTTTTAGTAATTTTAGAAGGTGGCCAATATTGCCCATTTTGTACACTCTTATGATGAATCATAGGGAAACTTGTGATCCTTACATTTTAAGTATTGGATGTTCAGAGCTATAATGCTCAAAACAATACGAGCTACATTTTAGTGGAACATTTTAACCCTCCACCTCCTCAACATAAGTGTATTTTTGGTAATTTTAGAAATACTTCAATATTTCCCCCTTTTGTACATTCTTACAATGAATCACCGTAGGAAACTTTGAGATCCCTACATTTTTAGTCTAGGGTGTGTTAAGCAATATTACGTAGAACACCTCGAGGAACATTTTTATGGAACACTCTAACCCTCTAGCTCTTCAATATAGGGTCGTTTCTGGTAATTTAAGAGAATGGCCGATATTTCCCATTTTGCACATTCTTACAATGAATCGTCATAGGAAATCTTATGATCTTTACATTGTAAGTATAGGATGTGTTCAAGAATATTACTTAGAACACTTCGAGGAACATATTTGTGTAACATTTTAACCCTCCAGGACCTCACTATAGAGGTAATTTTGGTCCTTTTTGTAAAAAATTGAAACTGTGAAAAATAAAACTAATACAAATGCTCCGATCACTCGATGAATTTAAAGGAATGACTTAAGCATGATTAATAAAATATTATTAGTTATTTATTAAGAGAGATTGTATGCAATTTATAATAAATATTCCAAGCAACTCTGTGTGTAATTTTCGCCCTACAAATCTCATAGTATACTTTGAGGCTTGTTATTTCAGAATATCATCCCCTAACACATTTTAGGGCGCCCTATATACATCATCTGCATATAAAGTTTATTAGCATCGGGCGTTGCAACTCGTTAGTGCCATTTAATTAATATCGAATGCAAAATGCACAAATATAGACAATTTCCGAGTGCTTTTCTGGTTCCGTATTTATTTAATGTTTGTTCTTCGTCAATAAATGCGAGGAATTAATTTACAGACTTTTGATTTGAAACCACTTAATTTAATTAAATCAAGCAACAACCAAACAACCATACGGATAAAATAAACAATTTTAGATTTAACATTTCATGTTTCCGTTGTAACTACTAGTTCTGTGTTTACCATAACATACCATTTTTTAAATATATATACATAGCTGTGTGTATATATATATAAATAAACATTTGAACGTGTTGTGAAACATTTTTATGTTATTTCTAGCTTGATTTTTGTACTGCACATATACTATGAGTTGGTATAGCAAATGTATTTGTTTATGGACCGGTATGTGTATTTAAGTGAGGATGCACATGTTGGAATATACCAACCAACCAGTTGCATCAATGAGTTTTGAGGCCTTGGATAAAGAAGGCCTTAAGCTGAAAAGTCAAAAGGCCAACTAGAGAAAATATCCCCTTTAAATCATTACTCGTTTCTTAAAGCAGACTTCAAAGAAGGTTCTCATAATTGATTTTATTCTTGAGGTATCCCTACAAGAGTCATTTCCAACAGGATCTGCTAAACATAAGCTTCATAGCAACTCTGATTTTCTTTAGGCAAGCCAAATCCCTGTATATTTTGTTAAGGCCCTCATCTTCCTAGGACACCAGGTGTTAAATAGCAATACTGATTGCATTTCTAGGCCAGTCCCGCCCTCAACTTGTATATGTGTGTGGTGTAGGTATAAAAATGGTATAATTCTCACTTTTTCCGAAATAATTTCCGCTATTGGAAACCAATTGAAAATCCAATTTCCAATAAAGTCGTAAACTGTTTGAATGTATCACAATTTAAAAAGTATGTCTCTGTCTCTGTGTGTGTGCATACGTGTCTGTGGCTCTGTGTTTGGGTTTGTGACTCTGTGTGTGTGTTTAAATGGCATCATACACAACAACACAGCACGCATTGCAGAAGGCTTAAACGTCCCGTCCAGTCCAGTAAAGCAAAATAAACAGCAACTACCACAAAACAAAATAAAAACACTCACACACGAATGAACGGCCACAGCAGAAGTATTAAAATTCTTGCAGCCTAAATGTAGGCAACAAAAAGAAAGACAATTAAATAAATACACACATGCATATGTCCGGTGGAGTGTGTATGGTGTGCGTGCCTGTGCCATCAGTATGTGTGGATGTATGTGCGCATTTGGGAATGAACATAAAAAGATTTTAATAGAATGATATTGAATGAATGACGTTGGCGCTGTGTTGTAGGCAGCAAACACATTTGAATATTTAAGCACATTATAAGCACATACGCACATAGTGGCAACAAATTAAAGTGACCTATGTCCAAGATTCTCAGAAAACTCACAATAAAAATTTTTAGTTTTTCAGGGAAAATTGTTTTAAGTATTTTTAATATATATCAAATTTTGAAGAACGAAATTATGAAAACTTCATTTATCTTAATTGTTTTTTGCTGTTAAGCTAGTATGATATGTTTACACAGCTATATGTACATACTAACCGCCTATATTTGTAGTTGGTCAATAGGGAATACTAAAAGATGTCGTATTACTTCACTAATTTAGTAAATACAATAGCTTGGTTTTTTGTAAAACAAAATTAACCCGAATGGTGCTAGCGTGACCATATGGTTACACCCAAAAGACGTTCACAAAACCACTGATAACATGAATGTTTTATCTCAAAATTCGGAAAATATAATTACAGCACTATTCGGGTTAAAGGAAAATATTTTATATCTTTTGGAATATAAATTATCGATTCTATTATATTTGAAAACAAGAAATCGTTTAATTCTCCAGAACGTACAATATTTTGTGAATATATCTGAGGTCTATTTTAAGAATATAAAAAATTAGTGGTACATAGTATACTTTTAGGGTCACCTTGAAAGTCATTGCTAGTATACATCCAGGCGCCATTGTAAAGTAATTGATTATTATTTCTCGAGGAAACTTCGAGAAAATAATGAAATGAATCCCTATTAATAATATAAAACCTTAGTGTAAGTCTGTCTGTCTGTCTGTCTGTTTGTTTGTTCCGCAATCACGTGTAAACGGCTGAACCGATGTTGTTGAAATTTTCAGTACAGATAGATGTAGGTCTGGAAGGAACTATAGGCAATAGAATTTTTAAAAATTTGCTCTGTGGGTGGAGGAGGCGTGGCAATAGTGTTTTTGAGAGCTAGAAGCCTGAAAATTGGTACATATATATTGCTGACCACGAGAATGATAAATATGATGCCGAAATTTGGATTTTCATTTTGTGGGCGGAGTGGACGTGGCAATAGTGTTTTTGAGCTAGAAGGCTGAAAATTGGTAGATATATATTACTGACCACAAGAATGATAAATATGATGCAGAATTAGGATTTTCATTTTGTGGCAAAAGTGTTTTTGAAAGCTAAATGGCTGAAAATTGGTACATATATATTACTGACCAGGAGAAAGATCAAGTTGATGCCGAAATTTGGATTTTCGTTTTGTGGGCGGAGTGGGAGTGGCAAAAGTGTTTTTGAGAGGTAGTAGGCTGAAAATTGGTACATGTATATTACTGACCACGATAATGATAAATATGATGCCGAAATATGGATGTTCGCTTTGTGGGCGTGGCAAAAATGTTTTTGAGAGGTAGTAGGCTGAAAATTGGTACATATATATTACTGACCACGAGAAGGCTGAAATTGGAACGTATATATTACTGACCACGGGAAAAAGTGGTTTTTAGCTAGAAGGCTTAAAATTGGAACGTATATATTACAAACCACGATAATAAAGAGTGATTTTTTTGAGGTTAGAATTTTCATGCATTAGTATTTGACAGATCACGTGGGATTTCAGACATGGTGTCAAAGAGAAAGATGCTCAGTATGCTTTGACATTTCATCATGAATCGTCTTACAAACGAACAACGCTTGCAAATTATTGAATTTTATTATCAAAATGCGTGCTCTGTTAAGAAAGTTCATTGCGCGCTTCCATTTTATGGTCAGTTTAATCGACCCACTGAAGCGGCTATTCGGGCTATTGTGACTAAATTTCGCACCAAATTTAACATTGTTGGACATTAAACCACCAACACGCTTACGTAGAGTGCGAACTGAAGAAAATATCGCAGCTGTATCGGCCAGTGTTAATGATGACCACCAATTTTCGATTCGTCGCCGTTCGCACCAATTGGGTCTCTGTTACTCAAAAACGTGGAAATGCCAAAATTGGACTAAGCGGATGGACCACCTAAGACGCAGCCGCGGTCAACATTTAAATGAAATTATCTTCAAAAAGTAAATGTCATGGACCAATCTAACGTTTCAAATAAAGAACCGATGAGATTTTGCAAATTTTATGCGTTTTTTTTTTAAAAAAAGTTATCAAGCTCTTAAAAAATCACCCTTTATCAATATGATAAGATCAATATGAAACCTGATTTTAATTTTACAATTTGTTTTTTTGCCTGGTGAAGCGTGCGGGATTCAGCTAGTTAGTTTAATAAAGATCATCAACATATTTGGTCGTTATCAGTAAAAAAAGAAATAAATATCTAATAAAATAAACTATTAGCAAAATTTTCCTGCAAAATATATGTCAACGAAATTTTGGCGCCTTAGAACCCCTTCCTGTCCAACATTTTGCTGGACAAATATAAATGTCTGTGTTTTGAAATATATTATATTTTTTATTTGCAATTTATGTATTTATTGTAAACAATAATTATTTAAAAAACACAACCGACCAATTTTAGATACCGAAAAAGTTCTGTTTTGTTTCGAACAGGGTCAAATAGAGAATTACAGTCCACTACATTTTTGTTTTCACAGTCCTCCTCACCTCCGGTTATATTTGGTCTATAACTCACCTGGACAATTATAAGTGCTGGCAACTTTATAACTTATGGCCTATTTGCAGAATACATATTCGTCTGAGACCACCGAATTGCCAAATGACATTTTTGTTTCTGAATAAAATGCTCACATGTTAATGGGAAATATTTTAAAAATGTTGCACATTCTTCATCAAAATTGTGTGTTTCTGAACACACCTAAAAAAGTTTTTATATTTATCAAAAAAAAAAATCAGAAAATAGCCATTTTATACGGAAGGGCAATGAAAATGTTGCACTGTTTCCAGAAAAGAAAACGTGGTCAAAATAAAAGCAAACGTTAGGAAAATGTGAAAGGAACTTTCTTTCACATTCAATTTGAGGATACGTCTGTCTCGAGGGAAAACAACTATTTGACTAATATCATAAATACTTTAAACTCGCTTCAAATATTCACTTCCATATGATGTTTTTGATGTAGCTTAGTATATTACTTCAGTGAGCAAAAATTAGTGAAAAGGGATTTTCTTGTACCAAAAATGAAGGACAAAAATTGAGGAAAATAGAAAACTCAATTAATTTTTTTAGCTTTTGTACAGAAAGCATGCACTTTAGTAAAGAAAACGCATTTTTGAAGAAAATCCTTCGATATACAAGTATTGTTCCCAAAGTCTACGTTAGGGGGCGCTGTGATGGTTAGTACATTTACGCTGACGAATTCACTCCATTGATGTCCTTAGGATTGCAAGGTCTAGTTTGTGGGAATTGTCTTTTGTGAACATACTTTAAACAGTCGGTTATTTTGAATAAGTATAAATTATATTACGCATATTTCAGGAACAGAATTAAGATTGTTGCTTCCCTGGCCTGTGGCCAGTTTGTGGAATATATTTATTTATGTGTGCACATAAATAATAATGAATCGTTTAATCATGCAATTTTGTTCCCATAGTCGACGTTAGACAGAAATGTAATTAGCTGGCTTAATTATTTGAACGGTGGGATGTTGAGTACATTTACATTGATTATTTGATGTTCTTACGAGGAACAGGTCTGGGTGTTAGGAATGAGCTTTTCAAACCCGATTTTAAGCAGTTGGTCTCTTTGAGAGATAAAATAATTATATAGAATGAAGATTATTCTTTCTTCTTGTGCAGGCCAGTTTGTGGATTGTTTTTTTTTTTTTTTGTGACATTCTGATTTATTTATTCTGACATTCCTCCTTCAACTTATTTAGTCAGGATCTATTAATGTCTTAATCATCATTCCTTTTCATCAATTAAAACACCCTGTACCCTTACACATATATAACGACAATATAATACTATCTTTATAATGATGGCTGGCTGGCTGTTTGGTTGGTTGTTGGGTCGGTTGTTTATGTAGCATGCATTTTTGTTGCATGCATCAGGCCTTGACTGCCTCTGTGTATGTGAGGTTTCATCGGTATTTCATGTCTATGTATGAGTATACCTATATATTTGCCTTTTTACAACAACTCAAACAGAAGCCATCCCTCCCATGCACAGACACAAGAGAGACCCCCACTCTCTCTCTCACACACACACACAGCCACACAGTGTATAGTTTATGCCCCGGAATTCATGTTGGCGCCAGACAGCTCGACGTTGATTTTAAATTACAGACTAACACACTGGCTGACCACTGTTTATTATGAAAGTGTACGCGCACATGTGGGTGTGTGTGTGCTGAGTGCATGTGAGGCGGATTTGAGTTTACTACCCTCCCTCGCCATATGCATACGGCTACTGTCCGTCAGTCACGTTATATTTCATTGTATATTTTAAATCATTGGCATACAAACAGTAAACACCGCCACTGACACCACCACCATTGCACAATGGTGCGATGAAGTGGGGGGAGGTGAATGAATTGCAGCAATAGGGAGTGCACCAAAGGCAGACAGCCTAGGCCAGGCCAGGACAAGCCGGCTGACACAAGCAGGTGTGGTGTGCTCAGCGACAGTGGAACAAAAATACTAAAAATTTAAAATTAGAAAACTTTTTCAAAAATTGCCTAATTTTGGTTGCATTCTGCAAAAATTAATATCAACTATCCCACTGTGCTGTGGGTAGTAAATTTAACAGTCTGTCCATCCACATGTTGACCACCGAAATTCGTTGGAGGAGCAGTATAAACGTCCTAGCGCAGTTTCACATACACACAAAAAAATCGCACCCTTAGGTTATTTTCACATAATACCTGAGGTTTTTCGTTTCAGTGTACGTCCCCTCCAGCTGCCAGCCAGTCTGCACCTATACCACCCAGGCCCCTGGGGTGGTTGTGTGTACGTGTGTTTTTTGTGTGGCATTAATGGTATGGCCTGGCCTGGCATGGCTGGGCTGGGGTATAGCTAAAAAGGAAAACCTTTTATTTAAATGTTTAACTCACACACACCCACACACATGTACAGAGTGGGAGGGAGGAAGGAAAGAAATGAAAACGAAATACATTTTAATTTTATGGCTATGATTAAATCATCTATTGGTGGGTTTTTACGGATTATCTTTGTTTAAATACAATTTATCAAATTTAAAGTGCAAAGCCGCATTGCCCGCATGAATGGGACCACTAGCCAACCCCTCAAATGGGGAGGCGGTTTGGAAGAGTTTGCTTTTATATTTGTCATATAGCCAATGGAAATGCTAGTTGGTTGTATGGCCTTTAGTTTGAGGCTCTTTATAACGTTTGTCTGACTTTAAATAGATTGTTGGGCTTGTGGTTTTTGTTTCTTCTTCTTCTGCTTTAAAATTTCCAAAGGTCAATACAAATTGTTTAGTATGCCAGGCCAGTTGTCGCAAAAGGTCAGCAGGAAAGGCTTAGGTGAGAATATCCGACAGGCCACTATGGCGACTGAGATCCATAGGATATATACATATTTACGAATGCAGGTCATTTTGCAGGAGTTTCAATATTTCCCCCTTTTGCACATTTTTATAATAAATCGGCATAGGAAACCTTCTGATCCTTACATTTTATGAATAAGAAGTGTTCAGCAATATTACTGAGCACTCTTCGTGGAAGATTTTTGTGGAACATTTTAACCCACAAGCTGCTCAATATAGGGGCCTTTTTAAACACTTTTGTGCAAAAGCCAATATTCCCCCTTTTGCATATTCGTATGATGAATCGGCACAGGAAACCTTGTGATCCTTACGTTAGCAATATTACTGAGAACACTTCGAGGAAAATTTTTGTGGAACATTTTAAACCTCTAAATCCTCAATATAGGGGTCTTTTGGGGCACTTTTATGCAAAAGGGCAAAAAAAAATACCTCTAAAACAGGTGTTTAACGGGTCAAAATATTCTATAAAAATATTTGCCATTAAATTCTATTAAAAGTCTCTGAATATACCAAATCTTAAAACTTAACTTATATGCCAGAAATAAGTCAGAATTTCGTGATTTTTTCGATTTGTTGCCAATCTCTCCCACATAACTGAATTTTAGGGGGATGGAGTGAATGGAAAAAATACTCTACGTCAAATTTCACTATAAGCCACCGAACAAACGAAAACTGTAGCTATAATATATATAAATAAAATATCAGTACGAAGTTATTTATTATTTTTTTCTTTTAACTCGTTAGGCGATTCTTATGATGAATCGGCATAGGAATCCCGAAAGTCCTTACATTTTAAGTATAGGATATGTTCAACAATTATAATAATTCCACTTCGTGGAAGAATTTTGTGGAACATTATAAACCTCTGGCTCCTCAATATAAGGGTCTTTTTGGTCCTTTTTGCTCCCTTTTGTGGAAAAGGTAAAAACAATAATTTCGTACATTTTCCGAATAATTGACAATCTCTCCCATAAAACTGAATTCTAGGGTGGTGGTGTGAATGGAAAAAATATTCTGCGTCAATTTTCACTATAAGTCACCGAACAAAAGAAAGATGTAGATATAATATATATAAACCAAATATCGGAATCAATTTAATTATTATTTTTTTCTTTTAGCTCTATTGGTGATTCTTATGTTAAGATCCTTACATTTTACGCATAGGATGTATTCAGAAATATTACACAAAATAATACGAGGATCAGTTTCGTGGCAGATTTTAACCCTCTAGCCCTTCAATATAGAGGACTTTTCGGTCCTTTTGTAAAAAGGATAAAAAAGCACCCCTAAAACAGGGGTTTAAAGGATCGAAAAGTTCTACAAAAATATTCGGCATAAAATTCTACTATAAGTCTCCAAAATACACCAAATGCCAAAACTCGACTTAAATGCCAAAATAAGTCAAAATTTAATTCAATCACTTTAGGGTTAATTTCGAAGTTTTTCGAATTGTTGCTATTCTCTCCTACAAAACTGAATTTTAGGGGGGTGGTGTGAATGGAAAAATTATTCTATACTAAATTTCACTGTAAGTCAAAGAACAAAAGAAAGCTGTATTATTATATATATCAATAAAATATCAGAACCAATTCATTTATTTATTTTTTGTCTTTTCACTCTTGGTAATCGTCATGATGAATCGTCAAAGGAAACCTTGTGATCCTTACATTTTATGTCTAAGAAGTGTTCAGCAATATTACTTAGAACACTACGAGGAACATTTTTGTGAAACATATTAACGCTCTAAATCCTCAGTTGAGGGGTCTTTTGAGGCACTTTTATGCAAAAAGGTAAAACAAGGGTTAAACGGGTCAAAATCTTCTACAAAAATATTCGCCACAAAATTCTATTGTAAGTCTCTGAACATACCAAAGCTTAAAACTTAATTTATATGTCAGAAATTAATCAAAACTTTAAATTCATTTTAGGGTTAATTTCTCACATTTTCCGAATTTTTGGCAATATCTCCCACAAAAATGAATTTTAGGGGGTTGGTGTGAATGGAAAAAAAATCTGCATCAAATTTCACTGTAAGTCACCGAACACAAGAAAGCAGTAGATATAACAGATATAAATAAAATATCGCAAATAATTTGGATCTAAGCGAACTTTGCTTTGAAGTTTAGCCTTTCTAACCTAACCCCTAGGAATATGTGGACTCTTTTAATGATGTTACGTTGTTTAAAACTTTCCCTTCCGTTGGTGCTTTTTCAAAAATAAACCAAAGCCTGCTTGTAGAGTGCCGCCATTGTTTGACAACTCCAATATTGATTTCTTAGGGGATATTAAAAAAAGCAAGTAACGAGTCAAACGAATTGCTTCCCCCAAAAACGCAAAAAACCTCAGGCTGTCTGTGTGTCTGTCTGGCGGTTCGTTCATATTTGTTTGCCGTATAAATAAATACATATTGAATTTGCTGTATTTCCTTTTCGGACGAGTAGTCCGGAGAAGTGAAAATCGTCATCATCATCGTCGTCGTTATTTACAAATAACGCCGTCGTGATTCACTTCAACGTAGTCCCCCTCCCCCCGCTCACAATCACTTTGTAGCTTTCCTTTGACATTTGTTGGCGAGCTCTTCTTTCGTCGTTTTTTAACTTCTTCTTCTCCATGATTTTTATTTTTTTGCGAAACGATGCATTTTAAATCATGGCAAACGTTATTCAATATAATAGTGACAGTTTTCAAAAGTAACGAAATAAATCTTATTTTTATTTGCGGTTTGTCTATATTTGCAATAAAAGTGCTTTATTTGCCTTTCAACTTTGCGAAAGCGGCGGTGGTGGTGGCGGTAAAAAAAAAAACCCAAAAAAAAACAATAAAACATGAACTCCTCTGTGAAATGAAATTTTTAAAATGTTAAAAGCAGCCAAGAGATGACTTTAAGATTTGTGCTTGCTAATGGAATAAATTGATAGACGTATAAATTATGGATCTAGTTCACGTTTTGCATATACGTCAGAGCATTGCAAATCTAGAGTAAATTAATCGCATTTAAGTCAGCGAAAAATTGGCATAAATATTGAAGAGAGAGAGATTTCCCCACCAAATTCATCACATATAATTTTCGCTTACTCCATTTATATAGATGGCTATAAATATTAATAAAGTTAATTTGTAAAAACGAGAAAGGAAAACACAAATAAAAATCTCACCACAAGATTTAAGTCATATGCCCGAAAGGTGTTTTTTAAATGACAATAGTTCTCGAGTTGATGTATAGTTTCAGCGCCAGAACTATTAGGGATACAGTAAACAAAATATTCTGGGATTTTTGAGGATTTCCTCGGGGATGACCCGTGATTCTCAAGCCAGAATTTTCAAGTCACCGGGGGAGGTAATAGAGTTTTTTTTTTAATTCCGACAAAAAGAGGGTATTTCTATGAAAAGCTTTCAATTACAGCTAAAAGCTTTCTGATTTGAAGCTTTTACGGCACAAGTTCTCTGTAAATCTGAGCAGTAATTCGTATTATAAATCGGCATATGAAACCTTAAGTTCCTTATATTTTACGCATAAGATGTGTTCAGCAATATTACTTAAAACAATACGAGGATCATTTTTGTGGAACATCTTAACCCTCTCAATCCTCAATATAGGGGCTTTTGGGGCGCTGTTATCCAAAAGGGTAAAAAACAACCAGAAAACTGGTGTATAACAATTTAAAATGTTCTATAAAAATATTTGTCTTAAAATTCTCTTACAAGTCTCTGAATATACCACTTATACTTAGTTAGTCTTTTTAATCCCTTTTGTGAAAAAGACAACATTTCCCCCCCATTTGCAGATTCTTATGATGAATCGACATAGGAAACCTTGTGATCCTTACATTTTAAGTATAGGATGTGTTCAGCAGTATTACTTAGAACACTACGAGGAACATTTTTGTAGAATATTTTAACCCACAAATTGCTCAATATAGTGGTCGTTTTAATCCCTTTTGTGCAAATCCAATATTTCCCACTTTTGCACATTATTATGATGAATCGACATAGGAATCCTTATGATCCTTACATTTGAAATATATGATGTGTTCAGAAATATTAATTAAAATACTGCGAGGAACATATTTGTGGAACAATTTAAGCCTCTAGCTCCTCAATATAAGGGTCTTTATCGTCCCTTTTTTGAAATTGGGTAAAAATACCCTTCAAACAGGTGTTTAACGGGTCAAAATGTTCTACAAGAATGATTGCCATAAAATTCTACTATAAGTCTTTGAATACAGTAAACCTTAAAATCAGAATAAGTCAAAACTTAAGTAATTCATTTTAGGGTTAATTTCGTGGCTTTTTTCGAATTGTTGCAGTTTCTCCTACAAAACTGAATTTTAGGGGATGGTGTGGATGAAAAAAATATTCTACGTCAAATTTCACTATAAGTCAGCGAACAAAATAAAGCTGTAGATATAACAGATATATAAAAAATATCGCAAGCAATTTGGAACTAAGCGAAGTTTGCTTTGAAATTTGGCCTTTCTAACCTAACTCCTAGGAATATGTGGATTGCTTTAATGATGTTGCCGGTTTTCAATTACAGGTAAAAGCTTTTTGATTTAAAGCTTTTGCGGCACAAGTTCTCCGAAAATCTTAACGGTATATAATTTCTGCACTGTTGCAGTAGGTTTGAGTGTTAATCAGCAAGTAAGTCGAAGATATAATTCTCATTCATTTGGTGAAGCTTTTTTAATTTAAGATTTCGCCGCATCGACATCCCTATGTACACGTGGAAGGTATGTATTCATATCGAACAAGAATAACAACAACAAAAACAATATGTTTAATGATTAATGTTCAATGAAGGCGAAATATAAACGAACGATTTATGACTCTTACTCCCAGCTTAATAATATATCCTTTGTATTGGGTATACGTTCGTTTGTTCGTTCGTTCGTTCATCTTCACTGTAGGTGTAGCTGAGCACGTATATAGAGGTATGGATGTGTGCATTTGTATCACGATGTGTACGTGTATTTATGAATATTTGAAGGATTTCAGCAGCACCAGCGCTCAGTGCGTTTGGCACACAGATGAAATAATTATGCTCACACACACACCGAGAAACATCGAAGGAATGCCGGCCGGAATGAATGCATGAACGAGTGGCATGAATTCTGTTTTCATGCTTCACTAACTACTCCGTTGTCGTTGTCGTCATTGTCATCATCATTGTGTTGACATTAATGAAATTATAAAATTTAATGATTTTTCCATACAGCGTGTTTTTTATTGTTTCGCCTGCGATTTACTTTCATTTCAGTTTATTGTTTTAAATAATTAAGTGACAGGTCTCTCGCTCTCTCCGGCAATTTATGTAAAATTCATAGTAGTATTGTATGACAGATTCGATTGTTTTTGAAGACTGCTGTGACATTTTACCGAGAAGTCGGAAAAAGACAATTTCATTTTGACGACAGACTGCAATGGTTCTTTAGGCAGTTGGGTGCGAAAGGTGGGCAATAGTTGGGAAAGTAAAGTTTGAGCAGTGAAAGGTAAGGATACATGCAGAGCGATAAATCAAATGGTGGAGGGAGGAGGGATAGAAGAAGTTTATTGGGTAAATGTACAGACATCAAATAAAAGAAGGATTGGAAAAAATGGAATGTTTTGGGGGCCCACGAGAATTAAAAAAAAAACTAAATTTTGAGATTCGTTCATCTCTGATGAATTAGTTTAGTTCTCTGGAAGTAGAATCTTTTCACTTTTTCGAATATTTTCCAGAGAATTACCACTTGTAAAGAGCAGTATTCCCAAGCGACTTTCCAAAAGTCGAGTCGAAGGACCATTTCGTTACCAAAATATAAAAAAGACTCAAGTAACATTTTTTTCGATTTGCAAAAAAATGTTAGTTGAGTAATTTTTATATTTTGGTAACGATTTGCAGCTTAGCTGGTACGGTATTAATGGTCCTTCGAACAGCAAGACAAGACGATTCTTTTGAGGGCCCACGAGAATAAACTCTTAAGACTTACAAAACTAAATATAGAAATTCGTTCATCTCCGATGAATTAGTCGTGGGGAATTAGCTTCTGGAAGTAGAATTTTAGAGACATTTTTCAAAAAGACTCTTGTCCAAACAATTAACATAAAACGCAACTATTGAGCTGTTGTCATTCTACGTTTTTTTCATGACCCAGACACTGAATTTTAGTAGATTTCATTCCTGGATATATTTTTGTCAGTTTTCCACTGCTCCACTTCCACACCAAAAGCATCTTTCACTCTTTTTGGTGGCACTAAAGTTTTCACTATGCTCCTCGTCAGTACTTTAATACTGTTGGTCCATAAAAAACCCAGCCAACCAGCCAGCCAACCATCAGCGAATGAGATAAGAGATAGTTAAAATGTGTTTAAAGGTCTAATGAAAATGCCGCAGCCACAGCATCACCATAAGACTGGCTATGGCAGCCAACATGCAACAGTTTTGGGGGGCTTTAAACATTCTTGTCGTTGTTTTGCAATATTTTTGTTTCGGCCATAAAAGAGCAATGTCATTTTTCATGCAATATAACAACAGTGGCGGCAACAGCAGCAATAAACGCAAAAAATATACAATATTTACATATGTATGTATGTGAATTTGGAAATATACATATAACTGAGAACATTGGGATGTATAGAAAATCGAACACAGTAGATATTTGAATTTTTATTTAAATTGAAGAAGTAAAAAATCTTGGTGAGAAAAGGATGAAGGCTGCAGAAAACTAGAAAGTCAGATGGCTCAATATATATTAAATATTTTCAATTTGATTAATTTCTTTCTATTTTTAATTTCGACAGCTATTACGTTTATTATTGTTCTAGAGTAAGTGCCAGCAACACCATCACGAAACTTGTGGAGAGTGTTGGTGATACTCTCAACTATTAATAAAATTTAATTTACAAAAATCTTTTTTTATTATAAAAAAAAATGTTTTATTTATATATATGTTTTTATTATAAAATAAAGAAGAAAAATAAAAATTATTTTTTTATGATTTGACAATTTATATTAATAATTGTTTTAGAAAACGTACCAGCGACACCACCACGAAACTTATGGAGCGTCTTACTGTCACTCTAGACTATTAATAAAATTTATTTTACAAAAATCAAAATTATGCTTTTTTTCTTTATATAAATAAAAATAAGAAAAAAAGAATGGAAAAATATTTTTTTGACTTGACAATTTATATTTATAATTGTTTTAGAGTAGGCACCAGCTACATCATCATGAAACTTATGTAGTGTCTTGGCGACACTTTCAACTATTAATAAAATTTATTTTACAAAATTCAAAATTATATTTCTTCTTTATAAAAGAAAATAAAAAATAAGAAAAAATAGTTTTTTTTTTTTTGATTTGACAATTTATATTTACAATTGTTTTAGAGTAAATACCAGGCAGACCATCATGAAACATATGGAGCGTCTTACTGACACTACAAACTATTAATAAAATTTATTTTACCAAAATAAAAATAATATTTTTGCTTTACTAGATAAATAAAAAAATAAGTAAGCAAAAACTTGAAAAAATATTTTATTTACGATTTTACAATTTATATTTATAATTGTTTTAGATTAAGTATTAGGAACACCATACTGATATTTGATTGAAATTAGAAAAAATCCTATATTTACATCCCGTAACATTTTTTAAAATTGCCTTATTGCAAACGCGCTTGGAAAATTTCATCAAAATCAAAGAGAGGAGACAAAAAATTTAATAAAAAATTCTCCTTTAAAATTCTTGTTTATTGGCACTGCCATTTTAATAATATATATTCAAACTTCAGCTTTCTTTTGTTCGGCGACTTATAGTGAAATTTGACGTTGAATATTTTTTTCATTCACAACATCACCCTAAAATTCATTTTGTGCGACATTTTAGCACCAATTAGAAAAAAGTTCGAAATTAAGCCAAAATTACTTTATTTTCGATGCACCCTAGTGTTTACAACTTTTGATTTTTTGAAAATCGAAGAATGCAGCTTTATTCGCCATATATTTTCTCAAAATCGAAGGGAATAGACAAAATTTGTGTGATCGCTTCCAATGAAATTACTTAAAAGAAAAATTTAATAAATAATTTCTTATTAAATTACCCAAATTGTAACTGATATTTTAATTATATGTCTCATATCTACAGCTTTCTTTTGTTCGTTGACTTATAGTGAAATTTGATGTAGAATATGTTTTCCATTCAGAACACCCCCCTAAAATGCAGCCTTGTTTTTTTTTTAGCACCAATTCGAAAAAGTACGAAATAAAGCCTAAAATTTATGAATTAAGTTTTGACTTATTTCTGACATTTAGGATGATTTCTGAGCTTTGGTGTATTCACAAACTTATAGTAGAAAATTATGGCAAATATTTTTGTGAAACATGTTGACCCGTTTTGACACCTATTTTGGGGGTATTTTTACCCTTTTGTACAAAAGGGCCAGTATAGGGGTCCTACTGGAGAACTAGAGGGTTAAAATGTTCCACAAAAATGTTCCTCATAAAGTTTTAAACAATCTTTCGAAATAAATACTTAAAATATATGGAAAAAATAATATAAATACTTAAAATATAAAAATGTGCAAAAGAGGGAAATATTGACCCAACCACAAAAGGCACCAAAAAGACCACTCCATTGACGAGCTAGAGGGTTAAAGTGTTCCATAAAAATGTTCTTCGTAGCGTTTTAAGTAATATTCTTCCACAGGGTTTGCTTGGCCTATTCATCATAGGAATGTACAAAAGGGGGAAATATTGAACCCAACCATAAAAGACACCAAAAAGTCCCCTATATTGAGGAGCTAGAGGGTTAAAGTGTTCCATAAAAATGTTCTTCGTAGCGTTTAAGTAATGTTACTGAACACTTCCTATACTTAAAATGTAAGGATCACAAGGTTTACTAGTTCGATTCATCATAATAACGTGCAAAAGGGGGAAATATTTACCCGAACCCTTCTAAAAATGGCCAACATATGTAAATTTTCAAAGAGAGATCTTTCTTGGTCGACTCGAAGGACCATTTGTCGCCTATCTGGTGCATTAATAATGATCTTTCGAACACCAGATCAAGTTGTCTTTATTAATCGTTGATTTGAGTTTTTTTTTTCACTCTACTCGAAGGACCATTTGTAGCGCAGATGGTACACTATTAATGGTCCTTCGACTATCATTGACAAAACTGCATTTTTAAGGCTTGTGCTACAGCCAAGATAGGTTCTATTGCGATCAGAAAAATTGGTTAATTTAGCTTGCCTTTGTTTTTAAAAAAATTTCCTATACAACCTATGGTGCCACCACCATTTTTACAACGAATGTAATATGTAAATGGGTATCAGAAACTCTATCCGCGCTGTTTGTGTGTGTGCGGGTTTTTTTGCGGGTTTCTATTTCTGCCCCGACCGACTGTATGTCTGTGTGTTAAGAGCACACACACTCACACATATGTAAGCACTTACAATTATTACTTTTGCTCATATCCATATCCATAACCACTTTTGGAGTACTCTACGCTACTACTACTCCACTAGTGCAGACCAACCCCCTGGCATATGTAGCGACCAACAGCCATGGTTCGTGGTAAATTTTTATTACCTCCATCAACAAATTGTTTCTATTTATGTATGGTTTTAGCCATAAATATATGTGTATATGTGAGTGTGTGTGTTTGTCTAGGGGCGGACTGATTGTAAATATATTGGATTGATGGCGAAGGGCTAAGTTGTTATCTTTGGCTGTCATTGTACCTTTGTGAATTCTTTAGATGTCATCGGGAGGATCCATAAAAGGTGAATGGAGAGAAGTGAGCCATTTGTTTGCCTTGAGAATTCAAATATTAGAGGGAGGGATGGAGAGATAGACAGAGAGAAAGGGATGGACAAATCGACAGACAGAGGGATGTACAAGTAGACAGATAGATGGAAGGTGGACGCATATAAAGACCTAATATACGACAAACCATGTCAATATATTTCGCTTAACTCGAAGGACCACTTGCAGCAAAATTGGTATAGTAGTAATGGTCCTTTGATCATCATTGAACACATTATTCCCTTAAGATGCTGGTTTTAAGGGAATAATGTGCATTCAAGGTGGGTTCTATAGTGGACAACATGATCATGATTCATGTAGCGATTTTATCTGCAATCGAAGGAACCCCTTTTGCACATTCTTTTGATGAATCAGCACAGGAAATCTTGAGATCCTTACATTCTAAGTATAGGATGTGTTCAGCAGTATTAGTCAGAACACTACGAGGAACATTTCTGTGCAACATTTTAACCCACAAACTGCTCAATATAAGGGTATTTTTAATCCCTTTTGTAAAAAAGACAATATTTCCCCATTTGCACATTCCTGCGATGAACTGACATAGGAAACCTTGTGATCCTTACATTTTAAGTATAGGCTATGTTCAGCAGTATTACTTAAAACACTGCGAGGAACATTTTTATAGAACATTTTAACCCACAAACTGCTCAATATAAGGGTCTTTTTAATCCCTTTTGTGAAAAAGCCAATATTTCCCCATTTGCACATTCCTGCGATGAACTGACATAGAAAATCTTGTGATCCTTACGTTTTAAGTATAGGATATGTTCAGCTGTATTACTCAGAACACTACGAGGAACATTTTTGTAGAACATTTTAACCTACAAACTGGTCAATATAGGGGTCTTTTAATCCCTTTTGTGAAAAAGACAATATTTCCCCATTTGCATATTCTTATGAAGAATCGACATAAAAAACCTTGTGATCCTTGCATTTTAGGTATAGGATGTGTTCAGCAGTATTACTCAGAACACTACGAGGAACATTTTTTTAGAACATTTTAACCCACAAACTGCTCAATATAGGGGTCGTTTTAATCCCTTTCGTGCAAAAGGCAATATTTCCCCATTTGCACATTCCTGCGATGATTTTACATAGGAAAACTTGTGATTCTTACATTTTAAGTATAGAACGAGTTCAGCAATATTAATTAAAATACTGCCAGGAACATTTTTGTGGAACATTTTAAACCTCTAGCTCCATAGCGTAGGGAACTTTTTGGTCCGTTTTGTGAAAAGCGTGAAAAACACCCTTAAAATAGGGGTTTCACGGGTCCAAATGTTCTACAAAAATGATTGCCAGAAAATTCTACTATAAATCTCTGAATACACCGATACTCAAAACTCAACTTAAATGCCAGAAATAAGTCAAAACTTATAAATCATGTTAAGCTTAATTTTGCACTTTTTTTTCGAATTGGTGCTAAACTCTCCGGCTAAACTGTATTTTAGAGGAATGGTGTGAATGGAAAAAATATTCTACGTCAAATTTCACTATAAGTCACCGAACACAAGAAAGCTGTAAATATAATGGATATAAATAATATAGTAGTACAAAGAAGAAGAAAATGTTGAAAAAGCTTGCAATGTTGTTTTTAAATAAAACCTGAGTAATTTATTCAATAAAAATATGTTCATGTAGTTAAATTTTTTGGAGCGTATAAAAACATATTAATTGACATCGTGATGTTCAATACCTTTGGTCAGAAACACAACCGTCCTCCACCCTTCAGCCTAACTTTATGCTATCCTTTTCCGGAAAATTCGTAATTTTTTTCTCTCTTACTAAAGGTTTGGACACTAGTAGCAGCAGCTATGCTCAAAGCTGTTGTCCTACAAGTTGTGAAAGTTACAAAACCCCATAATAAAACAAAACCTGGGCAAACAGACTTATGGTAAATCGAACGAAAAAAGTCGAGAGAAAAGACATGACTTGAAAAGACTTGAAATTAAAAACAAAGCAAAAAAACAGGAAAAACTTAGGGAAACTATTGCAACATATGTTGTGGAACAAACCAATACAAACACACACACACAAGCACACACACAGCGACATCGATGGAAAAGGAGTGACATACATGAACACATAGCCAGAGACATTGAATCGATGTTTGTGTTTGTGTTTATCCAAGCTTAGGTTGATAATACTTGAAATTGCAAAGAAAAAAATGGCAATGTGAACATACGGCCACAGGACACTGTGATATAAACGCACAAACACACACACTGGTTATACATACCAGTCAGCTGCAGCTGTAAGCATGTATCAGCCTCTGAGTGTGCGAGTGCTGGCGAATGTCCTTTTCTGTGTGTGTGTATGTGGGGACCCACTCACATGCACTCACTTGTATGCCCCATCTAAGGACAATAAAACATGTTGTAATGAGCCTTGTTCAACATAATATCAATAAAGTTGTTGTTTTTTTGTGCTTTGGTGTGTTTTTTGTGCTGCTACTGCTCCTTATGTTGCTGTTTCTGCTGTGACATGCTTACATTGAGACAAGCCACAGCACAACGAGAGCGAGAGATGAATCTTTTAGAACAAACATTGTCTTTTGACTTTGATATTACATCACATCACAACTATAGTATGAACAATTCCCCGATTACACACACAGACTTGATACTTGACAAGTGAATTGAAAAGGACACAAATCGTCCTACATCCTACTACCCCGCCTTACTATGTTCAACTAGTGTAGTGGGGCGGCCAAGAGGTAGAGGCGCTCACATCGCATGTTGCACGTCAACATATTGACAATTGAATTATGTTTAGCTGTGTTTCTTTTGCGCTTGCCGCATCCTTGTAAACGTTTTAATGCGATAATGTTGGAAAATTTATATCCACAAAAGATTTGGTGGTTTTATTTTTTGCTGGACCAAAGACCATGGAAGTCCATGCAAGATAAAGTGACCAATAACACGCATTTAAGGTTTTTAAAGATTGTTGCCGGCTACTCATCGGGCCAAAAAGGAATTGTTGAATTTGGAAGTGGTGGAGGAGGAGGCGGGTAGTCAGTCAGTCAGTCTGGTATTGGAATTCACAAGACGTTTAATTGAGGCCATTGAACGCTTTTTAGCTCTACTCGAAGGACCATTTGTAAAGCAGCTGTTCAGTATACCATAATGGGAAACTCTGTATAATTGAAGCATAATAATGCCAGGGCAACTCTGGATAAAGATAATTTGACTTTATCCTGTAATATCACCTTTTATGCTCTACTCGAAGGACCATTTGTGGTGCAGCTTGTACAGTAATAATGGTCCTTCGGCCATCATTGAAAAATCTGCATCTTTAAAGCATAATCTACAGTCAGTGCCGTTTTAGAATTCTCACCATGTTTAATTGAGTCCATGGAAAAATTTGAAGGAATCGAGCTCTTTTTAGCTTACTCGAAGGACCATTTTTGACACAAACTATCATTCTATCATCATGGGAAAAACCTGCAGTATTGAAGCTTGACAGTGTCAGGTCAACTCTGGATAAAGATAAATTAACTTTATCCTACAATGATATCACCTTTCAACCTCTACTCGAAGGACCATTTGTAGGAAAGCTGGTACTGTACTAATGGTCCTTCGATCAACCTTGAGAAAACCTGCATCTTAAAGGCACGATGAGTTCTATTCAGGGGAATACGATCTGACTTATTCAGGTCTCTTTGCTTCACACGAAGGAGCTGACTTTATCATGCAACGGAGGAGTCGTGTCAACTTTTGTTTTAGCTCTACTCGAAGGACCATTAGAAGCACTGCTGGTCATTCTACCATCATGGAAAATCCTGCAGAATTGAAGCAAAACAATGACAGTGCTTTTACGCTCTACTCGAAGGATCATTAGAAGCACTGCTGGTCATTCTACTATCATGGGAAATCCTGCAGAATTTAAGCAAAACAATGATATCACCTTTAACGCTCTACTCGAAGGACCATTTCTAGCGAAGCTGGTACAGTAATAAGTGTCCTTGCGAGGTTGCTACAGTACTAATGGTCCTGCGACCAAAGCACCATGGGTCCTATTCTGGACAAAACAATTTAACTTGATTGCAGCTCTATTTTTTGCTCCACTCGAATTACCATTTGTTGCGAGGTTGGTGGAGCAATAATGGTCCTTCGGCCATAATGGAAAATTCTGAATCATTAAAGCATAGCTTACAGGAAAGTTAGGTTTAAATGTGGGCAAGAATATCTGATTTTATATCTGATAGATGATGTCACTATTATTTGCTTCAGTCGAAGGACCATTTGTTGCGAGGTTGGTTCCGTTATAATGGTCCTTCGACCATCATTAAAAAACCTGCATATTTAAGGCATACCCCTCAGGCAAGATGGGTTCTATTTTGGACAAAACGATATGACTCCATTCGGCGATTGTATCATCATTGTTTCTTCCAGTCGAAGGACCATTTGTTGCAAGGTTGGTACAGTAATAAAGGTCCTTCGATCATCTTTGGCATATTTTCTATACTAGACAAAACGAAATGACATAATTTAGCGACTGTATCTCTATTTTTTGTTCCACTCGAAGGACCATTTGTTGCGAGGTTGGTACAGTAATAGTGGTCCTTCGATTATCATTGTATATCTTTATCTTAGACAAGGTGGGTTAAAATTTGAATAACTTAATCTTTATTCACTATTTTCCTCTTTATTCGAATGATTATTTTTGACCCAGCTGGCGTAATGATGGTTCTTCGGCCATCATGTTAAATTTTGGATCTTCAAAGTGTTTCTTACAGTAGAGACAGGCTAAATTGTGAGCAAGCATATCTAATTTTATACAATATGAGATATCACTATTTGTCGCTCAACTTGAAGGATCATTTGCCCCGAGGTTGGTGCAGTAAAAATGGTCCTTCGATCACCATTGAATACCTGTCTCTTTAAGGCATAACCCTCAGGCAAGATGTGTTCTATTCTGGACAAAATAATATGAATTCATTCGACTGTATCTCTAGTTTTTCCTCTTCTCGGGTAATAATGGTCCTTCGATCATAATTGAAAACCTCCTTCTTTAAGGCATAATTTACAGACAAAGTGGGTTCAATTTTGGATAAGACGAGCAAACGATGATGATTCTGGACAAAACGATATGAATTCAGAGATACGACTGTATCTCTAGTTTGTCCTCTTCTCGGGTAAAAATGGTCCTTCGATCATAATTGAAAATCTCCTTCATTAAGGCGTGATTTGCAGACAATGTGGGTTCAATTTTGAATAAGACGGTCAGATGAAGATCTCGCTATTTTTCACTCTATTCGAAGAATTGTGTGTGGCTAAGCAGGTAATAATGGTCCTTCGTCTGTATCACAGCCATAAAGCTTCGGTCATCAATGAAATCGCACATCTTTAAATCATAACTTACAGATAATGCAATTTTAGGTCAATAAGATCTATCAGACTTTATACAGCGATTTTATCTCTATTCTTTCGCTCTAGTCGAAGGCCCATGTGCTGTGGTAATAATGGTCCTTCGACCGTATCACCTCCATTTAGATTTTATAATATTTACCAATGTATAGTCCTGCACTCCACTTTGAGCGACCCTTTTATTTTCGGATCCATTGTTTTAATAACTTTTTCCACTGCTGAAAGTTGCCTCTCTCTCAAAAGGCTTTTGTTTTTCGTTGGGGTTTGCCATGCTGATTATGGATATTTATTTGCTAACCAAAGAAAAAAACGGGTTACTATTTTTTGGCTCTGGTTCAAGTTGTGATACCAGGACACACTACTCCCCCATCTTCCTTCCCCCGTAAAGGATTTTAAGGCGCCGCATATTGTTGTGTTCATTTGGTAAATGACAAGACGACACTCTGCTGCTGCCGCCGCCATAGAATTGTTGGCTCATTTGTCTCTTTTTTGATGCTGTTGTTGTTGTTGTTGCTGGTGTATGTATTTATATTTACAATCAAAACATTAACCTTTGGTTATGGCATAAGATAAATAAAATGAAATACAAAAGTCTTTTGGGGAAGGGGGGTAGTGGAAACAGCACATAAACGAACGAAATAATTTGCGATAAAGCAAGAATGGACGGACATTTTATTCTTCTTGTTTTTGGCAAATTTTCGTTTTGGCTCTAATGAATTTGTGCCATGATCTAAATTTCTACGGGCTTTTAGCTTAATGAGACAAAAAAGAAATATTGATTTTTGAAAATTAAATAAAATTTAAGGTTTAGAGAAAAAATTCCCATTTTTGCACATTCTGATGATGAGTCGTAATAGAAAACCTTGCGATCCTTAGATATTAGAGATAGGACGTGTTCAGCAATATTACTGAGAACACTTCAAGGAAGATTTTTGTGGAACATTTGAACCCTCTAACTCCACAAGGTAGAGGTATTTTTGGTCAATTTAGAGTACAGTCAATATTTCACACCATTTGCAAATTTTTATGCTGATTCGGTATAGGAAACCTTATGATCCTTACACTTTGAGTACAGAATGTGTTCAGCACTATTACTTAAAACACTATGAGCAACATTTTTCTGGAACATTTTAACCCTCTAGCTCCTCAATATAGGGGTCTTTTTGCTCCGTCTTGTGAAAAAGGGTAATAAACTCCCCTAAAACAGAGGTTTAAAGGGTCAAAATGTTCTACAAAAATATTTGCTTTACAATTCTAATTTAAGTCTCTGAATACATCAACGTGTAAAATTCATCTTAAATGCCAAAAATAAATCAAAACTTAATTCACTCATTTTAGGGTTAATTTTGTACTTTTTCCGAAAAGCTACTAAACTCTCCCACAAAGCTAGATTTTAGGAGGTTGGTGTAAAAGTGAAAAATATTCTACATCAAATTCCACTGTAAGTCACTGAACAAAAGAAAGCAGTAGATATAATATTTACAAATAAAATATTAGAACCAATTTATAAATTATTTTTTTCTTTTAGCTCTTTTGGTAATTTTTATAAAGAATCGATATAAGAAACTTTACGATCCTTACATTTTAAGTATATAATGGGTTTAGCAATATTACTTAAAACATTGCGAAGAAGATTTTTGTTGAACATTTTAACCCTCTAACTCCTCAATAAAGAGGTCTTTTTGATTCATTTTTTTTTCAAAAGGGTAAAAATTAAACCTTTAAAATAAGGGTTTGGCGGGTCAAAATGTTCTAAGAAAATATTTGCCATAAAATTCTACTATAAGTCTCTGAATACACAGAAACTCAATTTAAATGTCAGAAGTTAGACAAAACTTAAAATTTATTTTAGGGTTAATTTTGTACTTTTTCCGAAAAGGTGCTAAACTCTCCCACAAAGCTAGATTTTAGGAGGTTGGTGTAAAAGGAAAAAATATTCTACATCAAATTCCACTATAAGTCACTGAACAAAAGAAAGCTGTAGATATAATATTTATAAATAAAATATTAAAACCATTTTATTAATTAATATTTGTTTTAGCTGTTTTGATTATTCTTATGATGAATCAACATAGGAAACCTTGTGATCTTTACATTTTAAGTATAGAATGAGTTCAGCAATATTACTTAGAACATTGAGAGGAACAAGTTTGTGGAACATTTTTTTACAACTTCCCTAAAACACCCATAAAACAGAGTTCAAACGGGTTAAAATATTCTACAAAAATATTTGCCATAAAATTCTCTTATGAGTCTCTGAATACCAAAACTCAAAATTCAACTTAAATGCCAGAAAAATGTCAAAACGTAATTAATTAATTTTAAGTTTAATTTCGCGCTTTTTACGAATTATTGTTAATATGTCCCACAAACTTTAATTTTAGGAGGTTGCTGTGAAAGGAAAAATATTCTACGTTAAATTTCACTATAAGTCACCAAACAAAAGAAAGCTGTAGCTATAATATATACAAAAAATATCGATAGCAATTTGAGTATTTGTTAAATTTTTCTTTTAGCTCGGTTATCAAACAATTTCTAGCATATGTCAGCTACAATAAAGAATATAAATCTAATAGTCTTATCAATCCTTTGCATAGGATTTTCTATTATTTATCGCTCTTTCGTTAAGTCCATGAAATATAGTTAAGCTCTAATATATCCTTTTTCTTCGGCAATTTTATATGTTCTCCTAAAACTATGCTTTAAATTACTTCGAGCCATATGTTGTCACATACTTTTACTGGTTCACTAAAAACAGTGGCATACTTTATGGGGCATATGTATGATGGTTGCCATTAGTTTTGAATGAATCAGGATGCTGGAAATCGTACAAACTTCAGCTGAAATTATGTTTTTCGCTTTAAAAATTGTCCAGAAAATAATTTCAATAGAATTTAAATCCAATAATGTTTTTTAAAATTCTTTGCATATAGTTCAGTTGTTTTTTTTCTATGCCCATGAAATAGCTTGTAACTCTAATAAATCCTTTTTCTTCAGCAATTTTATATTTTCTCTCCTAAATCTATGCTTTAAATTATTCTCGAGCCATATGTTGTCACATACTTTTACTGATTCACTTAAATTGTGGCATACTTTAGAGGTAATACATATATACAGGCCATCGATTTCACAATTCCTTGCCAAATTTTATTAAGACCGTGGCCCCTCTTTCACTACCGCTTTACATTCGTCGTCTTTTCGTCTCACTGCTATTATTATTATTACTGTTACTATATACTTTGCCCTCATTATTAACGTATTGTAACGATTACCGTGCACAGTGGGTTTAGGGGTAGGGGCGTACTTATTTTGGTAGCTTAACGTTTTGTGTTTTTGGCCAAGTATACATGGCTGGTGGTGGTGGCCACTTTATAGGCGCCACCAGTGTTGTTATGGCAACAAGGGTGCCATGGGTGGAGACTTTAGTCATAATACGAGGCATATCAATGTGACGTTCGTGGTGGCAAAATGTGAAGGATAAACAAAAACACGTCCACTTATTACTGTTGTTACGTATTTTTTTACCTCGTTCCTTTTTTGGCGTTTAATTGCAAAACGATGACGTTAAAGCATTACCTTTTTTTGGTTTTGGACAAATCACTAACACAATGTGAGCGATATTTACGGCCACCATTAACTTAATATCACCCCCGAAGAAAATCATTATATTCGCATTAAACTTTAATTTTGTAAGAAAAAAAAACTGATTCGTGCCTACCCTTCGTGAGGTAATACATTGCCCCCCATTCCTTTTCATTTAAAAATCTAAAGCCGTCCTTCTTTTTATTGTGCTATTAAATATTGATTTTTCCGACTTACAAGGATAGTGTATGTGTGAACACATACCAAAAACAAGGAATGTCTAGTATATAAGAATATTTAACAACAACAAAAAAAGAAACGAAGCGAAACAGAAAACCAACCCTAAATGTAGGCTAGGTTTTTGAGAACATAGAACCCACGTACATACGTACGTATAATTCACACATGCTGGCACATAACCTTAGCATAGTTTTAGGCAGGCAGGCAGGCGGCAAGAGCTGATAGAAATGAAAATTTCTTTTGTTTGGGTTGAGAAATTGTTGGCAAATGTTTTATGGGGGGGACAAGCCTTAGAACATGTTACCCAGACATGTTTGGTTGAAGATATTTTAACAAATTAGCACAAAATTTTAATTAAATCAAAATAGAGAAAATCCCTCAAAGTAGACTTTAAGTTAAGTTTTGGTGTGATTTTTCACTTAGACAATTAATGAAATCTTCTTTAGGCAGATTCGTGAAAACTTTTCAAGATAATATTTTACGTTTCCCAAAAGCCTTAAGGTAGACTTTAATTAATATGAAATTCAGCGGCATTTTTGGGAAATTTGTCATAACGTTGAAACCTTGCAAAGAGTAACAAACGAGGACCCTTGTCAAAGCCTTGTCCTTAAGTCACAGAATTTGGGTTGTTTCTCAAATTATAAATAACAAATCACTAGTTAACCTGAGACTTCCAAAAATATGCCCTAGATTGATGGCAAAAGCATACCCAAATTTAGGCAATATGATATTTAGATTTTACATCACAAGAATATTTCAATTGCAGGATTAGGTCAGGATCTTCCATTGATATTATATATATGTAAATAAAGTTGGTTAGCGGACCACGAGTTTAAAGGTCGTTAATGAGTACTTACAGCCGAATACATTGTAAAAATGCGTTTGTTTCTTATCAAGAGAGATTAAAAATTGAAAATTATTTAAATTACCTGCAATGAAAGGAAAATAAAAGGTAAAGGTTAGGGATTGTTGTTTATATTATGAAATGTTTAAGATAATGTAATATAAGTAAAATAAAAAGTAAAAGGTTAGGGATTCTTGTCAGATTACATTATGAAATGTTTAAGATAATGTTACCGTGGTTAAAGTATACTATGAAGTATAAGCTATCATTAGGAACCCTAATAGGCATATTGTATGAAGAATCTAGAGATGGATGATTGGAGAGCCAGAAAATTTAAGGATAGGCAGGCTAACAGACGCAGCAATATTTAATTCAAAAGCTACAGAAACAGAGGCTAGGTCATATAATACCTAGGATGGATACACTATACGAATTGATGAAGAGTCGAGAGACTGTCAGATAGCTGAGATGATTAAAATGTGGAGGATGGAAGAAATGACGATATTAAGAAAGAAGATGTAACGAAATACTGCCAACTAGTTGTGATGATCATGATCTAGAGGATGTGAGGAAGGAATAGAAAACCGATGGATTGATGATGAGATGAGACAGATTATCAAGTATCTGTGGTGATTATAATGTGAAGGACGGAAGGAGAGCAAAGGTCGGATATTACATAGTTGGAACATTTTCTAGTTCAAGTTCATCCAACTAGCTGTGATGATCATGATAGGAAAACTGCTGAAAGAGACAGAGGATATATAGGAATGATGAGTTGGCAAAATAGTCATACAGCCCGGTAACGAAGAACCAGTATGAATGAACATATGTTGGAATATAAATAAGAAGAATGGAAATATCAATTATTCAATAACCTGATATAACCATTCCGAACTGAATATGCTGGGAGTCAGGATAGATTACAGATTAGAGAAATTAGCAGGGAGCATTGAAGCAAACTATAAATTATAATGACCGACTGAGTGATTAATTAATGACCTGTTGTTTACAGGGAATGGAGAAAATAGCACGAAAGGTTAGGCGTACATAAGGTTAAATTGTATGTTGGAATATAGGCAGAACTGAAGTATAATCTAAAGTCCAGGAGAAAGAAACTAGATGAAGAGAAGCGTGGACTATTATGAGAAGACCGACTACAAGATAATTGAGTATTAGTCCAAAAACGTGATGGATGTAAGGAAAGTAGTTATTGAGGTATGAAGAACTGAAATTTGAAAGCACAGAAGGTTAGAGACACATGAAGGAAGTAATGAAAAGTTGTAATGTGGTATAAAAACATGATAACTGGAAGGTGAAGATCTATTCTTATGGAAGTATGATGAATAAAAGTAAACAATGAATGAATAAATGAAATATGGAAGCAATGAAGGCAAATACTCATGGAGGGATGAATGCAGTTACGAAGAGCTGAAGTATTACATCCAGGAACGACAACTGGAAGGTTAAGATCTCTTCCCATCGAAGCACGATGAATAGAGGTACAGAAATGCACATGGCAGACCTGTTGTATATAAGGAATGGAGGAGAAATAGTTAGAAGGGATAGTAAGGTAACGGTTTGTGAAGGAAGAACTGAGGTATGGACTAAAGTTCAGAAAGTAAAACTAGGCGAAGAAGAGCATGGACTTTAGGTACCTACTACAAATAGGTTGTGAGAAGACAGACTACAAGATAATTGATAATTAGTTCAAAATTCAGATGGAAATAGAGAAAGGAGGGAGTGTGGAATGTATAAATGACATATGGAAGCAAAGAAGGTTAGATACTCATAGAGGGATGAAGAAAGTTACGAAGACTTGGAGTAAGACAGCCACGAATTACAACTTTGAGATGGAAGTATAATGGATTGAATTCTAGAACTGCACACGGCGAAGGTATGTTTCAAAATTTCTCAACCTCAAAAATAATACAGTTCCAATCTAATATTGCGGGTTAGAAATAATGGAAAGGATTTTCAGATGATTAAGAGGAAAAGCAACATCCTTCACACTAATGGGGTTAAAAGCAATATACGTGTACTGGCTTTGCCAAAGTTTAGTTATGGTTAGTGATTTTAGATGGGTGGTTATTATTTCCACTTTTTCACATTCTTATGATGAATCGACACAGGAAAACTTGTGATCCTTACACTTTAAGTATAGGATGTGTTTAGCAATATAACTTAAAACACAACGCGGAACATTTTAGTGGAACATTTTAACCCTCTAGCTCCACAACATAGGGGTATTTTTGGTTATTTTAGAGGAGTGTCAATATTTCAACCTTTTTCAAATTCTTATGATGAATCGACATAGGAAAACTTCTGATCCTTACACTTCAAGTAGAGGATGTTTTCAGCAATATTATGTAAAACACTGACAGGAACATATTTGTAGATCATCCCAATCCTCTAGCTCCTCAACGTAGGGGTCTTTTTGGTCATTTTAGAGGGAACGGTCAATATTTCTCCCTTTTGCACATTCTTATGATGAATCGGTACAGATAACTTTGTGATGCTTATATTTTAAGAATAGGATGTGTTTAGCTATATTACTTACAACACTACAAGTAACATTCCTGTGGAATATTTTAACCCTATAGCTCCACAATATAGGGGTCTTTTGGGTTCGTTTTGTACAAAATGGTAAAAAACGTCCATAAAACAGTCTCTAAATACAACGTAACTCAAAAGTCAATTTAAATGTCAGAAATATATCAAAACCAAAAAAAAATCATTTTAGGTTTAATTTCATTCCGAAAACCTATAGAAGCAACATCGACTTTAGTTTTCTGTTTATAAATATTGTATTATTAGAAAATACCTTCAGCACCAACTGAGTATAATTCTGTGAAAAAATCCCCTGTCTTCAAATTAATCCCTATTAATTACAAAAGACTACAGCCATCAACGACTGTCTGGCCGCTCGCATAAATCGTTGGCAAAATAACCCCTTAAAGAGGGCCATCCTTCAGTGACCGAAAAACATTCAAACTCATTTCCCGGCACAACACCCAAATAATGTAAAACCTTAATATATTTACTATTAATATATATGTGTATGTGTATAAAGAAGCTTAAGTGAAAGCAAGCAAACGGTAAATATGGTGTCTTAACATTTTGCGCCTAAAAGCAGGCAAGACATTGTAAAGACCTTAAAGTATGCCCAACACAATGTTTCATGCCCCGAAGTATGCTCCTACGTTTTAAGGCGATAAAAGTAAGCTTTATTAATTTGCAGGATAAAAACCTTGCTGTGTAGGACCGGTCAACTGAATTTAATGAATGTTATGGGACCATACTAAAACCAAGAATGCCCTAAAAGTATACTTTATTTTTTTTTGAGGGGGGAGAACAATCGATTTATGTTGTGGTACACACACATACATACTCTGTGGCCCATATAAATTGGCATAATTTGAATTTTAAAGCCTCTGCAGTAAAAATAAGTTCATAAAAAGATAATGTCGAATAAATAACAATGGCCGGCTGCATTGTTTAACAGACCTCGCTCTCTCTCTCTCTCTCCCCCCAAAGGTAGGCTAGATTCCTGCTGGCCATACACATAACCTAACCTATAATTCACATCCGATTAGTTGACTATTTCTGAGGTTATTTGCATGCAAATAAGCTTAGCCACAAGTTTTATTAAAATTCCGAAATTCTCCAGCTAAACAATATTTAATAGGCCAGGTTTGGTACAAACAAAAGCCCTTAAATGTAAACAAAATCAATTTCCCTGCTTGGCATACCAATAATCCGGGCTGGAATGTGTGTGTGCTTGAAACCTCCCCCCGGCCCGCACTATTGTTGGCAATCATCATCATCAGTGAGAGAGTGAGTGGCTGCAAAGCATATTGTTGCCGAAGCATAAAATTAGGCATAAAAAACACAGAAGAAGTCAAAGCTTAGTTTTCATTATTATTACTTTTCCTTTGTGTCCAGCCTCTGCCGCAGTCATCGGTCCGTCCGGCCTCAACTGCAAGGCAGGCATTGCGTGCGTTCAACAAGGATTGGCCGTTGGCCGTTTTTAATAAATATTTATGTAAATTAAGCTTAGATGACCATTAGAGGAAATGGAGATTGTTTTTGTGTGCCTTTGAACAAGGCCAGGCAAGGTAAGGTAACAAGGAACCAACACAAAACAACTTGAAACGTTTTGGCTTTGTTAAGTGATAAAGTAGAGCACAAAAGGGGAACGAAGAAAAAAAAAACGAACTGAAAAAACATACAAAGTAAAGACAAAACTATGCCTTGGAAAACACTGCTTCCTGCCTATGTCTGTTGTATAGAATTTCAACATATTGCACAAATTATGCAGATTAAAGGGTCAGCTGGCGGCTACAGCAGGAATATTGAAAACCAGACAAGAACCCAAACTTCCGCCACCGAGTGTGTATGTAAATTTCGTTCGAGCTGGCCGCTGGCACACCAGGAAGCGAGCACCTGGCCATGGTGTTACTGCCAGCCAGCCCATGTACAACAATATGTTTGACACTACCGTCCGCTCGACAAGAAGGTCCGTCCGCCCGTCCGTCCATCCGTCCGTCGTCTACTAGCTTTGCTTTATTCGGACAAATTATGCTGGCACAAAACAGAACTTTTCAAATACCTATATTCTTTTTATACATATATTTTTTGTTTGTTTACAATCATCTCATCTTGTGTTTGCTTTCTTTCTTTCTTTCGTTCTTAAAACGTCCAACAGCTACCCTTTGGCTATTTTTGGTAGGAAAGAAAACAAAAGTCTTCCTGCCCATCCGCTGTTGTACGTTCGACATTCATTTAGGCAGAGAGCGGGAATAGAACAATGTTGTTAAGTCAGTGGCAGCCTTGCCACTAGGCAAGCACGAAGTGGTATATTAAGTATGGTCCATCACGAAAGTTGGGGGAGTATGGTATGATCCAAAGCAAGTGAGGAAACTGAAGAAAAGGGGAGACCAAAGCTTGAGTTTAATTACTCCAGCTTACAACCATTTTTTAAAATAAAATTTTTATTATTTTTATTAATGTTTTATTATGTATTTTATAATATTTTTAGGGATTTTGGTGTCCTAAAATCGAAAAAAAAATATAAAAAAAAATATGGATATTTTTTTATTTTTCATTTCAAAATTTTCCTCGAAGGTACCTTTAGCATTTGCCTCATAATTTAGGGAAGATAAGTCCGAATTTCCCCAATTATGCGATAAATTAAAGGTAATAACAAGGGCTAAAAATGTTACAACTATCGAGAGATCATAGAAAACATATTTGGCATGGTTTTAGTGTATTTTGGGGGAAAAGTAAAATGTAATTATTTGTAAAAATTGTGACGAAAATTAAAATTAATAACATGTTGATAATAAGTAACCAGAAAGGTAAAGAATTAATTACTGGAATTAAAGTACTCCTTAAGACCTTTCAAACAAGATATAGAACTTTAGAATCGGTTAAAACAATTGCGAAATACAGCAATTTGAATATACTTTTGTCTGCAGGATTTTAAAATTTATATAAATTCAAAAACCCATAACTTTGCAAATACAATTTTAAGATTTTTTTCCTAAAATACGTATAAAATATTTTCTAAAGAAGAATATTTTGAAGAGATTTTTAGAAAAATCGGAGTCATGTGAAAAAATTGTTTGCCCAGTTACAAATGGAAAGAGCCATATAGTCAAGGTTGTGGGAAAATGCTAAGATAATCTAGCCATGTATGTCTATTAAAAACTCGAAAAAATGAAACAGGGGGCCAAATCAAATATAATGATTAAAGATCGGTTCGGATTGGTGAAAATGGGTGAAAACGGCCCAAAGGGAAAACATTTTTCCCTAATAAGGACGGAAATTCCCCCAAATAATTAGAGTATTTGCACATTTACTAAAAATTGCTGCCTGAAATGCACTTGAAATTTCGAATGTAGTTTCCTCTTGTACCGGTTCGGATTGGTGAAAACGACCCAAAGGGGAAACATTTTTCCCTACTAAGGACGGAAATTCCCCCAAATTATTGGAGTATTTGCACATTGACTAAAAATTGTTGCCTTATATTCACTTGAAATTTCGCACGAAGTTTCCTCTTGTACCGTGAATACCCTAAAAAGGTATTTTTAGGGGGATAAATGGGGCAAAAAGGGATAAAAAAAATTAAATTCGAAATTACAATTGTACGAAAAATAGAGTTGTATTTCCAAATTCGTACTTTTAAGGGACGAAATGTGAAAAGAGGGATAAAAATGGTACGACCATATGCTTAAAGCTGAAAGATGATTGATAAGTTGGTGTATGTTCTCGGCTGTATTTCCAAATTCGTACTTTTAAGGGACGAAATGTGAAAAGAGGGATAAAAATGGTACGACCATATGCTTAAAGCTGTAAGATGATTGGTAAGTTGGTGTATGTTCTCAGCTGCCGCATAACATAATGCGATTTTTTGGTAATTTATATTTTTGGGTAAAATGGGGAGAAAGGGGATACAAATAGAACGAGTCCAATAAATGCAGCTAGAACCATAAAATTTGCTACATACGTCAATCAGACTGTGAAGGCATGAAAAATTAAGAGAACTTTAGATATTCGTAGTTTTAAGATCGAACTGGGGTTAAGGGGATAAAATTGGTACCGAGCAATAGGCCCCTCTAGAATTATAATATTTGGTGTGTACATTCCTGTGAATGTGTAGATGCTCAACTACAACCTTTGGTAGTGTAGACGTGCAATAAAAAGGGTTTTTAGAAGATTTGGGTCGAAAGGGGATAAAAATTGTACCACTCAAACCTTAGCCTAACAAGGACTGTGAACATATATACTGAAAATTCCTGTCTTATATTCAAGTGAAATTCGATTGATAACTTGATACATTCTCCCTAAAATCTAAATTATAAAATGGGACTAAAAGGGATAAAAATGGTACCAATCAAATGGTTGCAGTTATAATAATGAAATTCTGTTTTATATCCCTCTAATTGCTGAGACTTGTACAATAAATAGATATTTCGAAATTCTCATTTATAAAGGGTAAAATGGGAAAAGAGGGATAAAAATGGTACCAACCAAACGACTAAAGCTGAAATCATATAAATTGGTGTATGATTTTAGCTGACTGTGCAGACGCACAATATAAAGCGATTTTTGGCAATTCACATTTCTTTTGTGAAAACGGGGAGAAAGGGGATAAAAATAGTACCAACCAAATAATTAATAATTAAATTTGGTGCATAAGTTGCTCTGAATGCGGGCCTATCTATGCATTCAGAGCGAATTAAGGGATTTTTTCAAATTCGTACATTTAAAGGATTACAATGGGGAAAGGGATAAAAATAGTACGAACCAAATGACTGCAGCTATAATCATAAAATTCGGCGTGTATGTTGCTCTGAATGCTTAGACCCACAAGTAAAGGAATTTTTTGAAATTCGAACATTCATCAGATCGAAGTGGAGAAAAAGGGATAAAAATGGTACCAACCAGACTATGGCAGCTCGAACCCTGAAACTAGAAATACTTGTTCCACTTCCATTGCGCTCATTTAGAATAAGAAAAACTGGCAAATACCGATCATCCCACTACCGTTGATAATAAAACTGAGGAACAAACTGAAACTTTCTTATTTAAATACCCAAATTGATACTGATATTTTCGTTATATATATAACAGCTATAGCTTTCTTTCGTTCGGCGACTTATAGTGAAATTTGACGTAGAATATTTTTTCCATTCACACCACCCTCCTAAAATTTAGTTTTGTAGGAAAATTTAGTACCAATTCGAAAAAAGTACGAAATTAACCCTAAAATGGACTTATTTTTGACTTATTTCTGGCATTTAAATTCAGTTTCGAGTTTTGATGTATTCAAAGACTTATAGCGGAATTTTATGGAGAATATTTTTGTAGAACATTTTAATCCTTTAAACCCTTGTTTTAGGGGTGTTTTAACACTTTTGGACAAACGGTACCAAAAAGACCCCCATACTGAGGAGCTAGAGGGCTAAATGTTCCACAAAAATGTTGCTCCTAGTATTTTACGGAATATTGCTGAACTCATGTTATACCTAAAATGTAAGGATCACAGGGTTTCCTATGCCCATTCAACATAAGAATGTACAAATGGGGTGTAATATTGACAGCCCCCTCTAAATGACCCCCAACTCTTTGAAAATTTGGCGCAAAGTGGACAACCGACTTATCATACGTCCAGTGCAACAACAAGGCCAGATTTAGCTGCAATTGTGGTGGCATCAGCATCATCAACGGCAGCGGTGGCGGTGGCGGCACTCAACATCATCCGAAATTATTAGAAATAGAGTCGAAGTAAAGCTTTTGTGGAAGTGGCCATAGTGGTTATAGTGGTCGGTCGCCCCAATGTCGTCAGCATCTTAAGACAGCTTGTTTACTCTAGGACTACACAACATTGTGCGGCACACGAGGCTCCCCCAGATATAATGGGTTCTTATATTTTATTTTACTTTATTTTTTTCTGTTGTTGCCTGAGCAGCTCAAGAAGGATACTCTGGCGCTGCTGTGCATACATATTGGTATATACGTATATATGTATGTATGTAGGTATGTGTGAGAGTTGTGTTTGTTAAAAGTAGGGGAGTTTGAAATTGAAATTTGCATAAAAATCAAATTTATATGTTCAGAAATTTTATATGGTTTCAAAGAATGTTTGCTCTTCGTCGTTTTTCTGTTCTCTCTCTATGTGTGTGTGTGTCTATGTTTGTGACCATAACCAGCAAGGACTTAAAGTCCTTGCCACTACTATGTCAATGATGTTGCTGAGTAGTGAAGTGAACGTATGCAAGGATGCCATCAGCCGTTGTCGATGCCGATGTTGAGGCTCAGGCTTTTGGTTCATGTTATTGTTGCTGCTGCTGTTGTTGTCTTTGCCAAAGACATCCTTATTGTGTAAATTCCTTTTGAATGTATTGTTTGAAAATTGTTTGTCCAGTAGTTTCCGTCCGTTTTCGTTTCGATATTCTCTTGTGTCATCTTCCCATCCTTCCCATCACCATCTTCATCATCATGCTGCTGCTGCTGCTGATCCCTTCCCCTTTATGCGGGGCTTTATTGTCCTTTTTTTGAAAAAAAAAAATAATAATAAAGAATTCTATATACATTTTGTTCCACATAATTTTTGTGTATTATATGGATGTTCAGACATACATTCGAACGTCTATCCAAACAAACATTCCACTCTCGCTGTGTAGTCCTGCTTTTCAAGGCAGAATGGACCAGAATAATAGCAACAGCAGTAGTAGCAACATACGAGTTGTGTTTATATAAATATGGGAATAGACAAACATATATACAAACTTATATATAGAGATTATTTTGCAAAAAAAATGTAAAGCATAGTTAGTGGTTGTAGAATTTAATGGATTTTTTTCTATGGCTCGCATCAAAAAAAAAGAGAAAAAAGAAGACCAACAGCAAATAATTCCAGTAATATTGAGAAATGGTAACAATAGCAGTATCCGAATCATGACGATGACGCTGATAATGATGATGCTGCCACCGCTGCTTCTGGTGCTGCCAACGATGATGATGATGAAAATGAAAAAGACTAACAGTAATGGCTTTTAAAGCGAGAGGAAACAGCAATGTTGACTGAAAAGAAATAATCTTTTATTGTTGCTGGCAGAACGAAAGAGATGGCTGGGGGAGGGGTTGGTGCTGGAAATCCGAGCGGGAAACCTTCAGGGGAGAATTCAGTAAATGATACCAGCAATTATTTTCGATTATTGAGAAAATACCTTTAAACGAGCTGGGGGGGAGAAGGCATTATATTGAGTTGAGCAAGGAAATAAAAGAGCAATTTTTCAAAAAAAAAAAAAATCCTTCACTTCTTTGGAACTCTAAATCGAATGGGAACCATGTGAAACGAAGCCTGATAACAGGAAAGATAAATATGTAGTTATATGGTCAGCGAGAAAAATAACGACAACTTCCATATCTCTGGTTAACATTATGACTGATAAAGGGGTTGGTCAAATGTGTTGAGTCCAAATTTGAAAAAATTTATTGCGGTACTGCAATAAAATCAAAACCATGAAGTAAGAACTGTGTCTTATCTTATAAATGGTGGTCAACTTTTTGCTATGACATTCAAAATTTGTATATAAAAATAATTTTTAAAAAGTTTAACAATGAGTTTCTCGATGAGAAACTCTTGTGAGTTTCAAGAAACAGTGAGGAATTTAATAAAGGGTTTTATATTTGGTTTGAAATGGAATAATGTCTTGGCTTTTTAATGTTTTGTTAATATTTGTATTTATTTTGTGATCAAAGACAACCTCAGAACAAGCGCTGATAATGAAAAGCAGGCTATAAATATCCAGTGCTGTCAGGATCGTCCAAAACGAAATGAAGAAATGTAGACGCACTGCACATATGTAAACTGCATTCTTACAAAAGCATATATAAAAAAAAAAATTAAATAAAAATACAATTAAAAAATAAAAGTAACATAAAAATAAAATAATATAAATTATAATAATATATATAGGAAAAAATAATATTAGATAACAACCAAATACAAAAATAATAGAATAAAGATAAATAAAATACATACAATGAAATAAACGAAATAAATAAATAACATGAATATAATAATAATCTATAAAAAACATCTTAATTTTGTAATACAGATGAAATATTCGTTTTAAAATAAATAGATAAATAAAAATGGGAAAAATATATAGCACACAAAAAATAAAAAAATTAACATAAAATATGGAAAATAAAAATAAATAAATACAAATATCTAAATATGACTTGTTCCCATTTAGATTATATTATATATTTTATAACAAAAGTCAAATTTAAAATAATAAAAATTTTAAATTAAATAAAAGACCAAATAAAATAAATAAATAAACTAAAAATAGAAAATAACAATAAGTTAAAAAGTAGAAAGTAAATATGAAACATTAAATATAAGCTGATTGATTTGTTTCCAATAAAATTATATTTTAAAATATAAGTTAAATTAAAAATATAATAATAATATTTACGTTATTTGAATTACGGCAATTTTCTGTAAATTGCATATTTTCCAGTTCATATTAAATGAAAAATAAAATAAACAAATAAATAAAACATAAAATATGGAAAATAAAAATAAGACAAAAAACTGCTAAATAGAAAATAAATAAATATATTTTTGCGTTTAAATTAAATAAAATAAGTAATCATAAAATATGGAAAATAAAAATAAATATATGAGAAGTAAATAAATATAAATCGCTATAAAGAAGCCTATTGATTTGTTTCCATTAAAACTTCATTTATTAACAAACGTCAAATTAATAAATAGAAAATAATCAAATTTAGTTTTTTTAATTACTTTAATAAATTTCCCGAAATTAAATAATATAAATAAAATAACTAAAAATAAAAATTAAATATATAAAATAAGTATAAAAATAATAAATAAAAATATGTTAAAAAATTAAAAGAAGTAAATCAATTTAAATCGTTTATTAATATATTTTTATTAAAATTACATTTTATAACAAAATTCTTTAAAATGTAAAAATAATTGAAATGTTATATATTTTTTTAATTACGACAAAGTCCTCTACTAATCGAAATAAATATGAATTTAATTTTTTCCCCTAAATATAAAATAAAAATATAATAATGAAAAAATAAATGAAACAAAAAATATTTAAAATGATAAATAAAAATAATATACAAAAATTAAGGAAATAAGAACAAAAAATAAATTGCTAAATATGAATTGAATATTTTTCTCCTAACTAAAAAATAAAAATTTTGTAAAAAGATAAAAATAAATAAAACAAAAAATATGATAAATAAAAATACAATACAAAATAAATAAATAGCAAATAATAAATAGAAATGAATAAAAAGAAGAAAAATACAAAATATGAAAAAATCATAAATCATGAATAAATAACTAAGAAATATTACAAAATAACAAAAATAAATAAGTAAATTTTCTAAGAGTTTTTAATGTAATACATTCGAATTTCAGCTATTCGATCAAGTAATTTCATCTTAAGAAGGAAATCTTTGTTTTTGGTTATGGAAAGGAGGAGAACCACACTCAACAGAAAAACAATTAATCGATCAATACTCAACAACATAAAAACTAAATAAATTTAAATCGCTAAATATAAGCTTATTGATTTGTTTCCATAATAACAAACATTTTATAACAAAAGTCGAAGTAAAAAAGAAAAATAATAAGTTTTAGTTTTGTTTTGCTTGATTTGCTTGAACGATTTTGACTGACTTTGAGGGCTTTTTGAATATAATACATTCGAATGTCCGCTATTTTGATCAAGTTCTTGCGAAGGACATTTTTTTGTCAGTGGAAAGGAGGAGAATCACACTCAACTATACAAACATCGGCCATATACATATTTCATAACCAGTGTGGGGATAATCATCGGTGACCTTCGGTATAGAATGACTGTGCTACTACCGTGCTGTCATCAACTGCATATATCTTTATATATACACCCGAAAACTTCATCTCAAAACGTTTTAAAATGTGTTATGATCTACCTTAAACTTCTTACATTACAATTGTCTGTAGGGTGAAGGGTTTTCAGCCAGTTAACCCATTCATATCTAGCGATTCTCTAGCAAGAATTTAATGTATTTTCTCTTCAAAATTAGATTTTATTATAAAATTCATTATAAATTATAACTTTATATAAATAAAAATATAGAAAAAAATATCAAAATATATTCAAAAATTCAATGGGTTAAATATATGGTTATGTTCTTTCATAATATTCCACAGAAAAATCTTCTCTCATAATACTCCACAGAAAAATCTTTTGTGGTCCATACATTCTATGCTTTTGTGTACGTTGTGTTTAAATTTTAATTTTTAAAATGTTAAATAGTATTTCAGGACATTATATCATGGCCTTCGGAGTTGTTGCTATAATTACAAAATATTTCCTTAATTTCCAGTAATGTTAGGCACTCCGGTTAAATAATCATATAGCAAAAGTAAAAGTATTCTAAACTTAAAGTGTACTTCAATTTAAATTATAGTAATGGCTTCTTTGGTATTCATATGCAGTTCGTCGTTGACGTCGTCGATTTTGTTAGGCACTCCATGAAAATAATCAGAAGAAAAGGACAACGGTCAAGTGTACTTCATTTGAAGTGGTGATGACGATTTTTTTCTTTACGTTTGGTTGATGATATATGCAAGCGCACTCCATATAAATAATCAAAGTAAAGAGCAATGGTAAATAGCATTAAATAGAAATGAGGATGAATGCATGGATGATGATGTTGAGGGTCAGGAGGGAGTAGAGGAGGAAAATAATGAAAGAGTACTTTACTTTGTTTAGAGGTGGGAAATAGGTTTTTGGAAAGATAAGTTATTAAATAGAAAATGGGGGTAATTAGGAGCAGGTGAAAATTACTCAAAATTTTTAAAGAAACTACAATAATTAAAGAAATTAATAATTAATTAATTTACTTTAATTTTATAATAGTGGGACATTGGGTAAAGTCGAAATATAAAAATTGTGGATAAACCTAAAATCAAATAATCAAATAAATAAAAAATGCGTGCTCGGCTATCAGCGTGGCGGTTGTGGGTTCTATTCCCACCAGAGGCTGTTTCTGTCGCTGCAATAACTAGCTACAATGGTCTTAGTCAGCCCGGCTCAATACCTGGACCCAAAAATAGAATAAATTTATATTCTTTGTATTGTAATTCATAATAAATAAATAAATTGCGTGTGATACCTATTTTTTTTTGAGGCATACTGAATCATAAAGTCAACACAAAATATTTTATGGATATTTTTTAAATTTTTTTACCGAACATCATGATTGTACTCTTATTTTGGAAGTTTAGGTCCGATAACATACCCAAAATTATCAAAAATTAAATAATATAAATAAAATAAAGAAAAATACAAAATACGAAAAATAATAAATCATTAATAAATAATTAAGAAATATTATATGTCCATCTAAAGTTAATTATGATGCCCGAAAAATGGCTGCAAATTTCACATAGAACAGTGTTCTCCAAAAATGAGAAAAAATTGATTTTTGGGAAATAAATTCCATTGCTACGACATTTTTAATTTCATAACTTTAAATTACTGTAATTTTAAAGTTGCGTTTGTGAAAGCGTTTTGAATTCCCTGATTCCATCCCTCTCTCCCCCCCCCCTTCACTGGCTGTCTTAAATCATTTTCCCCAGTTGTATGTTTCACATTTAATATTCCTTTCAGCAGCACGTACCCCCAGCACGAAGTGTTAGCTAGCTGGGACTCTGGTATGCGTTAATAAATTTTCCTAAACTGACACAAATTCCTGTGCGTGTGCCAGGCGTTTGATTAAAAACACATTTAAATTGCCATTTATGGCACATTATAACATCTTCAAAGAAACAAAGGGGCCCATATCTAGACACAGGACACACGTCCAACAACTTTGCCCAAATTTTCAATGCTAATGCCGAAGCTACTGATGATGAGGATGACAATGATGATGACGATGATGCCGTTGATGATATTATGTTGTTCGTGGGGCCAAAAGGGTGCCAAAATCCAAAATTACCATAAATTAACACTAATAAAAATGGGACAGCTCTACATGGAAACTGGTTTTGTTTGCAGACAGGACAGGCCAGGCCATCCCCGTTCGAACGAGTCAGTCACACTTTGTGTCGTAAATAAAAGTAAACAAACAAATAGATAGCCAAAAACTAAACAATTATCATTATCATACATAAATTAAACAAAAGAAGAAAGGGGAAAAGGAAGAACTCTTTTTTTTTTAACGTGTTGAGGCGCCAACCTAACATTCACATTTGGGATGGTCGGCCACACAGAAAAAAACTAAAACAAAACAGCCGGGAGGCCCCTTAACAGGAGCAGAAGAAGCAGGCGTTGAAAAAGTTTCACACTTTGCTTACAAGGGAACTTATGAATTTATCACCTTTTTTACTCTGGCTGGGGTGCGAAGGTTAAAGGTTAACACTATAGCAATGTACTGTGAAAAGACAAAATAATCATACAATACAGAGAAGTTCCAATGCACACACACACACACCGGAGCAAACCTCATTCAACACACACACAAGATGAGTGTGTCGGACGAAAGAAAGGCAGGCAGGAAGGAAGGACGAGCGAACGGACAGACAAGCACTTGAAATAGTCTGCTGTCATTCAAGCCAAGTGAAAAAGGTACTCGCTGCGGTGTTATCTCCCAGAGATATTGTCAACACAAATACAAAAGTATTTTGTCTTAAACATATTATGCGGCATGTATAAGTGTCAAGCGAATAAGGCACAGTGGTTCGAAAAGAAAAAATCAAAAAAATTTAAATTTAGAAAATTGAAGATTGAAAAGTAAAAAATAAAGTTCTGGCCACTGATTCTAATAGAAGGGGTAACAAAGAATATGTGTGTAATGGCATTTTGAAAGTTCACGTGTAAAGAGGCCATTTTAGAGGTGGAGATCCATATTTCCCCTTTTGCACATTCTTACGATGAAAGAGCCTAGGAAACCTTGTGATCCTTACATTTGCGATATAGAATGTGTTCAGCAATATTATGTACAACATTACGGGGAACATGTTTGTAGAATATTTTGACCCTCTAACTCCTCAATATAGGGCTCTGTTTGGTCATTTTAGAGGGACATTTATATTTCGCCCTTTTGAACATTCTTATGATGAAACGACATAGGAAACATTGTGATCCTTATATTTGAAGTACAGGATGTGTTCAGCAAAAATTCGTAAAACACTGCGAGAAACATTATTGTGGAATATTTTGTCCCTCTAACTCCTCAAAGTAGGCGACTTTTTGATCCCTTTTGTGTGAAAACGGTAAAAAACACACACTTAAAAATAGGAATCATGGGAAACCTTGCTATCCTTAGATTTTAGATCTAAAATGTGTTCAGCAATATTGTGTAAAACACTACGAGCAAAATTTCTGTAGAACATTTTAACCCTCTAACTCCTCAAAATAGCAGACTTTTTGGTCCGTTATGCACAAATGGGTAAAAATAACAACTCCAAATCAGAGAGAAATGGGAATCCTTGAGATCCTTATAGTTGAAGTATAACATGCGTTCAGCAATATTCCTTAAAACACTGCGCCAAAACTGTTAGTGAAATATTTTAACCCTTTAGCTCCACAGCATAAGGGTCTTTTTGGTCCCTTTTGTGCAAAATGGTAAAAAAACACACACATAAGACAAGGAAACACGGGAAGGTTTATGATCCTTACATTTTACGTATGGAATCTATTCAGCAATATTGTGTAAAACACTGCCGTGAACATTTTAGTAGAACATTTTAACCCTTTAAATCCTCAAAATAGGGGTCTTCTTGGCACCTTTTGTGCAAAAGAGTAAAAAAAACACCCCTTAAACAGGGAAACATGGAAAATATTATGATCCTTACAATTTGGCTATAGAATGTGTTCAATAATATTGTGTTGAACATTTTTGTGGAACATTTTAACCCTCTAGCTGATCAATAATGCTACTTTTTGGCCCCATTTGTGAAAAGGAATAAAAACACCCCTTAAAACGGGGAAACATTGTGCTCCTTACATTTTAAGTATAGAATTTGTATAAAAATATTATGTAGAACACTACGAGGAACTTTTTTGTAGAACATTTTAACCCTCTATCTCCTCAATATAGGGGTCATTATGGTGCCTTTTTGGCAAAAGGATAAAAAAGACAGCAAAAGGGTAAAAACACCCCTAAAACGGGTTTTAATGGGCCAACGGGTTCTACAAAAATATGTGTCATAAAATTCTACGATAAGTCTCTGAATACACCAATATTCAAAACTCACCCGAAATGTGTGAAATAAGTAAAAACTTAATTCATTTATTTTAGGTTTCATTTCGTACTTTTTCCGAATTGGTGCTAAATCGTCCCACAAAACTGAATTTTAGGGGTTTTCTATGAATGGAAAAAATATTCTGCGTCAAATTTCACTATAAGTCAACGAACAAAAGATAGCTGTAGGTATAATGCATATAAATAATATACCGGGTACCATTATGGATACTTAAACAAGAAATTGTTAGTTTCATTTTGCTCCACAGGATTAGAAGGGGGTTTGTAGCCATATTTTGGCGTTATTTTACATGACAGCTGTGGAGCAAAATCATTTAAAAAAAATGCTAAGCCCTCAATGATAGCAGATCTAGGATGACAAAGGATTAGCTAGAATTATTTGCGGCTACGGTTTGTCTTCATCTTGCCAGGAAATCAGGATTTTTCAATTTAAAGGATGGATTTAGTAATAAAAAGCTGATTTCACTGTGCAAGAAAAATGTTGACAAAGGGCTATGATATCATTTTCAAATGTCTTTTGAATTTCTAAACTCATAAACGACTTTAAAAAATGTATGGATATATTTTTTTATTGTTTTTTTTTTATTAAAATTCCAATTTTCGGAAAAGATACCTTTAGTATTTGTACTCTCATTGTGGAAATATAGGTTGGATCACACCCACTAATATGTTTAATTAAAGGTATTTAGGATGGCTATAAATTCTGCGAAATTCATTTTCTCATAGCAACAGCGGTTTAAGATATCCAAAATATATAAAATTATCCAAAAAAATAAAAAATATTTTTTTTTGAAAAAATCTTTTCTTCCAAATATATCATAAAAAATATAAAAAAATCGTAAAAATTGTGCTGTATTATTTTTTCATAGCTAACATTCCAGCGCAGAAAACAATGTCAATATGTAAAAGATCTATGGATACATATAGAAGTTATGACACTCTTGGTAGACTCAAAAAAAAAAAAAATAATAGTTTTTAATTTTTCTTTAAATAGGGCGATTGCTAGAAATTTATTTTCAGAAACACATTTATTCAATTCAATTGCCCATTTGGGAGAGCTTCAATATCATTTGTATAGTCATTGCCTTTTTCTTCCACCTAAAACCACTGTTCGGGGGGTTTAGATGAGGGATACGAGTGTTTACCTCAGGATGTGTCTGCCCGAGTATATGTATGCGCCAAGCACACATTCATTCCCCTCCCCCAACCCCATTACACACACACAAACAGACCTTAAGCTATCCCATTAGGGATATGATGATAATATGATATGCTCAAGTTCAAAATTATTGTCGTACTTCTGCAGAGTGGCAAAGGCGCAACGGCGGAAGGAGGCAGCAACGACAAAGACGTGCACGAGACCGTGGGTGGGAGTGGGGGAGCAACATTGCGGATCCTCTTTCACAGAATGTGACAGCGCCAACGTGAAAGCAACACAATAAACAAATTTGTGTTCTCTTTTTATCCGTTTCTTTTAGCATTTCTAACTCTTATTGTTTCTTCTGTTTTTTTTTATTCTTTGCTTTTTTATCCTTTGCAAAGGGGATAAAAGCAAGCGAAAAAATAAAAAGAAAAACATTATTGTATTCCTTTTGCCTGTCTGTGTGTTATGTTTGTTAACTGTAAAGTGTCATCCCTTTTTTTATTGGAGACGCATTGTCGTCGCACAGTCCTCGTTGTCTTCCTTAGAAAATGTGAAAATGAAAAGGATATGGATACACTCGCACACACACACTCGCGCGCACACATAAAAATAACAAATTGTTATGGTAACCGTACATTATACAAACGTACGAATCGAAAAATTGTGAAAGGGGTGTCATCTCTTTGTCTTACTTGGTTCTTGGTTGACTCTCACCACAATAAGACCATTAAAGAGCGCTCGTGTTCTCTACCCCGTTCACGTAGTGGGGTGGGGGGCTACAGGGTGTTTATAGCCCGTCAAGGAATACAAATACTTGTATCTTTGTATCTAAAAGTAAACAGTTTGTTCATTTTGATAAAATATAACACGTGGGTAGGGTGGCGAGGAAAGGGATAAATTTTGAATTTTGAACCGAAAATAACAAACCTAATGACAATTTCAAGATTAGGTCAAAGATTTGAAAATGAAAAAAAAATTGAACGAAAAAATTTGATGTGTAATATTATCCGGCGTTAATCGCTTTTCTATCGCAGATGTATCACTTCCGCGATACTTCAAAGGAGTCACTACGTAGTGACTTCTAGAAGTTGAAAAGACGATTAGCGCAAAACTCCTAAATTCGATCAGATTTGTGGGACAGTTTAGCAAGAGTTCGGAAAAAAGATCGAAATTAACCCTCAATTTAATGAATTAAATTTTGACTTATTTCTGGCATTTGAGTTGGGTTATGAGTTTCGGCGTATTCAGCAATTTATTGTGGAATTCCATGGCAAATATTTTTATAGAACATTTTGACCCGTTAGAGCACAGTTTTAACTGTGTTTTTACTCTTTTTTTAAAAAAGGTGCCTACTTTTTTTTAAACACCACCAAATAGCCTTGTGCATAAAAGGGATTAAAAAGACGCCTATATTGAGGAGCTAGAGAGTTAAAATGTTCCACAAAAATGTTCATCGCAGTATTTTAATTAATACTGCTAAAAACATTCTATACCTAAAACGTCAGGGTTACAAAGTTTCTTATGTTGACTCATCAAAAGAATTACTAAAAGAAAAATTTAAGTAATAATTTCTTGTTGAAATACCCAACTTAGTAGCCATATTTTACTTATATATATTATATATACAGCTTCCGTTTGTCCAGTGACTTACAGTGAAATTTGACGTAGTATATTTCTTCCCTTTACACCACCGGCCTAAAATTCAGTATTTTGTGACATTTTAGCCAATTCAGAAAAAGTACGAAATTAACCTAAAAATTAATGAATTAAGTTTCGACTTATTTCTGGCATTTAAGTTAAGTTGTGAGTTTTGGTGTCTTCAGCGACTTATAGTAGAATTTTATGATAAATATTTTGGAAGAACATTTTGACCCGTTAAACCTCTGTTTTAGGGGAGTTTATTACCCTTTTTTAAAAAAATGGGCCAAAAAGACCCTTTTATTGAGGAGCTAGAGGGTTAAAATGTTCTGCAAAAAATTTTATCGTAGTGTTTTAAGTAATATTACTGAACACATCATATACTTAAAATGTAAGGATCTCAAGGTTTCTTATGACATTTCATCAGAGGAATGTGCAAAATTGGAAAATATTGACTCCCCTCTACAATGACCAAAAAGGCCCCTACATTTTGGAGCTGGAGGGTTAAAATGTTCCACAAAAATCTTCCTCGCTGTCTTCTAAGTAATATTGCTGAACACATCCTATACCAAAAATGTAAGGATCACAAGGTTTCCATTGCCGGTTCATCATAGGAATGTGCTAAAGGTGGAAATATAGACCCCCTTCTAAAATGACCAAAAATACACCTATATTGAGGAGCTAGAGGGTTAAAATTGTCCACAAAAATCTTCATCGCTGTCTTCTAAGTAATATTGCTGAACAAATCCTATACCAAAAATGTAAGGATCACAAAGTTTATTATGCTATTTAAACAGAGGAATGTGGAAAAGGTGGAAAATAGTGACTCCTCTCTAAAATGAGCAAAAATATCCCTCTATTGAAGAGCTAGACGGTTAAAACGTTCCACAACAAAGTTCCTCGTAGTCTTTTAAGTAATATTGCTGAACACATCCTATACTTTAAATGCAAAGATCACAAGGTTTCCAATGGCGATTCATCATAAGAATGTGCAAAAGTGAGAAATATTGACATTCCTATAAAATGACCAAAAATACACCTATATTGAGGAGCTAGAGGGTTAAAATGTTCCACAAAAAGTTCCACAGTGTTCAAAGCAATATTGCTAAACACATCATATACCTAAAATGTAAGGATCACAAGGTTTCCTATATCGATTCATAGTAATAGAGTGTTATGGATATCTTCTCTAAACTGCCAGGATTGACGCCTTTTTTAAATGCAATGCTTTTCGCTAAGCCCTCGTAAATCTGTGTAAATGTGCGTCCATCTCTCCCTATTCTTCCCTGTTTGTGTATGCGTATACGTTTTGCTTTTGTTTTTGTTCTGTGAAACAAATATTGCGCTTTCTTTTCAGACGCCGCTTCGTTTTTTATTTATTTATTTTTTGGTTTAATTTGCTTGTGGCACGCTTGACTGCTGTCAAATTGCTGTCAACAATACCACTAAAAACACTCACACAGATACACAGATACAGCTACACAACGCACACACACTTACAAACACACACACACACACACACCCGTCACACTCTCACACAGTCACTTTCCATTCACCTCTAGCCATCAACCATCTAAACAACAAAAGTCTAGAAGAAGGCCTTAAAGAAGTCATATCCTAGAAAAGCAGCAAAGCAAACTTTTCCCTCGCTCAGTGCTAGCTATACCACAAGTTTTATTGTTTCTATTGTTGCTGCTGCTGCCGTTGTTGCTACTGTTGGTGTTGCGGTTGGCTGAGTTTTCCTTATGCCTCCTGGTTTTACCCAGAAAAGTATTGATTATTGAAAAAGTTATTGGCTGCAAATCATTGTGTGTCGGTGTATGTGTGCCGTTGTGTGTGGCAAGTTAAAGGCGAAATGGAAAATCCTTTAAATTACCTTTAAGCAATCATGACATTTTATTGATTGAGTTTTCTTTTTAGTCAACGAGAAATTGTTGTTTTCGTCCTGTTGTTGGTAAGTACAGGATATGAATTTTATATTAACGAACGACGAACACAGCCAAAAGACGTAAAAGTCTTCTAGGCTGTTGGGCTGTTTTATGGGGCGGCACGAAGACGCCAATAACCTTGGCATTTAGCCCCGGCGCGAAGAAAAGGTGTCAACTGCCTGAGTGATAGTGGGAGTGTGAAGAAAACTAGAAGGTTTTAACTTCTCCACGAATACCACAATAAGTGATGCGTGGCGGGCGCTTAAGCTGAATAAGCCATTTGACGGGGGGCATTTTTTAGGGAAGAGAAATTTGTTCCAAATAATAAACAAATAATAAAAAAATACACTTTGGTGACATTTTGTAGTCGAGAGAAGAGAGTCAAGATCACAACGAAGATATATGTGGAAAAATATTAAAAAAGACTGATTTCAAAATCAATTCTAAAAGGACGAAAATAGTTTGAAATTTTAATAAATCCATGAGAAAATTTAAAATTTTTTTCTTGGACCTGAACAAGACCATAAGAAATATGAAACTAGAGATCTTATGTAGAAAAACTGTGTACTAAGTTTTCCATTTGGTGATCTTTTCTCCGTTTTAAAGAATTTTTAATTTCCAAATGACGTATATGTTTTCATAATTTATTTTCATACTTCTACGAGCTATACATCAACGATGTGGATATCAAATGAAAGACAAGGACATCTCTTAAAAACACTTTAAATATCATGCTTCTATCTGTATTAGTTTCCCATTAACAACCACTGTGTACTCACTTTTCCATTTGGTGATATTTTATCCTTCATTTTGAAACGATTTTTTAATTTCCAAAGAATATCAATGTTTTAATAATTTATTTTAATACTTTTGCAAGTCACACAAAGACGACATGGGTGACAAATGAAAGAGAAGAATATCAGCTAAAAACACTTTAAATCGTATTCTTGTATCTGCATTAGTTTGGTATTAACAACCATTTCAACTCTTGCACTTAAAAAAAAAAGTAAAATATAAAAAATAAAGGGAACTGATTGAAATGGCTGGTAATGCAAAACTAATGCAGGTAGAAGTACGAAATTTGAGATATTTTTAACAGATATTCCACTCTTTAATTTGATACCAATATCATAGCTTTGTATGGCTGGCAAAAGTTCGAAAAAAAAACTATTATAACTTTGATCTAACAGTGTTTTATGGGAGAGATTATTTGTCGGAGATTTATGGACCTTAAGCATTTTTTAGTCTCTGAAGGTCTGAATAAAATGAAATTTTTAGTATTTTTAACAGTTATTCTCCTCTTTTATCTGATATCCATATCATCTCTGTATGGCTCTTAGAAGTACGAAAATAAATTATTTTAACATCTATATAATTTAAGCTCTCAGTGATTTATGGGAGAGATGTTCCAACAGTAATTTATGGGTCCTAAGGATTTATTAGTCTCTAAAGTCTGAATAAAATTTTACATTTAAACCCTATTCCAGCCAAAACTATTTTAAGCGAAGACAAAAACCTCACAACTCACGACTGATGTCTGATTGAGGTTGTTGTCTTGGTTTGTGAGGAGAAGAACAAGTAAATTATCTTTTGAGAACGATTGTGATTGATTGCAACTACAATAGTATTGAAGTTTCCGCGAAGAGGAAGAAGATACTAAATGGAAAATGAGGTTTGATCCACTATACCTCGCACAGTGGTATAATTTCATACAAATTGCAACAAAAAATTAGAAGTAATAGATTTAGGATCTTGCACACGTTCCTCATATTGTCGAATTTTATCAGCAAAACACTTTTTGTGTATGCCTTCCCCGTGTAATAAAATGGAAAAACGTCATAAATTTCTCATTTTAAAATATATTTATAAAATAATATCATTGTCAGTGATTTTATTTGAGTCCACAATTAAATAAAAATTGCCCAACGACCTCAAGAAAAATTTATTTTTTACGATTTCGAAATCTCACATAAAACTCTTTGTATCTTTTCAACTAGGGCAACTAGCTCTTATAACTTAAGCTTAATAAATCAGATCAACTTTTGCAAAAAATAAAATAAAATAAAAAATTAATTTATTCTTTAAATATTAAAAATTAAATTCAAAAATTCCTTTAATATTAAAAATTGGCCTCGAACAATTTTTAATATTAAAGGAATAAATTTAAAAATTGTATGTCGAATATCAAAAATACATATTTTATAATAAAAATATTATATTTAATATTAAATTACTTTAATAATTTAAATAAAAAATATAGGCGAATATCAAAAATACATCGTTTTAAAATAAAACCATAAAATATTTTTATTTTCCTGGATGGTCTGGCCATGAACAAATCAAAAATTTTTTTGTTTTTAGTTTTCCTTAGATTGTTTTATTTTTCTAATATTTCGATCGTCTTCGACAATTATCCTCAGGGATATTCAATTGGAGCAAAAACAATGAACTTCTATTTATCGAAGTTAATTTCATTTTTTCAATTCCAAATATTCATTCCAAATAACCACATCAAATGCATAAAGTATCATCAGTCAACACAGTTGTTTGTTGTAGTTTTTAAAGTGCGCTTTTAGGATTAACTCTTTAACTTTGTCATAGAACATTCTTACATCCCTAAGGTATGCTTTAATTAGATTTTTCAAAATGGAGTAACAGAGAGTATTTTTGGCTTAGAAGGTTTTAGCATTTCACTAGTTATAGCGATGTTGGCAGTCATAAACAGAATTTTCTTTTTTGCAATGAATAAATAAGATTCGAGTCTATCAATATTTGTAAATGTCGAGGCATGGGTCAAACTCGCGAATGTCGTTTTATACCGACCAAAATTAGCTACAGGTAAACCACTGTGGAAAAAGGAAAATGAAAACATAATTTTACATTTTTTAAATGGAAAATATTACCTCAAGAGCTTGTGATTTCTCAAGAACTAAACGAAATTCCAATACGTCATGTGGTTTCCCAGATACCTCCCAATAACATAATCTCTAATATGATGAGCTTTTCAACGACTATTTTAACATTTGTGAACCTAAATATCGAGGTATAGCCAAAACCCTTTAATCGATCAATCGAACCTTGGGGTTTATTTGAAAATTAAAAATAAACGAAATTGTAAAAAATCGCAAGGGATTAGTTATAACGTCTGATTCTTGGCCCCCCTTGCAAAGGCAAGCCTATATACTTTATCCACATTATCTTTCATTTATCTTCTGTGAGCCTCGCAATAAAGTAAATGATTTCCGTTTACTACTTGTCAGTTTTAAACAATTTCTGCTTCATCACCATCATCCGCACCAACACCACCTTCCCCATCTTCATCATCATCATGGGCTGACTTGCCTTGGCTTGATGGCTTTGGCCGTTGGCCAAAGACAGGATGGGGGGGGGGGGGGGCTACTACTATGTAGTGATATCATGGAAATCAATAAGCAATACATTTACTATTTCCACTTAATTTAACAGCAATACGAACATTTATTAAATCATGGAAAATATATACACAAGCATGGCATGCCATACAATGTGCCTGTATGTGTGTCTGCGAAACAAGGACGAAAGGAAGTAGATTGAAAAAATACATACATACATATATAGGAAATCATTGAAATCAATTTGGTTAAGGGAAAGCAGCAACAACAAATATATATCCGCACTTTTTCTTTATTTACAATTCTATGCCATCATCGCTGGAATCAAGCACTTCACCCCACCACCCCTTCAAGTCAGTCGGCTGCCAGCCAAAGCCCGGATATGGAGAATGGCTGGCAGAGGATTGAAAAAGAAAAGAACGCCCACCACATACTGTGACAAGTGACATTTATGCGCATTTAAGCAACACTATATAAATAAATGCTATAAATCCACATAAATATACACTCGGTTGGCTTCCCTTGGGAGGTAGTGGCTGGGGTGGCTGGCTCAGAGGTGGTTGCATGTTGGTTCTGCTGACACTGAGGATTAATCGCTAAACTTGCAATATTTCTGTATGTATGCCTGCCTGCCTGGCTGCCTGTACATACTAATCAACATAAAATCGAAATAAAGTTATTCCCCCGAAAAAAATAACAGGGAAGTCATGTTGTTTTACGGCCCAAATCATACTTAAATAGTAGCCGTTTACATATGTTTGAAGTACGGTGGGTGGTGTTGTGCACAAATGATTTGAGGAATACTAATGAGTATTGATGGTCAAAAATCAATGACATTTATTAAGGCCTGCTTACACATAGTACACGTGTCCTTAATAAGGACATGAAACAGTATTTGAGCATTTATTGGGAAGGGCTGGCTAAACCATATTCAGTCAATCCTTTGGGTCGAAAATTTGCCAACAAGGACTTGGTCTAATAGTAGCACATAGTGGTTTAAAACCAAAATCCATTGGCCAAAATTCAATAAATTCGAAATTCTTTTTTGAATTCTGTAACAAACTGAAATTAGACAATGAATCAAGGATTTATTTGAGGTATTAACATTGAAAATCGGACAATCGAATATATTTTAGAAATTAGCCTAAACTTGACTACTTTTAGTATTAATCGATTTCTTAAAATCAATGACATTTATTAAGGCCTGCTTACACATAGTACACGTGTCCTTAATAAGGACATGATAACAAGATTTGAACATTTTTGGTTTCTTGACAGAAAAGGGACTTCGAAGGCACTGTCTAAACCGTGTTTAGTCAAACCTTTAACCCGAAGAATTACCAGTCACGACTTGCTCTAATATTAGCCGTCACACAGTGATTCAGTATCAAAATCAATCGGCCAAAATTCAATAAATTCTAGCAAACACTTTTGAGTTCTATACAAAATTGAAATTAGCCAATGACCCAAGAATTATTTTGAGATATTAACATAGAAAATCGGACAATGGGATATATTTTAGAAATTAGACCAAAGTAGACAACTTTTAGTACTTATCGATTTTTGTAGACACCTCGAAGGGAGCTATCTTTAAATAGGATAGGCTTATGTAGCCTTTTCTCCACAGTCAACACATATATAGACTTTGAATGATTTGGAGTCTAGATGATATCATCTGAACCGAACTGAATGCTTCAGGCTTCAATATTTAATTTTCTTAATTCAACGATTTTTCAAGTGTTTGCTGTCGATCTCCTCCTTTCAATTTAATGTGATGATGATGTGGGATATGCACATATCATAATTTGCCACATAATATTATATAATATCTTTCATTTTTGACTTTTCTCTCTCTTTTGAACCACAACACATCACATAATTTGCCCAAATAATTTGGCTTTCTCCTCTTCATTGTCAGTCTGGCAGTCCGTGTTCACATTAGTGTCTGACAGGGCTTGTTTTCCATGTAATTGAATCTCCTTTTGCCTTCTGCCAGGATCTCTTTTGGGGAAGAAGAGAAGACTTTCTTGTGCCAGGCCGCCGTGAAGTAAAACAAATTAATCAAAAATCTGACATTTTCTGTAGTCGCATGAGTTCCCATTTCACGTTTTTTCGTCGTTTCTTCTTCGTCGTCCTTTGTTCTTCGTGTTCATGGGTTTTTCTGGGAACTTTGTCGAAGGTATTTGTATGATTTCTGGTGTGATTGGTAGGTAAGTACGTTAAATTCTAAATGTGTGTATTCATAATTTTGTAACACAGCACATGTGTGTGATCAAATGACAAGGAGGATAAGATGATATTTTGAAATAAAGTTTTTTCCAAGGAAACCTATAAAACACTAGGACTAGGCATTTTCGAATCAAATATTTTTCCAATTCCCTGACGAGATATACATTTTTGTATTTTTGGCCTTGGAAGAGGAACTTTTTTAAAACTATGGCCCAAAATGCAATGAAAGATAATTATTCAAAAAATAGGTGCTGGGCTAAGCTGTCGGCTTTGTAACTAAAATTGTTTGGGTTGAACATAGAATTTGAAAAAAAAAATAAAACTTTATTTTATCCTGAATAACTTAACCTTATTTTTGGATTGTTATACCGAAAACTTTTCAGCTTCATTTAATTAAAAATTGAAAATTTGAATGACTTATTTGAAATAACAATCGATTTAATTAATATAATAGTTGAGCTGGCTCCAAATTAATTAATTTTTAATTGTGGCAATGAATTTTTAAAATTTATTCAATTTTATTTATTTTTTATTACATTTTTGTTTTTTATTGTGATAACGAATTTTGCAATTTATACAATTGAACGAAAACGAAATTATTGAAATATTAATTGATTTGATTAATTTGATAATCGAATTGGGTTCAATTTTTTTAATTGTTACCTGAGGTAAACTTTTTTTAATTAATCGATAAAAAAATTATTTAATGAAATAATATATAATAAATAATTGAAATATTAATTTGTTAAATAATTAATTTTTAATTGTGATCATTTATTTAATTTCATAACTGAATTGGTTCCACATCACATTGTGGCGCAATTTTTGGATTTATACCATTATTTTTTAATTTAATTTTTATTGAATGAATATTTGAAATATCAATTGATTGAATTAATATATTGCGTTGGGTTCAAATTAATCAATTTACAATTGCGGCAATGATTTAGTTTAACTCATTCAACTAAAAAATACGATGATTAATTTAAATAATTGATATACCAATTTATTTAATTAATCCATTAATTGAGTTTTATTTGTTTTATTTGTTTAATGTTTAATTTTGAAATTATTTTTTTATTTGAAATTATTTTTAATTCAATTTTTAACAAATGGAATATTTAATTAGCAATTGGTTTAATTAATTTGTTAATTGATTTTTAATTGTGACGATGAATTTTTTTAAATTATTCAATTAATTTATTTTTTTATGAATGCAAATATTGACATATTATTTGGTTTAATTAATTTGTTAATTGAATTGATTCCGAATTAATTAATTTTTAATTGAGACAACGAATTTAACGAATTTAGATGTATTCAATTAAACATGTTTCTTATTTAATTTTTATCGAATGAAATATTTGATATATTAATAGATTTAATTAATTTGTTAATTGAGTTGTGGTAACTAACGATTTCAATTAAATTTATTTTTTAATTTAATAAATTATGAATTGAAATAATAGAAATTGAATTAATTATTTTTTAATTGAGCAGCCTCTAAATAAACCAAATCTTAATTGAGGTAAAATCGTCTATTTAAATAAATTTTTATTTATTTAATTGTTCTTGAATGAAATATTAATATATTAACCCATTAACGCCCAAAGAAAATTGTGGTTCGGTTGTTTTGGCCGTTTTTCTGTACCCAAGCGAGTAGAGTGGGAACGAATGGGTTAATTGGTTTAATTAATTTGTTAATTGATTTGACTCCAAGTTAATTACATTTTAATTGCAACAACAAATTTTTTAATTACTTCAATTAAAAAATAACATTATTGAAATATTATAATTTCGATTTTATTGATTTATTAATTGAAATTAAATTAATTAATTAATTTTTAATGGTGCTAACGAAATTTTTAATTTATCCAATTAATTTTTTTTTTAATTTAACTTTTATTGAATGAAATAATTGGTATAATGATATTTTTAAATGAATTGGTTCCAAATTAATTAATTTGTAATTGTAGTAACGCTTTTTTAATTATTTTCAATATTTTTTTTAATTTCATTTTCATTGAATGAAATAATTCAAATATCAATTAATTTAATTAATTTTTAATTGAGTTAATTAATTCTTTTTTTAATGAAACAATTGAAATATTAATTGATTTAATTATTTTGTTAAATTAATTAAATTTTAATTGTGGTAACGATTTTTAATATATTCAATTTTTGAGTGAAATAACCACTGATTTAATTAATATATGAAATTGAGATGACTCCAAATTCTTGAATTTTTCAATTAAAAAATTTTAAATTATTGAACGATTTTTTTATTCAATTAAAAGTAATTTAATTGATATAATGAATTAGTTGATTGAGCAGTTTAATTAATTTCAATTAGTTTTTAGTGGTGGAAACGATTTTTTTAATTTATTGAATTGAAAATTAATTGAATTGTTTCCAATTAATTAATTGAGATGGATCCAAATTAATTATTTTTTAATTGAAGTAACGATTTTTTTAATTTATTCAATTAAAAAAATAATTATTGTATGAAATAAATAATTGACTATTTTTTAATTTAATTTTTATTGAATTGAGTTTGATTTATTAGTTGATTTAATGATTAAGTTTTAATTGTTGCAGCGAAATTAAAATTGTAAATTAAATATTTGAAATAATTATTGATTTAATTAATATATTAATTGAAGTGACTGCAAGTTAAATAATTTTTACAAATTTTCGTTTAATTTATTCAATTAATTTTATTTCATTTTTATTGAACGAAGTATTTGAATAATTAATTGATTTAATTAATAAATTAATTATTAATTAAATTATTAATTGTCTCGATGAATTTTTTAATTGTGACAATGAATTTTTTAATTGAAATTTAATTTCCCTTTTGCTTTTTTGTGTGGTAATTCCCTAGTTTTGTCCTACTTACTACATTTTGCATTTTAGCCTACTTTCTGGAAGTAAGGTGAGTTCGTTTGTTCGGTTGGTTGCGTGAACTTTTTCGAACATTGTTTGAGCAACCATAAAAATTTCGTTTTGTTAGGACTACAACGAACGATATGGGAAAGGCAAATTATGTTGTGGATGTGCTGCTCAGTTTTGGTTGCTGCTGTCGGCTGCCAAGTATTTATGCTTGTGACAGGTGTTTCTAAACACACAGCCACAGCGACACCGAAAGCCAGCAATACATAGCCTTCTTCTATGTAGGCTGTAGTTGTAAACGTGTTTTTCGAACCAAAAAAAGGTCATTTCAACAAATATTGTATTACACAAATTTCTGGTTGTTTGTTCCACAAAACACGGCGGTGGAGGTAGGCACAACGGCGACGATGACGACGACAACGTCGGCGACGCCAATGATGATGATGTTGATGGCGGTGGTATTGTTGTACTCTGTGCTGTTCTGTTCTGTTAGTAGGACATGCGTATGATTCAATAAGTATTTAAGCGGATAATAGAAGTTCGTTTCCCTCCCCCACACCCTTGCCAGACGCAAGGGTGGCGACAAAGTACCTGGAAAGTGCCACGTCTGGGGGTGGGGGATTTGTGTTGTCAAACACCCGGGTTATGTTGCCGTTTCTTTCCCTGCTCTGCTCTGTTTTTCGGTTCATTCTTTGAGTCATTATTTCATTATTGCTTTAAATTGGATTACAAAGCCAATAATTTGTGTATCGGTATGCCGGTCCAAGGGGTGGGTGGGTGTATGGCTATATTGGTATCGTTTTAAAACTAACAAGGTTTGCTTTCTTTCAGAAAAAAAGCAAAAAGAAAGAAAAAGCTGTGAAATCAAATGAAACGACCCGAAATGAAATGACATGTATATTAATTGGCTTACTCGGCGAGCAACCGTAGAGCTTTAATAGCCACAACAGCAGCAAAGTTGTGGCGGAAGTTTCTGTTCCACCGAAACACACACAAAGACAACGACTACGACAAAGAAAAAAAGAAGACACTCGTCGTTGGGCTCAAAAGTTTCAGGTTACCACAGGAAGCTTCTTAAATGAGTAGTCCTGAGTGAGTGTTCTTGTGATAAAAAAGGACGAAATTTTGATTTTTTGTTGTTGCTGTTGCTGGTGTTTATTATGAAAAGAATTAAATGTCGTTGAGAGGACGATATTTTGATTTATTTATTTTTGTGGCTCTTGTCTTACACAAAAGCATCGAATTTCAACAACAGCTAATATTTCCAAAAATTGATAACTAAACGATGATAAGTCAACAATCAATAAAAAACGGGAGTAAAGGCATCAGGTTTTGTTGCTTAAGGAAATAAGCTGAAATAGCACATTTAATTGGCTGAAGGGAGGGGCAAGGACACCTTTCATATGCATTCCTTGGACAATTGGCAACATTATGACAAGTTGGTTTCTATAGTCAACTCAATATAAGGTTGTCGATTTAAAGACGATTTCCATGAGTTCAGTAATGCAGTGCAACTGCCAGTAGAGCCACAACTACATTTTGGAAATATGATTTCTTCTAATGAAATATTGAAAGGAAAAATTAATAAATGATCCCACAATCATTGTGCTAAAGGCAAATTAAATCTGTGCCCACTGAAAGCGACCTACTGTCTAGAGCCGCCACCAAATGGCTAAGGTATTTCTTAGAGAAGTTGAAAAATTGTTTGCTCCTCAACATCGACCAACAGGATCAGGATTTTTAGTCGGAGTTTAACCTGGGTTGTTTATCCGCTAAGGTCGCACAGTTCTTAATTATATTTCCATAAAGAGGGGCCTACTGTCTAGATACGGCAGAGGAGAATTTAGGTGCTTATATTTCCATAAAGAGGGGCCTACAGTCTAGATACGACTGAGGAGAAATTAGGTGCTCTTCTAGGTGTTTTCTTTGAAGTCTTTTTTCGTAAAAACTTAAAAATTTTCCAAAAATCGTGATTTTCCCCAAAAAAAATTTTTATTTTCCAAAACATCCAAAATTTGGAAGTTTCCCTAAAATTTTAAAATTATTTCAAAATGCACAAGTAGGGAAGCTTCCTCAAAGTTTCAAAAAAAAATCCAAAATATCCAAAAGTTTTATGTTTTCCTAAAAATTCAAAATAAACTTCTGAAATACCCATGATTCCTAAAAATTCAAAAAATCTCAAAAATACCCAAGATTTGGAAGTTATGCTAAAATTTCAAAAAAAAAAATCAAAAATAACCAAGATCTTGAAAGTCTTCATAGAAAATCCAAAAATTTCCAAAATATTACAGAAATGGGACTTTTCCTAAAAATTCCAAAAAACTTCCAAAATACCCAAGATATGGAAGTTTTGCTAAAAATACAAAAAATTCAAAAAAAAAGTAAAAAAACAAAAAACTTCAAAAATACCCAAGATTTTGACTGATTTTTTTAATTCAAAAAACTTCCAAATATTCAAGATTTTGTAAGATTTACTAAAAATTCAATAAATATCCAAAATCTTGAAGTTTTCCTAAGAATTCAAGTTCTCCTAAAAATTAAAAAATATCGAAGAAGCTTTATTAAATATTCAAAAAACTTCCAAAATACCCAAGATTTGTAAGGTTTTCCTAAAAATGCAAAAATACCCAGATTTGGAAAATTCAAAAAATCTCCAAAATAACCATGATTTGGAAGTATTCCCAAAAATTAAAAAAAATCCGAAATACCCAAGATTTTTTAAGATTCCATAAAAATTCAAAAAATCTCCAAAATAACCATGATTTGGAAGTATTCCCAAAAATTTCCAAAATACTCATGATTTTGGACGCTTACCTAATAATTCGGAAAAACTGCCAAAATACCCCATATTGGGTAGTTTTCCTATCAATTCAAAAAAAGTTCCAAGATTTTGGAAGTTAACCTAGAATCATCAAAGCTTCCAAAATACCTATGATTTGGAAGATATCGTACAAAAATAGAAAAAACTTCCAAAATACCCAAGATTTTGAAGCTTTCCTAAAAATTCCAAAATACCCAAGATTTTGGAAGTTTTCCTAAAAATTAAAAAAAGAATCCAAAATGCCAAAGATTTTTGAAGTTTTCCTAAAAGTTCCAAAATACTCAAGATCTTGGAAGCTGTCCTGAAAAAAACAATAAAACTTCCAAAATATCCAAGATTATTTAAGTTTTTAAAAATTGAAAAATGTTTAAAAAAAGTCCTTTGATTTGGAAAAATAGAGATTTTTCCGTAAAAATTAAAAAAATCCCAAAATACCCAAGATTTAGAAGCTTTCCTAAAATTTATAAAATCTCCCAAAAATTAAAAAAAGAATCCAAAATGCCCAAGATTTTTGAAGTTTTCCTAAAAGTTCCAAAATACTCAAGATCTTTTAAGCTGTCCTGAAAAAAAACAATAAAACTTCCAAAATAACCAAGATTATTTAAGCTTTTAAAAATTCAAAAAAATGTTTTAAAAAGTCCTTTGATTTGGAAAAATAGAGATTTTTCCGTAAAAATTAAAAAAAAAAAAAAACTCCCAAAATAACCAAGATTTTTGAAGTTTACCTAAAATTCCAAAATACTCAAGACCCTGAAGTTTTCATAAAATTTTCAAAATACCAAATTTTTCGAAAATTCACAGTTTTTCTAAAAATTAAAATAATCTCCAAAATACCCAAATTTTGGAATTTTCCCTGAAAATTCAAAAACCTCCAAAATACCGAAGATTTTTTAAGTTTTCGTAAAAATTCCAAAATACCTAAGATTTGGAAGTTTTTCCAAAAAATTCACAAAAATTTCCAAAATACCCAAGATTTTTGAAGTTACCCTGAAAATTGAAAAAACTACCAAAATATCCAAGAATTTTTAAAATTTCCTAAAAATTCAAAAAAAAAATCCAAAATATTCAAGATTTTTAAAGTTTCCCTGAAAATTCAAAAAACTTCCAAAATTCCCACGATTTTTTTTGGGGGGAAAATGAAGATAGCAAATATTAAAGGACATTCAATAAATAACTTGGGAGCTATGACAGTTGTTTCTACCCCTCTAGCACACACTATCCTCAGTCTGACAATGATGTCATTAACCAAAAGATAGTGTCCAAGTGAAGCACAACATTCGGCCATAACATCCCGCTTTTGTTGTAAACACAACAGAATTCATGGAACAAGAAACATGGAACATTAACATAAATTCAAACATTACATGAAGATATCTGCCATCATCCCCTAACACTTGATCCTGGGCAACCGAAAAAACGACAACAACAAACAATGACGTAATTGCATAATTGAAATGGCACTCTTGCAGGACTGTCAATGCACAAAGACAACACACAACAGCACAAACAAAGTGGCTGTTGACAAAATCTAATCAATTTTGTGTTCGCCGAAAAAAAAAACAAAAACGAACAACACAATAAAGAAATTTCGATAACACGAGCACGAGGGGCGAGGACGAGGACGATTGCGATAGCGATAAAGATAAGAATCCATTGATTTTGTACGGCGAATGTCGTAAATCATAATTTATGGGTTTGAGACGAGACGATGGCATAATAAATGGCACACCCCCACATGACTGGCATACGCACACACACACACACTAATTTATGAATTTTTACATCGTTTTTTTTTTCTCGCCAGCCGGAAAAGGGAAGGAAAAAGTTCGTGTTGTTATGAAATTGTAAGGGATAAGGTCCTTGTGAGAGTTTCTCCACCCCCTCCCAAAAATAACATTTGTGAAAGTTAAGATCGGAGCCAAAGGAAAGAAAAAAACGACCATGTTCACAACAATATTTTATAGTTAGCACAAGGATAAATGCCATTTGTCGAGTGCGAACGAACGAATTTCCCGGGCCGCCGTAAAAGAGGGTTCGCGCACACAACACCAACATATATTATAACATTATGCATATACATACATACATAGACATAAATGTATGGCCCATGTATGAATACCAAATATATGTATGTGGAGTTAGAACAAAGCCGAACACACAGAAAACTGCAGACAAATTGGATGAGGCGCAAGGGCAGGGCGGACATAAAAGGCGAGTATATCTCACCATAAAGGCAGGCAGCCCAGGCCGTCAGGCAACCCGGCACACGAGAGAGTGTGCCGCGCATACATGAATAATAAAAATAAAAATTAATTCCAATATGGGACACGCGACCGAATTGAGACCCCGAAACAAGTCAAGCAAGCGCTTGACACAACAACAGCAGCGACCCCCCTTTTTTTGGGCGAACGCACTACGGCAGGCATCCCCGCTCAGGACATCTCAATGAAGGGGTGACGTGCGTTCTAAGGTTAAGAGGTTGACATGAAAGGTGTCCCATAACAAAATTATTAGCTAAATACAAATTAGTAACCTTTTTTGCCGGACGCTTGGCTTTTGTTACGCTACACAAAGTTGATGGGCTGATGATGAAGTGTCTGCCTAAATATTTGTTGTTTGATGTGGAGAAAAAAACAAATAGGAAAAAACTAGTTTCCCTAAAAACACACACACACAAAAGGTTTTCGAAATAGTTCACATGACCTTCAAAAATGTGTTGTTTCTCCGCAAAAAAGGGATCAAAGTAAAGTATATAAATTAGCTAACAAAACTTGCCCTAGCCTGTATTTTTTTGGGGGAAAAAAACGACAATCGAGTATTACGACCATTTGTAATTTAACTAGTTTGGACAACAGCATCCCTTGGGAGTGGCAGAAATTCTTGCTTGATTTTTCTAAGAAAGTTGAAATCTTTGAATCTTTTTCTAACGTAAAAAGAGTCATCCCTTAATTTGTCGCCAAAGGATTTACTCATACGATTAACCCTCATGAGGTTGGAGGGGAATTTTGGCAAAAGTCTTTCAAAGGGGAAGGATTTCAAATAATTTAAAACTTCTAAAGAAAGTCCTTAAAAATAATTTTCTTAAATTTTAAAAAAATTTCGAAAATATCCCAGATTTTTAAGATTTCCTAAAAATTTAAAATTTTCAAAAAATACCCAAAATTTGGAAGTTTTCGTAAAAATTCAAAAAACTTCCAAAATACACAAATCTTTGGTAGTTTTCCTAAAGTTTGGATTTAGAAGTTTTCCTCAAAATTAGAAAAAATCCCAAAATACCTAAGATTCAAAAAAACTTTCAAAACACCCAAGATTTATAAGATTTCCTAAAAATTCAAAAAATTTCAAAAATACCCAAAATCTGGAAGTTTTCGTAAAAATTCAAAAAACTTCCAAAATACACAAATCTTTGGTAGTTTTCCTAAAGTTTGGATTTAGAAGCTTCCCTCAAAATTAGAAAAAAATCCCAAAATACCTAGATTCAAAAAAATTTCGAAAATACCCCAGATTTTTAAGATTTCCTAAAAATTCTAAATTTTCAAAAAATACCCAAAATTTGGAAGTTTTTCGTAAAAATTCAAAAAACTTCCAAAATACACAAATCTTTGGTAGTTTTTCTAAAGTTTGGATTTAGAATTTTTCCTCAAAATTAGGAAAAAATCCCAAAATACCCAAGATTTGAAGGTGTAAAAATTCAAAAAACTTCCAAATATTGAAGATTTTGGAAGATTTCCCAAAAAATCAATAAATTTCCAAAATTCCCAAAATACCGAAAATTTTCTTAAAAATTCAAAAAAAAAATCTTCCAAAACTAGAAGTTTTCCTAAAATTTCCAAAATACCCAAAATTTTGAAGTTTTCCAAAAAATTAAAAAAAATCCAAAATACCCAAGATTCTGCAGTTTTCTTAAAATGTTCAAAAACTCTCAAAATACCCAAGATCTGTAGGTGTTCCTAAAAATTCAAAAAACTTTCAAATATTAAAGATTTTGAAAGTTTTTCCAAAAAATTTCCAAAATACCCAAAATTTGGAAGTTTTCTTAAAAATTCAAAAAAAAAAACTTTCAAAATACCCAATATTCTTCCAAAATATCCAAGATAGAAGTATTCCTCAAAATTCAAAAAGTCTTCCTAAATATCCAAGATTTTTAAAGTTTTTTTTTCTAAAAATTCAGAAAAATTTCCAAAATGTCAAAGAATTTTGAAGTTTCCCTTAAATGAAGATATTTACGAAGGTATGTTGGTCATGATATTCAGAATAAAGTCAACAACAATTTGATCTTCAAAACAAAACTCTTTAGAAGTTGTTTATATAATGTTTTAAAGCAGATCTAATAACACCCTATTACATATAGGCTAGATAATTAAATTTGATGGAACCTGGCGGAGAGACTTCATAAGATTTTGTTAAAAACACCTGCTTACAAATGTAAATAAGAGAACTTTCAAGAAGATATTAACCTCTCAGGGACGACTTCAAGACAGAAATTTAACAAAGACTTCACAAGAAACCACTACGCCAGATATTTATATAAGATAAGTCTTCAAGAAGTACTTTCATAAAGAGTACAAAGTCTTCATATAAAGTGCATCACAGCAGATCTTCTGAAAAAAAGTCAGTTCGATCTTCAAAAGAAAACTCTTTAGAAGCAGCTTATCTAATATTTTAAAGCAGATGCAATTGAAAACTTCGAAAACTATGCTTAGACGAAGATATTTAAAGTAATTTGCCGGAAATACTTCAAAAGATACCTCTAGGAATGTCTTCTTAAAAATTTAATTAAGTGAAAGAATATGTTATATCAGCTGATCCGCTAATAGAAGGTTTTCAAGCAGGACTTTAACAAAGACTTCAAAGCCTTTAAAGAAGAACTTTCAGAAAGACTGCAAAAAAGAAAAAGACGAAAAATACGTTCTTCAAAAGAAAACTCCTTAGAAGCTGCTTATTTAATATTTTATAGGAGTTGTAATTGAATTCCATCAAAACAATGCCTAGACGATGACATTTAAAGGAAATTGCCGGAGACACTAAGAATGTCTGCTTCAAAATGTAATTAAGAGGACTCTATGTCAGCTGATCTTTTAAGAGAAGTTTTCAAGGCAGGAATTTGACAAAGACTTCGAAAGGAACCCTCACACCAGATATTACTATATGATTTGTCTTCAAAGAACACCCATACAAGGCACTATAGCAGATGAAAAAACAAAGTCTGCAAATAAGACCTTAGAAAAGAAGAAGATGACTTCCAGAGAAGACTCTCAGAAAGGAAGAGTTCCAGAAGAAGAAGAAGAAGTCTCCTGCCGAAGATATCCGCAAAGTCATTACAGCAGATCTACAAATATAAGTCTGCAATTAGGTATTGGGCGAGAAAATTTGTAATAGGCCTTCTAGAGGACTCGTTAAGAGACTCCAAACTAAAGGTTTTTAAGAAAGTATCAAAAGAACCTCGGACGAAGATCTTACTTTCTTAAAGACTTCAATAGTAAGTCACTACAGCAGATCTACAAATAAAAAGCAATTAAATATTGGGAGGAATATTTAAAATAGTTTTTCTAGGGAGAAGATCTCACAGCAGATCTTCTAGGATGACCTGAGGAAGAATATTAAAATATAGGCTTTCACATAGGCTTTCTTAAATACCTTTAACATATATCTGCATAAGTCCCTAGAGAAGATCTACAAATAAAAGTCTGCAAATAGATGACGCGACATTTTATAATAGGAACTCGATAAAAGACCTCAAAAACGCCTTCTTGAAGAAGTATCTCTAAGAACTTCTAAAGAAGATCTCACAACAAATCTTCTATCGAAAGTCTTCAACCCTGTCCTCAGGAAGAATACTAAAATATAGACTTTCAAATCAACATTTTTAATGAACTTTAACAAAATCTCCAACAATGCCTTTTTGAAGAACGGATATTGGATGGGTTTCATATGACAAATTTGCGGCCGTTAAAAATTGTCACCTTGAATAAGAAATGCTTAAATATTAACAGATCCGCCCCAGGAGGAAGGAAAGATGTATTGTATTGTCGTAACTCAGAGTACTGCAAAACTTTCACAAAACCTTTAACAATGCCTTCTTATAGATAAGATACGGGATGGTGTTACGAATGGCAAGGTTGGAGCCGTTCAAACTTGCCTGCTTGAAAAAACATTCACATATGGAAATAGATCCATCCCGGCATGAAGGAATGAAGACATAGGTTGTATTGTATATACTCAGAAAACAGTAGATCTATCTCATTATATTTAGAGTCATTGAATCATATAATAGATCTAATGAGATATAATCTTAAAGACAGGCCAACAGATAAGTGTAAAAAGGCCACGAGAAAGTAGCAAAAATAGATCTTCCATTGAAGGCCTTATAGAAGACCTGTTAAAGAAGTCATGGGTCTATAAGAAGAGAATACTTCTAATGTTGTAACTAGGGATAGGATAGAGAGTATTATGAATTATATCCTCAAAAGGAGACGTTAGAATTGGTTTCTATCGAATTACGTATAGAACTAGTTTTAAAAAAGCTATTAGTCTATAAAAAGAGTGCCCTCTAGATTGGTTAGGAACCTAGAACCTTTATTAATAAAGAAACTGATATAAAACTAAAAACTTTCAGAAGATCTAGGTTTATGCTCCAGAAGTTTGTCTCCCAGCATGTGTAAAAGAGCTCCTTGCCATGTTTCGAAAGGAGTTTTTAATAAATTTCTTTGCAGACTTCACTGAAATTCCGCGGAACTGATTTATGTAGCCAATTTGTCACGTTGCGAAAGAAGATTTATGTAAATTCCTCAGCGGACTTCCCTGAAATTGCTTAGAACTAAAATTTGTCGTCTAGCTTACCAAAGTAAATTTCAATTAATCTCTTTGCATCCCTGCAGATTACCCATAACATTTAAGGGTTAATTTCAAACTATATCTTGTGATAGTTTTTCCTGTTTTTGTTTTTCTTCTTTCTTTCTCCGCTTTTTAATTCCTAGCAAACCACTGATTAAAAGAGGACTTTGTCTATCAAAGTCATTAGGAGTAGATATGAAAAACAGCCAAGGCAGAACAAAAATAACGAGTATTTAACATCAAATGTGAACCCTGACGGGTTGGACGAGCTATAAATGCAGTTGTTGAAGCTTTACTCTTCTGGCCATGCTAATCCCAGACAAGGCAAGGCATCACATGATGATGGCGATGATGATGAGGACGACGATGATGGAATGACTTGCGGTCATTTCATTTCAAAGTTGTTAATCAACTAACAACAAGCAAGCCAGCAAGCAAACAAACAGGAATACACACACACAAACTGGTGCAAGGACATTGTAAAGGATCATAATAGAGGCAGAGGGAATGATGAATGTTTCACACACAAACTTATACACGGGAGAATTACTAGTATTATATTGGGATTTTATTATAAAGTGTGTGTTAATAATGATTATGACGATGACGCCGAACGGTGATGGTGCTGCTGATGTTGATGTTGATGGTGATTGTGACCATGTTGAGGTTGCTGCCGTTCCACTTTGTTAGATTTCATTCATAACTGAAGCATCCCTTCATGCCGACTACTTTACTACTCTAATTGAAAAATTATGAGAGATAGAGAGAATGAAACCGAGCAGGAATTGATGGAATCCCCTTTTGATTTTCCCACAAATTATAAACAAAGGTTTACAGAGCCTAACTAATTGGAAAAAAGAGCATAAAACAAAGCAACAATAATAAATGATTGTTTAGTTATAACAATTCAAAAAAGAACATCGGAATAGCTAGATTAGCTAGCCATTATGGGTAAAATAAATAAACTTTAATTTGTACTTACAGCCGAATACATTTTGTGATCGACAGAGAGAAGATTTAAATTTAATATTTTCAAAATTACCTGCAATGAAAAGAAATGAACACAAATTAGTTTATTTGGTATATGTGAGTGGGGCTAATGTCTATTTAAAATGGATTTGGAAAGGTTAATGATGATGTGTTGCGAATTAAATATTTACATTGTTTTGTGCTTAAATTTAAAAATGTCTGATTCATTGTCTGCAGCAGGACGAAATGTAACATTAACGTCGGTTTGACAGTTAAAGTGAGGCTATAACAGACATATCTGCTGGACAAACAGACAGGAGGGTGTAGAAATAAAGTGATGGGTATCCGAGGAGGAAGATAGAAAGGCAAATAATTGAAGATGACAGATGAAAGGAATATATTAAGATCGACAGGTAATTGAGAAGGATAAAGAAAGGAAGAAACCTGAATGAAAAACCGAAAAAGTTAAAGCAAACTGAAGTACGATCTCCAGGAATTGATGGAAGTAGACCTTGCAACATTACTTAATATGGGATATTATAGCAGATCTTCTATAAAAGGTCTTTTAACAAAATGTTCTCAAAAAACTTCAAGAGAAAATCACACAGAAGATCTTTGTAGGAAGCATTGTCGCCAATCCAATAAAAAAAACCTCAAACATGGAAATACAATGAAGAGGACATCAGCAAAGAATGAAAAACCGAGTAAAGAAGGGTAGTAATGTTGGAAGAATAATCCATCTATCGGATGCATCTTGGGAAGTTAAGACAACCAAGGGCTGCCAAAGGGCAAGAAAGACGGAGAAAGGAGTCTAACGAAGAGCCACTCGGACAATGAACTCCAAAAGGAAGTAGGTAGTGAGTAAAGAAAGGCAATAAAGATGCAAGATCTGTGGAACGGTCGGATGTTACTCGGAAAAAATATACCACCGAGAACTGCCAAAGGGCAAGAATCCGTAAAGAATGAAAAACCGAATAAAGAAGGGTAGTAATGATGGAAGATCCATCGACCTATGCAATGTATCTTGGGAAGTTAAGACAACCAAGAGCTGGCAATGGGCAACAATGGTAAAGAAATAAGTCTAACGGAGAGCCATTCAAATAATGAACTCCAAAAGGAAGTAGGTAGAGAGTAAACAAGGACCAGGGTGCAAGATCTGTCGAACGGTCGGATGTTACTCGGAAAAATAGACCACCAAGGACTGCCAAAAGGCAAGAATCCGCAAAGAATGAAAACCCGAGTAAAGAAGGGTAGAAATATTGGAAGATCCATCGACCTATCGGATGTATTTGCAAATGAAGTGGGAACAGAGAAAAGGGTCAAAGATCCGTCGACCGGTCGGGTGTATCTAGGGAAGTTAAGCGAACCAAGCCGCCACAGGGCAGGAGAGGCGGACAAAGAAGATCTACGAAGAATTAACCGCGATAAAGAAGACCAACAAAGAAATAACCAGGCATATAATTCCGAAAAGAACTAGAAAGAGAGTAAAGGAAGGTTGAAAGTTCTGTCGAACGGTCGGCTGTTACTTGGAAAGTTAAGACAGCCAAAGGGCAAGAAAGGCGGATAAAACCGATCAACGAAGAAGTATATAACTCCAAAGGAACTTGGAAGAGGCTTAAGAAAGGAAATAAAGTTGAATGATCTTTCGAATGGTCGGCTGTTACTCGAGAAGTTAAGACAACCAGGGACCGCCGAAGGGTAATAAAGACAGGACAAGAAAATTAATGAAGAAGCTGTCGGCCATAGAACTCAAAAGGAAGGAGGAATGAAATTAGATCGAAGGATCTGTCCAAGGTCGGCTGTTACTCAGGAAGTTAAGACACCCAAAGGCGGAGAATGAAGATAAACGAAGAAGCAGTCGGCGAAAGAACTCCAAAGGAAGTAGGAAGAGTGCGAAGGAAGTTAAGACAACCAAGGATCGCCAAAGAGAAAGAAATGCAGAGAAAGTGGATTAACAAAGAAGCAGTAGACCACAGAACTCCAAAGGAAGTAAAAAAACAGTAAAGAAGTTAGGGAAGGTAATAAGGTCGAAAGATCTGTCGAATAGTCGGTCGTTAAGCGGGAAGTTAAGACAACCAAGTACCGCCAAAGGGCATGAAAGGCAGAAAATCGAAGAAGTAGTCGGGCAAGGAACCCCAAACGATGTAGGAAGAGAGTAAAGGAAGGAACTAAGGTTGAAAGATGTGTCTAATGGACGACTGTTACTCGGAAAGTTAAGACAACCTGGCGGTCCTTGGGCAAGAAAGAAAATTAACGAATCAGTTGAGCAAAGAACTCTAAAAGGAAGTGAGAAGAGATTGAAGGCAATACGGAAACAAAAAATGGATAAACGAATTAACGGTAAGGGTTGATGGAGGAAGAAGAAGGATGGAAGCATTGCATAAGAACGAGTCCGGAGGATCTGCAGGCGAAAAAGACTAGAAGACCGATACAAAGGCAGGAAGAAGAGTACCATTGACTAAAAAGCGAAAAGAAGATACCAAGAAACTGCTGTTGAATATTTGCCAAGTTTAATCAATTTTATTTTATAAATTTGTACCTCCAACACGGTTGAATTTGTGGCACCCACGACCTAATTCACCGGAAACTCTCAACACAAAGCTGGTAAAATTGCCGGATAATCTCTTTGCGATGAAAACTGTTATTGCCCTTCTTTCAAGTAATTCTCAGCAATGTTGTTGACTTAAAGCCGATCCATAGCTAAGAGTATTTTAATGCCTAAACCTCCCTCCCCCATAACATTTGATTACCGGTCTTTTCCTTTTATCCTTTTGGTAAGTACAGATATACATAGGAAAGAAAAACCTTTTTCGTTACAAGTTGATCATGCTTTTAACTGTCACACTGCTGTGTAACCACAAAACAGCTATAGTAAACAAGAGTTGAACAATCTTGAAAGTAAAGTTAAATACTTATGTTCTAGCACACTTTCGACGCACAGCAGCGAAGAAAAGGGCAGGACCCTGTGACGACGCCCTGTCCTCTTCCTACTCACGGCATTTTTCGGAAAGCCATCAGCCAGCCAAAGGCAGGCAGGCAGTTTGACTACTTTTCCCAGTAATAAATACGAACAAAACCAGGATACGTGACTTTTTGCGGTTTGTTAGGATTTATTTTTATTGTCTTCTGCTGTCCCATTTCACGATGAAGGAGCAGCAGAATGTGCTCATTCTGTGAATTGTTATTAAATTCAAACAAACAATCGCAAAACTGTCATTGCGCCACGATGACACAACGAGAGGGGAATGTGGTGCGAAAAGGACGAAAATGTTTAATAAATAGGGATTGTTATTTCTTGTGCGCACTTAAATGAATTCGTGTTGGGCCATACACATGGAAAAACGCACGAGTAGGGGCTAACCCGAAGGGGAGGGGGTGGGAGAGAGAGGAAATTGAATGATAACAATATCGAGGCCATAACATATTGATGATATTGATTGGAAAGTTAACAGGCGATTTAGTAACGCCCTTACAAAGATACCACAGAGATATTGTGTTTGGATAGGAGGAACATTTTAAAAATTGATGGTCTATTGTTTTTATTTACGTGCTAGTTCAAATAGATGGGAGTTTGAGGAAATTTAGTTAGGAAAGAGCAGAGCTATATCAGGAAAGAAGGAAGTAGCATGGCAACATAGTAACTATCAATCTGTGGGACAAACATTAGGTCATCCGGAATGAAGAAAGGAAATAATTACAATATCAAAGTATTAAGGCCAGATATACTTAGGGCAAGAAAGAAGCATAAAGTTGGATATAGAACAAAGAAACCAGGAAGGCGATGAAGAATCAATGAAGAGGGCAGTCAAAAATCGAGTAAAGAAAGGAAGTAATGTTGGAACAACCATCTATCTATCGATTGTATCTCGGGAAGTAATGACAACCAAGGGTTGCCAAAAGGCAAGAAAGGCGGAGAAAGAAGTCTAACGAAGAAGTACTCGGAAAAAGAACTCCAAATGAAGGTAGAAAGAGAGTAAAGGAAGGAAATAAGATTAAAAGATCTGTCGAACGGTCGCTTGTATCTCGGGAAGTAAAGGGAACCAAGGTGTGGAGAAAGAAGTTCGCCGAAGGAATAATCGGACAAAGAACTCTATAAAGAAGTAGGAAGAGAGTAAAGGAAGGTCATAAAGTTGAAAGATATGTCGAACGGTCGACTGTAACTCGGGAAGTTAAGACAACCAAGGAGTGGAGAAAGAAGTTCGCCGAAGGAATAATCGGACATAGAACTCCACAAAGAAGTAAAAAGACAGTAAAGGAAGGACATAAAGTTGAAAGATATGTCGAACGGTCGACTGTAACTCGGGAAGTTAAGACAACTAAAGGAGTGGAGAAAGAAAATCACCGAAGGAATAATCGGACAAAGAACTGCAAAAGGAAGTAGGAACTCCAAAAGGAAGTTGGAACTGTGAAAATTAAGTAAGAACTCCAAAAGATAGTAGGAAGAGAGAGTTGAAAGATCGGTTGAATGGTCGGATGTTTCTCGGGAAGACAATCCAGGACAGCCAAAGGCAATAGAGGTTGATAAATAAGATTAACCAAGAGCAAGCGGGCAAAGAATTCCAAATGGAAGCAGGAACTCCAAAAGGAATTGGAAACTGCACAAGGAATTTGGGACTTCAAAAGGAATTTGGAACTCCAAAAAGGATTTGGAACTCCAAAAGGAAGTAGTGAGAGAGCAAATGTAGAGAATTAGGTTAAACGATCCGTCGAATGTCGGTGGTCTCTCGGAAAGTTAAGACAACCAAGGACTGTCAAAGCGGAAGAAAGGTGGAGAAATAAGATTAACGAAGAAGTAATCGGGCAAAGATCTCCAAACGGAAGTAGGAACTCCAAAAGGAAATTGGAACTCCACAAGGAAATAGGAACTCCGAAAGGAAGTAGGAACCCCAAAAGGAAGTAGGAACTCCGAAAGGAAGTAGGAACTTCATAAGGAAGTAGGAACTCCATAAGGAAGTAGGAACTCCGAAAGGATGTAGGAACTCTACAAGGAAGTAGGAAGCAATACGGAAACAAAAAACGGATGAATGAAGTACCGAAGTCGGTTGATGAAGGACCGAAAGCAAGAATAACCGCATAAGGCACAGCAACTAATGCAAAAGTTTAAGAAGGAAAGCCAGGGTATTCATCCCCCTGGCTTTCCCTTCTTAAGTTACAGTTTTATGAAAATAATATCAGGCAGAGACATCCAGAGAAAATACAAGAAGATAGATTTCCAGAAATAATTAGAAAGAAGATTGAGGGAGAAATAATCGGGCAAAAACTTCCAGAACGATGTAGGAATAAATGAAAAGCAACACGGAAAAATGGAAAACAAAATAGTGGAAGAGCGAAGTAATTGAAATGTTAGATGAAGTAAGGTGAAATAAAGAAAAAGACCGGATGAGGCATTTTCCAAAGAAAAGACAGGAGGATAAATTTTGGGTTATCTATGAACAATTGGAATGAAATGTGTGAAGCAACTAAAGAAACCCAAGATTAATAAAGATGGAATGCAGAGTATTAAAAAGACTTAATGGAAGTGAGAAGGTCTTCCAAACTCAAGAGGACAGAAGGTCTGGAAGCGATGGCAGTTCGAAAAGCAATGAAGACAACCACGAGCAAAGACAGCCAATTTTGTGGAAGTGACAAGGTGCGAACCGAGACAAATTGCAACAAAGGTGGGGGAAAAAATTTCACTCTCCTTCAGCCAATTTGCTACAAGAAAACCCCCTCCGCCCTCTGTTATACCATTCACCATTAATATTAAGCGTGGCGATTTTATTTCGCCCCACTCCCCAAAACTGTATTGAATTCCAAACGAAAAAAAGCCGCACAAAACAAATATGTTCCCCGACACAGCGAGCGAGCGACATTTGATCTTTCGAGTGCAACACTTTAAATTCTTTACAACATATCTGAGTTGTTGTAAATGTTTTGTCGTTGTCGTCGTTTTTTCTCTTGCTTGTCGCACTCCCTTGCGGTGCGGTGCGTAAAAGCGTAAAATATGCGAAAAATTTCACAATCTGTCTTTCAACAGCCTGAAGGCTGTACAGACAGAAGACATATGCAAAAGTCATTACGTTGGACGGCAGCAACGAATCGAAAGTGAACTTCAGCAACAGCGTTAGTGTCTACTCTATAGAGTAGAATGATAATGATTAGCAAGCTTGAGAACTAAAATATGATAGGTTAGATTTCAAGAAATGATGGGAAGAAGAGAGAAACAATTTTGAATGGGAGGTTGGATAAATCGAAGACAAGAATGGATAAACTGAAAGAAATGATGTACTGACTGAATGGAAGTATAGATAACTAGAAAGAATGGATGGAATGATTGATAATCTGAAGGGAAGGATGGATAATCTGAAGGAAACGATGGATGAACTAAAGAAGATGTTGGATGAACCAAGGGAAAGATGGAAGGATGGATAAGCTGGTAGGAAGGAGCGTTGCCAAAAATATTTCTAACTGCGGTTTGAACTTAAAATTAATGCAGATCGAAGGACCATATGTCAAATCTGAAGGAAAAGATGGATGAACTAAAGTGGAGGTTGGATGAACTAAGGGAAAGATAGAAGGGTGGATAAGCTGGTAGGAAGGAGCGTTGCCAAAAATGTACCCAACTGCGATTTCAACTTAAAATTATGGCAGATCGAAGGACCATATGTCAAATTTGAAGGAAACGATGGGTGAACTAAAGAGGAGGTGGGATGAACTAAGGGAAAGATAGAAGGATGGATAAGCTGGTAGGAAGGAGGTTGCCAAAAATGTACCAAACTGCGATTTGAACTTAAAATTATGACAGATCGAAGGACCATATGTCAAATCTGAAGGAAAATATGGATGTACTGAAGAGGAGGTGGGATGAACTAAGGGAAAGATAGAAGGATGGATAAGCTGGTAGGAAGGAGCGTTGCCAAAAATGTACCCAACTGCGATGTCAACTTAAAATTATGACAGATCGAAGGACCATATGTCAAACAACAACTTCGCTCTGCGAAAACTTCAATAAGCAACTGGAAAAGAGAACGGACACAAGGAAGGATGGGCAAATCCAAACGGAAATATTATTTTTTTCTCATGAAGACCAATAGAATAATCCTGTACAAGTAAATGAACCACCTTCGAATGCCAGCCTATCTGCCCAGGCAGTAGCGCACTGACGGAAAAGCAAAAGAATTGCAACGCACTAATTTATAGACTGGATGGATGTCAGACATGTGCGTGTTATAGTTGATGTTCTGCTGCTCGGTACATGTTGCAACTAAAAATAAAGAAATTTGCAGAAGACGTCGTTATAATGAGCACCACAGCGCATGGGGTTGGTAATGAAGGCGCACACTTTATTTATTGTTAAAGACAAGTTGGCAGCTGTGGGATCCGGGGTAGGGGAGATTGGGGAATATACTGCTCAGCAGAGAGAAACGACAAAACAAAAGTTGTGTTGAGTTGAGTTGAGTTAAGATTGAGGCAATTAATCGGCTTTCATGGAGTTATGTCAGGACTATGATGTCAGCGATGACATAACAGCAAACACGTCACTCAAAAAACGGATACAGACAGCGCTGCGACAAGAGTGAAACGAATCATAATAATTTGAATATTTTTAATGAGATTCAAAGCAAAGGCAAAAAACACACAAACCAACCAGCAACTTTTGGCAATAACTAAATAAATAAAAAAAGTGAATTCTACATATAACACCCATGGCCCACAATGAGTGAGTCATCAGAGCTGACACGTCAGCAGCTGAGTGTCAATCATAAATAAAGCAAGCAACCAATGACGGCGACGACGACCAACCAAGCAACCAACATACGCTTATATGTCAACAATCCTTTTTGGTGTGTTGTAACTTAATTTTGCCAACATATTGTCAATGCAAATGTCTTTCAACTGCAATAAATTTTAGCAGATGTTAATAAAAACAAACCAAAAAACGAAAAGCGACAGAAGAAAAACGAAAAACAACATCAACGCTAACATCATGCTTTAGAGCTGTTTCGAATTCCACATCCCTTTTCCAACGACCCCCGCACGAGCCAGCTCGACGACTGTGGTTCTTGCCTCTGTTGTCGTTGCCTTTAACACCCAGCGACAGCATGAATGTACATAATTTAATTTAGCCCACTGTGTTTGTTTGTGTGTGCGTGGAAACATTTCGCCCAGCTCACTCGCTGTGCGGCTGCTATTAGAGTTTACAAGATCCCAGCGACAAATTTATTCCGTTGAAATTATATTCATTTGCCCAATGTGAGGCATATATTGCTTTGTACGGCGGCTGGGGGGCGGGTGGTCGCTCTGAGCGGAGCAGCGAATTGTCGAATTGTTTTGTAAGACATGATAGGTGGTAATAAATTTTCGGCTATAATTAATGAGATTGCAGGAAATCTTGAGTTGTTTGTGTGTTCTATTTGTTCCTTTTTTTTCTTTTGTGGGCCGGTGAAGTAATCTAGACGAAATTATTTAGAAATTTAAATGGTAGACAAAAGCGACCAGACAGACGTTGGCCGAAATCCAGGGGGAGCAAAAAAAAGAAGAAATTTGATGGATCAAATGAAAGGTTAGACTAGGTCAAATAGAAGACGAGAGAGGGAGCAACTTCAATGGAAGGACATAAGGTCAGAACGGAGATATGGATGATCTAAGAGGAGCAGCCAAATTAGATGGAATGACGGACTAACTTCTTAGAAGCAGGGACAAGTGGAAAGGAGTAGGTTATAAACTGTAAGTAAGTTTATCGAAAGGAAGGAAAAACTCCATGGAAGACCGAAAATCTTCTGATAATAATGGGAAGAAGGAATATCGAAGAAGCTGATTGGAATGACCATGAACAAAAACGAAGAAACCCTAAAAACGATCGGTAAAATTGTTAGGAAGGAATTGAAAATAAGGAAGTAATACTGATTCAACCAACGAACTGTAACGAGGATTGGTCAAACTTTCGGAAGAACGGAGATCGAATGTCCGAATATGAAGTATGAAGGGAACTGCTAGCTAGAATCCAGAAAGTGGAAAGAACGACGGACAAACTAAAAGAAAGGGCCGGCTACTAAAAGAACCGAAAGGAATGACGAACAAAAGTTTGGTTCAATTTTTCGGAATGACGGACACTCTGAGGATATGAGGACGTCAAATATGAAAGTAAGAGAACTACGTATAAACTACAGGGAAGGTCGGACAAATTAAAATTACTAGAAGGAATGACGGACAAAGTTTGGAGAAACCCAAGATGTATGAGAGGAATGAAGGGATATATTCGCTGAACAACTATATAAAAACATCAATGAATATCTGTCAAATTGCTATGGAGGACACACAAATTGGAAGGAAGGAAATAAGGGAGAAAGACTGAAAAAGCGAGCGAAATGAAGGATGGCTGGAATGATGGGATATATTCGCAGAAAAACTACGGATGTACAAACTGGAAGAAGAGAAGGAAGAAAGACTGAAACAAAGATCGAAATGAAGGAAGGATGGAATAATGTGATCGCTGCGAAGATATAAAAAAATATATACGGCAAAACTCCAATGAAAGTCGGTCAAACTGTGATGGAGGACACACAAACTGGAAGGAAGGGAAGAGAATTTATCGATCAAAGATCGAATGTAAGGATAGATGGTATGATGGAATGGCTTCGATGAAAAACCAAGGACAAACTGCAATTAAGATTGCTCAATCGGCTATGGAGGACGGAGAAATTGGAAGAAAGGACGGGAGAAAACCTGAAACATAAATCGAAATAAAGGACGGTTGGAATGAAGGGATCGCTTCGAAGAAAAATGACTGGAATATTGGAAAGTCGGTGAAACTGCTATGGAGAAGACACAAACTGGAAGTAATGGGGGATTTATCTATAAAAGATCGAATGGAATGACGGGCAAGCTTCGAAGAAGGCCAAGGACAAACAACAATTAAGATCATTCAAACTTCTATGGAGTACCGACAAACTGGAAGGAAGGAAGAAACCCTGAAACAAAGATGCAAATGAACGATGGATGGAATGATAGGATAGCTTCGAAGAAGAACAGCGGAAAAACTCCAATGAAAGTCGGTCAATGTGTTGTGGAGGACACTCTAACTGGAAGGAAGGGAGGAAAATTTATCGATCAAGGATCGAATGGAAGAATTGAACAATTGGCGGATGGTATGACGGAATATGTTGGAAGAAAGCCCAAGGAAAAACTGGAATTAATATTGCTTAAACTTCTATGGAGAACCGACAAACTGGAAGGAAGGAAGAAACCCTGAAACAAAAATCGAAAGGAAGGACGGATGAAATGACGGGAACGCTTCAAAGAAACACAACGGACAAACTGTGTCATCCATCCATAACTAGAAAATGCCATGAGGATTCCAATAGAAAATTTTTGTAAGATCTGTTTAGTTGACGAAGAGCAGAGGAGTGCGTACAGCATCTGCTATGTTCATGTAAAGGACTGCAAGAGTATCGTCTCGCATTCTTGCGTTACTGGCTCTTCGGAGACCTTAGCGATCTAGCAGATGCTCCTCCTAAACCCATCGTCAGATTTATAGAGAAATCAAGCATGAAGCTTCGATTTGAGAACTTCTGTAGGAATATTAGGAATCAGTACAGCACCTGATATGCCGCTCTTGTAAAGGAGTATCATCTCGCCTTCATGCGGTACTGGCTCCTCAAAGACCTTAGCGATCAACAGATGCTCTCCTAACCCCCTCGTAAGGTTTACAAAGAAATCTAGAGCCAATAGGAATAATTAAAATCGCTGTATGATGGAACTACCTTTCCCCTTTTCCCGTCGTTCCTCCTCGCTCTTACTCTTCCTCCCATCTGACTTACTCTTTCCTCTATCCCCTTATATAGGAGAACTATAATCGGGGACGAATTCAGATGAGATCTCAACTGGCGGACTTTTATTTCAACCTAAGCATTAAAAATGAAGCACAAGTTCGCAAGATACACGAAGGAAGGACGGAAAAACTGTAAGAAAAATCGTTCAAATTTAATGGACGGACGAAAACTGATTGAGAATATGGTCAAACTAACAAAAAGAAATAGAACCCAGCAAATAAGGACGCCGATCTTCAAAGAATGAAAATGAGAGGAATAATGAGTAGACTAACTGAGATGAAAGACGGAAAATTGAATAGGAAGACGAAAACCCCTGAAAACAAGGAGCAAACTGAAGGGAAAGCCTGTCAAGGCCCGATAGACAAACTGGTTAAAGAACCACGGACACACGGAGGGACTTAAAGTCTAAACAACTAAGAGAAAGTTGTTATAAACTATGAGGGATGAATAACATGGGATAATCGGACTGGACAAACTCCGTAACTAAAATGAGAATGGAAGCTATATGGGAGAGAAACTTAAAGCTAAATCAAAATATATATATTCAACAAAAACAAGAACAGCGATGAAGAAGACTATTGCATCAAAATATCTTGAGAAGGGCATACAGATTGGATTGAAAGTATGGCAACGGAAAGATTATGACTCTTAACATAGCATGGATGTGATAATATTCTAGGAACAGAAAATGCAATGAGTTAGATCATAAGTTATGATCTAACTCATTATGATTCATAACCTTGAGTAATTTAACACGGATGCATATAGCAAAAGTACTAGACCTGCTGCCCAAAAAATGTTTTGAGTTGATTCGATCAGAAATATCTAAGTCAAAAAAATTACTGGTCTCCCTAATACTCTACATACTTAAGCGAATGATAAATTTGAATACTACGTATTCATTTCTCGGCACTCGGCAAAAACTTATCGATCATCCTTCGTATGACAATTTGAACGAACGAAAATAGTTCAGACGACTGTTTCATTTCAATTTTTTGCGAAAATGTCACATGTCATAATTTCACATATTTTTCCTACCACTTCTTCTTCCTCTTCGTCGTGATTTAAAACATTTTGCGGCAATTATTGCAATATAAATTCGTTTGAATGTTGACGCTTTAAGTGCAGTAAAATGATTTGAAACCAAATAAATGTACAGAGTAGGGCAATGAAAAAATAAGAACGAAAAAAACTATTGATTCGAAAGAACAGAGAACAGAGAAAAGAAAGACAACATCAAGGTCCTTTTTCTAAGACAGAAATATATATATATATGTATATATAGTGTTTTTTGCAAAGTATTGTTCATTTTGGGATGATGGTCGTTTCCATGTGGTTGGAATCTTTTGATCTTTTGTTAAGACAGAGAGAGACCTTGAACATAGACTAGAGGGGGCAAAACATTTGCTTGTTGACGTCTTTATTATACTAGTGACAAAGTCCAGCGATTTTCTAAAAATCTTTCTTGGAAAATTTTATTTAATAATAGCAGCAATTTGTAGCTGATTTAGTTTTTATTTGGGCAGAGTTACTTCCAAGTCCACAGAGTTGATTTGCCCGAGAGTAGGTAATACAGGTGTATTTACAGTCTGGAATCAATGTCCAGTATCTTATATATTTAGAAAGTTATAAATATATATATATATAACGGCTTTTGCGACTTAAACGGTGCTGTTAGCTTTTTATACCCTCCACCTCCTGGATGGGGGTATACTAACATTGTCATTCCGTTTGTAACACCTTGAAATATCGACCTGAGACCCTATAAAGTATATATATTCTTGATCGTCATAAAATTCTAAGACGATCTAGCCATGTCCGCCCGTCCGTATGTCTGTCCGTCTGTTGAAAGCACGCTAGCATCTAAACGAAAGGAGCTAGAACGTTCAAATTTTCCATAAATGCGTCTTATAGTCGTAGATCGGTTGGGATTGATACGGGGCGAAATCGAGCCAAAAGGGAATAATTTTTCCCTCACAACACCCATAATAATCCCTAATATTTTAGCGTATTTAAGCATGTTTTTTGAATATATCTGTTTATATTTGCTTGATATTTGGTATGCGCATTCCCCTTATAGCAAAAACGTGCACCATAAAGTAATTCTTATTTGTAGGGGGTGGAATGGGGCAAAAAAGGGATAAAAATGGTACATATTAAACGACAACAGCTCGAAACACGAAATTGGTATGTACATTCCTCTAATTGAGTAGATACATAATATAAAAGTATTTTTTCCAAATTCGTACTTTTAAGGGGTAAAATGGGAATAGAGGGATAAAAATGGTACCAACCAAACGGCTGTACCTAGAATAATGAAATTCGGTGTATACATTCCTCTGATTGCATAGACAAGTAAAATACACGGATTTTTCAAAATTCGTACTGTTTGGGGTTAAAATGAAAAAAATTAAAAACCAAATGGCCACAACTAGAGTCATGAAATTCGGAGTATACATTCCTCTGACTGTGTAGACACGGAAAATAAACTGATTTTTCGAAATTCGTACTTTTTGGGGTCAAAATATAAAAAGGGGATAAAAATAGTACCAATCAACTGACCGCAGCTAGAGTCATGAAATTCGGAATTTACATTCCTTTGATTACGTAGACATGAAAAATAAAAGTTTTTTTTCTAAATTCGTACTTTCAAGGGATACAGTGGGTACGGAGGGATAAAAATGGAACCAACTAAACGAGTACAGCCAGAATGATGAAATTCTAATTGCGTAGAAACGTCAAGGGGGTAAAAATGGTACCAACCAAATGCGCGCAGCTGTAATCATGGAATTCGGTGTATACATTCCTCTGACTGTATAGACACGCAAAATAACAAAAAATAACAAATAGAATGGAAATGCAACCAACTGTAGCACACGCTATCTACCAATATTTATGGCATTTAAGATTATTGAAAATATAAATATAAGTATATTTATTTTTTGATTTGAAATAACTATTGCTTTGAAATAATTAAAATATTATATTTGTTTTGTTTTGGCTATATTAAAAAATTATTGCAGAGTCACTTTCCAGCCCTCAGAGTTGATTTCCCCGGAAATGCTTTAAAAGCTTCATGCTTATCTCCTGCCTTCAGCCGCATACTTCTGTGTCTTACTGTCTAAACTAAAATTATTGGCATATGGCCTCCTTTATGCAATAGCCTTTTTCTTACCCCTCACACACAGAGAAAAAAAACAGAAAACGTACAGACGACGTCTGTATATTTCGCTAATTTATTTATGCACGTATGTCACAATTTTATTAGTTATAATATTGCATATGCGATATAATTTTGTTTCGTTTGATTTTCTTTTTTTTTGTTCTTGTTCTCTTTTGAACTGTAACACTCGACGGATGTACATTAGGGCGTACCTCAAAAAAAAAGTTCGCCGTACACCTTCGAATATGAAGTATTATTGAAAGGTAGTTTCAAAAAAAAAATTTTTTTTTTTTTATGCCGAACGTAGGGGTCGCGCTTTTACATTTTTCTATATAACTTGTATTTATAAACGGATTTTAAAGTGTGATACATCGATGTTTTTGTCTCGACGAGGCCGATTTTTTTGTCTTTGAAGTCATTGAGCTCAAGCACCCCCTTCTGGTACTTACCCATCATTTCTCAGTTGCTACTACCCTAATGTACCACTCTAATAATCGAAAATTAAAGCTCGCATAAAATCATGAATCATGTTTGAGCTCAATGACTTCAAAGACAAAAAAATCGGACAAAAACATCGATGTATCACACTTTAAAATCCGTTTATAAATGCAGAAGTTATATAGAAAAATGTAAAAGCGCGACCCCTACGTTCGGCATAAAAAAATAAAAAAAATTTTTTTGAAACTACCTTTCAATAATACTTCATATTCGAAGGTGTACGGCGAACTTTTTTTTTTTTACTTGTAACCTGGTACGCTCTAATGTACATACATATATATGTATATTCATATTTAAGAAAAAAACGAAAAACAAAAATATTGTGCGAATGTGGTTGACGTTGGTGGTGCTGCTGCTTGATGATTTTCTTGGCAGCCAAATTATTTATAACATTGTTGCCAAATTTCAATTATTCTGTGAAACGAAACAAGCCAAACGGCCAAAAACATACATTCATTCAAAAGGAAGAAGCTATGAAAAATATGCATTAAAAAATAAACAATATCTATTTGTGTCAATTGCATTTTATGATGTCTCATCTCGTAATTGCTCTAAACGATTGCAGATGAAATGGACCAGAACAAATACATGGATGTGCCACACACACACACATATTATGGACGACGAAGGGTTTCGGCCACGGGGAACAGGGTTGGTTGGTTGACAGAGTGTTCTAGATATCAAATTGGATAAAGGGAAAAGGTCAATGGGTAATATGGCAAGAAGACTTTGAAAGGCTCTGAAAGAGAGATGTGGTGGGTATAGAGGAGATTTCAAAAAAAAATGGGGATAATGAGTCTGACATTCCAACCACCATCACAAAAAGGCTTAGGGACATAAAAGTGAAAAGACAAGCTCTGAAAAAATAGGGACAAAAAAGGGATGTCTGAAAATTTACGGATATCCAAAGATGGATAAATTGGAGAAATAAAAACAGAAAAGAAAGAAAGGACGGACAAAATATAAAAGAAGACAGATAAAGATGCTGAAATTTGTACTTTTAGTGGGAAAAAGAATCTAAAAAGGGATAAATATGGTATCAATAAAATCGTGATAGCGATAATAATGAATATGTATTTATAAGTAATGTCAGTTTGTCTGCGTAGGTGCGAAAAATAAGAGATCTTTCGATATTTGTACTTTTAGAATAAAAATGGAAAAAAGGGATAAATTTGGTACCAACCTATCATAAAATTCGCTGTGGTCATTCATCTGACTGTCCAGAAGCGAAAATAAATTAATTTTTCAAAATTTGTTCTTTTAGGTTAAAGGGGCGAAAAGGGATAAAAATGGTACCCATCGAGAATAATGAAATTCGGCGTATATGTCTTTTGGACTTCAAAGAAGTGAAAAATAATAGAACTTTTGATATTCGAGCCTTTAGCGTGAAAATGGACAAATAGGGATAAAATTGGTACCCATCAAATGACTGCAGCTAGAATCATAAAATTCACAGTGGTCATTTATCTGACTGTGCAGAAGCGCAAAATAAATTAATTTTTCAAAATTTGTTTTTTTAGGTGAAAGGGGATAAAAATAGTACCAATCAACTGGCCATAGGGATAATAATTAAATTTGATATATATGACGTTCTGTCGGCGTAGACTCGAAAAATAAGAATATTGGTACTTTAGGGTGAAATAGACAAAAAGGGATAAAATGGGTACCCATCAAATGGCTGCAGCTAGAATCATACAAGTAGCTGATTCCTATATCTGTAGATGCACTAAATTTAGACTTTAAGCGGAAAAACCGGGCGAAAGGGGATAAAAAATGGTACCAATCAAATGGACATAGGGAGAATAATGAAATTCGATATATATGACGTCCTGTCGGTCTAGACTCGAAAAATAATAGAACTTTCAATATTGGTACTTTTAGGGTAAAAATGGGCAAAAAGGGGATAAAATTGGTACCGACCAAACAGGTGAAATCATGATATTTACAGTATACATTTGTTTCTCTGGTCGTGTAGATGAGCTACATAAAGACAATTTTCGAAATTTGTGCTCTTTGTGGGTAAACGGACGAAAAGGGATAAAAATGGTACCAACCAAAAGGATGTCGAGATAATAATGAAATTCACTGTAAACACTCCTCTGTTTGAGTAGACCTGTTTAATAAAAGGATTTGTCAAAATTCGTTCCTTTAAAGTGAAAATGTGGGAAAAGGGATAAAATTGGTACCGACCAAATAGCTGCAGCTAGAGACATAAAATTCGTTGTGTAGATTAATCTGACAGTGTGGACGAGCAAAATAAAGACATTTTACGAAATTTGCTCTAGTAGAAGAAAAAGGGACAAGGGGGATAAAAATGGTACTGACCCAACGGATGTAACGATAACAATGAAATTTAGTGTAAACACTCCTATATTTCAGTAGATGTGTCAAATAAAAGAATTTTTCCAAATACGTACTTTTAGGGCAAAAATGAGAAAAAAGGATAAAATTGGTACCAACCAAAAAGCTGCTGTGGACAAACATGTGAATGTAGAGCCGAGCAAATTAAAATCGGTATGGGCGTTCCTCTCACTGCGTAGATGCCCAAAATAAATGATTTTTTTCAAAAACAAATCTTTTAGGATAAAAAAGGAAAGGGGGATAAAAATAGTACCGACCAAAAGAATGTAGCGATAATAGTGAAATTCGGTGTAAACACTCTTTTGTTTGAGTATACGTGTAAAATAAAAAGAATTTTTCTAAATTCGTACTTTTGGGGTGAAAATGGCTATAAAGGGATAAAATTGGTACCGACCAAATGAGTGTATCTAGATTCATTAAAATCGGTATGGGCTCTCACTGCGTAGATTCCCAAAATAAATGATTTTTTCAAAAAAAATTCTTTTAGGACATTTTTCGAATTTGGCTCTATTTAAGGAAAGGGGGATAAAAATAGTACCGACCAATAGAATGTAGTGATAATAGTGAAATTCGGTGTAAACACTCTTTTGTTTGAGTATACGTGTAAAATAAAAAGAATTTTTCCGAATTCGTACTTTTAAAGTGAAAATGTGGGAAAAGGGATAAAATTGGTACCCACAAAATGGCGGCAGCTAGAAAAAATTAAATTTTGGTATGGACATTCCTCTCGCTATGTAGACGTCCAAAATAAATGATTTTTTCAAAAAATTGTTCTTTTATGGAGGGGGGTAAATGGAAAGGGGGATAAAAATGGTACCATCGAAATGCATGTTGCGAGAATAATGAAATCCGATGTAAAGACTCCTCTGTTCGAGTAGACGCTCAAAATAAAATAATTTTTCCAAATTCGTACTTTTAGGGTGAAAATTGGGAAAAAGGGATATAATTGGTACCAACCAAATGGTTCCAACTAAACTCATAAAATTCAGTATGGACATTCCTCGCTCAAAATAAACGCATCTTTCACAAAAAAATCTTTTTGGGGAAAATTGGGACGAAAGGGGATAAAAAAGGTACTATGGTAGAAGTCGTTTTGACATAATTAACCTATATCACCACCATACTACTCCTCTGTCCACAATAATTCGTCATTGACTGACCTGACATCTGGTCAAATAAGAACGGAGCTTATAATCTAAACTCTTTCAAATTTGAAGTCCGTTTTATTTTAAACTAACTTTCCTATTGGCCTAGGCTAAATTAATAATATTATTTACATTCAACGTATTCATTCAAGCGTCTTGTTAACATTACCAAAAAAAACTAGTCACGTCCAGTCTTTTTCCCCATTTGGCAAATAACTAAAATACCCTTTTTGCTTATTGATACTCCCCTAAAGTCCTTGAAAGAGAGAGCGAGAATTTGCTTTATCCCATGAAAACCCCTGGAGCGGAATTAGTTTATGTTATACAAACATATATGCATACATATTATGAAAACGAAAAAAAATCTCATTAATTATTAATATTTCCACCCTCCTACACACGCACACACATAGATGCCGACCAAATACTAGTATTAATACGAGTAACTATGAATTATGTGGTTGCTGGGGCAACGCAAATAAATACCAAGTGACCATCATCAAGTCATGTCACAAACAAAACATAATGAAAAGGAAGGCAAGCAATTTGAGAAGAACTAACTAGTATTTAAGTGGACTTAGGAAAATTTCTGTGGATATCTATATATATATATATAAACATACATATATTGACATATTCTCGTGAAAAAGAATTGCCGAGAAATTTAATTGGATAAAGCAGTCAGTGCCAGTGTTTGAATAGAAAGTAATTCCAGGAATTAATCTCAACTAAGTGCTGATAACAAACACTAGGTTACAAAATTAGAGAAAACATTTTTTTGTTTTGATTAAACAAGCTGATAGAGTATTTACAGGAGAAAAACAAACAAACTACCTCTGCATGAATAAATGGCATCTTAATTTTCTACGAAATTTCCGTGTGGGTTGCTTTGTGCCATGGAACATTTTCCAATGGCTACGGTGTTTAATGAGGCATCTGCAAATGTTGTTTGGAAAATTGTTAATTTTTTGCAATTTTTAAATTGCAAATTTCCAAATTCCATTGGCATTGGCCATTGAAAACGTACGTGTTTTTAACATTTTTGTGATGTTGATGATTTTTAAATTCGTTACTGAACATTTACCTCAAATTTTCAGTTGATATTCACTGCATCAACTGAAAATTTGAGCAGAACAAAATAAAAAAACAACCAACGAAAAAAGACCAATAAATGGCCAAAGTGAAACTGCAAATGTTCGCAGATATAAGGCCAAACACAAGACAAAAGGATTAACTACAGTTGAAAAATTTTTGGTTTCTCAAACGGGACAGAAATCAGCTGATTTTTGACATGTTTTTTAAAATATACTTTTAGGGGACTGAAATAAGGCAAAAGGGGATAAAAAAGGTGCGAAACAAATAAAAATAGTTTAATTTTTTCCAAATTTATACTTTGAAGGGATGGTGGGGAAAAAGCGGGCTAAAAATGGTACCAACTAAAAGGCTGAAGCTGAAATCATGAAATTCGGTGTAAACAGTCCTCACCCAACATATACAGGGATTTTTGAAATTTTTACTATTTAAGCACATTTTGGAACATTTCTGCCCCAGAATCACTCAAAATTTGGTCCACACATTCCTTTTAAAGCGGGAAAGCGTACCAAAAAGTGATTTGTGCAATATGTAGATATTTTGGGGGTTAAATAAGTCAAAAAGGGATAAAACTGGAACGAATCGAACGTTAAAATGTCGAAACATAAAAATTGATCTATACACACATCTATTTTGCAGACACGTGAAATAAATTTAATTTTCGAAATTCGTACTTTTAGTGAAAAAAGGGATAAAAATAGTACCAAAGGGATAAAAATAGTACCAAAGGTATAAAAATAACACCAAATCAATAACTGCCGAAAACATGAAACTCGATGTATATACACATCTATTTTGCAGACTTCATGTGTCTAAATTTAGTTTTCGAAATTCGTACTTTTAGTGGAAAAAGGGATAAAAATAGTACAAAAGGGATAAAAATAGTACCAAAGGTATAAAAATAATACCAAATCAATAACTGCCGAAAACATGAAACTCGATGTATATACACATATATTTTGCAGACTTCATGTGTCTAAATTTAGTTTTCGAAATTCGTACTTTTAGTGGAAAAAGGGATAAAAATAGTACCAAAGGGATAAAAAATAGTAACAAAGGGATAAAAATAGTACCAAAGGTATAAAAATAATACCGAAACAATAACTGCCGAAAACATGAAACTCGATGTATATACACATCTTTTTCGCAGACACGTAAAATAATTGAAATGTTCGAAATTTGGACATTTAAGGGGTGGAAGGGGTAATAGAAGGATAAAAATGGTACCAACCAAAAGGCTGAAATTGAAAATCGGTTTGGAATTGGAATTTTTGAAATGTGTACTTCTGGGGGAAAATGGCACAAAAAGGGGATAGAAAAGGTACCAACCATAATACAGTAATAAAAATGTATGTGTACCTCGCTCTGATTTCTCAGTATGTACAATATAGATATTTTTCGTGGATATGGAAAGAAAGGGATAAAATTCGTACCGGCCAATTGGCAGCAGTTAGAATCATAAAAAGGCAGTGGGTACGTTTATTTCCGAGAAATAAAGATATTTTAGGAAATTCCTAACTTTTGAATCAAAAAGGGAAAACAGCGGATAAAAAAGTACTAATCAACATAGGGAAAAAGGGATACAATTGGTAGCGATCAATTGGCTGCAGTTAGAATTACAGAATGTTGTGGTTATATTTATTTCCGCGGAATAAAGAGAAATTATGAAATTGGTATCCTTAGGGACAAAATGGTAAGAAGGGGATAAAAATAGTACTAATCAACATAGGGAAAAGCGATACAATTGGTAGCGATCAATTGGCAGCAGTTAGAATCACAGAATGTGGTGGTTATATTTATATCCGCGGAATAAAGAGAAATTATGAAATTGGTATCCTTAGGGACAAAATGGTAAGAAGGGGATAAAAATAGTACCAATTGTTCCCCCGAATATTTAGGGGGTTTAAGTTAATTTTTTGAAGATTTCTGCCTTTTATTCACTTTCTGAATATTCTTAAAGCATGACAAATACATTTCGTCAACTTGGGGAAAATGGGGATAAAATTGGTACCAACGAATTGCCTGCAGTTAGAATCATAAAATTCGGTGGCTACATTCCTCTGGCTGGATAGATGCGCAAAATAAATTGATTTTTTGTAATACCTATCTTTAGGGTCAAAATGGTAAGAAGGGGATAAAAATAGTACCAATCATTCCTTAAGATAGGCTACAAATACCCCGAAAATATTTTCTTCTTCTGCCTTATATTCACTTTCTGAATACTCTTAAAGCATAAAAATTTCATTTCGTTAACTTGGGGAAAACAGGGATAAAATTGGTGCCGACTAATTGGCTGCTGTTATAATCATAAAACTCGATGTTACACTCCTCGAACTGGGTAAACGCGTGAAATAAGATAAATAAGAAATAAGATTTTTCGAAATCCCTATCCTCAATGTCAAAGTCAATGTTTTAAAAAAGGGATAAAAATAGTGCTCATGTTTTGAAGACTTCTGCCTTTTATTCACTTTCTGAATAAAGCATAAAAAATACATTTCGTTAACATGGGGAAAATAGGGATAAAATTGGTACCAACTGCAGATAGAATCATAAAACTCGATGTCTACATTCCTCGAACTGGGTAAACGCGTGAAATAAGGAGATTTTTCGAAATCCCTATTCTTAGAGTCAATGTTTAAAAAAAAGGATAAAAATAGTGCCAATCTTTCTTTAAGATAGGCTACAAATACCCCGAATATTTCCGGTAATCACAATTTTTCGAAAATGTCTGTTGTATATTCACTTTTCCTTGACCTTTCGTCAACATGGGAAAAAAGGGGATAAATTTGGTACCGGCCAATTGGCTGCGATTAGAATCATAAAACTAGGTTGCTACATTCCTATGGCTGGATATATGCGCGAAATAAATTGATTTTTCGAAATTCGTATTTTTAGGGTCAAAATGACAAAAAGGGGATACAAATAGTGTCAATCTTTGTCAGGAAAATAAAAAAAGATAAGAAAGGACGGAAAATATCCCAAATATCTACGGTATTTAAGTATTTTTTAAGACTTCTTTCTTGATATTTTAATTATATATTTCGTCAACATGGAGGAAGGTGGTTAAAAGGGATAACATTGGTACCGGACTGCGGTCAAAATTAGAAAATATAACAAGATTTTGCTAAATTCGCATTTTTAGGGTCAAAATGACAAAAAAGGGATGAAAATAGTACCAATATTCCACTAACATGAACTGAAAGTGGCAAGGCATTTTTTATTATTTTTTATTTTATTTTAATATTTTTTTCTTCTTCGCAAAAAGGACTTAGTCTTTTCGCCAAATCAGTCTTCCCCTTGTCAGGAGTGTGGGAGACAGGGAATACTCTGTGTGTGTGTGTACAATTCACTGTGTTAATGTGTGAGTGTTTATTAAACAACAATTTCTAAGTATCAGCAAACAAGGCATCCCCCCTGGAGCTGTAGTTTCGAAACTACTCCACTCACACACGCATACACACACCCAAAAAGTGCATCCCTTCAAAGTATTTACAAATACCACACATACATACGTACATACGTATAAAAAGTGTACGTTTTTGCGTGGCCACGTGCACAAATACAAATGCAATTTCGAAATTATTTTGTACATGTATGTCTGTACGTACATACATATGCACAAAGTAATGTTTGTGTGTGTGTGTGGAAAAATGGCAATGCACATTTTATACATGCGGACGGGTAGAGGACTATTACATTTATTGCACTCACACCCCTAAAAGCACAGTGGCACTATCAACCAACCATTCCTATATGCATGCATATGGATGAAGACTAAAGTTCTCATATGTGTGTGTGTGTTTGTAAAATTGTAGTATGTGTCCATTTGCCAAAGGAAGACCGAACGACCGACCCGACCACCCGCTGGGCTTATTACGATTTTCAATTAGCAAAATTACTTAACAACAGCAACAGCAACAGGAGTTGGAAACGGAAGCACCAAGCACAGCACAAGATGAAAACAAACTGCTCATACTCCTCTCCACCTCCCCTCCCCTTCCCTGATGTTGGAGAACATTTTTAATGCTTTTAACCTTTAAAATGGTTTAACACAAACGAAAGAAGGCAATGCAAAAAAAGAAAACAGCACAACCAGCTGAAAAGGGGTAATAAAAAAGGGTGGCCGCAAGGATATGAGTATGGGAAGCAGGCGCATTGGGCCAGACCAGACAGCCGTAAAATCATCTCACGCATGAATTCATATTTTGCATAGAAAACATATCTAAGGACAGCATTTCAGCAAGTCCTTGAAATCCAAAGTCATGTTGAGGGAGAACTGGGAAACGTTTTTTAACTAGGATTAAATCAGATATTAGGCCAAAGAACCTGTCACCAATGAAAAAATAAAACTCGACGAAAATATCTCTTTATTGCAAATATTTTTGTAGAACATTTTGGCCCATTAAACCGCTATTTTATGGACTTTTTTACACTTTTGTATAAATGGGACCAATAAGACCCCTACGTGGAGGAGCTAGAGGATTAACATGTTCCACAAAAATGTTCCTCGTAGTGTTTTACACAATATTGCAGAACACATTCTATACATAAAATTTAAGGTTTACAAGGTTTCCTATGCCTATTCATCAAAAGAATTACCAAAAGCTAAAAGAAAAATTTAATAAATATTTTTTTTAATTAATTATCCACATTTGGTACTGTCATTTCACTTATAAAGAGTGATTTTTTTGAGGTTAGGATTTTCATGCATTAGTATTTGACAGATCACGTGGGATTTCAGACATGGTGTCAAAGAGAAAGATGCTCAGTATGCTTTGACATTTCATCTTGAATCGTCTTACAAACGAACAACGCTTGCAAATTATTGAATTTTATTATCAAAATGCGTGCTCTGTTAAGAAAGTTCATTGCGCGCTTCCATTTTATGGTCAGTTTAATCGACCCACTGAAGCGGCTATTCGGGCTATTGTGACTAAATTTCGCACCAAATTTACATTGTTGGACATTAAACCACCAACACGCTTACGTAGAGTGCGAACTGAAGAAAATATCGCAGCTGTATCGGCCAGTGTTAATGATGACCACCAATTTTCGATTCGTCGCCGTTCGCACCAATTGGGTCTCTGTTACTCAAAAACGTGGAAATGCCAAAATTGGACTAAGCGGATGGACCACCTAAGACGCAGCCGCGGTCAACATTTAAATGAAATTATCTTCAAAAAGTAAATGTCATGGACCAATCTAACGTTTCAAATAAAGAACCGATGAGATTTTGCAAATTTTATGCGTTTTTTTTTTTTTTTAAAGTTATCAAGCTCTTAAAAAATCACCCTTTAGTAGAATTTTATGGAGAATATTTTTGTAGAATATGTTGACCCGCTAAACTTTTAGTTTAGGTGTGTTTTTTACCCTTTTACACAAAAGAGCCCAAAACGACCTCTAAATTGACGAGCTAGAGGGTTAGAATATTCCACAAAAAAGTTCCTCGCAGTGTTTTACTTAATATTGCTGAACACATCATATACTTAAAATGTAAGGATCACAAGGTTTCTTATGACATTTCATCAGAGGAATGTGCAAATTTGGAAAATTTTCTCTCCCCTCTACAATTACCAAAAAGGCCCCTATATTGAGGAGCTAGAAGGTTAAAATGTTCCACAAAAATCTTCCTCGCTGTCTTCTAAGTAATACTGCTGAACACATCCTATACCAAAAATGTAACGATAACAAGGTTTCCATTGCCGGTTCATCATAGGAATGTGCTAAAGGTGGAAATATAGGACCCCCCTCTAAAATGACCATAAACGCCCCATATTGAGGAGCTAGGGGGTTAAAATGTTCCACAAAAATTGTCCTTGCTGTTTTCTAAGTAATATTGCTGAACACATCCTATACCAAAAATGTAAGGATCACAAAGTTTATTATGCTATTTAAACAGAGGAATGTGGAAAATATTGACTCCCCTCTAAAATGAGCAAAAAGACCCATATATTGAGGAGCTAGACGGTTAAAACGTTCCACAAAAAAGTTCCTCGTAGTCTTTTAAATAATATTGCTGAACACATCCTATACCAAAAATGTAAGGATCACAAAGTTTATTATGCTATTTAAACAGAGGAATGTGGAAAATGAGGAAAATATTGACTCCCCTCTAAAATGAGCAAAAAGATCCCTATATTGACGAGATAGAGCGTTAGAATGTTCCACAAAAAAGTTCCTCGTCGTCTTTTAAATAATATTGCTGAACACATTCTATTCTCAAAATGTACGCATCACAGGGTTTCTTATGATATTTCGTCAGATGAATGTGCAAAAGGGGAAAATATGGACTTCACTCTAAAATGGCCAAAAAGGCCCCTATCTTGACGAGGTAGAGGGTTTGAATGTTCCACAAAAAAGTTCCTCGTAGTCTTTTACATACTATTACTGATCACATTCTATTCTTAAAATGTAAGGATCACAGGGTTTCTTATGTCGATTCATTATAAAAATTTGGAAATATTGACTCCCCTCTAAAATGACCAAAAAGGTACCTATATTTAGGAGCTAGAGGGTTGAAATGTTGCACAAAAATGTTCTTCTTAGTCTTTTAATTAATATTGCTGAACACTTCCTATACTTAAAATGTAAGGATCACAAGGTTTCCTATGTCGATTCATCATAAGACTTTTGGTCCCTTTCAAAATCCCTCACTCCCTACCTTTTCACTTAATTTGCTATTCTTAATGACGCTGTACACTTACTCTACTACTACTTCGATTTTTTACTTTTTTTCTTCTTCTTCTTCTTTGTAATTTCAGGTAATTAATATCCGCTTCCTTTTAAGTTCTGGGTAAGACACAAACTTTCAAACGCACACACTCACACAGGCACGTTAAGAAAACGAATATTGTGAAAAACAATCTAATTAAAGAAAATGTAGCGGAAACAAAAAGAAGAAGAGTGCAAAAAAAAGAAACAACGAAAAGAAATCTTATAAAAACACAACAACGCGATAACAAAAATCCCAAGAAAAAGGGAGGAGAGAGAAATACAAAACCATAACAACCGGGACAGACATACGTGGGCAGGCGTATAAACATGGTTATTACGGTTAAGCCAATAAAAGTATATTGACCACGGCGACGAGAGTAAGTACAGACATACAGTATAGCGTGGGCGGGGTGAAAAGGCGCTTAAGGGATTGTGTCAATAATAAAGTCAAAGATGGACGGACACACATACACTCAGAAACAGAAAACAAGAACAACTACAAAGTGTTTATGACTTTAGAAGTCTTTTTTTGTGAAGAGAAAAAAAGCAACCGACTATTGCTTGAAATTGATTTTGAGTCAATTAAAAATAACGGTTATTGTTGCACAGCCAAAGCCATACGGAGACTTTATTAAAACTTCGCATAAGGGTGGCCACCCTGGTAATTGTTAGTGCAGCATCCCTCCCTCCAAACATCCCTTTTCGGGGGAATCAAAAGTCTGCAAATCTTTTAAAATGCGTAGTTTTCCTTTTGGCCACTAAGAAAATGGAAAAGCCAAGATGCCCTTGTCTAGGAATAATTTACACAAAAACATTTCATGGAATGCGTGAGGGTAAACAAAATTAATTGGATTTTCCGGAAAATCAAAGTCCATCACTAATGGCCCAAATTACCGGGAATGGAAGGCAACGTAACGTAGCATAATATGAATATTTAAGCCCTAATTCCAGCGAATATGCAAAGACATCAGCCCACCAGCAGGGTTACAATATTGGAAATTGCTCAACTTCGATTGAATTATTAGGCTGTAAAAGTGAGATCAGAGAACAAAGGAAATCAGGAGGAATTGAAATTAATACCAGCGAACATTCAAAGACGTCATAGCACAAGCAGAGTTGCAAGAAACGAAATAATCGATTCGATTATTAGGTTGTTATAGTGTGGTCAGAGTACAAAATAAATCTGGAGGATTTGAAATTTATTCCAGCGAACATTCAAATACCTACTCCCATTCGATTATTAGGATTTAACAGTGAGATCAGAGTACAAAATTAATCAAGAGACTTTGCAACAAGATAAAGGAGTAGATATTATTTGTATTAGCAGTGGTGGTTTAAGAAACAGCCTGTGACAGGGTGTCACTTAAAGAGAATTCAAGTCGAAAGATGGTCACGAAAACATACAATTCTCTTTAATAAATAATAACAATAATAACAAGTAACCAACACTTTTCTACGTGTATTAAATTTCTCCGAAAATAATTGAGATGCCGTCACACCCTGTTACACGGTGCAGGGACAATTTAATTACAAATATGGACAAGACAACAAACAAGTGTCTATTCATAATCATAATAATAATATTAAATAGCACTCTTGATACACTTCTCAGAAGTAATTAATATATACAAACACACCCTTTTACATGGTGTCAATCAATAGGGTAGAACTTGAGCAATTTTAGTGCTAGAAGAAATTAGGAGACAAATATCTATTAAACATAAAAATAGTATTAAATAACACTTTTGCTACACTTCCCAGAAGCAATTGGAACACAGAGACACCCTGTTACTAGGTGGCAATCAAGAGGCTGGAACTTCATCAACTTGGATGGATAATGAATATGAAATTAGGGGAGATCAGATTAATATTATTAACCGGATTAATATTAATCAGATTAATAATATTAAACAACACTTTTATTGCATTTCCCAGAAGTAATGGGCATACAGAGACACCCTGTTACAAGAACTCAATCAAGACGCTAGAATTTCATTCAACTTGGTTGGATGATCAAGCTGAAATTAGAGGAGGTCAGAATGCAAAAATATATTTTAAATGGTTTCATTAAACCTATGGAGAGAGACAGCTGTGTTTTAACAGCAGAAGTTTAAGAAACACCCGGTGTCACAGGGTATCACAAGCAAATGAACTCGAAAGCCGGACAAAGGACTAAAGAAAAACGAATACCTATTAACTAATGATAATATTAAGCAATACTTTTGCTAAATTTTCCAGCAAAAAAAATCAGACACAGACACACTCTGTTAAAAGTTGCCAATCAAGGCTCCAGAAGTTGCTCAAATTGGTTCGATGGGAGTTGACAGTTGATGCTTGAGAAACTCCCGGTTACTGGGTGCCACTTGCAAACAAATCTTTGCAAAGACAGGCAAAAAAGTGATTTTTTCTATTATCTCTTATCCACATAATTTATTAATACTAACATTTATTTGCGAAACCAAGGGGATATTAATATTAAGTAATATATTTCAATCATTTCCAGTAATTGAGAAACAAGCACACCCTGTTACAAGGTGTCATGTTGTTTTGAATTTTTGCCAAAATTGCCTTATAAAGGGTGATTTTTAAGCTATTATCTTTTTGGCAACACTGGCTTAAACAGCTGACGCACGTTTCGTGTTTTGTTTCACTGTCGAACATCTTCAGTTTGGTCCATAATTTAACCATGAATTTTATTATCAAAATATGTGCTCTGTTAAGAAAGTTCATCGCGCGCTTCTTCTGTTCAGCGACGAAGATCATTTTTGGCTCAATGGGTACGTAAATAGGCAGAATTGTCGATTTTGGAGTGAATATCAGCCAGAAGCATTGCAAGAGCTACCAATGCAACCAGAAAAAGTCACAGTTTGGTGCGGTTTATGGGCTGGTCATCATCATTGGACCGTACTTCTTCAACGATGATGCGAATCGTAACGTAACTGTGAATGGTGAGCGCTACCGTGAGATGATATCCAACTTTTTTGTTTGCCCAAAATGAAAGAGCTTGACTTGTGGTTTCAACAAGACGGTGACACATGCCACACAGCACGCGCAACAATGAACTTATTGCGAGAGGAGTTCGGTGAACATTTTATTTCACGTTCGGGACCGGTCAATTGGCCACCTAGATCGTGCGATTTAACGCCTTTAGACTATTTTTTGTGGGGCTATGTTAAAGCTCATGTCTATACAGACAAGCCCGCTTCAATTGACGCATTAGAAGACAACATTGAAGTATTTATTCGTGAGATACCGGCCGAAATGTTGGAAAGAGTATGCCAAAATTGGACTAAGCGGATGGATCATTTGAGGCGCAGTCAAGGTCAACATTTGCATGAAATAATCTTCAAACATTAAATTATATGGACCGTATCGTATCGATTCAAATAAAGATTTCATGCATTTTTCTGAATTTTATGTGATTTTTTTTGAAAAACTTTCCTATAGCTTTTAAAAAATCACCCTTTATAAATTAAAAAATAATAAAATTTCAATTTTCACCGAAGGTACCCATAGAAATCTCTTTTTGGAAATATGGGTCCGATCACACCCGCTTATATTATCAAATAAAGATAATTTTGATGGCTACAAATGTTTCGTTGTTTCACGCTTACACAGATCGCGGCTCCAAAAAAAAAACTATTTTGATTCGAAAAAATTCTTTTTTTCTGGCAAAAACAAAGTCATCAAAATAGAAAAAAATGGAAAAAATATTTGTTCTGTTTTTTCAATAGTTAACATTCTAACACAGAAGCAATGCCAATATGTAAATGATATATAAATAATTTTTTAAGTCTCGGACTCAAAACTTTTAATTTTTATTGGATATTTCTTAATGTTTCTTAATCGTATTAATCTTTCTTCATGAAATCACATTAACAAATTAATTTAGAGATTTTGAATCGTTAAATAAAGTTGAGTCTTTAGAAACGCCCAGTCACAGGGTGTCATTTTTGCGTAATTCATTACAAAGCCAAGCTTTTATTAATTCTTTAAGAATCGAATGTATACAATAATTAAAAACAGTCTATCGATATATTTTGAAATTTGTGCGAAGAAACAAGAAAATAATAAAGGGAGTGGCAATATTTGAATTTTGGGCCAATTTTTGTGAGGTTATGTATTAGGGAGGGAGATATTTCCATGAGTGCCTGAAAGTGGTGCCTTAAGACACTTTTTAAGTCTCGGACTCAAAACTTTTAATTTTTTATTGGATATTTATTAATGTTTCTTAAGCGTTCTTATTAATCTTTCTTCATGAAATCACATTAACAAATTAATTTAGAGATTTTGAATCGTTAAATAAAGTTGAGTCTTTAGAAACGCCCAGTCACAGGGTGTCATTTTTGCGTAATTCATTACAAAGCCAAGCTTTTATTAATTCTTCAAGAATCGAATGTATATAAAAATTAAAAACAGTATTTTGAAATTTGCGTGAAGCAACAAATAAATAATAAAGGGAGTGGCAAGATTTGAATTTTGGGTAAATTTTTGTGAGGTTATGTATTAGGGAGAGAGATATTTTCGATGAGTGCCTGAATGTGGTGCCTAAGACACTTAAGGCAAATATTATATTCAATTCGAACCTACCAATGCAACTAGTTGAGAAAATACAGTCTGGGAAAGAATATTTGCTCAAATGAGATACACAAATTATATTTAATTTGAATCTTTTAGAAAAAAATTACAGAATTTCTTCGCACCACTATTTTGCCTTAAAGTATTGTCAAAGCCCTCAATTCTGGATTACTAGAAATTAAATTAATAATTTAAATTTATTTTCATATTGATGGCTTTGTTAGTCGTCACAATCGTGACATATGGGGGCTTCGGAATATCCATATTCAACGATGAGACTCATTTTCATCTTGTTGGCTTTGTTAATGGTCAAAATTGTAAAATATGAAGGTTCAGAAAATCCGCCTGTGGTAGCAGAGCAACACGAGCATTTAAAACAAGATTTTGCTTTAGAGATAGAAAAATAAGAATATTTAAAAAAATATATATTTTCATAAAACATATTAAAAAATCAAAATATTGATTGCGCACCAAAATAAAATACTTTTTTGTGAATCTGGGAAATTTTTGAACTTTTTCCGTTAAGGTTTAGTTCCCAGCTCATTTGCCTGATATTTTTAAAATCATCATCTCTGATTAGAATTACCAATTTCAGCTTCAAAACAGGGTGTCCATGTGGTACACTGATTGAGCTTAGAGCCACCCTTTAACAGGGTGTAATAACTAAAATCACACATGCCATATTTCGCTATTAAAGTTTTGATTTGGGTAAAAAGAGAGAATATCTCTCTCTCTCTCTGCATGTTATAGGGATATTCTACTTTGGATTTCGTGAGAGAGTATTTCTTACTCTCTCTAAGCCAGCAATTCATCTGGACTACGATTATAATGTAAATATTTGATATTTTCAATACATTGAGGAAATAAGCTCCCAATAATTTATAACTACAAAAACCATATTCCACAATAGCGTGCCTTCAACAACACGAAATCCCTTGGGTATACCTTTTGTTGTTTTCATACCATCAAAACCAAAAGATAAAGTAACGTAACACAACCAAACAATCAGTGCAGGCGTGTCAATACGGGGGCTCTATCAGGTAAATACTCAAATATCAAGTGTCAGTATTTCACTGAAATGTCCTTCAATTCAAATTTCTTGTACTTCTGGACAAACACAAACACTTTTCGCGTTCACACTCGAACACGGCCAAAAGGTAGAACTTCTCCCCCCAAAGGACATTTATCGCTCCTCATCCCCCCCCCTCTCCTCTGCCCATTGCTTTGCTTTGTAACGATTTAACTGTCGGTTAATGTACTTTTAATTTCTCCCAGTAAATTCTTGTAAACATGAAAAATACGACGCACACACACACCGAAAACACGCCCGAATGACGGAAATACTCGCACAACGCCAGCACGTCGGCCAGGGAAAGCGTACCAAAAAAAAACAGAAACTGAAACAGAACACCAGCCCTGCCAGCACGAAAAAACAACATGGACAACATGGCGTCATTGTCATTATTTTCTATTACGATTTCTTTTTTGTGTTCTACATATTTCCACACGGACTTTTTTCCGAGTGATATATCGATAGTAGCTTGTTTCGCAGGGTGACTGGGCGGACTGACTGGGGGGATAGGGCGAAGGAGGAAGGGGGAGAGTTAAGCTGGCTGATTGGGGAGACGTCAGTTTTTCCATTATGGGTTGAATGTACAAAGCACAGTGAGCTTGGAGATCAAAAACTAAGAATTAAGAAAAAAATTAATAAATAATTTCTTGTTTAAATACCCAAATTGGTAGTGATATTTTATTTATATATATTAAAGCTACAGCTTTCTTTTGTTCGGTGACTTATAGTGAAATTTGATGTAGAATATTTTTCTCATTCACACCATCCCCCTAAAATTTAGTTTTGTGGGACATTTTAGCACAAATTCGGAAAAAGTACGAAAATAACCCTAAAATGAATAAATTAAATTTTGACTTATTTCTGATATTTCGGTGGAGTTTTGACTTTTCTCATATTCAGAGACTTATAGTAGAATTTTATGGCAAATATTTTTGTAGCATAGTTTGACCCGTTAAATCCCTGCTTTAGGGGTGTTTTTTACACTTTTGAACAAAACGGGACCAAAAAGACCCCTACGTTGAAGAGCTAGAGGGTTAAAATATTTAAAAATATATATATTTCTCGTAGTGTTTTAAGCAATATTTCTGAACACACCCTATACTTAATATTTAAGGATCACAAGCTTTTCTTATGCCGACAGTATAGCACCAATTCGAAAAAATTACGAAATTAACCCTAAAATGAATGAATTAAGTTTTGACTTACTTCTGGCATATAAGTTGATTTCTCAATTATGGTCCATTCAGAGTTTTATAGTAGAATTGTATAGTAAATTTTTTTTGTAGAATATTTTCACCCGTCAAAACCATGTTTTAACGGTGTTTTTTACACCTTTGCACAAAAGGTACCAAAAAGACCCCTATATGGAGGAGGTAGAGGGTTCAAATGTTCTACAAAAATGTTCCTCGTGTTCTAAGTAATATTGAAGAACAGTTTCCATGTGTAAAAAGTAAGGATCAGACGGTGTCCTGTGCCGATTCAACTTAAGAATGTTAAAAAGGGTGAAATATTGAACCCCCATCTAAAATGTCCGAAAAGACTCCTATATTGAGGAGCTAGAGAGTTAAAATGTTCCATAAAAATGTTGCTCGTAGTGTTTTAAGTAATATTGCTGAATTCACCCTATACTTAAAATGTAACAATTACACGGTTTCCTATGCTGATTCATCATAAGTGTGTGCAAAATGGTGAAATATTGACTCTACTCTAAAGTGACCTATATTGAGGAGCTAGAGGTTTAGAATGTTCCACAAAAATGTTTCTCGTAGTGTTTTAAGTAACATTGCTTAACACTTGCTATACTTAAAATGTAAGGATCATAATGTTTCTTATGCCGATTCAACTTAAGAATGTTAAAAAGTGTGAATATAAAATGACCAAAAAGACCCCTATATTGAGCAGCTAGAGGGTTAAAATGTTCCACAAAAATGTTCCTCATAGTATTTTAAGTAATATTGCTTAACACTTGCTATACTTAAAATGTAAGGATCATAAGGTTTCTTATGTCGATTCAACTTAAGAATGTTAAAAAGTGTGAATATTGAACCCCCGTCTAAAATGACCTAAAAGACCCCTATATTGAGGAGCTACAGGGTTAAAATGTTCCACAAAAATGTTTCTCGTAGTGTTTTAAGTAATATTGTTGAACACATCCTCTGCTTATAATTTAAGGATCACAAGGTTTCTTATGCCATTTCATCAGAGGAATGTGCAAAAAAGGGGAAAATATCGACTCCCATCTAAAATGACCAAAAAGTCGCCATATTGAGGAGCGAGAGAGTTGAAATGTTCTACAAAAATGTTCCCTGCAGTGTTCTAAGTAATATTGCTGAACATATTGTAGACTTAAAATGTAACGATCGCAAGGTTTTATATGCCGATTCATCAGAGGAATGTGCCAAGGAGGATATATTAATGCCACTCTTAAATGATCAAAAAGACGCCAATATTGAGGAGCTAAAGGGATAAAATATTCCACAAAGATGTTCCTCGTGGTGTTCTAAGTAATATTGCTAAACACATCCTGTAGTTAAAATGCAAGGATAACAAGGTTTCCTGTGCCGATTCATCTTAAGAATGTACTAATGGTGGTAATATTGACCGCCCCCTAAAATGACCAAAAATATCCCTATACTGAGGAGCTAGAGGTTTGCAATATCCTACAAAAATGATCCTCGTAGTGTTGTAAATAATGTTGCAGAACATGTCGTCTACTTAGAAAGGAAGGATGACAAGGTTTCGTATGCCAGTTCATCAGAGGAATGTGGAAAAGGTGGTCTCTAAAATAACCTCGATAAGTAAACCTTCAAAACGCCGATATACATCCCCTCCATCAAAATCCGTTGCCAGAAACTTGTTCCACATTCCATATTTTATAATGATGACAAAATGACTAAATTTTCGAACACCTTTTGTTTCCATTTGCGCCACCGTGCACCACACCAGGACTCTAGCAGAGTTAACGATGATTCCTTGTACGACCATAGTTTCGCTGTTGTTTGTGGAACAAAAGCTATAAATGCACGCAAAACTTCTACATACAATTGGGAATACTACGACGACGAGTACTCTACTCTACTACACCAAACACCACTATAAAAATAGCCCCCCCACACACACACAAACATACAAACATAAATATGCCATGGCGATGGAGTGGGGAAGGTGATGATGATGGCCTAGGAGTGGGCAGAGCGAATAAGGGTTTGCAGTAGGGGGGTTCCTCTGTTGTCTTAGAACCGACCAGCATTATGTAAATACATACATACCCAGCAGTAGGTAGGTACAGTGTGAATCAATTAAATAGGTTAACTATTGTTTTTGTTTTTTTTTTCTCAAAAGACCAAAAATTGTTTTAGTCCAGGTAACACGATATTACCTGAATCTGAAAGTCTGGTTAAACAAGATCCATGAAATTTATATTTGAACCTATGCAATTGACGGTGCATGTACCAACTACAACTGACGGCGGCGGGCAGTAGCAGCCATATAAGCCAAACAGGAAAGCGTGCACAAATACAAACAAGAACAAGCAACAACACATAACATATTGAAGAGCTTTAGCCAAAACTACCGGTGGAGTAGTACGACACCAAGTAGGGTGGATTTTTTTGTTGCCAGTGGCAGCTGATAGTATGCGAGTGGCTCACCCGCAGCACCATGGTGGAAATTTAACTATTGTTGTAATTAACTTAATACAGTCTAATCGCAGTTTTTTCTCTGTACTGTTCTATTCTATTCTTGTCGTTCTTGTTTATTTTTTTTCGATTTTTTTGCTCTTAGTCCTTCATTCTACTTTTGCTATACTTTCGAGTTTATTTGCGTTGTAGCCAGCTAGCTATCCTTGCACGAAAGACAAAAGTCTGATTGTAATGATGGTGGAAAAAAGTTGAACGTCTAACATGCTTTTTGTTTCGACTTGCCGCCATGCACCATTGACGTTCAATTTGACATTGGAGTGAGTGTGTGTGAAGGGGGCGTGATGGGTGGCACGTTTGAAGCAATTAAAGTTTATTCCCCTGATTTGAAATTTGTTGTTGGGTGAGTCAACTACTACTAATGCTTAAGAGTGATAACAAATAAATGAAAATAAAAATAAAATCCAAACAAAATTCAGTTGATCGTGTGGAATCACTGTAAGGCTCAAGGATCATCAGAAACCGCCCACCATGGAATGGATTTTAGTTTATTTTCAATTTGTCATTGCCATATATTAACTTGTCCCCCAAAATGATCAATCATGTTAAAATTTTAAAGAAAAGGGGTGAAATGTTGAAAAAAACCGGGTTTTGAAACCGGTTTTCGCAAAACCCGTTACTCGAGAGGTCATTTTTGAGGCCGAATCGTATTCAACGAAGAAAAATCATGTCATTTAAATCAATTTCATTTTATTTATGAGCATTTTACACTTTTTGAACCGGTTTTTTGAGAAAGTTTTAAGTTCTTGTGATAAAATACTACAGACCTTCGAAATGTTACCATGTTATGGTAATTGTTTACCACAGACTCATCCAAAATCAATTCCGAATCATTTACAAACATTCCTTAACCGGTTTTTGTAAAGTTTTGGATATTTGCATAAAAAATTGCAAATGTCTGTAATCCGACAAATATGCTGTCAAAAGTTATCCACAATATCACATTTTCCGGAAAACCGGTTTGCTGAATGTTAAGAAAACAGGGTTTTAAAACCGATTATCACGAAAGCGATTCATGTTAAACGATGAAAAATCAATCATAGAATTACGAAATTATTTCACTTTATTTTACTTATGACCATTTTGTACTTTTTTGATACGGGTTTTTGAAAAAAATTTAAGAATTTGTAGTGATATTTCAGATGTTTGAAGGTAACATGATTTTAGAGCCGGATTTCTTGACAGATTCGTCCAAATGGCATTCAGGTTCATTTGTAAAAATTTCTTAACCGGTTTGTTGTGGGTATTTGAGTAAAATGTTGCAGATCCGAAAAATCTGATCTCAAAAGTTAGCCACAATGTTAAATTTTTTCCGAAACCCGTTTTAAATTGTTGAAAATCCGTGTTGTATAACCGAGTTTCGCAATACTTTAAGAAAATTTTCACAATAGCTTAGCTCTCAGCAAAAAAAAAATAAAAATCCCACAATTTTCCCGTTCATTTATGGCTACTTTTGATTCGTTTTTTAGGAGGAAATTGAAGGAACTTGATATACGACAGTTCTGACCTCAAAATTAATCTAGATTTAAAATCCAAAAGATGTCGGAATAAATTCGCTGAAAAGTTAATAAACCAAAAGAGCATTCGGGTTCATTTCTGCCATTTTTTCCATTTTCGATCCGGGTTCTCAAAGATTATTTAAAAAAAATTGAGATAAAAATGCGAGTCTGCTTTAAAAAATGTTCTACAAGGTGATATTGTAAAGAATAACGATTTGAGATGATGACATAACCGGATTTTAAAACCAGGTTCTTTACAATACGACTCTGCCCTAAAAAACCTACGAAATCCTAGAAATTATGGGACAAATTCGAGTTTAGCAATGAAAAATTAATAAAACAAAAACATTTGGGCACATTTTGTGTCAACTTTCTTTTAATTCCGATTAGATATGAATATGATATACATAAATGACTATTATGCTCTCAAAATTATCTATCATGTGAAATTGTTGCGGAAGTCGGTTCGAAAAACCGGGTTTATTTTCAATATGATTCGCCCTCAAAAGTGTGTCTACCTATAAAATCTTAGAGATGAATATGATATAAATGACTATTATGCTCTCAAAATTATCTATCACGTGAAATTGTTGCGGAAGTCGGTTCGAAAAAAACCGGGTTTATTTTCAATATGATTCCGCCCTAAAAAGTGTGTCTACCTATAAAATCTTAGAGATGTCAGGGCAATTTCGAGTATACCGATTATAAATTTATAAAGTAAAATCTATTCTGGTTCATTTGGTGCTAGTTTTTTTCTATTTTCGATCCGGATTTTATGAAATATTTTATGAAGTTGGAACAAAAGAGCGATTCTGCTCTTCAAAGTTATATATTGTGATGTTGTAGGGAAACCCGGATTTTAAAACCGGGTTTCACAAAACCGGTTACCCGAATAAATATTTTTTGAGCGTTTCGTGTTCAATGATGTAATTTAAATCCATTCATCTTAATTCATGACCAATTTTTTCTATTCTTTATCCGTTTTTTGAGGAATTTATTAGTAAATAATATAATGAAATTGGAATAAAAGTGCAATTCTCTTCTCAAAAGACCATCACGTGACATTGTACAGCAAATCGCTTCGAAATGTTCAAAAACCCGGATTTTAAAACCGGTTTTCACAAAACCGGTTACCCGAATAAATATGTTTTTGAGCGTATCGTGTTCTGTGATGTAATTTAAAATCATTTACCTTAATTCATGACCAATTTGTTCTATTTGTTATCCGGTTTTTTGAGGAATTTCTTAGTATATTATTTAATGAAATTGGAACAAAAGAGCGCGTCTGCTCTTCAAGTTATATATCATGTGACATTGTACAGAAAACCGCTTCGAAATGTTCAAAAACCCGGATTTTAAAACCGGGTTTCACCAAACCGGTTATTAGAATAAATATGTTTCTGATGTAATTTAAAATCATTCACCTTAATTTCTGACCAATTTTTTTCTATTTTCGATCCAGTTTTTGGGGGATTTTTAATTGTGATTAAAATTACAGATCTTTTTAAAATGACAATTTTGCTATCATATGAAATTTGAGACATTTCATATATCTTGGATAGATTTGCTAAAATATATTTTCTGTCACAGTGATTTGGTTTTAATAAATTAAGAAAAAAATCATTAAAATCGATTTCTCTGTTTTCCTTTCGTTTTGCTCCTCCTTTCCGAAGGACTTCCATTCAAAGGACTTTTCTTCGGTGTCATTGTTGATTCAATGCGAAGTCTTGTTTCCCCCTTTCAAGTATTACAAAGATTCCAACAATGCTGCAGCACACTGGGCTGGGGTTGGGGGTTGGATATCCTCCCACCGCAAAAGAAAACGATTTTCTTTGTTATTAAGTAATTTTTATGTTAATAATGACTTAAGCAAAAAATAACGACCAGCACAATGAAATTCAACAATAAATTTACACTTCAAAGCTTTACAGCCAATAAAAAACTTGTATAGTGAAATGTATGGCAAAAAGACCTGGTAGGGGGGGGGGGGGGGTGGGTACTAAAGACAAAGGATGCCGTGACAGCGGTGAAAGAAGGAAGAAACAAAGAAAACCAAAAAGAAACACTAATAATGAATCCTTAGAGATTTCTCGCTAAGGAATTGTTAACTCCCGGCCCACAACCATTCAAGCAAAGCGGATTCTTCTTTTTCTCTTAGACAAGTTTACTAGGGGCTGGGGCATTTGGCAGCAAGCTCCTTGCTCTCCTTTAGACGTCATCATCAATGAATGGCTACTTATAAAAATATTGGCATAAATTATGAACAACATTACACTTCCGTTTGCTGGCTGCCAAGAAACGTCAAGAGACGCCAAGGCAGGATAAACGAAATCCATGAACCGAAGGAGAGAAAAGAAAAAGAGGAAAGAAACCAAACCGTTAAGGCATCTAGCCGCTCTATAAAGGATGTCATATCGATAAGGATCAAATGATGGTTAAAAGGGGAGCAAGCCAGGCCGCCCCAGAACATACTATACGTTGGCAGCAGAGCTACTCCTTGGCCTGATTGTAGGCTGAGCACTAACGTTTGTGGCCATTTCTTGTTTTACAGTTCATTGAGCCGTGTTGATGGGTTGGTCGTAGTCGGTGGTTCGCCGCTTTAGATGCGTTTCCTAAGATATAGTAGAGTAGCATGTTTTGTGTGTGTGTTTGAAGATCTTTAGATGCGGAGCAACTAATGCAAATGACTTAAATCATTTAAAGTTGAAGAGGATAAAGGAAGCGCAAAAAAGGAACAACCGAACTACTTATGTCAGTGGTGGTGCTGCTGATGCTGGAACTCTGATTACATAAAAGATATCAATTGCAGCAGTCATTTGAAGGCAGCATTTCTTGCTAGAACAGCAAAAAAGGAACTTCATTAATTTCTTTACCAAAGGAAGGGACCTTTAAAAGGGCGTAACAAGAGCGCAATGGCTTTAAGATTGCAGCAATTGCTCAATGGGGGGGCAGTTAAGGGAGCTGCTGAAAAAAGAATGAAACTCGATTGATCCCCAGGTTACTGGGAAATATTTTCAGATTGGAAACTCTCAATATTTCCCAGAGAATGGCAAATCAATAGATTTACCAAAACTAAATATTTTCTTTCTTTCCCATAAACCAAAAATTCCCCCTTTAACCAAACCGAAAAAAGAAAACAAAGGCATTCATTTTTTATACAAAAAAATTGGTAGACAAATGTATTTTCAAAATTTTCCCCAAACACAAAGAAATCTTCACAAAATCCAAAGGCGTGGGAAGGAACTCAACTCAAACTGCAGCGAATTTTGACAACATTTTCGAAATCTTCTCTTGCATTAGTTCAGCAGCTGATTGGCATATTTATCCAAATAGGACCACAATACTCGCGAGACACAGAATAGCGACCAGGCACCAATCCACACATATCCCGAAGATTCGCCATCCATGAGTGTTGAATAAGCTGCACTATCGTTGGTCATGATTTCTTCAGCAATAGGGGCGAAATCTCAATAAGATTTTAATTGGCGAATGTCCTTCTCTTCGTTGAGGAAAATTGAAAAAATTCTTGATATTTTTTCGTTGAAGAAAATTCAGAAAAAGTCTTGATATTTTTATTCGCTTTCAAAAATATACGTTATGTCTATACGACTGCTTGAACTTGATATACTGAGAAAAACTAAATTTGATATGAAAATCAAAATCAAAGCCTACTCAGCCAGAAACAAAATAGTATTTGAAAATTATACATTTTTTGTTTCGGCTGAGAAATGAATCAAAGTATATTTTTTGAAAAGTGAAATTTGTTCGAACTGGTAGAAAACGCCATTTCCAAAATTATAAAATTTTCAGTATTCGAAATAAAACTCAACTGCAACCCTTAAAGCGAAAAAAAAGAGTAAAGCTAAAGTGGAAGTTAAAAGCCTGTTGTATTGCAGGTAAGGCGAGGAAAATGTTAAACCACCATCAGACCAACGAGTTTGTCGTTATTTGTAAATGTGAGACGACAATACAGTCGCCGCCACAAACGTGTCATTCTGCGAGCGGCTTAATATAGAAGGAGAGTCGCATCAAGAAGAGTCGAATCGATCATAGATTAACGCGTTTGTCGCGACGGTGCTTATTTTGAAATATGAGACGACAATAAAGTCGCAGCGACAAACGTGGTGTTTAATATAGAGAGAGAATTAAGCCTCCGATAGACTAACACGTTCGTCGCGATACGCTTGTTGTGACAATCTTTCTTTGGGAATATGAAACGACAATACAGTCACAGCGACAAACAAGTCGTTATGCGAGCGACTTCAAATATATAGAGTCGTATCAAAAAGACTCAATTATCAAGAAGAATTAGCCGATAGGCTAACGCATTTGTCGCAACACACTTTCCAACAATCGCAACAATCGCTTTTGTGGAAATGAGAATCGCATCAAAGAGAATTAAGTCGCCAGTAGATTAATGATTTTGGGTGCGGCCCACTTTTTATTTATTTATTCGTTTCAGTATTGTATATTATCCATCTTTGGATTTGTTCAAAAGTTGTAAAATTTGCTGACCAAATTTTTTATGAAAATTTTAGTTTTTTTCAAACAGTTGCCATTTTTAAAAAAAATATGAAAGAAAAGAAAATTCTACGATAGCATTAACCTTCCTGAATAAGAAAAAATGTTTGATTTTTTCAGATGATGCCTAACGGAGGAAACATGCACTCCACCGGCAAGAGTTTTTAAAACATGGTCACTCTGTCACTCAGTGCACCCCTTAAGAAAGCCCATCTGTATAGATGACTTGATCTGCAACTGTTGATGTTTTTATCAAACCAAAAATAATGTCAAGATTACTGATTACATTATATTCCAGTAAACTAATAGATATTGGATCTACTAACATATTAACGTTTTTAAAATATTAATATTTATGGCTGTACCTAAGGAGGGTCATCTGTCATATTTATAAAGGGTGATTTTTTAAGAGCTTGATAACTTTTTTTTAAAAAAAAACGCATAAAATTTGCAAAATCTCATCGGTTCTTTATTTGAAACGTTAGATTGGTCCATGACATTTACTTTTTGAAGATAATTTCATTTAAATGTTGACCGCGGCTGCGTCTTAGGTGGTCCATCCGCTTAGTCCAATTTTGGCATTTCCACGTTTTTGAGTAACAGAGACCCAGTTGGTGCGAACGGCGACGAATCGAAAATTGGTGGTCATCATTAACACTGGCCGATACAGCTGCGATATTTTCTTCAGTTCGCACTCTACGTAAGCGTGTTGGTGGTTTAATGTCCAACAATGTAAATTTGGTGCGAAATTTAGTCACAATAGCCCGAATAGCCGCTTCAGTGGGTCGATTAAACTGACCATAAAATGGAAGCGCGCAATGAACTTTCTTAACAGAGCACGCATTTTGATAATAAAATTCAATAATTTGCAAGCGTTGTTCGTTTGTAAGACGATTCATGATGAAATGTCAAAGCATACTGAGCATCTTTCTCTTTGACACCATGTCTGAAATCCCACGTGATCTGTCAAATACTAATGCATGAAAATCCTAACCTCAAAAAAATCACTCTTTAGCTGACCTGACCTGAAACTGGCACATGATTCTAACCTATGTCTCTGTCCACTGGCAGTTTTTGGCTCTGCTAACGAGAATATATATATATTTGATATGATCTGCACAATGGCATATAATACTCCAACCTACTAACCCAAACAAATTGTTTAGGCTTACTGGCTCAATATGCCCAGCTTGACTTACAGATTTTGGATCTGCTAAAAGAGAACGTTTTTAAAATGTAAATATTTACAATTTTACTTAGGGGTGGTCGTCTTTTATACACATAGCTGACATGATCTATAAATTGACATATGATGCTATTCCATGGCCATATTAACAGACAGATTTTGGTTTTGATAGGAGAGATTGTTTTTAAAATATGAATATTTAGGGTTTTTTCTTAAGGAAGCCCATCTTTCACTTTGCTGATATAATCTGCAAAGTGACATAAACCTAATCTGCTAACAGAAACATGATGTTTATGCTTACTGGGACAACATTTTGCTGTTAAATGACAGAATTTGTATCTTCTAAGAGAGAAAGATTAAAAAATATTAGTGTTTACTTAACGGAAGCCATATTTTATCTTTTTAGTTGACTTGATCTGCGAACTGACATTCTCGTATGGTATTTCTGTTCAACAAGCCATGACGTCTAGACTCACTGGAACATTTTTCCACTATCATCTGACAGATTTTGCCAACTGAGAACATATTCTGTACAAGTATGAATATTTAAGATTGCCGTAATTATCTGTAGAGATGACTTGATCTGCAAACTTACATAATCATAGACATATTACAAAATTATGGCGCTTTTAACGGAAAATCTTTCATATAAGTATGTATGATTCTTTAAGTCCGACCTACGGAAGATCATAATTTATCTTGCACTTGCCAATAGTGATTTTATGACCGTTTTAAGTGTCACATTGAGGATCAACTAACAGAGAACCTTCCACGTTATCTATGCATGAATATTAGTGGTTTTCCTTAATTCTGTCTGATGACAAGTGTTAGATGATCTTTATATTAGGATTTTCATAAAAAAATCCATAATATATCTGCATAGTTGACTTGATCTTGACTTGATAACTAGCAGGCATACTGATCAATTTTTATTTATTTCCACTTCTAGCCGTTAACATATTGTAAAAGGGTGAACATAATTTTTCTGTATAGTTGACTTGACCTACAAAATGGAATTTGTTTTTGTTTACAAAACGGGCATATAGAGAACCTTTCAAATTCTTTATTAATGAATTTTTAGTGGTGCCCTTAAGTCTGTCGGCTGACAACTCAAGATACTCCTGATGATACACATGATGCTTGTCTGTATGCAAAATCCATCTATTAATAAAGTCCCTCAAAAAATTATGTACAAAAGCCAATATATCCTATAATCCAGCCTAATAGATAAATTTATCCATTCTAGCCTAATAAGCACAAACATTTTGTACAGCCAAAAATTGCTGTGTTTTCAGCAAGAAATTATCAAGAACTGCCAGTCTAGTCTGTTTCGCTAAATTTACAGCATTTTTTAATTGTTTTTTATAGTACTCTCTGGCTTTTTAAGAATGATGTGGTTATTGGGAGTTCGTTTCGCAAATTTTTGGCTTAGTTTGCAGCACTTTCTTTATACAAATTCTGTAGAGACAAATGTATGCAATCTAGCCTAATAAACACAAATAATTTGTAATTTTTTTTTATTTTTAAATAGATTTTTTTGCTCTTCAAAATTACTAAAAGTCGAAGATTGGGCTGTTTAAAAAACTAGATCAAAGAGGTAGAAAAGTAAATTATGAATAAAATATAGATAAAGAATCATATCATACCACAAATCGTTGCCTGAAATGCAAAATGACGAAACCCACATTTTCATAGGTTTATAGGAGAAGTAAAAACACGCTCAATTATGACGTTCGTATTATTCGTATAAATTCTATATTTTAGGAGGCGGAAGTCTATAATTTTCAGAGATTATGCTGTTCAGTCAAATGCAAATACAAAAAAAAAATATAAAAATGTAAAACTAATAGTAAGAGTCAAAATATTGTTATTTTATGGAATACAATAGAAAATAGAAATAAAGATAGATTTTCGCTATAAAATCGTGATTTTCAAACGAAGGAGTCTAAAATATTGTCAGTGTGTGTATTTGGCCTATATGCAAATATAAAAAATATATATAAAATTAATCGTAGGAGTCAAAATATTGCTATTTTATTAAAGATTGTTTTTTTGTAGAATTCGCTATAAAATCGTGACGAAGGAGTCTAAAATTTTGCCAAATTGTATATTTTAGTCAAATGTACAAAAATCAATGCAAAACTAGATTTTTGATTTTTTTGACGTTTCGACGAAATGTTATTTTTTCGAAAAGCCCTATCGTTCACTCTTAAGAACGAATACGCCGTGCTAAAGAAAAGAGCAACAAGTGACATCTTCCTAAAATTCGAGGCATAGTTTTTCTTTCTTATGAAAATTCTGTACCTGGCGCTATCATATTTAAAAAACAATGCATATTTTTTATTTCCTTTTTTCGCAGATTTTTCTTACTTTTTTGTTTTGTGATGGTTTGTAGTTTAGTTTGCTTTTAGCCTTTACCATATTTCATTGCTATAGAAGCAGCTTAATTAACATTTGTTGTATATTTTGGCTTTTTATCAGTTTTTTTATATAAATTTTTTTGGCTTAAAGAAGAAGTAGAAGCTTTTAAGAGAAGCTGACTTTCTGGTTTTTTGCCATACTCTAAACTAGTTATTTATTTTATGTTATAAAGCGCAACACATGGCTACTCGCATGTACGTAGATGATAACTAAGATAGATAGATAGAATGCATATATATATTTAGATGTAGATGTAGTATAGAGGCTTTGGGCTTGTAAGCAGAAAAAGTGATTAAGTCACATTAGTGGAAAAATTGCCACACACTTAATTACTTTTTCTTTTACATTTTAAGCGTTATTTATGATTGAACATGCAGGCTTATGGTTTGTTTACTTTACTTTAAATACATATACATAGAGATAGATATATAGATATAGTTTAAGTTTAATTTATTGAGGGATAAAAGCCTACTAACCTTAATGCTATCATAGCAGGCGGTCACCTTGCCATTTTGAACTTCAACATTTGCAGGCGGATGGGCAAATTTACATTCGGTATCCTGGCGGGAACATTTATTCCTTTGGAATTCACGACATACTTCTAGCTGGAGCCAACGTGAATCTTTGCCATTCAACAGGCTGGTCATATTAACCATAGCAGCCATATTTTGTTTTTTTCTGTTTTTTTTTTTTCTGTTTTGCTTGCTTTAATGCGTTTTTACGGGATTATCTGTGTTTGGGTTTTTTTCCGCAGATATTCTTCTTTTTTTCTTGTTTCTTTTTATTCTTTTTGCTTTGCTTTTAATACACAACAAAAATTTCTAGCGTTTCTGGCTGTGGCGCTTAGTTTATTGGATACAAAAACAAAAAGCGGCCGGGAGGGATACTTTGCTTTTGCTTTGCTTTAAGAGGGGGAAGTGGGGGATGCAACGAGGGGGGAGGACTAACCAGATTACGATGTTTAGTTTTGTTGTTGTGCTGGTGGTGGCGCTTGTTGGTCAGAGATGAGACGTTTAATGTCCTTGGCTGGGTGTTTTAATTGATGATGATTTGTTTATCACTGGGGCGGGCGGGGCGGCTTTCAATAAGGCTTGAAGGCGGACGTCATTAAGCCCAAAAATGTATGTATATTTATGCCAAACTTCCAGTTGCAGTTCTTCTCTTCTTCTTCGTCTTTTCTAGTGGCTGTTGTTAGAGATTTCCTTGGGAGTTTGTTTTGAATTCTTTTCAATTTGATTTTTCAAATTTTCTCAAACTTTTTCGTTCAAAAAAACGGGGTTGCCAAATTAAGATTTTCTTTTACTTTTCTTTTCTTAATAAAAATCACTCACAAATCTAGTTGAGTTTATTTGTTGTTTGCTTTATGAAATAGGATGAGGATAAAACAATTAAATACTAAAACAGAAACTGATTATACATATGCATGTAGTAAGAATGACTAGAATATACGAGGAGCGTTTTAAGCCAGCTTTTATGTATTTAGTTGTTGTTCTCTGCCAAAAACACTTTATATTAGAGCATATGGGTTATATATGTATTTAGAATATTTTTTATTGGCCAGCAAAATCAAGACAAAACCAAACTGAAGTGTCAAAACTCAAAAATTGACAGCCAAAAAGTGGTGGTTGTTGTGGTGGTGGTGTTGATGAACTTAAAAAGGTCTTTAAAATATATTGTTTATGTTGGATTATAAGTCATTAGCATTTCAAGCGCAACAAACAAACAGCAGCTCTTTTTTGGGGGGGAGAGTTTTCTTTTTTCTTTTCTTTATTTTTTTTTGGTTTAACTGGCGTTCTAAACACAACAAATGAGTTTTAAAGATCGAATGTCCTGGCCTTCAAGCAGCTGCACTTATTTCTGAAACTCTTTTGCTCTACATACGAGTTGTAGCCCAGAAAGTTCTTTTTTCTATTTAGATTTAGTCTAAGAAGCTACAGGCATATTGTAGTAGTTGTAGTAGCAGTTGTACATTATCTGAAATTAGACGGAGAAGAGAACAAGAGAGAGAGAGAGAAAAAATACAAAAAAACGTTAGCATTTATATATATGGTCGATATCAAGCTACAATATATACTACTATACAAAATACATAAAATAATATTTAATTAAATATTTAGTTAAAGTAAAATAATGTCTAAATGATCAAGAGAAGCAGCTAGGATGGGTTGTTGGTTTTTTGTTTTATTTCTTAAACTAGTTATTTGTTTGGTAAGCAGTCGATACGAGATCTTTTTTTTATTTTTTATTTTCGTAATATTAGAAAGCCTCTCCTTCAGAGCCCAGCAAGTCAATATATATTGTTTTGTTTTGGTTTAAGCATTTCTCCCACATATATAATAAGCATTTTTTGATTCTTATAGCTACAGCAAGCACATATATAGAGGACCTCGCATTCACTTGTCTAGGTCGGCATAACCTAAAAGCTAAACACAAATTCACAAGCCAAATCCCTCAATCGATATAATTCAAATCTAATAACAGATTTGTTTTTTTTTCGAAAGCAGCTTCATATCAGATCGAGTTACAACTTTAAGCTTTAGATCCCAAGCAAAGATGAGAGAGATAGACTCAAAAAAAAAAATCTGTTATTGTAAACACCTTACAGCCACTGTGGGCCTCGAACACTGCTGGGAGTTTTCTAGAACTCTTAAGTATGGAAATTTAATATATTTTTCCAATAAATTTTCATTTGATATATTAGAAAATTACATTAAAAACTACAACCTGGAAATAATTGCTGGAAACACATACATTTAATTACGTGGAAACATATTTAGTTCACAAGTAAGATTTTTTATATATGACTACAATTATTTTTAAATATATAAAGTGCATATGTCAAATATAAAAATGTTTGCATGCAAACATATTACAGCAATGTTCCCCGTGTACTTTAAGAATTTACGTTAATTTATTTTTTTATTTTTAGGTCTGCAAATTTTTTGTATTTTTCGGAAAACCACTATTTTATTAGAAATAATTTTTAAGTTGTCTTTTACTTTTTTTAACTATTTTTATTTCTTTACTTCTTCATTATTTTGATGTCTTTAAAATTTATTATTTTGTTTTTAATTCAATTTTTTATTAATTTATTTTATTTAATTTATATCCGAAATTTGTATATATTTTCTAATCAATATGTAAATATATTCTTCCACGAAGAGGCCTTTTTAAATAACAACTTTTGATGTACGTTTGTAAATCTTTAAATGAAGGATCACATACACTGTCTTTACACCCGGAGAACAACAAGGCAAGCAGTGGAATTGAATGTAGTTGTAGATGAATGTAGTGATCGGCCAGAAGGTTAGGCCAATTACCTTCTACTCTGAAAGAACGGAAATCTATTGACGTTCAAAAAGAAAATATTTGGATTCGCGAGATAATAGTTAATATTAATTGCATATTTAATTGTTAGTAGTTGCCTATTTAGCTTCTATATAGTCATTTTGGTGCTGATGAATTAAGTATTACTTTTTTACTACTTTTTATTATTTAACTTTTTCAATTATTTATATTTATTTTTACTTCTTGTACTTTTTATTTTTCAATTAATTTATCTATTTATTTATTTTTCTATTCCCAATATTATATCATTTGCTTATTATTCATATATTTGTTTATTTTTATTCCAATGAGTTAACTATATCAGGAAATTTTATATATTTTCGTATTCTAAACACGAAAATATTAAAAACTAATATATATTTCTTTTAATTTCATTACAATTTTTTCTCATTCTTTTATTTGTTCCAATTATTTTTTATTCTTTATATTATTTTAGTTTTTTAATTACTTAAATTTATTTTTACTATACTTTTATTTTTTAACTTTTTTATTTCATCCAATTTTTATTTTCTCCTGTCCTGGGAGTTTTTGAGTTTATATATCTCCAAATTTACTACATGTCCATATTTTCTAACTGTTTATATTTTAATTTATTTATTTATTTTTTAATTTTTTTTACTTAATTGAATTTATGTATTATTATACTTTTATTTTTAAACTATTTAATTTTATTCAAATTTTTATTTTTTATTTACTTTCTCTTTTCTGATAATTTTTTTTGTCCCTTCCCAATATTATTTTTATTATAATTCCTGGGAGTTTTTGAGTTTATATATCTCCAAATTTACTACATGTCCATATTTTTTAATTGTTTATGTGTTAATTTATTTATTTATTTTTTAATTTTTATTTACTTAATTGAATTTATGTATTATTATACTTTTACTTTTTAAATTATTTTATTTTATTCAAATTTTTATTTTTTTTTTTACTTTCTCTTTTCTGATAATTTTTGTATTCACTATATTATATTTATTTACTTTCCTGGGAGTTTTATATCCGCCAATGTGATACATTTTCGGCATCTAAACATATTAAAAACTGATAATTTATTCTTATATAAATTTATTTATTTCTTTCAAATTATATTATATTTTATTTTTTAAAGCATTTAAATTGTTTATATATATATTTTTATTTCTACTATTCCTATTTATATTTTTTATTTTAATTTTTATTTGTTTATTATTTATTTAATATTTTTTCTCTCCTGCGATTTTTCAAGAGTACATGTGTACACACGAAAATTATCATTTTTTCGTAATAGAATGCTATTTTAGTGGAATTATTTTATTTATTTATTCTTTATTTTTATTATTTATTTAAATGTAGTTTTATTTTTTTGTTTCACGAAGTTTTTATTTAAGTTTATTTTTTAATATGTCTTGTCATTTATTTTGGTTTAAGACCAAAGGTTGTGCTGAAGTCTTCAGCAGAACCCAAAAATTAGCAAAAAGGCAAGTGAGACCTTTATTGTTGCAGCTAAAAGTTGATTGCGCAGTTTCGATGTTTATTTTTTAATTTTTATATCATTAATTTTTTTGTATTTTATTTTTATTTAATTTTAACTTTTATTTTTGTATTTAACTTTTATGTTTATTTTTATTTTTATTTTTATTTTTATTTTTATTTTTATTTTTATTTTTATTTTTATTTTTATTTTTATTTTTATTTTTATTTTTATTTTTATTTTTATTTTTATTTTTATTTTTATTTTTATTTTTATTTTTATTTTTATTTTTATTTTTATTTTTATTTTTATTTTTATTTTTATTTTTATTTTTATTTTTATTTTTATTTTTATTTTTATTTTTATTTTTATTTTTATTTTTATTTTTATTTTTATTTTTATTTTTATTTTTATTTTTATTTTTATTTTTATTTTTATTTTTATTTTTATTTTTATTTTTATTTTTATTTTTATTTTTATTTTTATTTTTATTTTTATTTTTATTTTTATTTTTATTTTTATTTTTATTTTTATTTTTATTTTTATTTTTATTTTTATTTTTATTTTTATTTTTATTTTTATTTTTATTTTTATTTTTATTTTTATTTTTATTTTTATTTTTATTTTTATTTTTATTTTTATTTTTATTTTTATTTTTATTTTTATTTTTATTTTTATTTTTATTTTTATTTTTATTTTTATTTTTATTTTTATTTTTATTTTTATTTTTATTTTTATTTTTATTTTTATTTTTATTTTTATTTTTATTTTTATTTTTATTTTTATTTTTATTTTTATTTTTATTTTTATTTTTATTTTTATTTTTATTTTTATTTTTATTTTTATTTTTATTTTTATTTTTATTTTTATTTTTATTTTTATTTTTATTTTTATTTTTATTTTTATTTTTATTTTTATTTTTATTTTTATTTTTATTTTTATTTTTATTTTTATTTTTATTTTTATTTTTATTTTTATTTTTATTTTTATTTTTATTTTTATTTTTATTTTTATTTTTATTTTTATTTTTATTTTTATTTTTATTTTTATTTTTATTTTTATTTTTATTTTTATTTTTATTTTTATTTTTATTTTTATTTTTATTTTTATTTTTATTTTTATTTTTATTTTTATTTTTATTTTTATTTTTATTTTTATTTTTATTTTTATTTTTATTTTTATTTTTATTTTTATTTTTATTTTTATTTTTATTTTTATTTTTATTTTTATTTTTATTTTTATTTTTATTTTTATTTTTATTTTTATTTTTATTTTTATTTTTATTTTTATTTTTATTTTTATTTTTATTTTTATTTTTATTTTTATTTTTATTTTTATTTTTATTTTTATTTTTATTTTTATTTTTATTTTTATTTTTATTTTTATTTTTATTTTTATTTTTATTTTTATTTTTATTTTTATTTTTATTTTTATTTTTATTTTTATTTTTATTTTTATTTTTATTTTTATTTTTATTTTTATTTTTATTTTTATTTTTATTTTTATTTTTATTTTTATTTTTATTTTTATTTTTATTTTTATTTTTATTTTTATTTTTATTTTTATTTTTATTTTTATTTTTATTTTTATTTTTATTTTTATTTTTATTTTTATTTTTATTTTTATTTTTATTTTTATTTTTATTTTTATTTTTATTTTTATTTTTATTTTTATTTTTATTTTTATTTTTATTTTTATTTTTATTTTTATTTTTATTTTTATTTTTATTTTTATTTAATTTTTATTTTTATTTTTGTATTTAATTTCTCAGTTTATTTTTCATTTAATATTTATTTGTAATTTTTAATATTTTTATTTTCTCCTATTTTGTATTCCCCATATATGATTTGATTGGTATTTATTTTATTTATTTTGTAGGCTATTTATATTTATTTTTACTTTTATATTATTTTTACGTTTTGTTAAATTATGGTATTTTAATTAAATTAATTGTTATTACTTTTATTTCATTAAATTTTTTATTATTTTTTTATTTTAATTGTTTCCTCCCAATTCATCTACTATTCCCAAAGCAGCCTTGATTCCTTTTATTTGAAATATTATATCATTTACTTATTTATTTTTTCTTGTATTTCAAATCTCCAACTGTTGCTAAAACATAACTTTTGCTTAAAGCCAACTATGAACGATAGGGGCAACCTTTTGTTTAAAAAATAAAAAAATCATATTTTTTCTTTATTTATTTTATTATTAATTTTTGATGTTTGTACTTGTTTAATCTTATTTTGGCAGGAAGTATCAAATTATAGTCAACATAACAGATCAAAATTTTAAAATAAATAAACGTTAAGTAAAGTTCAGATCAAACGTCAATGAAAACAAGTTTAGTTCCGCCAACCCAAATAGTTATTTTTAATACTTTTATAATTTACATTTTTATTGGTAGTAGTTCCACCATTTCGTTCCATTTCATCCTGAGACAGAAATAACCGATCGCAACCGCTGAAGGCTCAATTTCAAAATGACTATGTGGCACAGAAATTTCTAAGAACATAGGTCAGCTGGCGGACATCTTTTAATCAAAACCAAAATAAATATTTCATTTATTATTTTATATATTTGTTACATATTTTTATTTATATTTTTTTAATTTTAATTTTTTGTTAGAGGTATTTGTAATACTGTTTGTATTTTCCCGGTGCCCAAAACTTTCGGCCCCAACCACGCATCATTTCTTTGCACATATGTGTTGAACATTGTTTTTTTTTTTGCCTTTCATTGTATCTTAAACTCAACGATAATTGTTATTGAATATTTTTTTTTAATTTTTGTTCAATTAACAACAGAAATTTTGTTTTCACCTCCACACATATATACATACATACATGCCTACTGACATATACAGTGTTATTGTTATTTTGGTTTTTCTCGCGTCGTCATTATTACGTCGTCTTCGCTGAAATATACTCGCATGAGCATTTACCTTAAGGTCTCATCAGCCAGACTAGGCCCTAGCGCACGGCTGTTCCACATTACCGGGAAAGAAATGAACGAAAAAAATTATCTAATCGCTCAAACTATTGATAATATTTTTTTCTTTATATTCACAGATAGCATTTCAATTTTCATTCGTGGCTGTTATTGTTTGATACAACGTTTGCCTGTCAATGAAATTGCTAGCAGTCAACTCCATCAACAACAAAGTACATAATTTCATACGACCGGGCCGTCCATAAATGTTTTTGGATGGACTACAACACCAGCCAGTAATCGCTGAGGCTCACCCTTAAAGTTATTGGCGGGAAAGGGGGTTGCTGGGTGCCGGGTGAGGGTGACAAAGCCCTAACTTTTGCCGCGCTCTGCATTATTCATCGGCGACGAGTGTTAAATATTTATTTAATGTTTTGTTTATATTTCACCACCATTTGTTGTTGTCGTAATTTTTGAATGAAATAAATTTTGTGGCCTTTTTATTTCTCGTCTTTCTCTCTTTGATAATTTAATTTCAGCGTTTTGTTTTTTCGTTATTTCGTGAGATAAGAATTCATCAAAGTCTGGTATGATGATGGTGGGTTGGTTGGTTGAGGTGGTGCAAGACAGGAAATACTTGGAAAATGGACGGACGGGCTCAATCATATGTATATTACTTTGAAAAGAGTAGGTCAGTTCGTCAGAGGGACAGAAGAAGGGTGGAACTGTGGTCAGGGATGGACCTGGGCTTTGTAAGAAAATTCTTTGAGGCTAACTTACACTCAATGATGTTCTATATATATATATATTTATTTATTCCTTTTCTTCCAAGACGATTATAGACCCGTGAACTTCTTTGGCCACTCCTAAACCTTCATGTAGATAATTCAATCCTCTAACATTCAAGTTAAACCACAACGTCCCCATTGTGATGGAAATATGTGATTTTTTATTTTGTTTTCAAATATTTCAACCAAATTTGCCATCTGAGATTGCAATCTATTTAAGGGGTTATTTACCAATTCAATTCTAATTGAATTTGCGATATGGAGATTTGCTCGATTTTACCACCAACCTTGGGCTTTGTTCGCTCCCACGATCATTTTTTTGGGGGGAACTGTTCTTGATAAATAAGAAATCACCTTTTCGCTATCTCGCTCAACTAAAGTTGTTTATATACCAATGGTATTTGCGAAACCAAAATGAAACCATATGAATTGTTATCGTTAAATAGCTGCTCATTTGTCATCACCAGGGCTGAGGTTAATGCGTGCACACAATAGGTGTGTTTTAAGCATAAAATGTCAATAAATCACAAATGGTTCTGGATCGTGGAATATTATTTTACTTAGAGATTCTTCATAATTTGCATAAAGTTTGGTGATATTTTGAGATATTTCAATAATCTCCCAAACAAACTTGTTCCGGAGACTTCTCATTTTGTGATTTTTTGATCGTTGAATCGATCGATATGAATCGGAACTTCAAAATATTCTATCTACCCAGAATTTGTGTAAAATTTGGGGATATTTTGTTTTTGGTACTGGGATTTTGGGAAATTTCAAAAATCCCCCACAAGAAAGTTCTTCCGGAGATTTTTCATTTCGTGATTTTTAATCGTTAGACATGAATCGGAACATCAAATTATTCTATCTACCCAGAATTTGCGTAAAATTTGGGGATATTTTGTTTTTGGTCCTGGGATTTTGGGAAATTTCAAAAATCCCCCATAAGAAAGTTCATCCAGAGATTTTTCATTTCATGATTTTTAATCGTTGGACATGAATTGGAAGATCAAAATATTCCATCTACCCAGAATTTGGGTAAAATTTGGGGACATTTTGTTTTTGGTCCAGGGATTTTGGGACATTTCAGTAATCCCCACAAAAAATTGTTTCGGAGATTTTTCATTTCGTGATTTTTGATCGTTCAACATGAATCGGAACTTAAAATTATTCTATCGTTAAAGAAATTCACAATTTAATTAAGTTTTTTTCAGGGATTTTGGGATATTTCATTAATCCCGCAAAGAAAATTAATGAGTAACAGGGAATATTATTTTTAATTTTGAGAATTTTGGAACTTAAAAATGTTTCATCGTATAATTCAGACATTTTGCTCAAATTTTTCGTTTAAATTCCTTTAACCCCGGGAAATTTCAAAAATCCCACCAGGAATGTTATTTTGGAACAGTTGTAATGATTTTCTTTAAAGGTTTTCGAAAGTAGAAAACAACTCTAACCTTCAGCATTGAAATCAATTTGAGGATAAAATGATTTTATCCCTGGGAATTTTGGAAATTTCAATAATCCCCCAAAGGAAATTTTTCTGAAACGGGGAAAGTAATTTTTCATTTTGAGATTTTTGATCATTGATTACTTATCTAAACTTCAATCAAAGAAAAGATTTAACATTTTTTGATTAATTTCCAATTAAATTGTCTTTACCCTGGGGAATTTCAGTAATCCTCCAAAGAAATTTGTTGAAACAGGGAAAGTGAATTTTTATTTTGAGATTTTTGATCACTAAACTTAAAAATTTTCCTTCAAAGAATTTTACTCATAACTTCCGATCAAGTTGCTTTTACACTGGGGACTTTTATGGAATTTTACTAATCCCCCAAAGAAGGTTGTTCTGAGAGGGAAATATGAATTTTCATTTTGAGATTTTCTATCACTAAACTCGAATCTAAACTTAGAATTTTTCCATCAAAGAAAAAAAAGAATTTTTCTTATAATTTCCGATTAACTTGCTTTTACCCTGGAAATTTTGTGAATTTTTTAACTGAGAATGTAAATAATCCCCCTCACGAAAATTGTACTGGAACAGGGTATGCTAATTTTCGTTTTGAGATTGATTATCGTTGAGCACGACTCTTAACTTAAAAATTGAACTTTGCTGAAATTTCCCATAAATAAATAATTAAATAGCCTTTACCCTGGGAATTCTTGAAATTTCAATAATCCCCCAAAGAAAGTTGTTTCGAAAGAAGGAATGTGATTTTTATTTTTAGATTTTCAATCGCTGAACACGAATCTAAACATAACTTTTTCCATCATATAAAAATATTAAGGATTTTGAACTAATTTCAGCTTATGCTGTCTTTACACTTCGAATTTAGGAACTTTTTAATAATCCCCCAAAGAAAGTTGTTGTGGAACAGGGAATGTGAATTTTTATTTTTAGATTTTTGATCACGGAACACGAATTTGAACTTAAAAATTTTCCATTAAAGAAAAAATTCCGAATTTAGCTCCAATTGTCAGTTTAAGTTGATTTTACCAGGGGGCTTTGGGGATTTTCAATAATCCCCCAAAGAAAGTTTTTTCTTAAACAGGAATGTGAATTTTCATTTTTAGATTCTTTAACGTTGAAGACAAAACTAAACTTCAAAATTTGTCATCAAAGAAAAATTTCAGAATTTTGCTCAAAATATCGGAAGTTGACTTTACCCCGGGGAACTTGGGGAATTCCATTAATACCCATAGAAAGTTTTTGTGGAGCCAGGAATATGAATTTTTATTTTTAGACCTCCGATCGTTGAGCGCGAATTTAAACTTAAAATTTTTCCATAAAAGAAAGGATTTCGAATTTTGCTCAAATTTCCGCTTAGGTTGCTTTTACACTTAGGGGGAATTTCAATAATCCCCCTAAGAAAGTTGTTCTGGAACAGGGAATGTGAATTTTTATTTTGAGATTTTTGATCGCTGATCACTAATCTAAACTTAAAAATAGGTCAACAAAGAAAAAATTAAGAATTTTGCATAAATTCTCGCTTAAATTGTATTTACACTTCGACTGTAGGGAATTTCAATAATCCCCCAAAGAAAGTTGTTCTAGAATAGGAAAAGAGAATTTTTATTTTGAAATTTTTGATCAATGATTACGAACCTAAATTTCAAAATTTTTATATAAAGAAAAACTTCTTAATTTTTCTGAATTTACCATTAAAGTTGCTTTTACACTTCGAATTTAGGCAATTTCAATAACCCCACAAAGAAAGTTGCTTTGGAACAGGGAGTGTGAATTTTTATTTTTAGATTTTCGATCGTTGAATAAGAATTTAAAATTTAAAAAATTCAATTAATGAAAAAATTCCGAATTTTGCTGCATTTACCATTTATGTTGCTTTTACACTTCGAATTTCAATAATCCATCAAAAAAAGTTGTTCTGGATGGAACAAGGAATATGAATTTTTATTTTGAGATTTTTGAACAATTCGCTCAAATTTATGGTCTGGGTATTTGGGACAATTTTGTGTAATCCCACAAATCGAGGGCACATATTTTGATTTTCTTTGTGATTTTTTCCAGACACATGTTTTCCACGTTCCACGATTTATCCACTTCTGAACCCTCTGCTATAACAGAGTAACATCTTGGCACAATTTTCCTAATGTCCCATATGCCGAAAACTGTCGCCACATTTAAGTCTTGTTTTGTTGCCATAATTACCACTTGGGTTCAGGTTCATTTCATAATCTCTCATAAACTGACCTTTACTAAACATAAACTGGCGAATTGCTGGCTTGACTTCAACTCAAACAGAAACACAAACACACCAACAAAATAGCCTACAAATGTTGTTGTTGTGTCTAAGCACTAAACATTTGTTTTGGGGTGACCCTGTGGATGAATGAAAGACTACAACAGCACACACGCACGTAGATAGGTTCAATCCCACACCATCCATAAAATACGAAATACACAACACATGTGTAAATATGTATGTGGATTTCACCGACACCGACCACACGAGTATACTTTTGCTAGTTAGTTAGTTCGGTTGGACGTATTGAAACCGAAAAATTTAAATTGTATATTTCAAAACGTTTTGTTTTTGGGATATTTCATGATGTTGATGTTGGTTTTTCTTAAATAAATAAACGTAGTATTTACGTCTACAAAATATGTATGTGCAAATGTGTGAGTTCTGTGGGGTGGACGGGGAGGGGGAGGCTCTTTTCGTCTGTTTTAATTGAGTAAAAACAATTTTGGTGTTCAAAACTTTTTCTCCCTCCCGACTACAGCGCCGCCAAAAACGATTCACATATACACGCCAAGCCATTTATTTTAAAAATAATTTATTATAAACATTTTTTCAGCAAAAGAAAAAAACACAATGAGACTCGAACTAATGAAATTATGAGTGAAAACAAAAATGCTCAAGTGAAAATAAATATGAAATGAACTGCCCAAAAAATACAAAGTTTCAGCTGATAACTGGCACGATTTCGGCTTGGTTGTTGTTGTTGTTGGCGAAACAAAAGATGACGTTTTATTTGGCGATTTTAGAAACAGAAATTGAAATTGTTTTCATCTGAAGTGTGTCTTGCTTTGTATGGTCAGCAGCATTCACAGAGACTCAGAATGTATAATTAATCCATGAAATAAAAGATAAAATTATGACATGTGTAGCGAAATTAATTCAGGCAAAAACTCTGTGTATGTGTGTGTTTTTAATAATCCGCAATCATAAACATAATGACCGGTTTTGTTTGTTTATTTTAATGAAATGACCTGTTTTTTTGAGGTAGAAAATAAAAGCGGACAGCAACGAACTATCAAAAAAATCCCAAGCTAATCTGAAGTGTTTGACAAAATGTCAGATGCACAGCAGAACCGGTTCCACACAAAAATTATTAATCTTCTCCAATTTCAATAATTAACTAAACAATTGTTCAATTTTATTAAATATTAAAATATTAAAATATTAAAATATTAAAATATTAAAATATTAAAATATTAAAATATTAAAATATTAAAATATTAAAATATTAAAATATTAAAATATTAAAATATTAAAATATTAAAATATTAAAATATTAAAATATTAAAATATTAAAATATTAAAATATTAAAATATTAAAATATTAAAATATTAAAATATTAAAATATTAAAATATTAAAATATTAAAATATTAAAATATTAAAATATTAAAATATTAAAATATTAAAATATTAAAATATTAAAATATTAAAATATTAAAATATTAAAATATTAAAATATTAAAATATTAAAATATTAAAATATTAAAATATTAAAATATTAAAATATTAAAATATTAAAATATTAAAATATTAAAATATTAAAATATTAAAATATTAAAATATTAAAATATTAAAATATTAAAATATTAAAATATTAAAATATTAAAATATTAAAATATTAAAATATTAAAATATTAAAATATTAAAATATTAAAATATTAAAATATTAAAATATTAAAATATTAAAATATTAAAATATTAAAATATTAAAATATTAAAATATTAAAATATTAAAATATTAAAATATTAAAATATTAAAATATTAAAATATTAAAATATTAAAATATTAAAATATTAAAATATTAAAATATTAAAATATTAAAATATTAAAATATTAAAATATTAAAATATTAAAATATTAAAATATTAAAATATTAAAATATTAAAATATTAAAATATTAAAATATTAAAATATTAAAATATTAAAATATTAAAATATTAAAATATTAAAATATTAAAATATTAAAATATTAAAATATTAAAATATTAAAATATTAAAATATTAAAATATTAAAATATTAAAATATTAAAATATTAAAATATTAAAATATTAAAATATTAAAATATTAAAATATTAAAATATTAAAATATTAAAATATTAAAATATTAAAATATTAAAATATTAAAATATTAAAATATTAAAATATTAAAATATTAAAATATTAAAATATTAAAATATTAAAATATTAAAATATTAAAATATTAAAATATTAAAATATTAAAATATTAAAATATTAAAATATTAAAATATTAAAATATTAAAATATTAAAATATTAAAATATTAAAATATTAAAATATTAAAACATTAAAATATTAAAATATTAAAATATTAAAATATTAAAATATTAAAATATTAAAATATTAAAATATTAAAATATTAAAATATTAAAATATTAAAATATTAAAATATTAAAATATTAAAATATTAAAATATTAAAATATTAAAATATTAAAATATTAAAATATTAAAATATTAAAATATTAAAATATTAAAATATTAAAATATTAAAATATTAAAATATTAAAATATTAAAATATTAAAATATTAAAATATTAAAATATTAAAATATTAAAATATTAAAATATTAAAATATTAAAATATTAAAATATTAAAATATTAAAATATTAAAATATTAAAATATTAAAATATTAAAATATTAAAATATTAAAATATTAAAATATTAAAATATTAAAATATTAAAATATTAAAATATTAAAATATTAAAATATTAAAATATTAAAATATTAAAATATTAAAATATTAAAATATTAAAATATTAAAATATTAAAATATTAAAATATTAAAATATTAAAATATTAAAATATTAAAATATTAAAATATTAAAATATTAAAATATTAAAATATTAAAATATTAAAATATTAAAATATTAAAATATTAAAATATTAAAATATTAAAATATTAAAATATTAAAATATTAAAATATTAAAATATTAAAATATTAAAATATTAAAATATTAAAATATTAAAATATTAAAATATTAAAATATTAAAATATTAAAATATTAAAATATTAAAATATTAAAATATTAAAATATTAAAATATTAAAATATTAAAATATTAAAATATTAAAATATTAAAATATTAAAATATTATATAATAAATAATAATGAAAAAATAATAAATACAAAATATCCAAATATTTATTTTTTTTCAATTATTGAGATCATCATTCTTAAGAGAGTTTCTCTCTTGAAAAAATACAATCCATTAAAAGAGTTTTTAATTGTTTTGAAATTTGTTAGATAATTTATAATCTACCAAATTTTCCAAATAAGATTAATTAGTAATTTACGGATTTTGATGGACTTTGTCAGTGATGCAGCAGCCATCATTTGTGGATGACCAGCGAAGTTTGGCTGATCGTTTCATCATTATTGTTGTTTCTTTAACATTTTTTGTTTTCGTAGCTATTTATTTTTAATGAAGATTATTTATGTATGGATGTGCGCATGTTGATTTCTTTAAAATCAACATTTTTGGTTGTCGTTGTTGTTATTGTTTAGTTGCTTTGTTTGGTGAAAACGCCATAAACCGCGCCACCTTGTAAACCAGTTTTGTTTATACGATCGATTTTGTTTGTAGCTTCCTCAAGAAGCATGGAGAAGAGCGTTGTTTCACTGTCTGTTGGTCCATATTCAGAAATCAACGATTGGTGGCATCCACCAATTCATAGCAAATAAATTATGTAATTTGTGTTTGCCTCAAACTAAAATGAAAATATTGTAGTTCATATTTTGTATCTTTTCATCTCAGATACACATAATTTTTTCCTTTGGTTTTCAATTTTTCATTTTTTTTTTATTTTTCCGATTTCAGATTTTTGATATTTTCAAAACATGTGCAGTCTAAAAATACAATTTTTCTTTTTTCGAAAACAGAAAAAACACACACAACGCAACACAACACAACAGAAAATTAAAAGAAAATTTTCAACGAAATTTTTAAATACAGAAAGAAAAGTATACGAAATGCTATAAATATAGATGACGGTGTTGTTCATGTAGATACAAACTATATTTATATATACATAATATGTATGTATAGGTATAAAAACACACAAAATATTTTTACAAATGTGGAAGAAAAGGCATGATCATGATGATGATCTGAAACGCTGAGGCATGAGAGAATGCAGTACAAGCCTGAAGGGTAGAAAGTTATAAATGTGGGGGCAAGGGTGAGAGAAAAAGCTTAAATTGTTGCTCCCTATATCCTTAAAAGAGAAGAGAACAAAAACCCCAGGTTTGAGGCAATATTTTGATTTTTCCGAAGATAAAAAACGATTAAATTGTGGCAGAATTTTCCACAAAAAAAATCTCAAATTTGAATTTTTGATATTCGGCCTATATTTTTAATTTATTATTTATATATTGAAAATTGGCCTCGAGCTTGAATTTTCAATATTTAAATAATAATAAAAAATAATCTTTAGTTTTTAGACATTTTTTAGCTAATTGGCTTCGTTAACTGTCTAAATTGTAGCATTTGGGCGGAATTCGGAAAATCCACGAATGATTGCTGATTAAAAAATGCGGTTACAAAGTCTCACAGACTTTTCGGAAAAAAATAATCTTCTGCTTTAAGGCTTATTTTCAGCTCTATGGCTTCGTTAGCTGACTAAATTGTAGGTTTTGGGTATGAAAATTCATAAATACTCAATCATATTTCGTGGCAACACTTTTTCTTCATCCTCTCCTAAATTTATTTCTGAGCTGGAGCAATATTCATACTTCATCTTTGAACCTTGACTCTTTGATTCCGTTCTCCATTCTCCACAATCTTCATTATAATGTCATTGATTCAATGTGCAGTGAAGTGACACAAAGTCACTCCATCCATCCATTCAAATTATCTGCTGACATATGACACCATCTTGATGACACACAAACGCTAAATAGTGTTTCCGTCATGTTAACCTCCCCCCTTTGGGCACATCCGCTTCGCGAAGAAGATACGAAGCAGCAAATGACAGACAGGTTTTTTTTATTGCTTAATGTATTGTGTTTTGCTGTTTTTTGGCTTGTTTTAATCACTTGGTGGCAAATTGATTTGTACAATTGCATATTCAAAAATTCATGATGGTGGTGTCACAGAGGTCAAGACGTTTGAGTGACTGCATAAGGTGGAGTTTAAATACGTTTCACACCTTCCTGCAATACCCTTTCTAACGTTTGATAATTATTATTTCCTTTGCAAAAAATGAAACGCCAAAAATTTTAATTGTTCCGACGTGATTAGATAAAATATGGTTGCTGTTGCCATTATTTATGATGAGCTCGTTATGGCGATTATTCGACATTACTATGACTTTGACCCTTTTCCAACATTAAATATATTTCATGAAAATAAAAAAAAAATGTATATATGCAATTTTGAAATAATGGTTTCTATGATTTTAGCGCAAAAAGTTATGCGTTTTATGGTTTTGACAAAAAAATGTTGAGCATTTTTCTTGAATTTATGGCATTGACTTTAAAGATCAAGGTTTGTTTTTAAAGTAACAAAATGTTTGCAAAAATTGCGGAAGTTTAATTTTCTAAAATTGCAACAGATTCATTAAAAAATGCTATTTATTGTTAGGTCATACTTTATTTGCTTTATAAGTTTTAGTAGATCAGCATTTAGTTGAAGATAATAGCCTAACACAGAGGGTCAAAATATGTAAACATTTAAAATCTATTGGTATGGAAACAAATGGCAAAGTAAGCTACTTAACATTGTGAGATCTATAGCCTAGATCCAAACGCTTTGCTTGGAATAATGTCGAAAATTGTGCAAAAAAAAATTCAATCACTTTAATTATAAAATCATTTTTCTAATAATGTCAATTTTCTATTTTAAATTTTGTAAATTCATTATTTTTATCTTAATTTAAAGTTCTACATAACCAGAAAACACTCTGTGTAAACAGAACCTATGCAAAGACATGGTACTGTTATGCAGGTAACAGAATCAACACTTTCGAACATAAAGTTTCCTGCTGTAACAGTTTTATGTTCGAACAGTGTAAGCAGGACTTAGGATTTATTGAATTTGACTAACACCAACTTATCTGCCAATGTAATAAGGCTCTGTTATGTTGACAACAGAATCAACACTTTCGAGCTTAAAATTTGCAGTTGTAACAGTTTTATGTTCGAACAGTGTAAGCAGGACTTAGGATTTATTGAATTTCGCGAACACCAACTTATCTGCCAATGTAATAAGGCTCTGTTATGTTGACAACAGAATCAACACTTTCGAACATAAAGTTTGCAGCTGTAACAGTTTTATGTTGGTACAGTGTAAGCAGGACTTAGGATTTATTGAATTTGACTAACACCAACTTATCTGCCAATGCAATAAGGCACTATTATGTTGACAACAGAATCAACACTTTCGAACTTAAAATTTGCAGTTGTAACAGTTTTATGTTCGAACAGTGTAAGTAGGACTTAGGATTTATAGAATTGGTTCGATACAACTCTTGTGTTGCACCAATGGCAGGGCACTGTTATGTAAGTAACAGAATCAACACTTTCGAACCTAAAGCTTGCAACTGTAACAGTTTTATGTTCGTGCAGTGTGAGCATACCTTAGAAATTCAACGAGCAAATGTGCTTTGTACCAACTTAACTGTCATTGGGTTAGGTGCCGTTTTGTGATTTGTGCGAACATGTGCGAACCAACTACACAACGGGTTTGAATTTTGCGCAGACTGTATAGTACAGACTGCAGTGCGAAAGTCTGACCAACATTACCCAGTTCGAAGAGTGGTTTTATGTTGGAAACTGCGGTATAATCAGATTTTACACTGTTTGAGGCGTTTTTTAAATTGGTTACATGAAAACAAAGACAATTTCTGGGAATTGTACAAAATTGAAATGTTAAAAATAGAATCTTGAGAGTCTCAGAATTTCTGACATGAGAATATTGATCGATAGAACATGATCTTCTTTAATACCATCCAACTTAGGATGGAGTGCACATTCAGGTGGTCATTCCGCTTGAAACTTTCACACGAAATTCACATACATGCCTATTAATTGCAGATCGGTTGGAATTGAAAAAGGGCGAAATCGGTCCGGAGGGAAAACTTGTTGGCTTAAATTAATATTTTAAAGTATTTAAATAAAAAACAATTATTATTTTTCTATTCAATTCTATTTTTTTTTATTCTAATAAAATATTCAATTATTCAAAATTTTCAATTATTATTATGGCTGTTTTTCTTTAAGACTGGATAACTAAACTGCGATAACAAAAATCTAAAAAATATGTTAAATTCACTCAAAAAAAAATATTTTTTAAAATTGTCGCCAAAAGCAATATGTGTGTGTGTGGAAACAAATTTTGAAAAAATAATTTTGTGTAAAAAATTTTTGACTTAGCCTGGATAATTATCCAGTGTATGTCAAAATGATGGTTATCGAGGCTAAGTCCAATAAAGTCAGCACAAAATATTTTTTTGAAAATTTCTTTTCATACATTCTTTCATTCAATTTCATTTCATTCTTTTCATTTATGTTGTAGTTGGCGACAATAAATTTTTATTAACGTTTTTGTTATCTGTTATTTTGTTATCTATTATTTAGAGTATTTTTTTCTTTTGAAAATTTCCGTCTTATATTGAAATTTGCTAAATTCAAATAGGATAAAATAAAATTAAAATAATATAGGATAAATAATATTAATATATTAGTAAAAATATTAAAAAAATAAAGTATCAAAGTATTAAAATTATAATAAAAAAAACAATTATTATTTTTTTATTCAATTCTAATTATATTTATTCTAATAAAATATTCAATTATTCAAAACTAGCAGTACCCGCTGCTTCGCACGCGAAAAAGCCAGTTATTTGTTAATTTTATCTGTCTCTGTCATTTATTTATATATCTATTTATTTAATTTTCTTTTGGTGGATATAGATAAATCTAAAATAGTAATTTGGAAACATCCTTTTATATAGCACTCACACACAGTCAAAGTAATGTGTTTGTCGATATGCACTATTTTAGCTGAACTCCTTCGTATAATTTTTATCAGTTTCTACCAAGTTTTGAACAAAAAATTAACACTTCGGTTTTATATGGTCAGAGGAATTTACATACCAAATTTTATGATTCTAAGTGGAATACTTTATTTAGTACCATTTTAATCCCTCTTTGTCCCGCTGACCCTTTAAAGTACAAATTTCGAAAAATCCAATTTAACTTCGCTTTTATAGGGTCAGAGGAATTTACATAACAAATTTCACGATTCTAGGTGTTATACCTTAGTAGGTACAATTTTTATCCCTTTTTGTCTCGCACGCCCCTAAAAGTACAAATTTCGAAAATCTAATTTTACTTCACTTTAATATGGTCAGAGGAATTTACATACCAAATTTCACGATTCTAGGTGTAATACTTTAGTTGGTACCATTTTTATCCCGCTCGCCCCTTAAAAGTACAAATTTTGACAAATCCAATTTTACTTCGCTTTTAATATGGTCAGAGGAATTTATATACCAAATTTCACGATTCTAGGTGTAATACTTTAGTTGGTACCATTTTTATCCCTTTTTGTCCCGCTCGCCCCCTAAAAAGTATAAATTTCGAAAAATTCAATTTTACTTCGCTTTTATATGGCCAGAGGAATTTACATACCAAATTTCACGATTCTAGGTGTAATACTTTAGTTGGTACAATTTTTGTCCCTTTCTGTCCCGAACGCTCTTTAAAAGTACAATTTTCGAAAAATCCAATGTTACTTCGCTTTTATATAGTCAGAGGAATTTACATACCAAATTTCACGATTCTAGGTGTAATACTTTAGTTGGTACCAAAGGAATTTATATACCAAATTTCACGATTCTAGGTGTAATATTTTAGTTGGTACCAATTTAATCCCTTTTTATCCCGCAAGCCCCTTAAAAGTAAAATTTTCGAAAAATCCATTTTTACTTCGCTTTTATATGGTCAGAGCAGTTTACATACCAAATTGCACGATTCTAGCTGTAATACTTTAGGTGGTACCATTTTTATCCCTTTTTGTCCCGCTCACCCCTTATAAGTACAAATTTCGAAAAATCAATTTATATTGCAAGTCTACGTTGTCAGAGAAATGTTACTACCGATTTTCATGATTCTAGCTGCAATTCTTAAATTAGTACCATTTTTATCCCTTTTTGTCCCGCTCGCCCCTTAAAAGTACAAATTTCGAAAAATCCCTATTTGTAGCTCTTCTGCATGGTCAGTACAAGGAACTCACCGAATTTCATGTTTCTAACTACTGCCGTTTAGTCAGGACGAAGGTTCGATGTTTATCCCTTTTTGGGCCATTTTACCCCCTAAAAGTACGAATTTCGTAAAACCCTTTCTTAGTCGACGTCTACGTCATATTTGGGAACTACCCTGAAAATTTCATGACCCTAGCTTCAGCCGTTTGGTCTGGGGGCTGGTCAATGATAAGTCAGTCAGTCAGTCAGTCAGTCAGTCAGTCAGTAACGCAACTCTTTTATATATATAGATTTTCAATTATTATTATTTAGAGTATTTATTATTATTTTTTTTTTTTTTGAAAATTTCCTTCTTATATTCAAATTTGCCGAACTCAAATGGGATAAAATAATATTAGAGTAATATAGGATAAGTAATATTAATATATTATTAAAAATATTAAAAAAAAAAATAAAATATAAAAGTATTAAAAAATATAAAAATAAAAACAATTATTAATTTTTTATTCAATTCTAATTCTATTTATTCTAATAAAATATTCAATTTAATTCATTCCAAATATTCAGTTATTATTATTTTTTTCTTTTTGAAAATTTCCGTCTTATATTCAAATTTAAAATTCAAAATTAAAATAGGACTAAAAAGGAATGAAAATGGTACCAATAAAATGACAACATCTAGAAGCATGAAATTCAGTTTAATTGCGTAGACTTGTAAATAAATAGATACTATATCGAAATTGTACGTTTAAGGGAGGTAAAAATGGCTGAAGTTAAAATCATGAAATTCTGACTGACTAAAATAAAATAATTTTACAAAATTCGTAATTTTAGGGATGTTCGGGCCGGAAGTGGATAAAACTGGCACCAACCGGCTGCAGTTAAAATTGTGTAATTTGTTCCGAGTACATTCCACTGGCTGCGTAGACTCGTAAAATAAAATATTTTTTACTTTTTAAGGGGAACGTACCGAAAAGGGATAAAAATGGTAACAACATGCTGCAGTTAATATTATGAAAATCGATATTTCACAATTTTAACTGCAGCCGGTTGGTGCCATTCCTCTGACTGCTGAGTCTCGTAAAATAAAATATTTTTTAAACATTAGTACTTTTTAAGGGCGTACTGAAAAGGGATATAAATTGTACCAACCGGCCGCAGTAAAAATCATGAATTAGTACATTTTAGAGGGTAAAATGGGAAAAGAGGGATAAAAATGGCTGAAGTTAAAATCATGATATTCTGACTTTTATTCAGTCAAATAAAATAATTTTTCGAAATTCGTAATTTTAGAAGGGCCGAAAGGGGATAAAAATGGTACCAACCGGCTGCAGTTAAAATTATGAAATTCGGTGTGAATACATTCCTCTGACTGCGTAGACTCGTAAAATGAATAATATAATAAAAATGCGTACTTTTAGCGATGATCAGGGCGGCTAAAATAAAATAATTTTTCGAAATTCGTAATTTTAGTGGTGTTCGGGCCGAAAGGGGATAAAAGCGGCACCAACCGGCTGCAGTTAAAATCATGTGTGAATACATTCCTCTGACTGCGTGGACTCGTAAAGTAAACTAATTTCTATAGATCAGAACTTTTTAGGATGAACGTACCGAAAAGGGATAAAAATGGTAACAACCGGCAGCAGTTAAAACAATAAAATTCGTTGTGAGTACATTCCACTGACTGCGTAGACTCGTAAAATAAAATATTTTTTAAACATTAGTACTTTTTAAGGGGAATGTACCGAAAAGGGATAAAAATTATACCTGCAGTTAAAGTTTTGAAATTCGGTATGAGTACCTTCCTTTGACTGCTGAGACTCGTGAAATAAAAGATGTATTAGAAATTCGTACTTTTAGAGATGTTCTGGGCGAAAGGGGGATATAAATGGTACCTACTGGCTGCAGTTAGAATTATGAAATTCTGTGTGAGTACATTCCTCTGACTTCGTAGACTCGTAAATAAAATATTTTTTAAGATATTAGTACTTTTTAAGGGGAACGTACTGAAAAGGGATGAAAATGGTACCAACCGACTGCAGTTAAAGTCATGAAATTTGGTGTGAGTACATTTCTCTGACTGCGTAGACTCGTAAAATAAACGAATTTTTAGAGATCAATACTTTTTAGCGGGAACATATCGAAAAGCGATAAAAATGGTACCAACCGGCTGCATGAAATTTGGTGTGAGTACATTTCTCAGACTGTGTGGACTCGCAAAATATACGACTTTTTACAATTTCGTATTTTTATAGGTGATTGGACCCAAACGGGATAAAAATGGTACCAACCAAGCGGCTATACGGCTAGATCATGAATTTTTGCGAATTGCACAAGCAGATAATGTTGAATGGAACAGACCTAATATTTTGATTTCTACAACGCATATACTGTAATATATGTATGCCCCATGGCTGATGGGATCATCTATGTGGTGTTAATATCATCATGAATACGTAGTCTGATGACCATAAGCAGCTGCTCCCACTATGAAACTGCGAATGGTAACAAAAAATCTTGATATTGTTATTAGAGAGAGAGAGGCTTTTGCCTTTTTTGATTTTTACATTTGGTCAATAATACACAAAAGAAGAATTGTTTCTTTTAAAATGGAAACAAATACAAAAAAAATATACAATTCCAAAAGCAACAATTTTGATAAATTATTGCGAACAATAATAAAATAAGAAAACAACATTTTCTTTTTTCTTCACAATTCATTAAAGGGTTTTTAGCCTAGGGTTAGGTTAACAAAAAAAAACATGACTTCATTGTGAGATCTCGGCCATACGTGAAGACCGCAAAAAGAGCAGTTCACGACACAGACTCAACCAACAGACAGACACGAACGATCATCATCATCATACACGCAACCAACCAACCAGCCAGCCAGCCAGCACCAGCCAAAAGAAATGTCAAAGATCTTCAATAACCAGATACATTTTCTAAAAATAGTTAATAGCAACAACAACAACTACAACGAAGTAACAGACAAACGGAGGACGGACGGACATCTGCATCAGCAGCGGCAGCAGCAGCCACCAGTACCACAAAAAGATACACAAAAAACTCAACCGAATCAAAGATATTCACACACACACGAAAGGTTAAGAGAAGGCGCGCGCACACACGAGAGCAGCAAATTACACTGCGGCCTGTGACGCGCGCGGTTCGGTTTGGTTCGTTCATTCGAACAACAAACAATATTCGTCGTATGGAGATGATTGATCTTTTCACAGCAACAGCAACAACGCCAACTAGAGTCAAATATGGTCGGTCGATGATGATGAAGAAGCAACTACGTAAAAAACCCCAAACACAACAACGCACTCACACACATACTCCCTTGCTCATTGTACATACATACATACTCTCCAGAAAGGAGAAAACACAAATGAAAACAAAAACTGAAAATACAACAACAACAACACAAAAATAAATATAGACAAAAAAACGCACAGAAACTTGAAAGACCACAAAGAGTTTCGTAAGAATTACTAAACAGAGAAATACGATAACATTACGAGCAAAAACACCAACAACAACAGCAGCAGCAGCACCAACATATTAATGAAGAGCAGCAGCAGGCGCGCAGCAGACACACCGACTAACTACAGTCTTAGGCCAACAGATGAGTGTAAGTAACTATGGCCTCTGAGAAGTGTTAAAAGGTGGGCTTTTTAGAACAATAAACGGTTAATTCATAATTCATGTAGTCGACATTTGGCATCCCATTCAGAGAAGAAGATCATTCTTTAAAAGGTCAGATTAAACACCAAAAAAAATCGTGAATTTTTTCCCATAAATCACGGTCTAGATTTGTATGGAAAATAGCGAGGGGAGTTGCTCTGGACAAGTGTAAAACACAACACAATCGGAGATGCTGGCGTCGCTTTAGCACTTGGATTCATATGCATTTCTTCTAGGCCTTTTTAACACTGACAACGAAATAGAGCTTAAATCGATTTCAGTGGTATTTTTCTTATAGACTTTTTTACACTGACAACGAAATAGAGCTTTACTCGAAATTTCAACGGGATCTGAAATGGACTAAATCCTTTTTTGACTGATCAAAATGAAGTAGAGTTTGCTAAAAATCGAACTACGATGGGAAATAGCGAGGGGAGTTACTCTGGACAAGTGTAAAAAAGACAATCAGAGATGCTGGCGTCGCTTTAACACTTGGATTCATATGCATTTCTTCTAGGCCTTTTTACACTGACAACGAAATAGAGCTGAAGTCGATTTCAGTGGTATTTTTCTTATAGGCTTTTTTACACTGACAACGAAATAGAGCTTTGCTCGAAATTTCAACGGGATCTGAAATGAGTGGACTAAAACATTTTCTGACTGATCAAAATCAAGTAGATTTTGATTAAAATCAACCTCCGATATTAGTGCCGTTTACATTTAAAGACTTACTGTACATTTTGTTTTATAATGTGAACAAAACTTTGCAGCAAATTTGCTTACTCCCGATAACTATAAATGATCGTACTATTTTCCCATAAAGAAAAGAAAAAATATAAATTATCAAAACAATTGAGCGTGTAAAAATAGTAAATAGTTTATTTTTATTTATTGATTTTATGAGAGATTTTCCGGTTTTGAGGCCAGTTTCGCCAAATAGACTCGAAGCTCGAGCACAAACTCGAAGTTTGTGTGCGAAAAAAATCTTGATTTGGCTCGACATCGAGTTAAGCTGACTAGAAACGTGAAATAAATCAGTAAATTCAATATTTTTCAGCATTAAGTCCCGCGCAACCAAAACTTGCATTTTTCTAATGAATCAACATGAAAAAATAAACGTAAGGGGTGTTTACACAGAATCAAATCAGATTCTGCTTCTGTGAAGACTTTTCATATGCAGAGAAAAATATGACTTTATTTATTAGTCGACAGCGAATTTTTAAGCAAAAAGTGATTTGGCTCGAAATCGAGTTAAGCTGAATAGAAACGTAAAAAAATTCAGTAAATTAATTATTTTGAACCATTAAGTCCCGCGCAACCTTAGCTTTCATTTTTCTTACGTGAAAAAATAAACGTTGCTTCATAAGGGGTGTTTACACATGTACATTTATAGTACAACTTGAAATCCAATTCTACCTCTGTGAATAATTTTCAGAGAAAAATATCGCTTTATATATTAGTAAAAATATAATAAAATCGATATAACCAAATTTATGTAAAAATGGTATTTGCATGGAAATCCATAGTCATTTATTAAACATAAGTCTGAAGTAGTAAATTCATTAGTTTTTTTAATTTTATTTCAAAATTCTAATAACTAAATTGTTTTCATTAGCTTTTGGCGGATATTCGAACAGTGTATTTGGGGGAACTTAAAAAGTTCGGCTGTCATGAGCCATGTTAAAAAGGCAGTTGACTGCCAAATAATAAAAGTCACCAAATCATTTGTAAATAAATTTGTATTCAAGAAAATATATATTTAAAAAGGACTTGAAAAAGAATAATATCACTGTTCAAATTTAATAAAAATTATATGTATTTTTTATTCCTAGCTTTTAATAGAGCCAGGAAAGCTATATATTTAAAAAAAATGATTATTTAAATTCTCTGGCAAAGAGGGTAATGGAATTTACATTTATCCATAGATATTTAGATTTATAGAGTGAGCACCTAAGTAATAAATGTCGCCATGGCATATATAAATAAATTTGCATTCTATAAAATATTGGCGCAAAAAGTCATGAGGCAGAACAACATCGCAGCTCAAATTAAATAAAAATTATATTTTTATTTCTGGTTTCAATTTGTTTTTTTAGAGCCCAAGAAAAACGATATATTAAAATAGTGATTATTTAAATATCTCTTTACATTTACCAACAGATATTTAGATTTATAGAGCAAATCAAATTCTCATAATATAATTGATTTTCTATAAATAAAAAATAAATTGGGTTATCAAAGGTAGGTTTTTCTTCTCCTCTAGTTATGTAGTATTTCACATGGGCCTGAAAGACTGCGAATAAATTCGATTTTTGGCCACGAGTTTCTGAACAGAATTGAACTTTTAGCACCAGCATTCACGTTTACTTATACGAGAAAACTTAGTTATTTTTATGCTTTCGTATAATTGAAATATACATTTTTGTATTTACTTTTGGTTTCCGGTATTAATTTAGAAAAATAGATTTTTTTCTAAGGGAAAGATTAGATTTTTTCACACAGATTGACAGATTTTTTGAAAATAGCCTCAGGGACATTCTTTCTCAGTAATTTTCGAAGGAAAAGCGGCATTAAATTACCGTTTTTTAATAAAAAGGTAATAATAGGTAAAAGGTAATATAAGCTTAAAATTACTCTGGACGGGAAATATTTTTTTCAACATGGAACAATATTTGTCAAAAAAATTGTTTTATTCGAAATGTTGATAAAACGTTTCCCAAAAATTATTTTTCTGATTGTAACTCCCAGCAATAATTAATTGGAAAATTGATAATTGATCACAACAAACTACAATGAATGATGGTATGAAAATGAAGTCAGACGATTTACTATATTTAAAATCCCAATTGCACCAAAATGGTTAAATTATTGTTGAATTTAACAATTTTACAATAAGATTGCCAGTTGTTTCTGAGGCATTAAAAATTATACAGAAATACTCATGTGCCCTTAGTTTATTATTATTTTTTATTCAAGTCGGTAAAATTTATTTGTTTAAGAAAAATATTAATTATAAATTTTTCTTATCAAAATACCTACATTTGGCAAGTAGTTTCTGAGATATCAACACAAAAGTAGAAGCACTCGTTTGTATTTTCTAAGTTGTTCAGAACAGAAAATGTATTTTGTTAGTTTTTCAAAAAATATGCAAAAGTTTTTAAATTACTTTTATCTAGCAGAATAGGCCTGTTTCTCCCTAAGACTGGAAAACAAAGCGGTGTTAACAAAAACCTAAATAAAAACATATCCATTCAAAAAAAAAAATATTTTTTAAAATTGTTTATGTTACATTTTTTTGACTTAGTTAAGTGGAATTTATTATTATCGAGGCTATGTCTAAAAAAATAAATTTACAATAATTATTTAAAAAATTATTTTGATACAAATATTTAAATTTTAGTAGGCGACAAGGCACGGAGATAACAAACAGCCAAAAATCAAAAAGAAAATATTTTTTTTATTTTTTCTTAAACCAGAAATGATGTCACATATCAAAACGCCAAATTTCAGAATTTTTTGATGGTAAATAAAAAAGTTATAGGGTTTTGGCCGTAAGATACAGCTGCGCAATGTGAAAAAAGATTGTTTATTTTGAGTAAAAATTATTACTCTTAAATCCGTCTATTTTGTATCCTGATCTAAAGAAAAACAGCCCAAATATATTGGTTCATTTTTATCAAAATCGGAAGAACTTCCAAAATTTTCACGTTGACTTCGCATGAAATTCGTCTGCATCAAAAATTAAAGTGATCGATCACAAACAATAAAATCTAAACTCTGTTCGCCACAATCCACTTTTTTCTCGATTTAAGAATTTATTTATATGAAGTTGGACGGCGAAATCCTTTAAAAGTGGAGTTTTGGTAAGTGTGGCATCAATAGATTTTCATCACGAGTTTAGAATTGAAATGTGGAATAACAACATACAAAGCGGTGAAAGGATTTTCAATTTTTATTTATTTTTTATTTAGAATTTTTTATATAGGATATTTCAATTTGCCAACTTAATGTGCTCTCACCAAAACAAAAAAAACATCAGTTATGATTGTCATTTATTACTGCGATTTACTTGTCGTATGTGCTTGGCCGTTAGGCCATAATCTCATTTTAATTGGTCGCAATTTGACACCCAAATATGCATGGCCAGCCACTATCCCTAATCCAGTGACCTTACTCTGTTTGCCCAGCAGCATCAACTTCGAGGAGGGAGTAAAACGAAACTCATGAATGCCGACAGACAGACAGATGGATGGTTGGATGGACGGACTAGCGGGCATACATACTCGACCAAGAAAAAAATTACTTTAATTCTCATGAGGTGTACGGTGAGGGGGTGTGTGGTGTGGGGCCAACATAAAACACATATCAAAGAAGAAGAGCAAGAGTTTACGAATTTTTGTAGTCAAAATAAAAATAAAACTCGAATTCATCTCCACAAACACACACAAAATTAGAACGAATGGAATTGTAGTACCTTCTTTTTAGAGAAGAAGAGAGGTTGTTTAAATGAACGAACGAATGTTGTTGTTCAGCAGATAGTTTCGTCGTCGTCATTTGGTTGTTTTGGGGATTGTTCTCGGTCTTTTAGTAGGATTTGGGAGTTTTTTTATTAAACTCACACACACACACACACACTCAGTTGTGATTCCAGCCAACAAGAAATTTATCTGTACACACATCTCCAGCCATACATATGTACACATGGGCCTCTGAGGGTGTCTGTGTGTGTGTGTATAAATAAAACACAAACACACAACACTTTCATTAATTTCCTTAACACGATTTATCTAATATAAATTGTGTTGTTGTTGGTGTCGATGTCGATGATGCTGTTGCCTTTGTTGTTTTTATTTTCGAGGGGATGGTTGGATGCTTGTTGTGATTGTTGTTGTTGGTGTTGTGCTTACTGCATTTAACACTAAACTCTCCTCCGGCTAATGTTGTGCTGTGTTGTATTGTGTGTTGTGTTCGAATGATGGCGTTGGTGTTGGTGGGGGCCAACTGAGAGTGAGAGAATTTGTGTGTACATCGCTCGCTATCAGTTTTGTTATTTGTGAAATGACGTCATAAAATGCCGGTTTACTTTTATTTAATTTAACATTATGTCTTGTTATTTGTTATTGTTATTGTTATTGTTATTTTTTGCCGACTTAGATATTGACATTTAAGTTTTGTTGTCACAGTTGGTAAGTGTCCGTACAGCCAGCCAGCCAACCAACCAGCCCAGTCATACAGCCCAGTCAGTCATGTGTGTGGTATTGAAAGGGAAATGAATCTAGTTGTGTTGTTTTTTCTGTTTGCAGGTAGTCAGTTATAAGCTTTTTTAATCTTCAAAAAGCGAATAATTATCTGCAACTGTTTGCTTTTAATAATTAATTATTTTTTCATGTTTTTTACTTGTCAAGTTTTTCGAATATGCCTGCCTATTTCTCACCGTTCTTGATTGTTTCGTATTCTGAAATGTTGGTTCCTATTTTATACTGCTGTTTATACACTAAATGTTCTTACTAATTTCAAACTACAATTAAAAAATTAAATATCATTTAATAAATTAATGTCATAATTTTGTTTTACGTACATTTTAATTTATTTATTAAAATTTGCATTTAATTAGTAAAATTTAATTTATTAATAAAATTTTTATTATATTTATTTATAAATATTTTAATTGTCATATATTATGTTAGTTTTTATTTATTATTTTTTTATTTATTAAAACTTTAGTTTTCATTGAGTAAATGCAAATTTTAATAAATATAAAACAATGTGTTTCTGTATGTTCCGTATAGGACGCCAAACCGGTAGTTCGAACATGAACATGTGAACATTTTACTGTAGCTAACTTTTGGAACTATCACCTAGATTCCTGGATATACTATGTAGGTCATGATAGGACAAAGTGGCGTGGTACGCTCCAGGAATTATATTTTAAACTATCAATTAATACCCATTTTATATTCAAAAGCAGAAGTAGGGGAATTAACCCATGTAACGCCGGTTGAAAATCTATTTTTTACTGAAATTTCAATTTTAAAATTCTAAGTCTAATTTGTTTATAATTTTCTTTTTTTTTCTAATATATAACATTAGAAGGCAACAAAGACGGATATGTACTCAATTTTCCGCGATTTATTGTTAAAAAACGAATAAAAACTAAATTAATTTAACGAAATAATAATTATATTCATTTTAATAATTATAAAGGTCGAATTATTGAATAGAATGAAATATTATGGCATTTTTTATTTATTTATAAGTTTCATTTTATTTTTTAGTTATTTACTAAATTTTTAATTCCACGCGAAGAACATAAAAAATTATTTCTAACTGAAATTTCATTCCATTTATTAATTTCATATTTTATTTAATAAAATTTGTTTTTTTTTATTTGTTATAATAACATTTTTAGACATTTATAATAAAAATGAATTCATTTGTTTATAACAAATTTAGATTCATGAATTTATTAAATCTTTAAATTTCATGTATTCTTAAAAATATTTATGTTCATTTAATAGATGCAAACTTTAGTTATTGCTTAAATTTTAATTGTTTATTAATAATCAATTTACAAAAATTGTGGTTTATATATTAAATTTTATACTCATTTAATATTTTAGACATTTAATAAAATTTTAGTATTCATTTCGTTATTGAAATGATACTTTTTACTTATTTATTAGAATTTTATTTTTTATAACAATTTAAATTTTTATTATTAATATTTATTATTAAAATTTTACTTTCATTTATTTATTAAAATCATTATGTCCATTTAATTGTTTGCAAATTTTATTAAAGTTTTAATTTTTTTTGGCTCATTAATATTTTTATTTACTAAAAATGGCATTTATTTATTTTAAAGTTATTTGATTTATTTAGGGGTTATTTTAATTTAGTTACTACTACAATTTGAGTTGTAGTCGTGTATTCAAATTTTGTCCATTGCAACAATTTTAACTATAATTAATTTTTATTTTTTTTCTAATGTTTTTTCATGAGATCAAATTGTTAATTTTATTTTTGTATTTATTTACTAAAATTTTAATAGTCATTTATTTACTAACTTTTTATTTTTTTTTTAATTATTCGCTATGATTTATTTTCTTTTATTAGATGCAAATTTTAATTAAAATTTAATTTAAAATTTTAATAGCGATTTATTTATTATTTATTTATTAAAATTTATTTTGTGTTGCAACAATTTTAATTATAATTATTTTTTTTTAGATTTTGTTTTATGAATTCAAAATTTTAATTTTATTTTTTATTAATTTTTTAAGTTTATGAACCAAAATGTTAATTTTTACCTAAATTTTAGTTCTATTATTTTTATTAAATTCTTATTTTTTAATTTTATGTATAACAAATAAATTAATTTTCATTATTTTTTATATTTTTATTTATTTATATTTATGTTTTATTTAATATATGATAATGTTAATTGTCAATAATACTTTAATTTTATTTATTTATTATTTTTCATTTAATAAATTTTTTATTATTATTTTTTTAAATTTTTATGTATTATTTTGTTACTAAAATTATAATTTTCGTGTGATGAAAATTACAATTTTATTTTTTTTTTAACTTTCATTAAGTAAATTTTCATTTGCTGGATTTCGGGCAATTATTTATATTATTATCACTTTTGATTTATATTTAATTTTTGTCTCTGTATAAACGAAACTACACACTTCTTGAAAAAAGTAAAGCACTTCTAGAAAGCTCTAAAAATGTTCTCTTTTATGAAGTTTATCATTATTAAGCATTTCTTTCCCTACTTAATCATCAGCATCTTCATTTCACGTATTAACCAAAAACGATCGTAGCCAGCGTGTTTGATTGCGTTTAGTCTCTAACAAGTCCAAGTCTTATAGTGAAGAACCCCCGAGAGTTTTAGCCTGCTGCATGCATTTAAAAAAAAGAAACAGACCAGTTTTTGAGGAAAAATGTAGTAAAATCAAATTTACACCACACAATAAATATTGGGAGAGTTCGATTTAACCGGACCATTTAATGATCAATCACTGTGTCTACAACGAAGTATCTCACACAAATCTTAAACGAACTCAGGGAAATAGCAGCAAATAACTGGTTTTTGACCAAGGGCGAAGTATTTAAAAAAGAATTTGTGTCTGCTTTGATATTCAAATAAACTCATAAATGATTATACCGGTTATGGTCTTATGAAAACCAAATGCATTTTTAACAGCAGATGTCGTCTTTCTTTAAACGTAACTTGCTTTAAAGCATAAATAAGTCGGTACTGGCACCACAATTGTCACTCAATTTAATTAAATTTAAGGCAAGTGTAAGCGATAAATCGCCTGACTCGTTAAAAATCCCTTTAAGAAGTGTGAAACCACTTTGCAAAAATCAATAAATTTGTTAAATTCACATTGTCTGAGAAGAAACAATCGATCGATCGTCCAAGAAGCACAAACAACAGCTCAAGATGACTACCAAATCACACTGGCAGATTCTTGATTAATTAACGAAGAAGAAGATCGTGCAAATGAATTTAATAACAAATTTGGAAATTTTGTAAACATTATATTCAACACAAATGATTCAATAATGATTGGCTAATTATTGGGAATGCCCGACAAAAAAATCAAATTCAAACTCAAATTCAAAAACAATATCTTACCAGTTTTGGTAGCGAAACGAAAAAAAAAATACAAATTAACAAAGACATACTCATATTCAACAGAAAGAAATAATGTACAACAAAATTACAAATTAATAACAAAAATAACGGCAACAATTTATATAATAACAATAACACAGATAACAATAAACAAGTCTGGTCACATGTATGGCCGGGCCGAACAACAAAATGTTCGTAAAGATATAAAGATAAATGTTTAACAAAGCTGGACATAATTAGTTATGCCAAATGGCTAAATGGCTTGTGCTGGGGAGCTTAAGTTTACTTGGAAGCCATTAAATAATTTAAATTAAAGTGTGTCGTCTAACATACAAAATTCATTAGGGAGAAGATCTGCTCGAAGGACCAATATAATTGTTGTGATATTTTAAATTTTACTCCCACAAATTGTTTGTTTTGTGAGTTCATTATGGCAATAACACTTCGGTTTGTGAGTCGAAATTTTTATAAAAAAACTTTCCTGTTTTTGAGGAAATCTTCGAATTTTTTTATTTGATCATCTGAAAGCACCCAGAGGTTTCGAAGAGCTTAAAGTTTTAGAGATTGGCTTCAATGTCCCAAGAACACTTCAGATAATGAGTATAGTTTGTATTATTTTTATATTTTTTTGTACAACATAGATTGAAATTATTGTCGGAAGAGCAATACAGCAATCAGGCTTTTTAGTAAAAGTTACAAATATTGCGATATTTTTAGTTTTACACACAAAAATTGTTATTCAATAGTTGCTCGAAGGAGCAAGAATATTGTTGTGATATTTTAGTTTTACCTCAAGAGAATGCCATTATGAGGACATCAATTTGGTCTCTGTGTCGACTTTTAAGAAGGAAATTTTCCTATGTTTCTAGAAATCATTCTGTATTTGAAGTTGCTTTAGAAATATTTCAAGTTTTACAGCATAAGTTGAGTTCATGGTCCAATGACCTTTTAATGACAAAATTGTCCTGGAAACCTTTTATTTTGTATTTTTTTAATCTTATCGAAGGACCAAAAAACGATATGGCATTCTCATATCGTAATTATGGCTGACAGACCTTTCCAGTTTGTTAGCAAAATTCGTTGGTACAAATAAATTATTCTGAATTTGGGGAAGTCTCAAAAATTCTATTTTCAAACTCTTCGAAGAGCCAAATATTTCGATGAGGTGTTTTATGTTTCGCCGCTAAGATTGTGACAACGCTCACAATTAAATTCGTGAGCAGTCAATTTATGAGTTCTTTATGAGAGTAAAGTTGTTCTAAAATTTCTCGAATAACGAAAAGTTGAAGAAGTCAGATTGAAGTCAGCTCCTGCGTAGAGATTTTAATAGCAAATTTACACAGTATCTTTTATTTGATTTAAACAGAGAAGTGAAAGATTTTTATTTTGCAAGGTCTTTTATTTTAGGATTTGAAATTTTTTAATTTTCACAGTCTCGTTGTCCGAAAAACATTTTAGTTTCTACGAAGTCATTCTATGGTAAAAAATCACAGAAGTTCTTTATGAATGTTCTCGGAGGACCAACAATGTTGTGTGATGTGTTAATTAAATGATGTCGAGTCCACGGTCTGAAGTTTAATTCTGTTTCATTCATTCTGACATTCTATGATAGAAAATTTCGCAGGATTTTGAGTAAACTTCTTTTACTTTCTTTCGTTTTCTCGAGGGACGAACATAGCAGATTATTGTCTCAAGATTGTGAATAGACTTACTTTGGTTGAACATTATTTGGAGAAATCTCGGTGTTAATTCTAATTTTAACGAAGGGCCAAAAAGATTGGCTATTTATTGTTTCTCATCAAAGACTGTAATGGCAAAAATTGTTTCCAAAAAAAACTGACAAAGAAAGCACACGCAGCAACAAAATATTCCGGATTTGCCCATTTATTCGAACATATATTTCTTTGTTAATAAGAAATATATTTCTGAGTCTCGAGGGGATTTTAATGCAAATCGATGTTTTCGCGGACATATTTGCTTATTTTGAAAAATTCAAGAAACTTTTATAGAACGAACGTTTCTGTGTTAGAAATAAAATTTAAATCTTTTTTACACTTTTCCTATTCACTAACTTATTTAATTCTATATCACAGAGTGTATTCTCTAAATTTTATTTAATTTTTTTTTTTGCTTTCACAGAGTTTTCTGTTGTCACCCCACCACGGATGGAAAATGCTTCGTTGTATTAACGAAAAATTGTGCGATCATAGTTTCTTTTTCAATTTATGACAGTTTGATGAACTGCTAAATATAAGAAAATGTCTTCCCTTTCAGGGTATATGACGAAGGAAGTGTATACAGTGCCTTACAAATTACAAAATTTTGTTTTGGGTTTAACATAATTTTTGTATTTTTGATTTGATTTGCATCACTCTAATTCCAGCTGTTGATTCTTTTTTTAAATCAGAAACGTAAAGTATTATTATTCTTCTGCAAATAGCTTGCTCTTTAAAGAATACTTAAATTAATAAATTTCTTTCCCTGTGCGATTATAGTCTCAGAAATCCCTTTTTTATTAATTTCTCAATAATTGTGATCATGTGAATGATTATTGATCATTGAAGCACCAAACATTTTATAAACTTTTTTATTTAATTTTTTCAACAATGATATTATTGGGATGATATTAAACGTATAGTAAATAGAGTAACTATTTACTATACGTTTAATATCATCCCAATTTTAACTAAATTCCATAGAGATATTTTATTTTCATTTTATTCTTCAAAAGTAATAAAGGGTGATTTTTTAGCTATTATCTTTTTGGCAACACTGGTTTAAACAGCTGACGCACGTTTCGTGTTTTGTTTCATTGTCAAACATCTTCAGTTTGGTCTATAATTTAACCATGAATCGTCTTACAAACGAACAACGCTTGCAAATTATCGAATTTTATTATCAAAATGCGTGCGCTCTGTTAAGAAAGTTCATCGCGCGCTTCCATTTTATGGTCTATTCGGGCTATTGTGACTAAATTTCGCACCAAATTTACATTGTTGGACATTATACCACCAACACGCTTACGTAGAGTGCGAACTGAAAAAAATATCGCAGCTGTATCGGCCAGTGTTAATGATGAGCATCAATTATCGATTCGTTGCCGTTCGCAGCAATTGGGCCTCTGTTACTCAAAAACGTGGAAATGCCAAAATTGGACTAAGCGGATGGACCATTTGAGGCGCAGTCAAGGTCAACATTTAAATGAAATAATCTTCAAACATTAAATTATATGGACCGTACTGTCGATTCAAATAAAGATTTCATGAATTTGTCTGAATTTTATGTGTTTTTTTTTTTAACTTTCCTATAGCTTTTAAAAAATCAACCTTTTTAAGGAAGCCATTAAGGCCAATTATGCTATATGATATACAAAAAAATCAGTTTCTGAGTAGAAAAAAATTGAGAACTCTCCAATTTTCTTTGAAATGTATTTATTTTTATTTATATGGACAACGATGATGCGATACTGCGAGCTCAAGCTACTAGGTCCATTTTTTTGTTCTTTCTGAGGAAAGATAATTTTTGGTCAAGGAAATTATGTTGGAAGACACTGTATATCGTTGATTGTGAGTCGTCTTGTCCATATATTTAGTGCAGCACAACTGCTGACCTTATTTCATAATTTTTATTTATTTTATATTTATATTTCACATTTAATTTTATTTTTAATTTTTTACATCAAATGTATTTTTAAAATACTAAATATGCGAGCACAAGCTACTAGATCAATTTATTTGTTCTTTCTGAGGAAAGAGAATTTTAGCCAGGAAAATAATGTGGTAGACACTGTTTATTGATGATTGTGAGACGTGTTGACAATATCTTTAGTGTAGCATAACTGCTGGCTTTATATCAGAATTTATTTTATATATTTATATTTTTGGTTGTTATTTAATTTGTATAAAGTAAATTTGTATTTATTTTGTATAAAGATATATTATACAAATGAATTTATAAGATACAAAATTTTCAGAAGACCATAAATGTCTGTTTTCTTCTATATCTGGTCGAAGGGCCAATGAGCATAATATTTAATTTAATTGGATGTTCGCTTTTCACCAAAAAGTCAATTAATTTTTGAAGAACCACAAATACACAAGTTCTGATCTATAAATTGGCAATACTTCGTTGCCATAGTAGAGTTGCTGCTTATGCTGTAAAATTAATTTATTGCAATTTCGCGCGAGGTATTCCCAGTTAATTGGTCACGAATTATATATTAATCAAGGATTTTTCCTCAAAAAGGCATTGATTTGTTGGTAAGCGATATTCACAAAATTCCAAAATATAGTTGATTCCCAATTTTTCCGCAATCGGATTTTTTTAAAACCTGTTTTAATGTATTGAACTAGTGTATCGAATGTTTGGAGAATATTGTCTTAAAAAGAAGCCCTAGATCGGATCGGTCTCAAGGAAAAATGGAGAAAACTAAATGTGTTTTAATTTTTTTGAGGCCAATAAATAACAAAATATCTCTAATTTCCCCTATTTCAAATTTTATTTATTTTTTTAATTTTATGAAAACAACAATGTCTGTTTAGGATATGTTATCGTAAAAGAGAGCCTTCACTAGACTTGATCGGTTATTTTGGACTCAAGGGATAATGGTAAAAATTACAAATTAAAATTTGTATCCATTTTTTAGATTTTTAGACAAAAATTTAACAAAATATCCGTAATTTTCCTTATAACAATTTTAATTTAATTTTATTTTTTTAATTTTATGAAAAGTACAATCCTACCTTTTGCATGAACTTGGTTGGCCTGGCCTGGTGGTATCTTTAGCGATGAAAAGTTTTGATCAAAATTTAAAATAATCACAATAGTTTTTGAATTTTGCGTTGGGAAGAAAAGTTGGAGAAGTGTTTGGCCAAGTTAATGAATGAGCTCCGGGGGTCAGTCCTTAGTTTGTTAAGATTTTCAGGGCAATTAAACAATTATAGCGCTGGTGTTTGAAATCCCCTGTTTTTTCTCGAATTTTTGATTTCCCAACGAACTTTGAAGACAAAGTTCAAAAATCTAAATCCGCTACAAAAAAACAGAGGTTTCGCAACACGGTGCTATTTGGTGATTTGAAACTTCAAAAGGCTCCGGAAATAATGCCTCAAATCCACTTGCGATTGAATCATCAGCAGATTTTGATGATTCGCACTTTCGTTTGGCGTTCAGCGGATAAGAACTACGCCAAAAAATATTATTTATGGTGATTTTTGGTTCTCAAGCCAGTTAATTTGTTGTTTTTAAAAAAATCTCAGAAAATTTTATATATTTTTTCAAAAATTTATTATGATACGCCAACTGCTGTCGGTGACTTTTGTAGAAGGTGCTATATTATTTTTTTATGGCATTTGTTTGTTTATTTATTTAAATTTGTAACTTTGGTGGACGTTTTACATTAGCGTTTGATATTTATTTAAAAAATATACATATTTTTTCAATTGAAATTTTCACTTTATTTCTTTTTGTTTTGAGCTGCTCTGTATTGACCATTGTTGCTGTTATTTTTTCGATTTTGTTTTTTTTTTTTATTATTTTTATATTAACAAATAAACACTAACACACACACTCTTACACAAACGCACACACTTTGTTCACGTTTTACTCGACCAACATTAAACAGAAAGTTATTTTTTATTTATTTTTTGCTGCTGCTGGTGGTGATGGTGGAGTATTAAATAAACAACAAAAAGCAAAAACTCTGGACATTTTTTGAGGGGCTGAAAATAATGTGGTGGCCAAACAGCAGCGAAGTGTAAACCCGGAATTTGTGCAAATGAAATTGTTAACGGGGTGGTGATGGTAGCTTTGAGTTGAAAACAATTTAATTTCTTTACTTTTCTGGGGGCTGATTTTCCGCTTTTTTCTCTCCAAAAAAACTTATTTGTTTTTTAAATTTACTTTTTCTTGTATTTATTTATTTTGCAGGTATTTTAACAAATTTAATTTTGTGGTTGTTACAGCAAAAACACAAACAAACAAATAATAATGAAAGGTTTTCAAAAACGATGTAAGTATTTTTTAGCGCTTCAGCGTCACGAACGAACAACGAGTTAACGAGTTACGACCAAACTTAAAGGCAAACAAATTTGTGTGTTTTTTTGACAAACCGTCCCGTGTCAAAGAAAGCAAAAAATTTTCGAAAATACGACGACGTTATTCTAAAAAAATTCTTTCGTTTGTATTTGACACATGTGTCCGTGTGTCTGTGTCAAAGTCTCGTAAACGAATGAAACGAACTTAACTTTCTTTCGTTGCGACAGAAAAAATCGCGATTTGCCATTTCCAACACACACAGGCAGAGAGAGAGAGCCGGAGAGCAGAGAGCTCAGAGAGATATTAGGTTAAATAATATTAACAGTGCTCGGCGCCTGTTCACACTCTCAGTTACCACAGCAGGAAAAATAAAACCTATCACAGATACATTGAGCGGCAGATAACGTCATCTGTAGTGAAACAAACACTCTGCTCACTCGTGTATACATTCGCCCCGAACGCGAAAGCCAAAAACCAAACACACACAAACTAGCAAAAGCAAAGGCCACTCACTCACTCACCCAACAGCAATTTGGGGAGAGCAAAGTCAGAAAATACTCTCGCACCACCGCACCGCACTCACAATAGTTAATGACCAAAAGACGTGCAAGAAATACACAAGAATAAGAAGAAGAAGCAATCGAGATCCAAGCAGGCCTTACACACACATACAGTCCAACTAGAAACACGAAAAGCACACGCGATGGACTGCTTTTCTTGTTTGTGGAGCACAAAAGCAGCAGACAACAGCGGCAGCAACAACAACCAGTTTCGTGGGGCCTCACAAGAAATAACAGTCACTGTAGAGCAGCACAACAATAACTACAACATGTATGAGTTCGTTCGTTCGTTCGTTTGTCCGTCCGAGTGTGTGCTTGTGTAGTTTTACTATCACTGGCATAAGCACGAGGCAGCCAGGAAGAATAAGAACAAATGTTAACGAAACCCGAAATACACAACCCGCCCCCACCCCCCGCACACACTCACCCCACTTGACCATGCATGCATATGCTGCCATGCAAACACAAATCCCCAATACAAAAATTTTGCAGACAATCGCTTTTCTTGTTGTACTTTGTTTGTTTGCTTTTATTTGTGTCTTTGTTTCATCTTTGCAACCACAAATATTTCATTACCAATAAAACAACTTAACATAAACTCCGCTCCAAAGAGTGCAGCAGTAACTGAGATACTAGTTGTAGATTGTTTGGGGGAGAGCGAGCCTGAGATAAAGAGTGAGAGCACATAACAGAGAGCCACAAGTATCACATACACATATCACTCTCTTTCGAACACACACTCAGCACCCTGTTCAAAAACAACATCAACTCGTGCGCACACTTACTCACTGACAACGGAAAAGAGCGACTACAAATCTAATTGGATTTGCTGGTGTTGTCATTTACACTCTGGTTTCTTCACATACATCCACTTGCTGAGTTTGGCTACGGTTGGGGCTGTTAAACATATCGGTTTATGGCTGGAAATTCTTCAAACAGACTTTAAATAAATATTTAAATTACTGGGAAAAAATTAATTAACAAATATAACTTAAGCTTCATTTGTTTGCTTCACATCGATTTTGTTTATTCGAAATAAACCACATTTAATTCGATTATGTTGAAATCCATCGATTTGTGTATTTTTTTCTTCTTCTTTATTTTTTCGCGTGCAGACAAGACCATGTGTTTTTTGTGGTTGCCCCCCAGCAAAGAGTACTATAGTTGGCACCAAGCTGCTTCATTCTCATAACCATAAAGCAATAAAAATCTCTTCGATATTACTTGTAAGAGAGTGAGTTAGTCTCTCTTTGCATGAGTGATGCATACGTATTGTAATGGTGTTTGTAGAGGGAGGTATGTTAAAATTGCTGTCCAAATTGAAGGGAGCCAACTGTTATTTGCGTGTTTTCTGCTGGTTACACTGTTTCCTCACAGAAAACAAGTGACATGTGGGCAAAAATGTTAAAGGTCAAGATGGGGCACCAAGATTGCCATTGCAGACGACTAATTAAATTTGTTGCTTAGTGTTATCACATGAGTTAAAGGCTAGAAAAGCTATATTAAAATAATAAATAATATAATTTATTTAAATGGAATGGATTTGAGAAAAATGTTAAACGATATTGAAATTGACTGAGAAAAAACTAGCTGAATCTTTAAGGGAGGACTAAGTTTAAGTTTTGTAAAAGATTGATATTAGGCATGGATTATATTTTATTAACATTGAAAATCGGGTATATTTATTATTTTTTGTTTAAAAAAGATAACATATGTATGTATGGGCATCCCCCAAAAATGGTCTACAAAAATATTAAATCAGGCCAGTTTTTAACTTTATTTTTTTCTTATTTTGATAACTTTTTTATTATCAAAAATTCATCAGGCAAAATTCAATAAATGTTTTAGTAAATATTTTTGAGTTCTGTAAGAAATGACATTAGACAGGGTCTCAAGGATTATTGAACATTCGTAGTATAGATTTTCAGCTTTTTCAGATTTCTAAAATTGAAAAAACGAAATTTCGTTTTTCTAATTTTTCGAACTGCTTCCCAATTTACACTGACACTTTTTTCTCGACTCATAAGACTTTCATTTGTAGGCGAACGACATTGAGAAGCTTCTAGGGTAGAAAAAAGCCATGAAATTAAAACTTCAGGTTTTTTTTTTGATTTTTCTCTTGTACAATTTTCAAATTTCTATTGTTTTGAACATATGTATGATGAAAGAAAAAATATGACTTTTTGCTTAAGACGCACGATTTTTCGCAGCAACCTTAAAAGAGAATTGAGGCAAAAGTGAGACCTACAAATTTTAAGAGATTTTGTACTCTAATTTGTTTTATTGGAGATTTCGGTTTCTTTCTTGTTTGTGTCACAAACAATTGTTTGTAAGAACTATTTTAAAAAATACCCCTTTTTGAAAAAATTTAGAACTTTGCATCACATAACTTTTTCCTTTAAAAGCCTTTGAAGAATACGATACATATTTAGAAAGGTTGAAGGTTTCCTGTTTTTTCGTTTTTCTTTATCATCAACCTAAATTTTATACCAATCAGAGTACAAACTCAAAAATGCGTACTAGAACAAAAGTTATTGAATTTTCGCTGATGAAATTTAGTTCTGAACCACTGTGCGGTAGAATTTGATTTTGGATCACTGTGCGGTGTCATACACCAAGTATTTTCTCGTTGTACGAAGATATTTCTATTTGTACTGCTTAATTTAAGTTATAACGAATGGAGCTTTTCGTACTCTAGTCATTCCAGGCGTATGATTAATATTAAGGACACAACACCGGGGATGGTTGTGTAGTAGTAGTCATTCCATCTGGTTCAGAAGTTGTGATGAAAATGTTATGATTTTGAAGATTTATTCAAAATATATCGTAAATATTTGGAAATTTCTGTGCTGGAGACATCTGTGATGAAATAGGAGGACATTTGGAAGTTTTGGGGAACAGCTTTAAAAATGACAAAAAACAACGGCGAGAGTATGATATCAGATGCCCAGTGCTGAGAGAACGTGTGGATGACGAAATAGATGATGTGATGGTCAACTCTAACGATGATTTTGAGCAAAAAGGGTTATACACTGAAATTGATACACCGTGATATGAGTTGTAAACCTTAGCACCGCTGTCGAAATTGTATTTTGAACCAATTATACGATTTTTATAAAGCAATCAAAATATTTTTTTTTTTTGAATTTCCATAATCAATGGAAATTATCTTTTTTCTTACGATAAGTCGATAAATAAGCGGGATATCGATATTATATTCAACAAGTTTTCATGTAATTTTGAGGTGCTCTAACCAAATATCGCTGTGCTATCAGATCGGGAGGCCTCGGATATCATTCTCTGCCAAAAAATAAAAATCCAAAAAATAAAACATACCTATTCCCTTCTAAAATAATTTAAATCACTATTTTTGGTTAAGTAATAACAAGGTAGTATTAGACTAGAGAAAATAGGATATTTTCTGATATTTCATGCAAATATTTGGGTATCTCTATATTAGAGTAGTTTCTGAAATTTCCATTTCATCGATTTCTCCACACCGATTTTCATTGTTCCATACATCAATTAAGTTGGTATTATTTTCATTCCACTTTGAACCAAAAATCTCATATCCCGCAGTCAGAGGATTGTACGTACAGAATTTTATTTTATTATTCTAGATGCAGCCAATATCAAAAGATCTATTTATTTTGAGCGTCTACAAAGTTAGAGCTACGAATACATCGAATTTCATTTTTTAAATCCCCCCATTTTCCGCCTAACAGTTGTTTATGTTTCTCGTCTACACAGGCAAAGGGATATACACATTGAATCTTGTGATCTCATCCCCAGCCACTTTTTACCCTTTACCCCATATAACCCTTTAATGGTATGAATTTCGATATATCCTTTTTTGCGTGTCAACGCAAGTAGAGCGATTTGCACAACGATGTTTGATGGGTACCACCTTTGCTCCATTTCACTTCCTAAAAATATGAATGAATTTATGGTGGGCCAAAAATTGTTCGTAAATAATCTTAATGTTAGGTTAGGGGGATATTTGCAGGACATGTGAAGGAAAATCTCAGGGAAAATTCTACTTTAAAAAATATTTTATACGTGGCTTGGGAAAAACACCGTAAACTTTTATTTGCCGATTTATAGGAATGCAAATTTCCACACAAATTTAAAATCCCAGTGAAAAGTTCAAATTCTTACATTTCTCAAGTGGTTTAACTGATTTTAAAGTACTAGAAAGGCGATAGGAGCCTTTAATTCTCTTAAATAAATTATGACCATTTCGATTACTTGATTACAAACAGTTAATTATTTTTAATTTTGGCCTGGATTTTTAAAAATGATTACAACAATACTTGTTGCCCAAAATCCGGTGAAATCATTCTAGATATGTTTTTTTGTGTTCTCTTTAAATTTTATGTTATAGATTGTAAGGGTTATATTTTTAAAAAATTTCAACATAACCACATCAACAAAACATATAATAGAAATAATTAAAACAACATATTTAAGAAGGCTTCAAAAAACTTTCTGGATGTTTCCGACTTAAATTAATCTTTGCTTTGTGTTATACGTTTTCTCAAAATATTTTAGCTTTCTCACTGTCCTCACAAATGACGATTTTTAACGATTTTATGATTCAAGATTTTGCCATATTATTTTTTTTTAAATATGAAACTTTTCTGCAATTTTCAGAAAAATCGAAGTAAAGTGAAAATTTTTTTTTCGAAAAGGGCGTAATAATCAAATGTCAAATAACATACGAAGTTGACACTAAAAATTTGGCTAAGAACTGAAATTTTTTCGAAATCTCGTTTTTATACCCTCCACCTCCAGGATGGGGGTATACTAACTTTGTCATTCCGTTTGTAACACCTTGAAATATCGACCTGAGACCCTATAAAATATATATATTCTTGATCGTCATAAAATTCTAAGACAATCTAGCCATGTCCGTCCGTCCGTCCGTCTGTTGAAAGCACGCTAGCATCTAAACGAAAGGAGCTAGAAAGTTCAAATTTTCCATAAATGCGTCTTATAGTCGTAGATCGGTTGGGATTGAAATGGGGTGAAATCGGCCAAAAGGGAAAAATTTTTCCCTCGCAAGGACTAAAAATACCCATAATAATCCCTAATATTTTAGCGTATTTAAGCATGTTTTTTGAATATGTCTGTTTATATTTGCTTGATATTTAGTATTCCCCTTATAGCAAAAACGTGCACCATAAAGTGATTCTTATTTGTAGTGGGTAAAATGGGACAAAAAAAGGGATAAAAATGGTACATACTAAACGACAACAGCTAGAAATTCGGTGTGTACATTCCTCTAATTTAGTAGATACATAATATAAAAGTATTTTTTCCAAATTCGTACTTTTTTTATCCCTCTATTCCTAGAGGGATAAAAATGGTACCAACCAAACGGCTGTACCTAGAATAATGAAATTCGGTGTATACATTCCTTCGTAGTTTTTGGGGTTAAAATGAAAAAATGGAATAAAAATAGTACCAATCTAATGACCGCAGCTGGAGTCATGAAATTCGGAGTATACATTCCTCTGAGTGTGTAGACACGGAAAATAAACTGATTTTTCGAAATTCGTACTTTTTGGGGTTAAAATTAAAAAAAAAAGAATAAAAATAGTACCAATCAAATGACCGCAGCTAGAGTCATGAAATTCGGAGTATACATTCCTCTGACTGCGTAGACTCGGAAAATAGACGAATTTATCGAAATTAGTACTTTCAAGGGATACAATGGTACAGAGGGATAAAAATAGTACCAACTAAACGACTACAGCTAGAATGATAAAATTCTAATTGCGTAGAAACGTCAAGGGTGTAAAAATGGTACCAACCAAATGGAATCATGGAATTCGCTGTATACATTCCTCTGACTGCATAGACACACAAAATAAAAAGTTTTTTTTTTCCAAATTCATACTTTTTCTTTTACGGCAAAAATTGGTTGTATCATGAAGTTAGGTTATTTTGCACTATGTACGTCTGATAATGGATTTTCAAAATTTGTACTTGTGGAATTCAAATAGAATGGAAATACAACCAACTGTAGCACCCACTATCTACCAATATTTATGGCTTTGAAAATATTTTTGAAAATATAAATATAAGAATATTTATTTTTTGAATTGACGTATTGGTAGCATTACCTTATAAGCGTGGTTTGAAATAATTTAAATATTATATTTATTCATAAAATAAATTTTTCAATATTTGTATTTTGTTTGGCTATATTAAAAAAATTATATTTTCCTGTAATATTAATGCACTTCTACGAAAACCGACAACCTCTGTGCCCGGCCGAACTTAATGCCGTTTTTACTTGTTTTTTCGACAAAAAACAGTGGAATACAACGGATTATGTAAAAAATGCGATTTCGGTCAGTTTTCAGTTATTTGATATGAAGAGATCGGTCACACATTTTGCCTCTTTTCTCCAATTTTGATGAAATTTGCCAAATATGTACTTCTTTGTATATAAAGTTGGAATGCAACGATTTCCAAAAAATATATTGTAGACACTAGGTAAAGTATTTTATAAGGAAATTAAAAAAAATTGTAGTACGAGTTACAAAAATTTTTTTCTAATTTTAAGCAATTTTCTGGTAGTTTTACAAAAAATTGTCAAATCTTAATAAAATATTTTTTTTAATATCTATTTTTTATTTATTTGATAAACAAAATATTTTCGATTTTTGTAAAATAATTTTATTAATTTTAATTTTATGAATACTGTCAGTAAGAAGCTCCATATTTTTTAATGATGTTCCTGGTATTTACTCAAACCCATCAACGTCCAGAAAAAAATGTTGTTCATGTGTTTCGCACTAAACAGAGGGCGGTAATGGGCTAAAACAATTATAAAATCGCTGTCGAAATTAAAAATATTTAATATAAATAATTAATGGACACGAATGGACAGTGATAATGCCGAAGTATTTTGGAACAACGTATTGAACTAACTAAAGATTCATTTTAGTCGAAAACATGCACAACTTTTTTGATGCCAGCTTAAAATGTGTTATTTTAATTATTTTTAATTTCGATAGCATTCACTTTCATAATTCTTTTAGAGTAAGTACCACGAACACCATCATGAAACTGATGGAGCGTTTTACTGACACTATCACCTATTAATAAAATTTATTTTACATAAATAGAATCCATATTTTTTGCTTATTAAATAAATAAGAAAAAGAATAAAAAAAAATTATTTCTGATAAGAAGACGTTTGCTTGAAATTTGAAAACAATATATTTGTAACGCATACCATGAAAAAGTAAAAAATACTTCATTTTCGATCTAAGCTAGTGGCTACAATATCGTACTTGATTTAAAATCGTGAAATGCATCATTATGGAAAAGGACTTATTTCGAAAATGGCGTCAAAATCGGAGAGAAGCGATAATATTTGTGTGATCGCCCTATGTGTTTCTAGTTCGATTATAAAATGTTATGCCAATTTTAAAGAAAATCGGGTACAATATGTGGTTTCTAAAGCAGAAAAAGTGAAATCGGGAGCGACATTTGTATGGGGGCTATATCTAAATCTGAACCGATCTTACCCAATTTCTGCATGGGTGTTTCTAGTTGGATTAAAAGATGTTGTACCGAATTTAAAGATAATCGGATACAATACGTGGATTTTAGAGCGGAAAATGTCAAATCTGGAGCGACATTTCTATGGGGGCTATATCTAAATCTGATCCGATCTTACCCAATTTCTGCACAGGTGTTTCTAGTTGGATTATAAGATGCTGTGCCAATTTTAAAGAAAATCGGGTATAAGATGTGGTTTATAGAGCGGAAAATGTCAAATCTTGAGCGACATTTGTATGGGTGCTATATATAAATCTGAACCGATTTCCTCCAAATTCAATACCGATGGTCCTTGGCCAGAAAAAATAACTTCTGCCAAGTTTCATGACAATCGGACAACAATTGCGACCTGTAGAGTGCGAACAAGCTTAGATGGACAGCAGACGGACGGACGGACAGGCAGACATCGTTAAATCGACTCAGCTGGTGATTCTAAGCCGATCGGTATACTTAAAGGTGGGTTTAGCTCGATTATTTCTTGGTTTTACAAACATTTGGCGGAAAACTAACTTATAATACCCTAGTTCACGAAGTGGTGTAGGGTGTAAATATCGGGAAAAATGGATTTTGAATGAATTTTCGAACGGTCCAAGTCGATCGGACTTTTTGTTGCTCCAACGAAGCCTATAGTGTAAGTTTACGTACAAATTTGGTATGACCCATGGTTTTGTGCCATAAAACAGAGTTAAGTCTTTTATAGGGCTTGATCTAAAACTTACATACAATGAATTCAGAAATGATTCATACTAAATAGACTAGATCGAAGTTTGATTAATCTGTAGACATGTACAAATATACATATCAACGATTTTCTATCTTGAAGTTTCGGTAAAACATTTAAGAAGAAATGACGTTGTTTAATGACAAAATAAATATACATACATATATTCGTATGTAGGTAGGTAGATAGTAGACTTGTAATAATAATAATAAAAAAGAGTCATCAACCAACGACCGAAGCCTATGAGTGGGCGCTGTCAAATAAAAGTCTCTGCGCGGAGTGTGAAACACAAGCTGGGGCCAATGAATAATCAAAGCTGGGATTAAATTTTAGGCCCACAACGATTGTTGACAAATTACTTTTGGACATTTAGACAAAGCTGTAACATAGACAAACAAAGACATCTTTTGAAAATAATTTCCGAAATTAGCATTCGACTTTCGGTTGTATTAATCATTTTTGGAGAAGAAGAAACAAATTTTTTGTAGGTTCTTCCCTAACATACATTCAACCCTATTAATAAATGTCGATTTGAAACCAAAAACAAAAACGAACACTGAAGAGGCGGCTAGTGGTCGTCGAGAGAGTGTTTAAATTGTTGTACAAAAAAATTTCCATGTCATAAATAAAAATTATATCTATAAATTTTCAGCCATAACATAAACATAAATTTTCCTTCGCACTAAACATAGCAGAGGAAAAAAAAACAGCAGAACACAAATTTTCCAAAATGTTGAAAAAAAAAAATCAGAAAAATCGCCACGATAAAATTCTGTACCAAAAACAAATACCATCCATCCATCCATCCATTCCAGCCCACTCACACAGTGGGGCTGGCTAACACTAATCACCATGTACCATGTTCCACGAGAGGAGAGAGTGTGCGTGTGTATGTAGAACACAATCGATCGAACGATCGATCATTTGTTCAATTTCAGAATTTCCATTTTCCCCGTTGTTTTTTCTTCTTCACAACTCATGCCAAGAAATGTCTTTCCCTTGCCTCGCCTTTCGATTCAGCCCCTCGCGCTCGCACTTCGTTTTCGGCTTTTCGCCATTTGTGCTACCATAAATATTTCGAATGTCATACGAAATTAATTTTAAATCAATGCGCTGATTGGACGGAATCTAAGCAGGCAGCAGCATCATTTTTGTAGTATTTGTTTGTTGTTCTTTCGTGCTTACGTAGTTTTGCACTTTGTTGTAATGCTCTTGTTTTTGTTTTGGTGTATAATTTGCCGTTATAATGCATCAGAAGTCAACGGTGTGTTTGGTATTGTTCTCTTGAAGATCACTCATTCTCATGCTCTCAATTTGTCTATCTGTCTCTCTCTCTCTACTTTTCAAATCAAATAGTGATTCGTAGTGTTTGTGAGTCTCTGATGAGAGTCATTTGAATGGAATTATGAAATAATGGTCGTTGCAGACAGACACTACATAATACAGGGAGTTTTTAGCAATGTAGAATTTTAACCAAAGACTTCAGGCAGAGAAAATAAATAACCAAAACAAGTAAAAACGGCGTTATGTTCGGCCGGGCCGAACTTTATATACCCTCCACCATTGATTGTATTTCACAGAGGATGTCGATTTTCGTAGAAGTTCAGTAATATTACAGGAAAATATATTTTTTATATAGCCAAATCAAAACAAATACAAATATTAAAAAAATAATTTTATAAATAAATATAATATTTTAATTATTTCAAACCATTATTTAATGCAAATCAAAAAATAAATTTTCTTATATTTATATTTTCAAAAAGCTTAAATACCATAAATATTGGTAGATAGTGGGTGCTACAGTTGGTTGTATTTCCATTCTATTTTAATTTCAAAAGTACAAATTTTGAAAATCCTTCTAGATTCAACCAATTTTTGCCGTAAAAGAAAAAGCACGAATTTGGAAAAAACTTTTTATTTTGCGTGTCTATGCAGTCAGAGGAATGTATTCATGATTCCAGCTGCGGCCATTTGGTTGGTACCACTTTTACCCCCTAAGAGTACGACTATCTAAAATCTCTTTATTTGACGTTTCTACCCAATTAAAATTTCATCATTCTAGCTGTAGTCGTTTAGTTAGTACTATTTTTATCCATCTGTACCCATTGTATCCCTTGAAAGTACGAATTTGGAAAAACCCTTTCATTTTCCGTGTCTACATAGTCAAAGGAATGTATACTCCAAATTTCATGACTCTAGCTGCAGTCATTTGATTGGTACTATTTTTATCCCCTTTTTTCATTTTAACCCCAAAAAGTACGAATTTTGAAAAATCCGTGTATTTTATGTGTCTACGCAATCAGAGGAATGTATACATGGAATTTGATTATTCTAGGGGCAGCCGTTTGGTTGGTACCATTTTTATCCCTCTGTTCCCATTTTACCCCTTAAAAGTACGAATTTGGAAAAAATACTTTTATATTATGTATCTACTCTATTAGAGGAATGTACACACCGGATTTCGTGTTTCTAGCTGTTTTCGTTTAATATGTGCCATTTTTATCCCGTTTTGGCCCATTTCACCCCCTACAAATAAGAATTACTTTATGGTGCACGTTTTTGTTATCGGGGGAATGCGCATACCCAATATCAAGTAAGTCCGAGCATACATATTAAAAAACTATGCTGAAATACTCTAAAATATTACGAATTATTATGGGTATTTTTAGTCCTTGTGAGGGAAACATTTTTCTCTTTGGGCCGATTTCGCCCCGTTTCAATCCCAACCGATCTACGACTATAAGACGCATTTATGGAAAATTTGCTAGAGTGTGCAAATTTTCCATAAATCCTCCTTTCGTTTAGATGCTAGCGTGCTTTCAACAGACGGACGGACGGACATGGCTAGATCGTCTTAGAATTTTATGACGATCAAGAATATATATACGTTATAGGGTCTCAGGTCGATATTTCAAGGTGTTACAAACGGAATGACAAAGTTAGTATACCCCCATCCTGGAGGTGGAGGGTATAATAGTCTAGAGGTGTTGAATGTCACGATCTTGGTGACAAATTGACTGGCCGTTTTCGTGAAAATAACGTGTTCTTTCAATATTTCCTTCAATAAGTCGATTGTTTAGCATGCTGCATGATATGTGGTCCAAACAATTTCGAGTTTTGTTAAAAACTGATATTAGCCAAATACCCAAGGATTAATTTGAGATATAGGGTGGGCCATTTAACATTTTAAATTTGAACTACCGATTACTTTGACTTTGAAAGGTAGAATAACATTCATTTTTATTTGCATTTTCAGGATTATGTTTGACATTTGCTCAGGGAGATGTTATACGCTCGAACAAAATTGGGAAATATTAAAAACTTACTTCCAAGAAACATCCTTGTCTATATCAACTTTTAAAAAAGGTGGGAAATTGGAAATTGGAAGAATGACATTGATTCTCAAATAATGGAAATTCTATAGAACATAAAGAAAGACATTTTTAGGCATTGGGAGCAGGGAAAAGACTTTGGAACTATTTATATTGGTTGCCTGTTGCCTCTAACATCGAAGACAATTTGTAGATACTTAGGATGAGGACATAGACGATGCGATGGACAATTCTGACAATGAATTTGAGCAAGAAGGGATTTATATAGAAATTATATACCGCAAAATTATAGCTCCGGGCGAAGAATTATATAAAAAAAATCACGAGATTTTTTAAAATAATTTTCCTTGTTTTAATTTTCTTGAAATGCATTTAATAATTATTTTTGTTAGTGAATTCCCATGTAGGTATATAAGTTATTTTTAATAGCGCTTTATATAGAAATACACAAATTTCTTTATCGAATTTTCACAATCGGTAACTAAAAAATTATCCCTTTTTTCTTCTAATTTTCGATTCTGATCTCATTGGAACGAAAAAAGATATTTTTCAAACATCCAATTTTTCTTCTTATTTTAAGGTCCTATTTTCAAAAATATATATATTCGGATCTTGAGCCTCGGATATCATTCTCTACCCTTTTTGACATATTTTTACGCATTTGTTCATAATGCTCAGAATAATAATATTTTTTCGTATTGTGTTCGTATTTTCAACTTTTTCAGATTTTGAAAAATTTATTTTTTCAACTATGTCAAAGTGTTTCGCATACATTTTAAGATGTTTTACATTCATTTTGCAAATATACTTAATAAATATTTAAAAAATGATGAACCAACATAACTTTTTGCTTTAAAAACTAGATCAAAAGTTATTGAATTCTGCTCGGTTGGAATTGATCCTAGACCACTGTGCTTCAGTCATAGCAGTTGTGGTTAATCTCTAAAGTATCCCTTAATCCGTAGGTTTTGGTCGACGAACATATGTGTTGCACCGACTTATAGGCTTGCCCACCATTTCTCCAACATGTTTCACGAACATAACTGCCTGGTGAAGGGCATCTAAGTAAGATCCGGCAGTTGCTTTTACTTCTTATTTAACTTCAAAAGTAGTTTTTCTCATAAATCGATGCTGTCAATACGATGACCAATAAACTGCACCCAAGATACCCCTTACGATTGTCTGATGCTCTGAGTACTACTGATTGAGAATATTTATTCTTATAAGAATAATTATAATAAGAATTATATTCTCTCGTACTCATGCTCAATCTACTTACACGTTAATGTACAAATGTACATACCTATCTATTATGAATGGAGGTATGAATAGATGGTTGTATGTACCACCAGTGTGTGTGTGCTGTCTGTGGTGCACATGTGTTGTCGATAATGCGATGGTGTGAATGAATGTAAATCAATCTATTATTAGTTGCAAGAAGGCGCAAAACGAAACGAAACATTGCGGGGGCGTACTAATAAACAGTTAGTTGTGCGTCCGTCGTCTGTCTATCGAATCGATCGTGTATCGTGTGTTTCACATGTGACTGACTCCGACTGCACACCAGCACCACACAGAGAGGGAGTGAGAGCGAGGTAATAATGTAGTGAGTGGTGTGGTGGTGCCCGTGAGATACAAACGGTTCAAGTGAGAATATCAGAGTCTACAGCAAATACACTCTTGTGTTTTTGGCTACATCAACAGAAAAAACAACAAGAACATCTAACGTAACAACAGCAACAACACCACCACCAGCACCAGCCACAACACAAAACAAAAACAATTGAACAGAGAATCGAACATAAGAAATCAATTTTCCATTTAGGTATACGTTCGATTGTTCGTTCCATTGTTGTTGCTATGGTTGGCTGATTGGTTCTTGTTGTTGTTGTTGTTGCTGGTGTTCATCTTCCCCTTAATAGGTTTATATCGGTTTCTATTTCGATCTTTTTTCGGTTATCCAGCCGTTCATTGATGATGGTGTGTGTGCGTGTGTTTGTATTTCGTTTCTTTTCTATTTTAAAAAGAGTTTATTAGTATTCTTCCTCGTTTGATTTCTCACCCACCCCCTTCTTTTTAGTTTTCCTCGGTCTTTGGATTTTCTTTAAAAGTCATGCGTGTGTGTGGGTATGTGTGTAATGTAATTATAATTTATTTGTTCAAAATAAATTAGAATTTGCTTAGAGGAGGTGGATTTGTAGACGGAAAAATGTTTGTGTGTGAACATAGTGTTACTTATTAGGGGCAAATTAGAGCAAGTGGAGGGACTTTTCTTTTAATACGGGGGAATTAATGTTTTGGAAAAAAAAAAGAAGAAAAAAATCAAAAATTTATAACCGACAGATGTTTTGCAGCCCAGCTGGCCATTATTGTTGCTTTATACTGTAGACGGTGGTACAAAAAAAGTTCCCAGCCAAAAGTTAAATTTCTAGAATTTTAATAACTAATAAATTATAATTTAAAATTAGTAAAAAATGAAAAATGGATCCATTGAGTAATTTCATGTGAAGCTATCATACAGTTTGTCTCTTCTATACGATTTCGCTGAAATACATATGCATTTTTTTATACGGCTAATAATGCTGTATTTCCTGATTGCCAAAAAATAAGAAATTGTAAACACAAGGGTGGCTCGAAAATAAAGTATTTTTGTCACAAGGCAATTCTAAAAAAATGTGGAACATTTTGTGGTATGAGATACAAATGTTTTTTTAATATCAAGCATATTTATTTTAGTTTTACAGAAAATTGTCAAATCCTAAAAATATATACATATAATTTAATAATACATTTAATTTTTTCTTATATATATTTTGATTTATTTTATAGAAAATATACATTCGATTTTCTAAAATAAGCTTTATTAATAGGAAATAGTGTCAATAATACGCTTCATAAGTTTTATGGCGGTTTTCTTACTCAATCACTATTCTTTGATAAAATATCCGGAATTATTTAAATTTGAAATGTTTTACAAGTAAACAGTTGCCTTAAGCAGCCACAGAAATGCCTGCTCCATTGAAAAATCTCCATCAAAGGACAAACAAACAAGAACCAAGTCAAGCATATTTATGTGCCCTTCGAAGTCTTCGATTACATTGATCACACCGACTGGAAAAGGCTTTGGCCAAAAATGAAGAGGTCAAAGGTAAAATAGATGAATATCGCATATCCAAGTTAAGAGGTACCTCAATGAAAAGAATATGTATCGTGCTTATGAATATCAGTCATGAACTGAACGAACTCTTCTACTACATGCATACAAATATAATTTAATATTAAGTTAAGAAACTTTGTAATAAATTAAAATAAAGCAATTATAAGTGTGTTTGCCGTTGGAAGGTATATTTTTAGTTCATAAAATAAATGACAAATAAATAAGAAAAAATATTTTTTTGTAAGATTTGACAATTTTCTTTCAATTCTATTTGCCCTTCGGCAATTTTTTTGTTGCATTTTGTTATTAAAAAATCTCGGAACTTAGGAATAAATGGTTGTCATGTCACAAACATATTTTTTTTTCAATTTTCGGTTTGTTATTCTATATCTCGATAACTACGCCAGTTATCAAACAAATTTGGTAATTCTTTTCTAATAATTTTATGTCCGATAACTCGAAAATTATCTAATTTTTTTTACTGATTTTTTTTTCATTCAGATGAGCTCAAAATAAAAAATCGATTATATATTCTTTTAATTTTCCATATCGATAACTAAATTCAAAACGGTGCCTTAATGCACTACTTGATACTCCCGTGAGAGTTTTTTATATTGCGCCCATTTTACAAAATTATTCAATGCTTTTCGGATTTTTCTCAAGTACGTTGGAACGATTATTTCGTACGGGATCACAGAGATAAGGTTACCGCTTTGCACTCAGAAGGTCTCGTGTTCGTCATAAAATTCTAAGACGATCTAGCCATGTCCGTCCGTCCGTCTGTTGAAAGCATCCTAGCACCTAAACGAAAGGAGCTAAGAGGTCTAAATTTTGCATAAATACGTCTTATAGTCGTAGATCGGTTGGGATTGAAACTGGGCGAAATCGGCCCAAGGGGAAAACATTTTCCCTCACAAGGACTGAAGAAAACCATAATATTCCCTAATATTTTAGAGTATTGAAGCATATTTTTTTCAACATGTCTGCTTGTACTTACTTGATATTGGGTATGCGCATTCCCCCGATAACAAGAACGTGCACCATAAAACGATTTTTATTCGTAGGGGGTGTAATGGGGCAAAATGGGGATAAAAATGGTACATATCAAACGACAACTGCTAAAAACACGAAATTACATTACACGAAGTACATTCCTCTAATTGAGTAGATTCATAATATGAAATTATTTTTTCCAAAATCGTACTTTTAAGGGATAAAATGGGGAAAGAGGGATAAAAATGGTACCAAAGAAACGGCTGCACCTAGAATAATGAAATTCGGTATATACATTCCTCTGATTGCGTAGACACGTAAAATAGAAGGATTTTCCGAAATTCGTACTATTATTGCTATTATTATTACTATTCAAATGGAAAAAGGGGATAAAAATAGTACCAACCAAATGACCGCAGCTAGAGTCATGAAATTCGGAGTATACCTTCCTCTCACGGCGTAGACACTAAAAATAAAAGTTTTTTTTCGTACTTTCAAGGGATACAATGGGTACATGGGATAAAAATTGTACCAACTACACAAATACAGCTAGAATGAAGCAATTCGGTGTGTACATCCTTCTATTTGCGTAGACACGTAAAATAAAGAGATTTTAGATAGTCGTACTCTTGGGAGGGTAAAATTAGAAAAAAGGGATAAAAATGGTACCAACCAAATGGCCGCAGCTAGAATCATGGACTTCGGTGTATAGATTCCTCTGACTGCATAGTTACGTAAAATATATATATAAAGTAAAATATATATATAAACATTTTTCCAAATTCGTACTCTTACGGTAAAAATTGGAATTCAAATAGAATGGAAATACAACCAACTGTAGCATCCACTACCTACCAATATTTATGGTATTTAAGCTTTTTTGAAAATATAAATATAAGAATATTTATTTTTTGAATTGACTTGAAGTATTATTTCGAAATATATATATATAGTGTAAAAATGTTGGTAGCCTTGTCTTATAAGCGTGGTTTAAATAATACAATTTTTATATTTATTTATAAAATTATTTTTCAATATTTGTATTGGTTTGGCTATATGAAAAAAATATATTTTTCTGTAATATTACTGCACTTCTACTAAAATCGACATAGAATGCAATCCATGGTGGAGGGTATATAAAGTTCGGCCCGTCCGAATTTAACGCCGTTTTTACTTGTTATAAATAAGCAATGTTAATTTTGTATAATTTTATTAATTTAAACAACTTTGTAGAACAATTTTATAACATATTCATGTTATTGATAGTATTAATTAGTTGAATACTAATTTAATTTTATATGTATTTTCATTATATATTAGTTCATATTAACAAAATATTATTTTAAGTTTCCTAGTCTACCTAAAACTGGTTTGCATTAGATATTCACCACTCACAACAGACGCTGAGATGGTTAGAGTGATGCATTAAGAATAAGAGGTCAGCTGTTCTACCACTGATAGCGGCGGTTTTTTAATATAGAAATGGACAGTAGTGAAAAAGTTGGTTCGTTGCCACAACTTAAAATTATTTTTTTAGTCTTTCCAAATAAAGGACAGCCATCCTTTGACAACCAAATGTTAAATGCATTGGCGAAGAGTCCAATTTACACAACTTCCGAATAACAAGATTAGCATCTTTTTCACATCCCCTATGTCTAGAGCAGACCACGGAAATCCAGAAAAAACATATAAAAAAATTCCATTACAAAAACACGATTTTGACAGATGATTTGAGGGGTTGGCCGCAGCAATTTTATGTCGTGACTTATCCTAAAGCGGAATAAAGCTCCTTATATATTTTGCATCCTTTCATGAATGAATCATGAATCATGGCTGAATTCAGTTCTCTCAGTTGTATCCAAATTTTGTAGATAGGTTTTCCGGGCTGATTCCTCATTTGCCTTTATAATCCTAGGGAGCTATGTTACTGACATTCCCTACTTCGTATATCTTTTGCATCCTTCCAGAGTTCTGTCACTTGGATCCAAATTTTTTAGAAAGGTTTTGAGGGCTGATTTCTCATTTGCCTTAAGCGAAGACTTTAATATTTTCTTATAATGGTTTAGTCTACTCCCCACAGCTGGACAACGATATCTCTGTTATTCCCTCATAAGTTTTCCTCATACCTACCAATGAGGGTTTCAATGTCCCTCGGGCAGTTCGAAGCGTTGCCCTTTCCGCCAATGTTCTTTGGCGTTGCCACAACAAGGTCTGTTCGATTGGGGTTACTAGCTGATTAGAGACTTGTTGCAGCGTTGTTACTAGGGTTTGGGGTCCGAGAATTCCCGAAAAAAATTTTAAATTTCCCGGGAACAAGGGAAATATTAAAAAAATATTTTATTGATTATTAATTTAGTTAAACTAATTAGTAAATGGGACATTGTAGATATATTTCAAATTGATATAATTACTTTACTGACAATAATAATGTCCATTTGTTTATATTATATTACTACAAACAACACATGCTATTTGGATCAACTTTAAATTTCTTGTTTTCCCAGAAGAATCGACAAAATAAAAGGTGAAGAGAAATCTAATGTGAATAGAAATATACCCAACGGTATATTTGAATGGCCCTTTGTAAGAACTAATGACTGCACCATTTCATGTTTTAATTCTAAATGAATTTAGACGAATGAATCTTCTAAATTAAAGACGTCATAACAATCTCAGCCATACGAGTTCTTTGTTTCGTTAAACATTTTTTAATTTTCAAATCTAGTGTAGGTGTCAGTCAGTCACTTATGCTTGTGATTTAAATGCCCAATGTTATGAATCGTTCAATTCTGACGATTTGACTAGAGTAAACTTTTTGTAAAATGAAAAATAATTTCTAAAATATTTTGACAAAAACATTCGTTTTTAATTTGTAATATGTCAGTATTTTAACACATTAATGTTAATGTTAATTTATTGAATTTATATTTTATATATAATTATTTTCGTAATAACTATTACAATAATAACAAGTAAAAAGACGTTAAGTTCGGCCGTGCCGAATCTTATAAACCCACCACCACGGAGTACTTTCAACAGTATTATCAGCAGATTAGACGCTGTCGACATTACATAGAAGTGCACTACCCTATTAGGAAAATTGTGGTGCTTCATTATTATAATATTATTAGTCCTCTACTATATAAAAATATAAAACTACAAGTGTTATCAAAAAGTGAATATTAGGCAGCAATCTACAAAAATATGTCTTAAATATTATTAGGTAGAAACAATTTTGCATAACCCCGATTTTCCCAATTTGCAATTTTTTGACCTCAGCTACAGCCTAAATGTCTGTACCATTTTGATAGGAAACGATCCGCCGTTTTATTGTTCCCAAATTTAATCCCATTTATATTCTGATGGTACGAATATCGAAAGATCTCTTTATTTTTCGCGTCTATGTAGTCGGAGAACTGTACACAACGAATTTCCTTATTATTGCTGCAGCCGTTTGGGTGGTACCATTTTTGTTCCCATTCGCTCTATTTTCCGTCTAAAAGTACAAATTTCGAAAAATTCCTTTTTGTTTCGCGAATTTTTGTTTCAGATGAATGTGCACACTGAATTTCAGCTTTCAACATCAGCGGTTTGGTACGAATTTTATCCCTCTTTTTTCAATTATATCCCTTAAAGGTACGAATTTTGAAAAATAGCTCTACTTTACGCATCTACGAAATTAGAGGGATGTACATTCCAAATTTCATGTTTCTAGCTGTTGTCGTATCATTGGTACCATTTTTATCCCTTTTTGTCCCACTTCACCTGCTAAATCTTTTATTTACTTTTTGGTGCTTTCACGCTACAGAGGAATGTACCCAAAAAATTCCAGGGCCTAAAAGCAGAAATTTTAGAAAAAATTGCTTAAATAATCTAAATATTAGGGGTCATTTCAGTCCTTGTTAGGGAAAATGTTTTCCCTCAGAGCCGATTTCACCCACAATTCCAACCGACATGCAACCATAACACACATTTAGAGAAAATTTGAACCTTCTAGATCGTTTCGTTCGGCTGCTAGCGTGTTTTCAACAGGCAGACGGACATGAGTAGATCGTCTTACAATTTTACCATGGAATCTCCGATGAATACACAGTGCAACACGAAAAAAAATAACCATATACGGACACCGCTACATGATAAAAGACCAAAAAAAAAGACCCGTGTTTTTTTTTCCCCAAAGTCATGCACTTTTTTTTTATGGGCCCCCAGAGATTTGAGGCCTCGGTGTAATTTTTGGAAAAAAGTGATCATATTCTCAGGCTCATATCTTGCAAACCGTTCGGAATTTTGATTTACTCTCTGAGGCAAAGTTCTAGCTCTTGTCATAAAGAACAAAAATTGTGAACATATAAAATCAAAAAAACTTCATCTTCAAGGTCAAAATCGCAAAAAACTTAAAAAAATTCGATTTTTTTTAACATTTTTTCCCCTGTTCAGGTCCATAGGTAGCAAAAAAAATTCAGGGAAACAATCAACTACAAAAATGTACCTAAGATCTCAATAAACAACTTTCTAGAACATATGAACTTCCTAGGAATTATTCTTAACACCGTTTAGGTAGCGCTTAGGTAGCCGCAAAAGTGAAAAAAGGCAAAAAAGGAAAAAAATCTAATTTTTGGAAAATTTTTTTAAGTTTTTTGCGATTTTGACCTTGAAGATGAAGTTTTTTTGATTTTATATGTTCACAATTTTTGTTCTTTATGACAAGAGCTAGAACTTTGCCTCAGAGAAAATTCCGAACGGTTTGCAAGATATGAGCCTGAGAATATGATCACTTTTTTCCAAAAATTACACCGAGGCCTCAAATCTCTGGGGGCCCATAAAAAAAGTGCATGACTTTGGGGGAAAAAAAACACGGGTCTTTTTTTTTTGGTCTTTTATCATGTAGCGGTGTCCGTATATGGTTATTTTGAAATGACTTCAAAAATGTCGCACAGTGATATTTTAAGGTGTTACACACGGAATGACAAAGTGAATATCCCCATCCTTAGGTGGAGGGTATAAAAATATTTATTTTTAGATTATTATTATTTTGTTTTGTTCTTCTCGATCACTTGTGTCATTAATAGTTTAATAATCAGGAATTGAATTCATATTGAAAGTACGAAAACCTTGAAATAGTGTAGACGGATGTGTACGGTGGGTGTTAATGGGTTAAAAAAAGCACACCAGTTACTAAATGTTGATATTTTAAACCATATTGGCCATGCCTAAAATAAATTATTTTTTCCCGGGAATAAGGCTTTTCATTCCCGTTTTCCCGGGAAATGAAAAAAAGTACGGGAAACCACAAACCCTAGTTGTTACCCATTGGGTTTTCTTAAACGAATCATCAAGATAAATCTGACAGCACCACTAAAAGAGTAGCAAGTTACCTTCGGGTATAGCGAGTACATTTCCTACAAATATTATGCTAGTAAGTCCAATCAAAGAGGCCTGATACACCGTACGACAATTTAAAAAATGTAGTTACTTGTCGTTTTTACTCTTTCATTATCTCAATCTGTTGCCCCATCACAGGACTTCAAAGTTCCAAAAGATAAAATTTTTCAAAAAAAAAAAAATATATATATACTGGACCACACCATATGATACCGGGATTAGTGTCAAATTAAAGAGGATAATGTCTATTAAAAATACTTCAACTATCATACTTGTATCTATATTAGTTCAGTATTAACGTATATTTCAAGTTCACTCCTTAGTTTTTCTAGTTTATTCATATCTTACTTTTTAAGAGACCAAACTTTAAATGGTAGTTAATACTAAACTAATACAGATAAAAGCTTGAAATTTAAAGTATTTTTAGCACATATTCGCTTCTTTGATTTGACATTTATATCGGTGTCATAGGGTATTAAAAATAATTTTTGAAAAATTGTATCTTTTGGAACTTTGTAGTCCTTTTTAAGGGGTAACAGGATGAGAAAATGAAAAACTAAAAACGGTGAATCACTCTATATCATTTGGACCAAGTGTGATATGGGCTGTCGGACAGTGATATCAGTCCTAATTCATTCTTAGATTTCAATGAATTTAGGAATAAGTGAACTAATGAACTTTTTATATTTCATCCATTTTGTGTGTGGATTCCAGAACGGTAGCAAAGTATCCAAACAAACCCTGACAATGCCACAACAATAAGCCATAGAAAAGTTGAACGTCTAAAGTTTAAATCGCTCCTTTGTTAAGTAATTTTTCCATGGAACAGAATGAATGACGTCAGATCATAATAAGGATCTTCTTTTTTCTTCTTCTTGAAAACAAATATTGGACACTGGACACAGGATATTTTTCGCTCCCCCATTTTATATGACACAAAGCTTAAAATATTAACAGAATATTTTTTACGAAGAATTCATTTCAAGTTTTAACCTCCTGCCATATAGCGTCATTTAGTTTCTTGGAGACTCTATGAGTCTCTGTCATGGTAACCCAATATCCGTCAAAAAGTTCATGTTCCTCGAAATATCAAAAACGGCCAACCAACAACAGCAGCAACAAGAAAATGAAAAACAAAGCAACGCTTTAGTGCAACGGATAAAATATTTACTCGGTGTTGTTTTTCTTTTGTCTGGCCTGTTTTAGTGTCCGTCCGTCCGGCTGTCTGTCCGCCAGTTTTTTAACAGATCATTAAGAGAGAAAAAAAAAAACACAAAATCACGAAATGGAAAGAAAAAAACCCGTTTTAATGGCTAAAGAATTCTGTGGCTGGTAGACCTTTTAATGCGGACAGAGATACAGAGGAGATACTCGCTCGTTCGCTCCTTTCTTAGATTGAGCTGGTCCCTCTGCTCTTTCCCCTCCCCAGCCTCTTTAAATGGGCATAAATACATGAATATGGTTGGTGTGTTTGCCGGCTCAGCTTGGCTCGGCTCGGTTCGATTAGGTGCGCTTGCGCGCATGCGCTCTTGGGTTAAAGCTTAAGTTCAGCAACATAACAGCACGTTGACAGAGGGAAAAAGACTGACTGAATGACTGCTGGACGGACGGACGGACGGACAAACAACATAACATATGGAGAGCGCAGCTATTACAGCGCCCAGCATCTGACAAAAGGCACGGCACGGCCGCGCCGAAACAAACAACAACTTTTGATTTTTCTTGCAACCGGTTTAAAGAACTACTTTTAGTTTTTTTAGACTTTTTCCTTAGTCTTTAGCATCGGCTTTTTCTCTGCTCGTTTTGGTGAACGTTGTGTGAGCAGACAGACGGTTGGTTGGCCGCAGGGACGGACGAACGGACGGACGTACGCTTGACGTACAGAATGACTATGCCGCTGCTCGCTTTTAGGGTCTGTTTTTGCTTAAATTTTGTTGTTTTTATTTTTATTTTTATTTTTATTTTTTTCTTGTCGATTTTCACATTTAAATATGTATTCGCGCAGTCATTTCAGTTTTAGTTTTATTTTGTTTTTGATATTTCGTTTTGTATATATTTTTATCGAATTGTGAAAGTCGCCACAATTTTTGGCTTTGTTGTTGTATTATAGTTTGTTGTCTCATTTTGGGCTAAAAATCGGGTTTCCGAAGTATCAGACACCCTCCCCCCATCCCATCCCAGACACGGCTCGGCTCGTGTTCTGTTAATTTATAACATTTACGACTTGGTATTGATTTCACTTTGGCATACTCTGGCTGGCTGGCTGACCGACCGGTTTCTTCTTAGGGGAGTGCATGCAGATCTTGTTGGTAACCTTCATGAATTCCAATTCCAATTTAAGCCAATTAACAAAGAGCGAATGGACAATCCTGAAACACTCCTTCAAAAGACACTTTTATAGAGCAGCCGAAAGATCAGTTGCTTGATTCGATGTTGAAAGTAAATGTCAGCCATTCAATAGAATTGAAAACGTGCTCTCTTCATGCAGTTCCGCAAATTATATAACCTTTTTTTTGTGATCCATAAATTAGTCGGCCGTGGGTTTTATGGCTGAAGAAGCAAAAACTGGTCATTCATACATAAATTTGAATACTGAAAGTGTTTGAATTGGAACGCATTCGAACGACAATAATCATATTTGGCTGGAAATGTTTTTTGCAAATTCATTTGCATGTCAAGCTCATAGTTTATAGCTGATACTAATTATTAAGTTATTAATTTGTGCAAGATAATAATTAATAATTGATAAGATTTCAAACCGGAAAACTGGGCAGGCGCAACCGGACATACAAATGAAGAGAAAGACATGCAGACAAAAGGATAGACAGACAACTGAACCGACAAACGATAATCCAGGCGGGCATATAAATGGACAAATAAATTGATAACAAACGAGCAGACTGGTTCTCGTATAGACCGCTGACAGGGCCGTCAGTAGAGGCCTTGGAGTGAATCCAATCAAACGGAGTGGTGATTAAGATCCTAAACTTTAGACTGTCCCTTTACGTGGGTGGTAGTGATCTCACGCTATCTGACAACTCGAAGAATTTTGGGCGATATCATTGATTCAAAGCTATCCTGGAGGCGAAACGGAAAAAGCTAATGAGGCCCAATTGTCGCTATTTTTGATAGCTGCCAAAAATAGTGTTGTAGATCTTGGATCAAAATATCAAAAAATAGTGTTGTAGATCTTTGATCAAAATATCAATAATTTAGGATGGTAGTATGGTGCTTGACTCACTTAGACCAGAATAGGTCAATTGAGGTCCTCTGATACAATGAAACGAAAATTTTGTCAAAGGGCTCTGTATAACATATTCTGATGTATTTGAACGTTCTAAATAGCTTTAGCTCTCTCATATATTAATTGATAATTTGTATTTATGAGTTAATATCTTTAAACTAAATAAACTCGAAAAAAATTATTTAACATTTTTTATGGATATTTATTTTACTAATATTCCAATTTTCGTCGTAGGTACCTGTACTGTTATTTTGACAGTATAAGTACTGGTGAACAATACAAATCTTCTAAATATTCCCTTCCCGTAAAAGCAGTAGCATAGGAACAGTCGCTAAAAAATTAGACAAAATTGATTTTTTAAATATTTTTTTTGTTGGCACGAAAAACCCCATAAAAAGTAAAAAAATTGCAGAAAATTATTTGAAGAAAATCTATGGCACTTCTTGTAGATCGTTCATTCCATATCAAACCGAACGATTTTCGTAAAAAAACGACTCCGATTTTTCGCAGACATATTCTACTGTTACAAATATTTTACACGTATTTTTGTAAAAAAAAACGAAATTTTGTTTTCAAAAGATAGGAGCATTTGAAAATTAGAAAAATCAAGAAAAACGTGCCGAGGTATGAACATTGAAATTGGTGTAGTGAGAAAACGCGTGGGCACAATTCAAATCATGGTGGCTTATTTTAAAGGTATTTACAAGTACTTTTCGCCGGCGTTCTTTTCTATTGACTGTTACTGACAACAATTTTGTGTATTTCTGATTTTTCATCTTCTTTTGTGTTTTTCACTATGAAAACACCAACCTAAAAATTCTGAAAAAATATAGGCATATTCCCTGATCGATTCTAAACAAATCCTGAAAATTTCAGTTTGGAAAAATAACGGGTTGATTTTTAAAAATACATTTACTAAATGTAGTCGCTTGAAAAAAGTATTTTCTGAACGATTGTTCATAAAATAACATACACACACACGTAGTTTGTGTATGCTTAGCTAACGGGTACTTGTAATTACCTTTAAAATAAGCCATCATTCTTTGAATTGCGCCCACACGTTTTCTCACTACACCATTTTCAATGTTCATACCTCGACATGTTTTTCTTGATTTTCGCAATTTTCAATTGGTCATATATTTTGAAAAAAAATTCGTTTTTTTTAGTCTTCTACGAATCAAATATTTTATAAAGTTTAGTTATCGTACAAAATTTCAACGAAATCGCAAATGGTGACGTAAAAAAGGTGTTCGGTTTGACATGGAATGATCGAGATGCAAGATAAATTAAAAAATCGAATTCCATATGTTCTGTTTTTAAATTAAGTTTTTGATTCAATTAATTGAATACTACTATAATGATCGAAACTTCTACATTTATTAATATATTTTCTGCAATCGGGACTTGTTTTCTTCCTTAGGATGACAACAACTAGACAAAAATATTCTAATTTCTGGTTTTAGTGGGTTTTTATCGTTCCAGAAAAAAACGTGATTTTTAAAAATTATCTTATAACTTTTACATTTATCCTCAGCAATTTTATTCAAATATCCATTATTTTTTAGCTAATAACGATGGACAAAATAGTTTTCGTTAAAGGCTTTTGAAGGAAACAAGTTGTGTTCGTCCAAAATCAGACATTTGTTCATAAAGGATATTTCTTACAATTTACAATACATAGTTTTGGCGTCATAATAAAGCTAAGAAACCTCAATATCTAATAAAAATACGTGAGTGAAAAATCTCTTAAAATGTGTGAGTAACAGTTCGACGAAATCAAAAAAAAATACGTTTTTTTTAATTTTCAAAATCTGAAAAACGTGAAAATCTGTAATAAAAAAAAATAAAATTTTTTCTTCGCATTATTATTTTTTATTATATTATTATTATATTATTTATTTTTAACATATTTTTACGTATTTGTTATACGTAAAAATATGTAAAAAAAAGTAAAAACAAAATAAATAAAAATTTTAATTTTCTTTAAAATCAAAAAAACGAAAAGTAGTCAACTTCGGGCCGATTCCTAAAATATATCCAATTTCTTGATTTTTAATGTTAATATTTCATAATATAATAATAATTCTTGATTCCTTGTCTAATTTTTGTTTGTTACAGAACTCAAAAATGTCTACTAGAACAAAAGTTATTGAATTTTGACCGATGGATTTTGATTCTGAACCACTGTGCGACGAATTCCCTACAGATAACGAATGGGACAGCAGATACCTATTAAATGAATATAAAACTGAGGTATACACGGACGGCTCTAAAATTAATTGCTGGGCTGGTTCCGGCGTCTACTCAGAAAGCGCTGGTCTAACATGTTCATTCCGACTTCCTGACAGATGCAGCGTTCAGGGTCTTTGCTTTGATGGAAGACTACAGAAAAAGAGACAGAAAAAACCCTCTATAGGCAGGACCCACACTGCTACTAGGAGTGGACAAAATTAGAAAGGTTATTGGATTCTATGTAGTATTTACGTTTTTGGTACTGTTCTTTTTCGAACATATCAACCAGGACTGCTTTCAGTAAATTTTTCCGAAATATTTGAGAATCTTTAAAAATTAGATATATAAAAAATAATTAAATATAATATTTTTGTTTTGCTAATTTTGTTTTTGAAGACTTCAGCACAACCTTTGGTCTTAAACCAAAATAAATGACAACACATACAACATAACAGACCAACTATACATACGAACAACAGCAATACACACGAGGTACAGTGAAGACGGGACATACCGTACAACAACAACCTTTGCATTGTTGCGAGCGATGCGAGCACAAGCATAACATTGAATTGGCAAAGTGAGATTTTTAGTGTGTCGACTTAGATCGGTGGAATATTTTGTTTATCAGCGCTTCTCATTTGTCATATGAGACCGCTGGTACTAATATGAACCCTGATTTAAGTCAAAGAAAGTTCTGACGAGACGGTGTAGCGCCCATCGAAACTGCGCAGTCAACTTTTAGCTGCAACAACAAAGGTCTCACTTTGCCTTTTTGCTAATTTTGGGTTCTGCTGAAGACTCCAGCACAAACTTTGGTCTTAAACCAAAATAAATGACAACACATACAACATAACAGACCAACTATACATACAAACAACAATTTTTAAGATTCAGTACATTTCTACGAAATATTTGGGAATTTTTCGAATATTCTTCTTTAAAAATTAGATATATAAAAAATAATTAAATAATATTTATTAATATTTTTAAGATTTAATATTTTTACGATTTAGAACAAAAACCAAAATTCAGAAAATAAAAAGAATATTGAATTCTGTATAAAAATGTATTTGTGAACAATATTTTCCTTCAACTGCTCACGAACGATACTACAAAATTTATTTATTTTACATATAAATTACCCACTCTCTGGAGCCCAAAAATTGGATTCTATAAAAAATGTTTGCTCATTTTTCTTGGTGGGACTATTACCTTTAAAATTGTATCAAAATAGTTAAATTCGAAGTATGTATTTTTTTGTTTTTTTTTTTTTTTTGCCCTTCTAACCGCGTAGCATCTAGTCTACCTAGTCAGTACATTGAGGAGCTGTTCAAACTGTGTTGTCTGTCCGAAATCCCTGGGTCCTGGAATTTTGTTGGGAAGAGAGGAGGAGACGAGATTATGAGGATAAGACAACTTTAACTCTTTTTACGGAGTTAATCGCAATACCATTGTGTTCCTTAAAAGTGGAATTTTCCTTACCGAGCTAATTTCAAGAGGAAAAATTTAGCTACGTGCGAAATATCAAGGCAAGCTTGACCGGAGTATAACAAAAAACATACCGGAGCTCTGCTCTACCCAAATTGAAGGAACGTATAAAGAGTGATCGAAGATGACGTCCCATTGGCTAATATGGAAACCATATGTGCAGTAATATTACAGGAAAATATATTTTTTTTTAATAACCAAACCAAAACAAATGCAAATATTGAAAAAATAATTTTATAAATAAATATTATACTTTTATTATTTCAAGCCTAGCTTATAAGCTTACAAGGCTCCCATAAAAATTTACATATCGAACATACTGCAAAATAACCTAACTTCTTGATTCAACTAATTTTTGGCCGTAAAAGTAAAAAGTACGAATTTAGAAAAATCTTTTTATTTTGTGTGTCTATGGTTGGTACCATTTTTATCCCCTTTTTCCTAATTTACCCCCTTAAGAATATGACTTTCTAAATTGTCTTTATTTGATATGTTTACGCAATTAGAGGGATGTACACATCGAATTTCATCATTCTAGCTGTATGGCCAAGCGGTTGGCGTGAATGACTTCTTGTGGATCACGAGCCGACTCACCGGAGAGTCTCATGAAGGTGAATGCGTCTGCTGAAACTCTCGCCCAGCTCTTAAGACGAAGTTGCAGATGTAGGCGAAGACGCCTTGTGGAGGAACTGTGTTCTGCTGTTATCGACGCCAACAGCCCAAATAAAGAGGAAGATCTGACAAATAACAAGATCCTGAAGTGAACTTTGGTATCAGGATTGAAATAAATAGCTGCGGACTCTACAGGGACATTATTTAGTTAAAATTAGCGTCGATAAAATGTGTCACGAAATTTAAGAATACAGTTGATGGAATTCTAACTCCTTGCGCTCGCACCCAGCTGAAGCTATTGAAACAGAAGGAAATTCCATTCCAACGCTTCGTTGGTACTATTTTTATCCCTCTGTACCCATTGTATCCATTGAAAGTACAAAGTTGGAAAAAAACTTTTATTTTTCGTGTCTACTCAGTCAGAGGAATGTATACTCTGAATTTCATGACTCTAGCTGCGGTCATTTGGTTGGTACTATAGGGTGATTTTTTAAGAGCTTGATAACTTTTTTTTAAAAAAAAACGCATAAAATTTGCAAAATCTCATCGGTTCTTTATTTGAAACGTTAGATTGGTCCATGACATTTACTTTTTGAAGATAATTTCATTTAAATGTTGACCGCGGCTGCGTCTTAGGTGGTCCATCCGCTTAGTCCAATTTTGGCATTTCCACGTTTTTGAGTAACAGAGACCCAATTGGTGCGAACGGCGACGAATCGAAAATTGGTGGTCATCATTAACACTGGCCGATACAGCTGCGATATTTTCTTCAGTTCGCACTCTACGTAAGCGTGTTATGGTTTAATGTCCAACAATGTAAATTTGGTGCGAAATTTAGTCACAATAGCCCGAATAGCCGCTTCAGTGGGTCGATTAAACTGACCATAAAATGGAAGCGCGCAATGAACTTTCTTAACAGAGCACGCATTTTGATAATAAAATTCAATAATTTGCAAGCGTTGTTCGTTTGTAAGACGATTCATGATGAAATGTCAAAGCATACTGAGCATCTTTCTCTTTGACACCATGTCTGAAATCCCACGTGATCTGTCAAATACTAATGCATGAAAATCCTAACCTCAAAAAAATCACTCTTTATTTTTATCCCATTTTTTCATTTTAACCCCAAAAAGTACGAATTTCGAAAAATCCTTTTATTTTACGTGTCTACGCAATCAGGGGAATATATACACCGAATTTCGTTATACTAGGTGCAGCTGTACGAATTTGGAATAAATACTTTTATATTAGTATCTACTCAATTAGAGGAATGTACACAGCGAATTTCTTGTTTCTAGCTGTTGTCGTTTGATAGGTACCGTTTTTATCCCCTTTTGTCCCATTTCACCACTTACAAATAAGAATCACTTTATGGGGCACGTTTTTGTTATCGGGGGAATGCGCATATCCAATATCAAGTAAGTACAAGGGGACATATTGAAAAAATATGTTTAAATACTCTAAAAAAAATAGGGATTATTATGGGTATTTTTAGTCCTTGTGAGGGAAATATTTTTTCCTTTGGGCCGATTTCGCCCCGTTTCAATCCCACCCGATCTACGACTATAAGACACATTTATGAAAAATTTTCACGTCTAGCTCCTATCGTTTAGATGCTAGCGTGCTTTCAACAGACGGACGGACATGGCTAGTTCGTCTTAGAATTTTATGACGATCAAGAATATATATGCTTTATTTCAAGGTGTTACAAACGGAATGACAAAGTTAGTATACCCCCATCCTGGTGGTGAAGGGTTTAAAAACTACACTTAGCCAATATAAAAACTACATTTTTAAAAATTTGCTCCCACCGCTCTCTATGGGATTCGAATGTATAATTCTTAGTACATACATATCCTCTATCTTCAAACCTTAAGATGGTCTTATTAATATTTTTATTTGTCATATTTTTATGAAAGAAAGGCCCAAAACTGCCTGGGGTCGCCCCCATTAATATACCAACCCTTAAGGGTATTCTCACCGAAAAACTTAATTTTTATAAAATTTTTTCCCAACGCTCTAACTATCCCACAGAGGCCCCTAGGGTACCTACATGCCAATAACTTTTATATTTATTCATAGAATTTTTCTCCGTTAAAGTTCCGGCTATTATAAAATAAAACAAAATTCTGTTATCAAATTTGTAAAGGGGATTTTCGCGCTAATTAAACAAAAATCACAAAAAGTAACAAATCATGCCGGGATACTGCTCCTATTGCTGGAGAAAGTGATCGAAAAATTGACTTTCAGAATGAACCACATCCGACCCACCTGATGTCATGTCCACATACCACAAATTATATTCAAAAACTAGTAACCTTAACTAATTCTTGTAATTAATAGACAGCAAATCCTATTTTTAAACCATATTTGTATAAAGTATGAACATCACTATGCAAAATATGCTAGCGCAAAATTTATTGTACCGATTTTATAAATATTGTTGTTGTGAAAATCATATATATAAAGTCAGCATTCATTGGTAACCAACCGTTCAAAATATGATTTTGCATTAGAATCCGCTGTCTACTAATTAAGTTAATTTTAATTTTGAAATTACATAATTTAAGTACTTTATATCACTTTAATGTTATACATTAAAAAATTTATTATTTTCAAGCGGCAAATAAAAAAATCGAATATCGAAGCGTATAAATCGACTGCTGTCAAAGTGGTACTATCTAGAATCGACTATAAAAATAAAAATCGATTTTCAATCACTAATAAAGATTAAGCCATGCCTGTGCGTTCTTTTGTTAAAAGGGCACATCTTAAGTAAATGAGTCCGATGGTTCCAAGATACAGTCTAATTGTTGCAGGTCGATTGTCTTTACTTACTTCGATGTATATTCAACCATTATCGTATGATGGAATTTATCTAAAATAGATACATTTTCGAATGCACCCACTGTGCGAATGGCACGCCATTGTAATAAATTCAGTTGCAATGTGATACATTTTATCTAATTTTATCGATTATTATTATTATTATTATATCGAGTTTATTATTTTAATTAAGACTCAATACGAGCATAAAAATATTTATCATAATATGTAAGCCTCGGCAACTGCATGTAATTATTGCGGGTGTCAATATTTTCATTTCAATTCTCGCTTTCAATTTATTTTTCTATCGATTGCTATCTGTTTCCAACTGCCAGAAATCAAAACAATGCTGTTGTTTTTAGTAAAATCTAATGTGGTCCAGTGTGGACTAGTTTTTTTTGAGATACAATAGACCAACCCGTCGGCGTGTTGCGCATTTCCTACTAAACGCATGATAATGAAAACTGCTTGAAAACACTTCACACTTTTGGCTATTTTCTAGCTGAAATAAAAGCACAATTTGTTAAATACTTTGTTTAGCACCTTTGCACTTGATTGGCCAAGGTTGCCCATTTCATACAACCGGAGCATCTGATGTAAATGGGACAGGCTATTCAATAGACTTTTTATTACAAAATAATCGAAGAGAGAGACAAAGTATTTGCTAATTAAAGATGGATTGTTTGTAGCTACTTATTAGCAGCATTTAATAATGGCTTAAATGACAAATGAGGAAGTCAATGGTTAAATTTGGGATTTATTTTTTGATGATGAATCTACTTTAATTAAAATAAATAGTACTTTTCATATCTTATTTTGTCTTTTTTATATTAAAAAATCACAAATCTCAGCTATTTTGCTTTATTTTATTTTAATAAAAAGTTTATTATTTTCAAATAAAATGTTTTTAATAATGTTTATAACACTAACCGGACAAAAAACATATTTCCTTCTTTTAATATTAATAACAATGATCTTTAACTTATATTCCCAAATTAATCTCAATAAGAATTTAAATATTTTCTAAATGTAATTTTGTTTGACTCAGGATGGGGGGTCACCTAATACTTATCTCATCATCCAGATACCAAAACATTTTAACATTTTAATTCCAAAAATCTCCATAGTAGGTAGTCTGCAACAAGTGTCCCCCATATATGGGGGAACAAACGCAATAATTTCTAAAAAAATAGTAGCTTCTCTCATACTTGGTCAAGTGGCCCAAAAAGCACCCATCATCATCGTATGGCCAATTGATATATGTATGGATGTATGCAACGTATATGTGACTGTCTGTATATGTGACGTATGTTTGTGTATCCGTCTTAAAGCAGCACTTACGTATGCATTGCCAAATAAAAAATAAAAAAGAGTTTATTAAAGACCCTATAACAATAGCCATAATCGTTCGTGATCTTTAACCGAAAAACAAAAAAGCAAAACAACATCATCGACAGCAGCAGCGGCTGCTATAAAACTTGTTTTCTTTTTAAGTCAAGAAGCAGCAGCAGCTCAGCATCACAAAAATTCCCCCAACTCACTATTTTACGGAAGACAACGTAGTAAACATAATGATTCATCCTTTAACAGACCAAAAGGTAGACGTACAGAAACCAACAGACTTCTGTTAAATACTGACGACTGTTAAGTAGTGTAGCCGACCCGACTGTCTGTAACATTTAAATGTAGAGTCACCAAACAAACGATAACATCCACAGCCTCACATCTTTAATGAGACTCTGGCGGGAGAGAGAGATTTAAATGCTGAGTAACAGTCTGAGAACAGAGTTAGCGGTGTCTTCAAATACCAGTATTTCTTGACTGAGAACAGTGTTGGATAATGTTATGAGTTCACTGTAAACAGTGGTGGATTTCTCAGGAAAAAAGAGTCGTTGCTGAGGGAGGGGAAATTGAACAGCTGATTTAAGGTGTTAAATGCAAACGAAGTGAAATCTCAAATAAAAGAAGTGTTTGAATAATTAAATAATTAAATAAATGAATAAATGAATAAATGAATAAATGAATAAATGAATAAATGAATAAATGAATAAATGAATAAATGAATAAATGAATAAATGAATAAATGAATAAATGAATAAATGAATAAATGAATAAATGAATAAATGAATAAATGAATAAATGAATAAATGAATAAATGAATAAATGAATAAATGAATAAATGAATAAATGAATAAATGAATAAATGAATAAATGAATAAATGAATAAATGAATAAATGAATAAATGAATAAATGAATAAATGAATAAATGAATAAATGAATAAATGAATAAATGAATAAATGAATAAATGAATAAATGAATAAATGAATAAATGAATAAATGAATAAATGAATAAATGAATAAATGAATAAATGAATAAATGAATAAATGAATAAATGAATAAATGAATAAATGAATAAATGAATAAATGAATAAATGAATACTTTTTCGTGAAAAATGGTTAAATGGGACAAGAATGGAGTAATAAAAATCGTTCTATACTACGTTCGGGCTATGTCTTGTATAAAAATTAAGCGATTTTTAGGTATTCGTACCTTTAGGGTAAAATGGGCAATAAGGGCTAAATTTGGTACCGACCAAAAGACATCAAATCACAAAATTTGGTGCGTTTATTCTATGACTGTAGAAGTGCTACAGAGATGATTTTTTTATATTTATACTTTTAGTGAAAAATGGACTAAGAGGGATAAAAATGGTACCCATCAAACGGCTGCAGTTGGAGTAATCAGAATTGGTTGTAGACTTCGCTCTGGTTGTGTCCACTTGAAAAATAAAGTTATCTTTCGATATTTGTACCTTTAGGGTGAAAATGGGTAAAAAGGGATAAATTTGGTACCCATAAAATGGTTGCAGCTAAAAAACATAAAATTCGCTGAGTGCATTCCTATGACTGTAGTCGTACAAGAGAGATGATTTTTTCGGATATTTGTACTTTTAGTGAAAAGGGGATAAAAATGGTACCCATCAAAGGACTGCAATTGGAGTAATCAAAATCGTTGTATAATTCACTCTGGTTGTGTCCACTCTAAAAATAAAGCGATCTTTCGATATTCGTACCTTTAGGGTCATAATAGGCAAAAAGGGATAAAAATAGTACCCAGCAAATGTCTGCAGCTATAATCATAGAATAGAGTGTAATCATATGACTGTAGAAGTGCCACAGAAATGATTTTTTTGATTTTAGTGAAATCGGGCCAAATGGGGATAAAAATGGTACCCATAAAATGACTGCAATTGGAGTAATTAAAATCAGTGAATACTTCACTCTGGCTGTATAGACTTGAATAATAACACGATTTTTCGATATTCGTACTTTTAGGGTCACAATGGGTAAAAAGGGATACATTTGGTACCGACCAAGTGGCTGCAGCCAGGAAAATAATAAAATTCGGTGCAAGCTATGACTGTGGACGTTCAACATAGATTTTTTTGATATTTCTACTTTTTCTGAAAACGGCGTGAAAGGGGATAAAAATGGTACCCATCAAACAGCTGCAGTTTGAGTAATCAGAATAGGTGAAGACTTCGTTCGCTCTGTATATTTCAACTCGAAAATAAGGCGATCTTTCGATATTCGTAGTTTTAAGGTCAAAATGAGCAAAAAGGGATAAATTTGGTACCGAAAAAATGGCTGCGGCTACGATCATAAAATTCGCTGAGTGCATTCCTATGACTGTAAACGTGCAACAGAAATGCATTTTTGGAGATTTGTATTTTTCGTGAAAAGGGGCAAAAGGGGATAAAAATGGTACCAATCAAACGGCTCACTGTGTTGCGGTTAGTGGAAAAGTAACTTTTTTCCGATTATTTTTTTTCATTGTTTTTTATGATGCAATTTTGTCACAGACATTCCAAGTAAACAAAAAACACATAAAGCTTATTTTTATGTTGGCCCGTTGATTTTTAATTGATTTTAGAAGTCAAATATACAAAATTTTCACGAAAAGAGGGGATTTCAGGGCTGTATTCAATATGATCTCATTTGATTTTGGTGACAGATATTTTGATTCCGAAAAAAAATCTGCCTTCGGACAAGTATCTTCTGTAAAAAAAAGGAATGTTGTTTGAGACATTTTCATATGCACCTTTTTTAGAACGAAAACCCGACTAAAGGTCCATTTTTCCTTTAAATTTGGGTTAGGTAAGCAATATCTAAAAAGTCCCAGAGAGTCCCAGTTTCAAACCACTACAGAAATGTTACATAATTTGTTTTCAACGAACTGTGAAAAAATCAGCTGCCCATACCTGCCCTCCTGGGAGTTATAGCGATTTTAGCACTCTCAGTATTTATTCCATAGAAATAGAACGGAAATTCTCGGAATCACTTATTGAATAATAATAATATAACCCTACTGAACATTGCTTATCAAATCACTGTGCGCAAGGCAGGGGAAACAAAGAGAACTAAGCTCAGTGAAGATGAGAAGATTATTAGAGATCAAAGAAAAAAGGAAGTTCAACAAAATCTGAAAGATCAGCTCCAAATAACTGTTGATGTTGTGAAACAAGGAAGTGGAACAACTAATGATGGTAACACAGCAAGGAAATTCTTTAGTGATCCTGAGAAAACCGCTCTGGCCACATGAGTAGATACCGAACTTATAAGAAGGTTTTCTAGTATTCTTCAAGCTATAACTTCTGGATATAAGATAGACTGCGATAAGTTCTCTAAGTACGGAAAAGAAACTGCTGGTCTCTATGTAAAGAAATATTCGTGGCATTATATGCCACCAACTGTCCACAAGGTTCTTATTCATGGAGCTGAAATAATTCGTTCATTTTTGGTCCCCATTGGCCAACTATCAGAAGAAGCATTGGAAGCAGGAAACAAGGACTTCAGAAACACAAGGCTTTACCATGCGAGGAAAACATCAAGAAAAGACAATTGTGAAGACATATTACATTATCTGCTCGCCAATTCTGATCCCGCAATCACAAGTAGGAGAATACTGAAGGAGAAGAAACACCTGGAATTATCAGAGGAAGCAATGAACTTATTGGTAGATGACTGATAATTTGTAATTTTTCTGTAGAATGCAATAAAATATGCCTGTGTTATAAAATAGTATCTTCAAATTTTTTTTTTATTCTACATCTATTCTAGCACTCCACAAAAATGAGCATAACTCTCTTAAAACTGAAGCTATTGATCTCAAACCGGTATCAAATTAAAGCTTTGATTGCCACCTTTCAAATAAGAAATGAAATAGATTTTGGTTTTTTATAAAATTTCAGAGTTTTTCAACAAATATCGAAAAATCATGAAAATTTGACGTTTATAATTCTTGTTCGGACCACCCTATAATTTATCTAAAAAACTAATCATAGGGTATTTATCAGAAACAAAAGAAGAATTAAAATAATTTTTTTTTGTAAATTTTTCGAACAATTTTTTTTTTGACTTTTGTTGAAAATTTGACCCAACAATTTTTTTCGGTGTAAATTTTTTTCACTCATTCTGTTTGGGATTTCTTTCTGACCAATCTGTAGAAGTTTCTCATCGATACAATTAAAAATACATTTTAGGCAATATGATTTCCAAAAAATTCCGCTTTCGCAACACTGTGCGGCTGTAGCTAGAAACATGAAATTCGATTTGTAAATTTTTCCAAAAAATTGGTGTGACATTCCTCTAAGTGTATCAACATACCAAATAAGGAAATTTTTGCAATTTTTATCTTGGGGATAAAAATGGTACCCATCAAATGGCTGCAGTTGGAGTAACCAAAAACGGTGTATACTTCGCTCTGTTGATGTCGACTCGAAAAATAAAACGATCTTCGATATTTATGCTTTTAGGGTCTACTTGGGCGAAAAGGGATAAATTTGGTACCCATAAAATGGCTGCAGCTAGAACCATAAAATTCTATGAGTGCATTCCAATGACTCTGTACATTCAGTATTGATGCATTTTTGGATATTTGTATTTTTACTAAAAACGGGAAAAAGGAGGATAAAAATGGTACCCATCAAACGGCTGCAGTTGGAGTAATCAAAATCGGCTTTTACTTCCCTCTGGCTATGTCGTATGGAAAAAAAAAGATATTTTCGATATTCCTAGTTTTAGGGTCAAAATGGGCAAAAAGGGATTAATTTGGTACCGACAAAATGGTTGCAACTAGAATCATAAAATTGGCTGAGTGCGTTCTAATGACTGTAGAAAATGAATTTTTGGATATTTGTACTTTCCGTGGATGGGGATAAAAATGGTACCCATTTAACGGCAGCAGCTAGAAGCATCAAATTCTATTTATACATTTGTTTGACTGCATAGACGACTTAAAATAAAAGGCCTTCTCCAAATCGTTGTTTTTAGGGACCAAATGGGGTAAAAGGGGGAAAACCAAACAAAGACCGAAGGTAGAATAGTTTGACTTGTTTTTCTTTTTTGCTATCCAGATCCACTGTAGCGTCTACCTTAATGACACCTTTAACGAGTCCTTCCTTTATTTGCATCTCTGTCCTTGTGTGTGTGTGTGTTTGTGGCTGAATTATTCAAAAATGTAGTGGTTGTTAATGTGACGGCGCAGCATTTCGCAGTCAATTCATTTTTCCACTTCCACTTCTACTGCGAGTTCGAATGTGACATGCAAATCATATGAAAAATGCACAAAGTGCAATTGACTCAATGTTACTGAAATTTATCTCTTTCGTCTCGTTTGCCTGCTTTCTGCTACGTCTTTCTTTCTATGCACGTCTTTCATGTTTTGGAGCGGGAGCGGCATCAGCATCTCGCATTTCAATGGCGAAATTACATGGCAGAAAAATTCATATTTGATGAGTTTTTGATTGTGTCACCCACAACCAACACCACCACCGCCATCATCATCACTCCCAGGCCAAGTGAGTTTCCTTTTTTCCCACATGGTTGAGGGTATGAGGAGCTGTATGAGAGTGTCTATTGCTCGTCTTGATGCTTTGACATACATATTTATGGCTGTGGTTTCTTGCCATGGCCCTGCAAAGCTACACCAACTACATACATTGACATCGACAACATCGACAGCGGCAACGGCATCGGCATCGAGGAGGAAAAGAGCCAAAGCGGAAGTGGGAAGCTACACGTTGAAAAAACACAAGACGGTAACGGTATTTTAATGCTAAGCTATGACATGCCAATTCAGTATGTTGCACCATTTATTCACTGAAAGAATTTTCCGGAAAAAGTCACACAGATATCCTGGCGAAGAGCCGTACAAGATGGAGAGTTGAAGAGAGGCAGAGACAGGGAAGGAGCCGCAGTGAAACACACCAAGAACTTATCACCACAAGTCTTATATGTGTGTGTGAGTGAGTGCGAGTGTAAGTGTTTGTGGGTGGAAATTAAAGTGAAAAAAGCGACGAGTAATTTATGTAAGTAACCGAACGGAATGTCCTTAAACACTGAAATATCATACTTTTAATCTAATCCTGTGGTTTTTTCCGGTTTAGCTGGAATTTGAAAGCAGCCAGCTGCCGCAGAAATGTTCGAAAAAGAAAAAGAGTGTGTCATTTATTACCAAAAAGGATGCCTTTAAAGAAATTGATGTGAAACTTTATGAATTGGGAATTTTCTTTTCAAATTCAGTTTGAAATTTTAAACTCTTTTCTGTTCAATTTCACAATCATTTCAATCATTAACTAGTCCTTGGTATCCTGAATTTGCCGCCAGCCCCCCCTCATAACAGACATGCTGGATAGAAAAACTTCCATGTTGTGCTGTTTGGTGCCAATTCATTTGTGAAATTTCTTTGTAATTCTCCAAGATAAACACAAAACTAAAACCATGACGCGCATCCTTCCGCACACATGTAATGCTCCTGCATGACGATGACGATGCCGATGACGACGACTTCCTAAATGCGTGTAGCACAGACAATGCAAACATGGCGAATGCCATGCAGGCTTGTGGTTCAAAGTCCGGGACTACATTATTGCCCTTTCACAAATTGAGCAGTTAAATTGAAATTTCGTAAACAAGCTGGCAAGTGTGCGGAGTACACAGCACTAATGATGACGTTAATTGGTTTAGGGTAAACTAACCGCTATTTAAACGCAATGACGTATGTCTAAAATGGTCTATAAGTGGAGGCAGAGGAGTGACTTATGTGATTTGTGTTTTTTTTTTCATTCCTCCACAAGTAGGCAATACTTTTATTGATTTTGTTGACAAAAACTAAGAAAAACTTAAAAGGGAGTAATTAGAATGCTCCTTCAGATTCTGGACAACACTATATGGGTTTAAAGTGAGGGAGAGGCCTCCTACAAAAGGCAATAATTTCGATTTGAATAGATAGATTCTAGATCAGCCAGAAGCTTAGGTAAACATCAGAAAAATACCTAAGTTACTAAGTTGAAGTTTGCACAATCTAAGGTATGTTGTAATTTATATATAAATATGGTACCGTCCAAATCATAAAATTAGGTGCGTTTATTCCTATGACCGTAGACATGCAACATAGATGAATTTTTGGATATTTTTATATTTAGTGAAATCGGGGCAAACAGGCAAATGGTTCCAATCAAACGACTGCAATTGGATTAATCAAAATCGGTGTATACGAAGTACTTTTATTTTGAGTAGACGCGCAAAATGGGGCAAAAAAGGTACATATTAAACGACAACAGCTAGAAACACGAAATACGGTGTGTACATTCCTATAGTTGAGTAGATACATAATATAAAAGTATTTTTTCCAAATTCGTACTTTTAAGGGGTAAAATGGGAATAGAGGAATAAAAATGGTACCAACCAAACGGCTGTACCTAGAATAATGAAATTCGGTGTATACATTCCTCTGATTGCATAGACAAGTAAAATACACGGATTTTTCAAAATTCTTACTTTTTGGGGTTAAAATGAAAGAAAAGGGATGAAAATAGTACCAATCAAATGACCGCAGCTAGAGTCATTAACTTCGGAGTATACATTGCTCTGACTGTGTAGCCACGGAAAATAAACTGATTTTTCGAAATTCGTACTTTTTGGGGCCAAAATAGAAAAAGGGGATAAAAATAGTACCAACCAAATGACCGCAGCTAGAGTCATGAAATTCGGAGTATACATTCCTTTGACTACGAAGACATGAAAAATAGAAGGTTTTTTTCCAAATTCGTACTTTCAAGGGATACAATGGGTACGGAGGGATAAAAATGGTACCAACCAAACGGCTACACCTGGAATAATGAAATTCGGTGTATACATTCCTCTGATTGCATCGACACTTAACCCACTTTTTGGGGTTAAAATGAAAAAGGGGATAAAAATAGTACCAATAAAATGACCGCAGCTAGAGTCATGCAATTCGGAGTATACATTCCTCTGACTGCGTAGACACGGAAAATAAACTGATTTTTCGAAATTCGTACTCTTTGGGGACAAAATAGAAAAAGGGGATAAAAATAGTACCTACCAAATGACCGCAGCTAGAGTCGTGAAATTCGGTGTATACATTCCTTTGATTACGAAGACATGAGAAATAAAAGGTTTTTTCCAAATTCTTACTTTCAAGGGATACAATGGGTACGGAGGGATAAAAATGGTACCAACCAAACGGCTACACCTGGAATAATGAACTTCAGAGTGTACATTACTCTGACCGTGTAGACACGGAAAATAAACTGAGTTTTCGAAATTCTTATTTTTTGGAAGCAAAATATAAAAAGGGTGTAAAAATAGTACCAACCAAATGACCGCAGCTAGAGTCATGAAATTCGGAGAATACATTCCTTTGACTACGAAAACATGAAAATAGAAGGTTTTTTTCCAAATTCGTACTTTCAAGGGTTACAATGGGTACGGAGGGATACAAATGGTACCAACCAAACGGCTACACCTGGAATAATGAAATTCAGTGTATACATTCCTCTGACTGCGTAGACACGGAAAATAAACGGATTTTTGGAAATTTTTACTTTCAATGGATACAATGGTACAGAGGGATAAAAATAGTGCCAACTAAACGACTACAGCTAGAATGATGAAATTCTAATTGCGTAGAAACGTCAAGAGGGTAATACTTTGGAATTAAAATAGAATGGAACCCACTATCTACCAATATTTATGGCATTTAAGCTTTTTGAAAATATAAATATAAGAATATTTATTTTTTGATTTGAAATAAATAATAATAAAAATATTATATTTATTTATAAAATTATTTTTTCAATATTTGTATTTGTTTTGGTTTGGCTATATTAAAAAATTTATATTTTCCTGTAATATTACTGCACTCTGTGGAATGCAATCCATGGTGGAGGGTATATAAAGTTCGGCTCGGCCGAACTTAACTCCGTTTTTACTTGTTTTTATTTCAAACCACGCTATCAATACGTTTACATATCGATATAATACTTTAAGTCAATTCAAAAAAAATACTCTTATATTTATATTTTCAAAAAGCTTAAATACCATAAATATTGGTAGTACATGTGCAAAATAACCTAACCTCATGATTCAACCAATTTTTGCCGTAAAAGTAAAAAGTACGAATTTGAAAAAAAAAAATTAGTTTGCGTGTCTATACAGTCAGAGGAATGTATACAGCGAATTCCATGAAAACAGGAGCTCTTGAGGTTTCTTTTTGCGTATAAAATGGTGAATTTATGTTTTCGATTTCCTTTTCAGACAGTGTTTTACCTCAAGATTGCATTTATTTAGTATGGTTGCTTTTGTACAGTATAAAACTATAAACGCGAGGCCGACCGATGGCTCGGAATTTATAAATATTGTTAAACTACTGTTTTATTTATTAGTTTTAAAAATAATATTCTGCTGATAGCTGCAAACATCGATTTATTTACAGAAATGGTAAAGCATTCTAGGTCAAAAATGCAACAATACTTCCTTTGTCGTTCTCTGTTAAAAAAATATTTAAAGCATACCTTAGGGATGCCAGGTTTTATAGAAAGCGAGCTTATGTAAATATTGAGCCGATATATTAATCTGAAGTTATTTATGAAAGTGTAAAGCCGTTTGCCAACGATTAAAGATAAAATAATTTTTATCGAAAATTTCGAACATCGTAAAAAACAAAATTTTGTATGTGGGCGTTGGCCGTGGCACTGGCAATTTTCATTTAATTTTGCAATCAAATAAAATCACTGTTAATGATTTGTAGTAACATATATATATTAAAATAAGAAATTTATGACGGTTTTGCATGGGAGTTGGGGTGTGGGCGGATTTAAACAAAAACTTTTTTTGATCTAATTTAACAATACAAGGGATGTGTGCAAAATTTCAATGTCCTAGTTCTATTCCTTTGCCGCAGCTTGTATGGAAATTAAGGCCTTGAAATGAAAAATGTGAACTTCGCAAAAACTTACGTCAAAAGGGGTTTTATATTGTATTTCATATTTGTCAGAAATTTGGGTAAACATTAGTACACTTCATCGATTTATTACATGTCTGGAATTATAAGTGACGCTAGTATGTGTTATTGGGAAAACTTAGTCCTTTAATTATGCTCTATCTTGCTAAGTTCAAATTTGCCCAAAAAAACTTAGTTAGAAGCGTTTTGAATTGTATTTCATATTCGATCAGGAAAATGCATTACACGATTCTAAATAACAACCAACACCGGTATGTAGCTGATGATAGAGGTGAATATAGGATTGTAAATTTAAGTGTGTGTGTGTGATGATGGCTGCTGCTGCTTCGACATCATCAGGAAACTGCACACAAGTCAAATTAAGCGTGTTTTCAGTATTTGTGTTAGTATGAGTATGAATAGTTTGTAGTCATTCGTAGGCTGTGTGTTGTGTCGAATGCACGGCAGTGCGTCTAATGTGTGTGTATGTGTATTAGGATGGGTACATATTTGGAACCAAAATAATAAATTCAGTTTTCTGAAAATATTCCCAGAAAATATTTCCTGAAAAAGAAAAAGGTTTAGAGCAATTCCCGATTTTGATGAAAATTTCCAAATAAAATAATAATAATAAAATAAAATAAAATTTCCGATATTGCGAATAATGATGCATTTCCCGATTTTCAAAAAATAAAAATTATACACTAGGGTGTTTCGAAAATAAATCATTTTTGTCATAAGGTAATTTTAGAAAAATTGTAACTTATTTTTTCGTCGTATGAGATACATATATATATATATATATATATATATATATAAATATATAAAAGAGTTGCGTTACTGACTGACTGACTTATCATTGACCAGCCCCCAGACCAAACGGCTGAAGCCAGGGTCATGAAATGATGTAAGAAAGGGTTTTACGAAATTCGTACTTTTAGGGGATAAAATGGCCCAAAAAGGGATAAACATCGAAACTTCGTCCTGACTAAACGGCAGTAGATATAAACATGAAATTCGGTGAGTTCATTGCAATGACCATGCAGACGGGCTACAAATAGGGATTTTTCGAAATTTGCACTTTTAAGGGACGAGCGGGACAAAGAGGGATAAAAGAGAGGATAAAAATGGTACCAACTAAAGTATTCCAGCTAGAAACGTGAATTTTGGTATGTAAATTCCTCTGACCATATAGAAACGAAGTAAAATTGGATTTTTCGAAATTTGTACTTTTAAGGGGAGAGCGGGACAAAAAGGGATAAAAATGGTACCAACTAAAGTATTACATCTAGAAACGTGAATTTTGGTATGTAAATTCCTCTGACTATATAGAAACAAAGTAAAATTGGATTTTTCGAAATTTGTAAAGAGTGATTTTTTTGAGGTTAGGATTTTCATGCATTAGTATTTGACAGATCACGTGGGATTTCAGACATGGTGTCAAAGAGAAAGATGCTCAGTATGCTTTGACATTTCATCGTGAATCGTCTTACAAACGAACAACGCTTGCAAATTATTGAATTTTATTATCAAAATGCGTGCTCTGTTAAGAAAGTTCATTGCGCGCTTCCATTTTATGGTCAGTTTAATCGACCCACTGAAGCGGCTATTCGGGCTATTGTGACTAAATTTCGCACCAAATTTACATTGTTGGACATTAAACCACCAACACGCTTACGTAGAGTGCGAACTGAAGAAAATATCGCAGCTGTATCGGCCAGTGTTAATGATGACCACCAATTTTCGATTCGTCGCCGTTCGCACCAATTGGGTCTCTGTTACTCAAAAACGTGGAAATGCCAAAATTGGACTAAGCGGATGGACCACCTAAGACGCAGCCGCGGTCAACATTTAAATGAAATTATCTTCAAAAAGTAAATGCCATGGACCAATCTAACGTTTCAAATAAAGAACCGATGAGATTTTGCAAATTTTATGCGTTTTTTTTAAAAAAAAAGTTATCAAGCTCTTAAAAAATCACCCTTTACTTTTAAGAGGCAAGCGGGATAAAAATGGTACCAACTAAAATATTACAGCTAGAATCGAAATTTGGTATGCAAATTCCTCTGACCATATAGAAATGAAGTAAAATAGATTTTTTCGAAATTTGTATTTTTAGGGGGCGAGAGGGATAAAAATGGTACCAACTAAAGTATTACAGCTAGAATCGTGAAATTTGGTATGTAAATTCCTCTGACCATGTAGAAGCGCAGTATAATTGAATTGTTCGAAATTTGTACTTTTTAGGGGGTAGGCGGGACAAAAAGGGTTCCAATTTAAGAATTGCAGCTATAGTCGGGATATTTGGAGTGTAAACTGTTTGTAAAGCACAATCTAAATGGATTTTTTGAAATTTTCTTATAGTGGATGAGCAACAAGGGATAAAAGTAGTACCAACTAAAGTATTGGAGCTATAGTCGTGAAATGTGGTGTGTAAGTTCCACTGACAACGAGAAGCTCAAATCTAAACGAATTTTTCTAAGTTTGTACTTATAAAAAATGAGCGGGATAATAATAGTACCAACTAAAATATTTCAGCTATAGTCGTGAAATTTTGTGTTTAAATTTCTCTGACAACGTAGATAACGTGTGTGAGTGCTAGCTAATAGGAGGTTTCCAAATTACTATTTTAGATTTATCTATATCCACTAAAAGAAAATTAAATAAATACTATCCAAAAACTAAGATAAAATTAGCAAATAACTTGCTTTTTCGCGTGCGAAGCAGCGGGTACTGCTAGTATATATATATACATATATATATATTTTTTTTATACACGCCACGAGAGTATTATGTCTTTGTGCATTTGTTTGTAAAGGAAAAAGGAAGGGAGATAGACCCATTGTTAATTATACCGATCGGCTTAGAATCACTTTTTGAATCTGCTTGTCTGTCTGTCTGTCTGTCCTTCTGTCTCTCTGTCTGTCCATCTATGCTTGTAATCACGAGACAGGTTGCAATTGTAGACGGAACCAAATGAAACTTTGCACAACGAAGTTTTGCGGTTCAAGAACGAACGCTATTTATTTTGAAGAAAATCGGTTCAGATTTAGATATAGCCCCCATACGAATTTCACTCCCGATTTGGCTCAATTCTCTCTAGATACCACATATTACAACAGATTTTCTTCAAAATTGGCAAAAAATCTTATATTTCAACTAAAAACATCTGTTGTAAAAATGTGTTAGATCGGTTCAGATTTATAAAATTAAAATTTCGCTTCCTGCTCTAGAAACGCCATATTTTAACACATCCTCTTCAAATTTTGCAAAATATCTTATATTTCAACTAAAAACAGCTGTGGTAAAAATGTGTTAGATCGGTTAAGATTTATATATAGTTCCCATACAAATTTCGCTCCCGATTTGACTTTTTTCGCTCTAGAAACCACATTTTATAATAGATCTTCTTCAAATCTTCCAAAATATCTTATATTTCAACCAGAAACACCCATGGTGAAAATGGGTCAGATCGGTTCAGATTTATATATAGCTACCATACAAATTTCGCTCACGGATAGAACTTTTCCGCCCCAGAAACCACGCATTTTCACCGAAAGTGAGCATAACACGTTATATTTGAACTGGAAGCACTTATTGTGAAAGTTAGTCAATTTCGATATAGCCCCGATACAATTATTCTTTTCGATTCGACAAATTGGACCAGGTCATTTTAGCCTATGATTAGGAAACATACAAAAATCCTTCACGTTTTCACTTTTTTTACCGAATTGTATTGTATTCGGATAGAAAGTGGAGTGTATCATATAGTCGGCCCCGCCCGACTTTAGCCTTTCCTTACTAATTTAATATTAAGCGAATTTCTTCTAGTTTCACAGAAAATTGTAAAATCTTAAAAAAATATATTTAATGATAATTTTTTTATTTTCAAATTTATGATCAGTTCTTCACCATAGTGTGCCACCCAGTTCAAGTACAGGGTGACTCAGAATGTTACAATCTATTGTAAGATGCTATAACTTTAGCAGTAGTCTGTTTCGATTGTATATACATATGACCAGGTTCCAACCAGTATGGTGGCCCTGTTGGTCTCTCCTAGACGGAGTCTAGAGAAAATAATTTATAAAAACAGCACAAATTTGGATTTTTTGATAGTTTATTTGAGCAAGTGTTGCTGCTTCGTACGGAGTTCCCAACCATAACAAAAACGATACCGGATTGGATTTATCTATTATATATTTTATAGCATTACTATACATTTATCAGTTGAGATCGGCCATATGATCGATCTGCAACAACATATCTAAGAACCAGAATTCAGAGTCTAAGTAAGATTTCTAAGTGTTGGTATATTGGTATTGTCCTCCCACAAAATGTAAGCCACCCTAATGTCTGACAGCGTTGTGCAATTGTTTGTGCAGGATATTGTTGCTGAGGCTGGGCTATGAGGGTATTTTCTGCTCGAATGTTTTGTGTTGGCATTTCAATGTTGCCATTTCCTCGACTGCCTGTTGTTTAGTTTCCGCATTTATGTTTTGTAGCTATTTTCGTTGTTGCTGTTGTTGTTTTCATGTTTGTGTTGTTGTTGCTGCTGTTGTCTTTGTTGTCTCTCTCTGTGTGTAAGTTTATTGCTGAGATTGCTAAAATATTGTTTGCTGAACAAAGCATTATTTTTTTACATGTATTTTTAATTCTTTTTTCCCTGTTTTCCTGCCACCATACTGGCGCCCGACCTGCCGACCGCCCGTCCTCTTCCTTCGCTTATCCAACTTTGTTGTGTGTGTGTGCTGTGGCGCTTTCGCTGCGTGCGTTATTATTTCGAGTTCATGAAGATAATTTAGAAGGAATTAAAAAACATTTGTACATCCATTTGTTCTGTTCGCTCTACTCTTCCCTCCCCCCTTCACCCATTTCCCAGTGCCTTTTTTCATGTGTTTTTTTCGCTTTGTTATAGAATGCAGAGCGCAAAAACGAACTGTGGCAACAAAATTGAAATGAATTTCAAATTAACAAAACATGAATCAAAATAAAACGACAACGAGAGAGAGACAGAAAAAAAGAAATAGAATTGGAAACTTATCAAAATGCAGGTCAAATTGGAATTAAGCAGATATGGTTCAATGAATCGCTGTTGTTGGTTGGGCCACATATACTGGATTGGATTTATTTTTTTGTGCGTTTTCCTAAATTATGGTTGTGAACTGTAGGATGTGACGTGATTGTGATAATTCACAAGTTTTATATTAAAAAATGGAGAATTAAAAAGTTGAAATGAGATAATTTATTGAAAATGAGAGGACAAAATGGAGCGTAGAAAGGAAGTGATGGTGTATAATTCACAGTTAATTTAAGAAATGAATCCTCCAAAACTTTTACACATAGCAATTGATGTGTCATGTACCCAGCCCGCAGGAAGCTCATTTTCGGGGCATCCCAAAATCCCAATTTGCATAATTCCCGCATTTGAGGAAGTTCCTTTGAACAACTTCCAAAAAAAGTTGATAATCTATTAATAGACTTCTTAAGAAGTGAGTAGGAACGTGTTTTTCGTATGGGGTCACAGAGCTAAGATGTCGCCTTTGCACCCCGATGTTCTTGGGTTCTAATCGTGTGTCGGGAAAAATCTTTTTCATTATTTTTTATAAACGAACAATGCTTAATTTTGTATAATTTTAATAATTTAAACAATTTTGTTTTAGTTTTTTCGTTTGTATTTTTTTGGTCTGTAATCAATATTTGATTTGAACTGCGATATTGTCCTGGCTCAAGACCATTTTGCATCTATATTTAATAGAATGCAAATTTATTTACAAATGGCATGGTGACATTTATTACTTGGCTGCAGACTACCACGATCGAAATCATGATGATTTCGTAGAATAAACTTATAGTCCTGCTTGTCTGAGTTTCTATTTACAGTGGGTCAAAGTTTTCATTTTTTGGTCGAAGTGAGCATCACACTAAGCGAAAGTTTATGTCTCTTCAGAATTATATTGTAGAATTGTATGAGGATTATTTTTGAGGAAGATCTTAACCCTCTAACTCCTCTGTTTATGGGTCAAATTGACCAATTGTACGAGAAAATTAAAAAAGTCCTTTCGAAAAGGACATTTAAGGTTTAAAATGTTCTACGAATAAAATGACGAAATTTTCAGTTATGGTTACCAACGACACCAAACTTGTAAATAAATCTCTTCACACTTAAATAGCAAACTTACACGACAATTTATACAAACAAATTATATAGAAGCTAAAATTCGTCCATGTTTTTTTGGAAGATCGATTTTTTCGACAAAAAATTTGGGTATTTCAGTAGAGAAGGGTAAACCAAAAATACAAAAAAATGCAAAACATCAGCCGGATCCGTTGGATAGATCGCGAGAAAATTGCAAAACAAAAATGTCATGCATACAAAATCATTTTAGATATATCTCCCGCGAAAATGGAAATTTTGCAAAAATATCCAATTTTTATTTTTGTCTATCGAAATACCCACATTTTTTTTTGTCGAAAAAGATCAATTTTCCAAAAAAAAACGTGAAACAACTTTAACCTCAGTAATTTTGTTGTATAGGGTCCGCCATCTAACGTTTTTTCTTCAACTATTATTTGTGGGGTGCCCTCAGCAGCCATTTGAATGAAATTATTTTCCATTGTCTTGTCATTTATTTTGGTTTAAGAGCATAGGTTTTGCTGAAGTCTTCTGCAGAACCCAAAAATTAGCAAAAAAGGCAAAGTGAGACCTTTATTGTTGCAGCTAAAAGTTGACTGCGCAGTTTCGATGGGCGCTACCCCATCTCATCAGAACTTTCGCAACGAATGTATGTCTTTGACTTAAATCAGGGTTCATATTAGTACCAGCGGTCACATATTTCAAATGAGAAACGTTGATAAACAAAATATTCCACCGAACTAAGTCGACACACTAAAAATCTCACTTTGCCAATTTCCTTGTTGTGCATGTGCAACATTATTCCATTATTAACCAGAAGGATTGTACTTTCAAATAAAAAAAGAAATTTGAGGAAATATTCAGTAGTTTTTTTTATAGCATTTTCAAAAAAAAAAAATTTTGCTATTTAAGCGGAATTTCCCGGCAAACATATTCCTAGAATATTTTAATCCTTAAATGTCCTATTTGAAAGGACGTTTCTTGATTTTCTCGAAAAAGGGTCAAATTGACCCATAAGGAGTAGAGTTAGAGGGTGAAGATATTCCACAAAAATGATCCTCGACTATATAGTTCTGATAATAAGAATTCGCTCAGACATTAACTTACAACACTTTTGATATACTCCACGAGAGTATTATGTCTTTGTGCATTTGTTTGTAACACCCAAAAGGAAACGAGATAGACCCATTGTTAATTATACCGATCGACTTAGAATCACTTTTTGAGTCGATTTAGCATTGTCCGTGCGTCCGTCTGTTCTTGTAATCAAAGTCCAGGTCGCAATTGTTGTTAGAGCAAAATGAAACTTTGCACGACGATGTTTTTAGCCCTAGAAACCACATATTTTCACCGAATTTCTTCAAATTGATCATAACACGTTATACTTGAACTAGATGAACATATGGTGTATGTGGGTCACATTCCATGCTTGGATATTGTCCCGATACAAATATTCTTCTCGATTTGACAAATTGGGTCAGGTCATATTAGCCTATGATTGGGAAGCATACAAAAATCCTTCACGTTTTCACTTTTTCACCGAATTAAATTGTATTCGGATAGAAATTGGAGTGTATCATAGAGTAGGCCCCGCCCGACTTTTTCCTTTCCTTACTTGTTTTTGTATAAATACATTTAGCCGATGGAACTAACACACTCAGACAAATATCATTCTTAAATCTGAGTAAAATCCATACTCCAATTTAGTTTAACAATTTTACTCCAGTTTACGAGAAGGAAAATTAAATAGATATGAGTACACTTTCCTTATTTCAGAGCCAGAAAAAATAGTACATATACTCAAAATGGGGTAGTAAATTTACTTAAAAACATTTTATTGGATCTAGTAAAAACTTCTGACAGTTAAGTATATTCATACTTGTGCGGAAGAAAATTTAATAGCGTTTAAGAAAGAAAATAATGCAAATTTTTTTTGTATGGGAAAATTTCATTTAGGAATTTTTTACTTATAAATGTGTTTATCATTTCAAATAAAGTAAATAAATGTAATTAAATTTCTGCCATGTTCCTCATACATTCAAGTATAAATGAACTTATAACAAGTAAAAACGGAGTTAAGTTCGGCCGGGCCGATCTTTATATACCCTCCACCATGGATTGCATTCCACAGAGGTTGTCGGTTTTCGTAGACGTGCAGTAATATTGCAGGAAAATATAAATTTTTTAATACAGTCAAACCAAAACAAATACAAATATTGAAAAAATAATTTTATAAATAAATATAATATTTTAATTATTTCAAACCATTATTTATTTCAAGTCAAAAAATATCTTATACTGATATTTTCAAAAAGCTTAAATACCATAAATATTGGTAGATAGTAGGTGCTACAGTTGGTTGTATACGAATTTGGAAAAACTTTTTATTTTGCGTGTCTATGCAGTCAGAGGAATGTATACTCCGAATTTCATGACTCTAGCTGCGGTCATTTGATTGGTACTATTTGTATCCCCCTTTTCCATTTTAACCCCAAAAAGTTCGAATTTCGAAAAATTCGTCTATTTTCCGTGTCTACGCAGACAGAGGAATGTATACTCCGAATTTCATGACTCTAGCTGAGGTCATTTGATTGGTACTATTTTTATCCCCTTTTTTTCATTTTAACCCCAAAAAGTACGAATTTCAAAAAAATCTGTTTATTTTAAGTATCAACGCAATCAGAGGAATGTATACACCGAATTTCGTTATTCCAGGTGTAGCCGTTTGGTTGGTACCATTTTTATCCCTTCGTACCGTACCCATTGTACCCCTTGAAAGTACGAATTTGGAAAAAAACCTTTTATTTTTCATGTATACGTAGTCAAAGGAATGTATTCTCCGAATTTCATGACTCTAGCTGCGGTCATTTGGGTGGTACTATTTTTATCCCGTTTTTCTATTTTGACCCCAAAAAGTACGAATTTCGAAAAATCAGTTTATTTTCCGTATCTATACAGTCAGAGGAATGTTACTCCGACTTTAATGACTCTAGCTGCGGTCATTTGATTGGCACTATTTTTATCCCCTTTTTTCATTTTAACCCCAAAAAGTACGAATTTTGAAAAAACCCTGTATTTTACTTGTCTATGCAATCTGAGGAATGTATACACCGAATTTCATTATTCTAGGTACAGCCGTTTGGTTGGTACCATTTTTATCCCTCTATTCCCATTTTACCCCTTAAAAGTACGAATTTGGAAAAAATACTTTTATAGTATGTATCTACTCAATTAGAGGAATGTACACACCGAATTTCGTGTTTCTAGCTGTTGTCGTTTAATATGTACCATTTTTATCCCATTTTTGCCCCATTTCACCCCCTACAAATAAGAATCACTTTATGGTGCACGTTTTTGCTATAAGGGAAATACACATACCAAATATCAAGCAAATATAAACAGACATATGCAAAAAACATGCTTAAATACTCTAAAATATTAGGGATTATTATGGGTATTTTTAGTCCTTGTGAGGGAAAAATTTTTCCCTTTGTGCCGATTTCGCCCCATTTCAATCCCAACCGATCTACGACTATAAGACGCATTTATGGAAAATTTGAACATTCTAGCTCCTTTCGTTTAGATGCTAGATGCTTACTTGGCATGACTACAAATTTACTTAGTTTGAGTAACAATTTACTTGGATTAAGGAACAAATCTGAATATTTTCCTCAGTTTGAGTATAAATTTACTTGATTTGAGTAAAATTTCTTAAAAACTTTCCTCAGATTAAGTAAAGATTTACTTGATTTGAAGAGCATTTTTCCTCAGTTTGAGTAAATTTTACTTGCTTTGAGGAAAAGTTGAACTTCAGCCATCATTCGAAAGGTATTAATTCCTTCTTTTTATTTTTCATAAAACCTCAAATGTTTCCAAGAAATATTAGTGTCACCTTTGAAAACACAAAAAATCAATATAAACGTCCAATAACACGACCACTGAGTTATTCTAAGACAAGAATAATTTTTTTATTTAAACTGATCTATTAATTCAGAAAAAAAATTGGAAATAAATGCAACATAAAAAAATTACACGTGAAAAACATGTTTTTTAGAGGTATGTTCAGGAGCTTTTAGCTCGCAGATGGCTTGACTCAGCGATGAAATATTTTGCAGATCATCATTAAACAATCCAATCTTCATTTCTGGGTGGTGACCGCTGCAAATTTTTTTCGTGACCCATACTAATATACACTGACTCAATTTAATTGTTAGTTTTTGCGTTATTTTATTAGTGATCGATTTGATTAATTTTTATATGTTTTGAAAATAATACATTCCATTTATTTTGTTTACATTTGCAAAATTATAGTACAAATATCGGAGATACCTTAGACGAAAATTAGAAATTTAATAATAATTTAAAAAAAATATTCATAATTTTTTTACAGTTTTAGCTCCCCGACTCAGTTGTCCCTTTTTGTTGCATATCTACCGATTTGTTTCCTATGCCATTCTGATGCGACTTTCAAATGCCAACCTAAAAAAAAACTCCCTCAAGCAACAGCAATAGCTGTGCATAAGCCCATCTGATCTCTCTCTGGCGCGCTGTCCACTATTTTGCCGCCTTGCTATCAGCTATCAGCAACACTAGTGGCAGGAGTTTCCACACCGAGCTGCCAGCGTTGCGATGGCAATCCTAGCGAAGGCGCTGCCGAGTCTAGATTTTAATCAATGCGTATCTATGCTTTTTTTGTTGTTCTTGTTTTTGCTTTGCCTCCATAGCTTTCACGGCATGGCGCCAAACTGTCGCCGCACGAAAGATAGGGGGGACAATAAAAGACGATATGATGATGCATGAAACAAAACGATGATGACAAATTTGTGCTCAAGGTTTCATTTCAGCTCTCAGTCACTCGGTGACATTGTCAACGTGAAATACTGCGAAAAGGTTGGTTTGGCTTAAAGTCCTTGAAATCGGATTGGTGGAGGTATTTACAGGAGGAGGTATGATCAGTGGTTTAAAGTGAATTGAATTAGACTCAAATGGAGTGGGAGGGGAAAATTGCTAAAATTCTAAAGTATCGGATCCCCTTGAGAGTCTATACGAAATTATTAGGATTTTTTTATTTGGTCGATACCAATTTTATCCCTGTTTCACCATTTTGAATATTGAAAAATCTCATCATATAAAAAAATAAAATTATAAATAAAATAAAATAAATATTTAAAAGATTGAGGTAAAATTAGTTGCATCGGTCTTTGAATAATGTATTTTTTCTAGAAGGTGCTTAGGAGTCAGTATTTTTGTTTGTCTGTCGTTTTGGAATTCCACGAATTTCATATCTTTAATCGAGATAGTGGGTAGAGAATTTGTTGACAGTATAACAAAGTAGAGGAGGGATTCTTGCAAAAATCTTGCAAAAAATCAGTTTAATTTGCATTTCTGCAAAAATATCCTTTCACAAAATTTGTTGTTAGTTTTTGGCTTCGTTTTCTACTCTTTGGCAAATTTCATCTGCACCACTTAACATGCTAATCGCTAATGTTTACATAAATGCCATAAAGCTCAAGTACTTGCTCGTATGCTGTTGTAAAGTGTTGCAAAAGCAACGAGAATACTAAATATTTTTCGGGGGAGTGTAATAAACCCGCCTCACTCCCCCACAAATCGGGGAAAATGGCTTAAATATACGTTAACCAAAAAATGAAAAATTCAGGAAAGGGTAGCACAATTTGGGTTGAAGCGGTAAGTTTACAAAAAATGTGTCAAATATAACATTTTCGGAAGTATTTGAGGTTTTATGGAAAATTAAAAAAAAATATACAAAGAAATTTACGTCGAAGTTTTGTTTAATATTTGTACTCTCATTTTGAAAATATATGTAAGTCCGACCACGAAATGTTCAATTGAAGGTAATTATGATGGCTACAAATATTGTGAATATCACTTTTACGCAGAAACTATGATTTAGCAAAATTCGCCAAAACATTGAGTAAATACATATATATAATTTTTGAAAAAAGATTTAAAAACAAGTAAAAACGGAGTTAAGTTCGGCCGGGCCGAACTTTATATACCCTCCACAATGGATTGCATTCCACAGAGGTAGTCGATTTGCGTAGAAGTGCAGTAATATTACAGGAAAATATATTATTTTTTAATATAACCAAACCAAAACAAATACAAATATTGAAAAAATAATTTTATAAATAATTATTTATAATATGTTTACACTATAAAATACGTAAACACTAATTTGGACAAATCTTTTTATTTTGCACAGTTTACAGTCAGAGGAAGGTATTCGTTAAGTTGGTACTATTTTTATCCCCTGAAAGTACGAATTTGGAAAAAACTTTCATTTTTCGCGTCTACGCAGTGGGAGGAATGTATACTCCGAATTTCATGACTCTAACTGCGGTCATTTGGTTGGTACTATATTTATCCCCTTTTTCCATTTGAAACCCAAAAAGTACGAATTTAGAAAAATCCTTCTATTTTACGTGTCAACGCAATCACAGGAATGTATACACCAAATTTCATTATTTTATGTTCAGCCGTTTGGATGGTACCATTTTTATCGCTCTATTCCCATTTTATCCCTTAAAAGTACGAATTTGGAAAAAATAATCTCATATTATGTATCTACTCAATTAGAGGAGTGTACACCGCGAATTTCGTGTTTCTAGCTGTTGTCGTTTGATATGTACCATTTTTATACCCTCCACCTTCAGGATGGGGGTATATTCACTTTGTCATTCCGTTTGTAACACCTTGAAATATTCATCGGACACCCCATAAAGTATATATATTCTGGGTCATGGTAAAATTCTAAGACGATATAGCCATGTCCGTCTGTCTGTCTGTTGAAAGCACGATAGCGGCCGAACGAAATGAGCTAGGAGGTTCAAATTTTTCCCAAATGTGTCTTATGGTTGTAGATCGGTTGGGCTTGAAAGTGGACGAAATCGGCCCAGAGGGAAAAATTTTTCCCTCACAAGGAATGAAAATACCCCGAATATTTAGAGTATTTCAGAATGTTTTTTGAACATATTAGCTTGTATTTAGTTGATATTTGCAATGCGCATTTCCTAAAAGGGCACCATTGAGTGATTTTTATTTGTAGGGGGCGAAATGGGACAAAAAGGTATAAAAATGGTACCTATCAAACGACAACAGATAGAAACACGAAATTTGACGTGTACAATGTACACTGTACATTCCTCTAATAGAGTAGATATATAATATAAAAATATTTTTTCTAAATTCGTACTTTTAAGGGGTTAAATGGGGATAGAGGGATAAAAATAGTACCTACCAAATGACAGCAGCTAGAATCATGAAATTCGGAGTATACATTCCTCTGACTGCGTAGACACGAAAAATGAAACGTTTTTTTCCAAATTTTTTTTTCCAAAGGGGTCGCGCTTTTACATTTTTCTATATAACTTCTGCATTTATAAACGGATTTTAAAGTGTGATACATCGATGTTTTTGTCTCGACGAGGCCGATTTTTTTGTCTTTGAAGTCATTGAGCTCAAGCATGATTCATGATTTTATGCGAGCTTTAATTTTCTGATATTAGAGTGGTACATTAGGGTAGTAGCAACTGAGATATGATGGGTAAGTACCAGAAGGGGGTGCTTGAGCTCAATGACCTCAAAGACAAAAAAATCGGCCTCGTCGAGACAAAAACATCGATGTATCACACTTTAAAATCCGTTTATAAATGCAGAAGTTATATAGAAAAATGTAAAAGCGCGGCCTCTACGTTCGGCATAAAAAAATAAAAAAATTTTTTTGAAACTACCTTTCAATAATACTTCATATTCGAAGGTGTACGGCGAACTTTTTTTTTGAGGTACGCCCTAGTGTACATCCCTCTAATTGCATAGACACGTAAAATAGAGGGAATTTTCGAAATTCGTACTTTTTAGGGATATAATTAAAAAGAGGGATGAAAATGGGACCTACCAAACCGCTGAAGTTGAAATCATGAAATTCGGTGTATACATTCTGACTATGAAGACTCGAAAAATGTTTTTTTTTTCGAAATTTGTACATTTGGGCGGAGAATGGGGATATCTTTAAAATTTATACTTTTCTTATCACTTTGTCTGTATCTGGTAATGCTTCTTTCTAATGGCGACTGACAATCGCCTAATATTTAGGCATGTTCACTTTCACAATTTCAGCATTTTATTTATATATAGTAGTCGATTTTAAACAGTGCGCATAAGTATACATTATAGTTTGAAATAGTAAACAAATATAGTGATGTGCATAAAAATATCACAATTTTCGTAATATGGTACTATGCTTCTATGTAAAGTCGACTTCCTTTAATCTGCTGGTAATACTATGGAAAGCACTCCGTGGTGGAGTGTATATAAGATTCGGCCCGGCCGAACTTAACGCCTTCTTACTTGTTTTGGTCTGTAATCAATATTTGATTTGAACTGGGATATTGTCCTGGCTCAAGACCATTTTGCATCTATATTTAATAGAATGAATAAAATAGAGTTTTATTATTTTTTTTAATGTATCAATGAAAAAAAATGGTTTTATGAATCTGTGTTCCCAAATGCACAAAAAACATATAAACATTTATAAAGGAGAAAAAAATTATTTTTTTAATATTAATTATGATTTTATTTCCATTTGTTAATGTTAATAATAATATTATATCCATTTGTTAATATTTTTCTAATGAAGTGCGACATAATTTCAAGTCTGTATTAAACTAGCTCTCGAACAAAATCAAAAAACAAATAAAATTAAAATAAAAATGGTTACATTAGCCCATTTATAGCCATTGTTTAAAGTGACTCATTGTGATCGAAGAATAATTAATAAAAAATCGCCAAAAATTCGAATTTGAAAAAACATCTTGAGGAATATTGAACTCCCAAGGTACTCCTCTCCTGCGCTACAACCTCAAACACCTCCACCACTTCCATACTCTCGCCCATATCCTTTTAACCATCATCATTTCATCACTCCGACAACAGCAACCCTTTTGCTAACACAACGATTTCCGTCCGCTATTAATCGCCACCAAATCCATGAACTACTGGAGCACGTACAACCCCGCCAAAGTATGTAGTAGTTACCCGAAAAATAAAAAGTAACCCAAACTGACAAAACACCAAAAAAAAAAAACAAAAAAAAACCTAAACTGATACACAGTATCCATGGTTTTATGTGGCAAAGTTAGTCAGTGTTTTGTTTTTCGCATAACGACCTTTTGTGTATCATTGGAAAATCCATGGCAAAAAAAAAACTATTGCCTAATTTTAGGGGTTTACAAGTGATCCTCGAAACGAAACTACAGCCAGCCATGGAGAGTTTAAAAGGCATGCACATACATACGTTTGTATATATTAACATTATAGCAGTAAAATGACAGGAAGTCATAATTCTAAGATGAAATAAAAACAAATACAAATTTTGTTGTTATAATCGGTAGATATTTTATTATGCCACAAAGATCTTGGGAAGGACATCAGCTACGAGAAGTATTAAATAAGGTCAATGTACTAAGTACTAATTATTAATTAATAAGTATAACATTCAAATTTAATGGTTTTGAACAAATTAGGTCATAAAACTCCAATAAACTTTTACGAGTTTTTTAGAAAAACTATTCCAATTTGTCTGGAAACTATAAAAAGTAGGCACGAAGAGTCTTATCAAAGATTTCCGTCGTTTTGATAAGACTAGCGGAAATGAGCTAGGAGATCAACTTTTTCAACTATATGTATCAATAGTTTTGGATCTCAACTATGGCGTAGGAGTCAACTCAAATAATTTTGAATATTTACTTATGGAAAAGAAAGCGACCTACAAAATTGGAATATTTTGTATTTTATTGGCATCGTTTTCTTAGTTTTTCCCCACAGGCTTAAATTTGGAGGAATATTTTACACAACTTAGGGTGACGAGAAGCACCATGGATTCTTTCTTCAGCAAGAACATCTTTTTTGAAGTTGACTCCTACGTCACAGTTGTGATAATACTCTTGGTATTTGAAATGTTGTTATTATTTATAATCGCTTCCACTTGCCTTCTAGAATTTTTCACACAAATGTCTTTATAATTTCTATACCTGCAATTCTCTATCAATTTTCGTTTGATAACACCAGTTTATAAACATTTGTGCAACATTTTCTGAAATGTTGCACAAAGAATTAAAAAAAAAATATATTTTTTTGAATAGAATTGCTGGTAGGATAAACCCCATAAAGATAAGAAAAAAATATTTGATTTAATAGTAGTATTGTAAGGAAGAAATATAATGAAGAAAACAAGGTCATTTCAAAGAAAATCAATGGATAAATGTAGAATTTATGACTGATAAAAAAAAATAATTCGAATATTATTAGTCCAAATATACATTTACTAGCAGTACCCGCTGCTTCGCACGCGAAAAAGCCAGGTATTTGTTATTAGTTTTATCCGTCTCTGTTTTAGGATAGTATTTATTTGATTTTCTTTTCTAAAATAGTAAATTGGAAACATAGAACTCATATACAGTCAAAGGAATGTTCACTGTTTTAGCTGAACTCCCTTCGTATATATATTTTTTATCATTTTCTACCCAGTTTTTAACAAAAAATTACAACCGCAGAGCCTTTTATTCGGAAAAAATATACATTTTGATGGCGCTTCTACGTGGTCAGAGGAATTTACATACTAAATTTCATGATTCTAGTTGTAATCCTAAAGTTGGTACCCTTTTTGTCCCGCTCTCACCTTAAAAGTATAAATATCGAAAAATCAATTTGGATTTGTTCTTCTACGTTGTCAGAGGAATTGACACACCAAATTTCACGACTATAGCTGCAATTCTTAAATTAGTACCACTATTATTCCTTTTTGTCCCTCGTAACCCTTAAAAGTACACATTTTGAAAAATCAATCATGGTCAGAGGAATTAACATACCAAATTTCACGATTCTTGCTATAACAATTTAGTTGGTACCATTTTTATCCGTTTTTGTCCTGCCCACCTCTTATAAGTACAAATTTCGAAAAATTCAATTTTACTGCGCTTCTACATGGTCAGAAAAACTTACATATGCAATTTCAAGATTCTAGCTGCAATACTTTAGTTGGTACCATTTTTATCCCGCGCAACTCTTAAAAGTACAAAATGCATTTATATTGCACTTCTATGTGGTGAGAGGAATTTACATACCAAATTTCACGACTATAGCTGCAATACTTTAGTTGGTACCATTTTTATCGCTTTTTATCCCGCTCACTTCTTATAAGTATAAATTTCGAAAGACCCAATTTTACTGCGCTTCTACATGGGCAGAAGATCTTACATATGAAATTTCAAGATTCTAGCTGCAATACTTTAGTTGGTACCATTTTTATGACTTTTTGTCCCGCGCAATCCTTAAAAGTACAAAATGCATTTATATTGCGCTTCTATGTGGTGAGAGGAATTTACATACCAAATTTCACGACTATAGCTGCAATACTTTAGTTGGTACCATTTTTATCGCTTTTTATCCCGCTAACTTCTTATAAGTATAAATTTCGAAAGACCCAATTTTACTGCGCTTCTACATGGGCAGAAGAATTTACATATCAAAATTCAAGATTCTAGCTGCAATACTTTAGTTGGTACCATTTTTATCCCTTTTTGTCCCGCTCACCCCTTCTAAGTAGAAATTTCGAAAAATCAGTTTATATTGCAAGTCTACGTTGTCAGAGAAATAAAAATACCGATTTTAACGATTCTAGCTGCAATTCTTAAATTGGTACCATTTTTATCCCTTTTTGTCTCTTTCCTCCTTTAAAAGTACAAATTTTGAAAAATCCCTATTTGTAGCTCGTCTACATGATCATTGCAAGGAACACATCGAATTTCATGTTTTTTGCTACTGCCGTTTAGTCAGGATGAAGGTTTGATGGTCCCTTTTTGGGCCATTTTACCCCCTTAAAGTACGAATTTCGTAAAACCCTTTCTTAGTCGATGACTACGTCATATTTGGGAACTACCCTGAGCCTGGCTTCAGCCGTTTGGTCCGTGGGCTGGTCAATGATAAGTCAGTCAGCAACGCAACTCTTTTATATATAGGCGGACAATAATTTTTTTTGAAAATGCTATAAAAACTACTGAATATTTTCTCAAATTTCTTTTTTTATTTGAAAGTACAATCCTTCCGGTTAATAATGGAAAATGTATATATATCATACCCTACACCACTTCCTGCGTATGTACCTCGCTTGGATTACTAAACCCAGTTATTTTATGGGAGCAATTGTATGTAGTTCATATAAATTATACAGTTACTATAAATTCATCTTTAGTCATATTTAACGAATATGGTTAATAATATGGTAATTGATCCAATTATCCGAGAGACAAATGCAAATTATACATTAGTAATAGGATGAATCGAACCGACATTTCAAAAGGGGCCTATAACAACATTTCGGGCCTGGCCCAAAACATGGGCCTATATTTTTCTCATTCACGATAGGTATTCCTAGTTGAAAAATATAATGATCTGCAAAATTTGATGAAGATCTGATGTAAGATGTAGTTTCTAGAGCTGTAATAAATCAGAATGGTGCCCCATTTGGGTTATACCAAAGTATGGACATTAGAGCGTACCAGGTTACAAGTAAAAAAAAAAAAGTTCGCCGTACACCTTCGAATATGAAGTATTATTGAAAGGTAGTTTCAAAAAAATTTTTTTTATTTTTTTATGCCGAACGTAGGGGTCGCGCTTTTACATTTTTCTATATAACTTCTGCATTTATAAACAGATTTTAAAGTGTGATACATCGATGTTTTTGTCTCGACGAGGCCGATTTTTTTGTCTTTGAAGTCATTGAGCTCAAGCACCCCGTTCTGGTACTTACCCATCATATCTCAGTTGCTACTACCCTAATGTACCACTCTAATATCAGAAAATTAAAGCTCGCATAAAATCATGAAACTCTTCCTAACGAAGTATGTCGATTTTCCCAGCAGAAAAAGTGTTAAACTATTTTTTTTCTTATTTTACCGAGAGCATTGCATGTATTTATAAGTTGTTCTTTGTATCTTCGATGTTTACAGTCGGTTGTCAAAGTGTAATACATATATTGGTGTTTTTGTCCCGCACATAACAGGTTTTCAGTTTTTAAAGTCTTTGACCTCAACAACCCCCTTCTACTATTTACGCATCATATTTCAATTCTTAGAACAATAAATATAAAAATTAAGGTACAATTAAAATTTTAATCAACCATATTTCGACGCGATTCAAGTTGGGTGTATTTTTGGCGGCTCTCAAGTTTAGAAAAGATGTGGCCCATACGTTGCTCATCGGTGACCGCCATAGCTGATTCATGCACAACATGAACAAAACGCTCGGTGTTTTGAGAATGGCATGGATAATCTGTGAAAATAAATGAGTTCAGCAAAGAAAGCAATCAAATTAAGTTTTTCTTGTGCTAACCTGGTAAACCGATAATTTCTTCTGAAAATTGGAATGCTTCTAACTGTTCTTGCGAAAAAAACTGCAAGCATGGCGGCTCAGTCAATTCAAATTGTTTCCAATCGATCATATTGAAATATGAGTCACTATCAAAATTGATAAAATTATGAACTGGTGGACCGAACATTTGTCGAATGCTTCCCGTGGCTTCATTGCGGGCTGATAAAATCTTATCATAGGCATCTGAACGCACTAGTTGATCTGGGTCTGTTATCATCGATAACAAAATATTTTCAGGATGAAAAAAATATCCGTTATTTTCAATGAACGGACGGATGACCTCTTGAATATCTTTTGGCAACTGACGAATCCAACATATATAAAGGAAAACATTCTGACTTCCGTGAATTGCCAGTGGTTGGCTTTTTACAAGAAACCAGAATGGTGCATACACTTTCACAACGAACTGAGCCAGTTTTCTCAATACCATCGAGGGTTGCGTACACGTCATATAAAAGCGCAGAATTCGAGAGGCTGTTGTTAGCCAGCGCGCTTTGCAAATAGCGCCGGGCTTCTCGCTGGCTAATTTTTCATCGCATTCTCCGGTATGAACGGCTCGAACCATACGATACAAGTAAAGCTGGTCGCCTCGAATATTCCACCCATCTATGTTCGCTGGCATTTCTCCCATTGTAATGCGTTCGAAATTTTGTTTGACCTGACCAAACGGAATAAGCAACAAAATATGCGAATTATTAATTAATAAAATGCTCACAAGTAAAGTATACGGAACACACGGACACGAAACACTATTAATATATTAAACTTACAGGGTAGTGTATGCAATTTTGAATGCCTTCTCCGATACTTCCGGGCCAGATTCCAGGTCCTTTCTGTTTTCCAAGCAATGATCTTAACAGCGCATTAAATGGTAACTCGTTGAAGTGGAAAAGGCACACGAACCACTGCAGCGGTCTCTGTAAATGGCGTTCCATTCTCACAATGACTCCACTTTTGTACCCAGTGTTGGTAGCAGTTCCATCGCAACTTATGGCAACTAAGTCATCCAAATTGAAGTTTTCACGACTCAAGTAATCCACGATGCTCCTCTGGATCCCCAAAGCAGAGCTATCAGTGGGCGTAGCATAACCAATGAATTTGGAATCAGGCTCTTTTACAATGGTGATGTGTTCTTCATTTAAAACAATATTTCGCGTCACATTTGCCTCGGTTACTTTTTTCAAAGTTGGCTCTTTCTTGCCATCGAAAGAGATACACTTTAATAATTGATGGCATTTGGCCGCCGCTTTTGCTTCCTTACGGAACTTCACACGTTCTCGAAATATTTTATTTTTATTGATGATAAGCCCTTCAAAGAACTGACATATATTTTCGGCTGTTTCTGCAGATAACTCTTCTTTGGCTTTTGCGGCAATAGACAATTTTAAATCTTTTATTAACATGGTCGCAAGCAAGGCACCGTAGCGAACTGAAGTATCGCTGCGATCCAAAGCCGAACTAAAATTACGCAAAGAAATGTCCGCCACCGTAAATGTTGTTTTAATCTTCTCTGAGGAATCGCCAACATTTTCTTCAAATTCTAGCTCTTCATCGCTGCCTGGTTGATACCCAATACTGTTGAACTCTGTATATACCGCTTTTGATGGTGCAACAATTGAGCACGTTTGAACACCGCAATTTTTCATCGACATCATATGATAAACATTATCCAAAGTCATCAGCCGTGGACCCCATTGATCGATGAAAAAGTCTTTCGCATCGTCTGGGATTTTATCAGAGGCGGTGCAACTGCATGGAACATTTCTTTCTATGCCACACTTACAACGCGAAATTGAGAACAATTTATTCCACTCATTTACATTGCATTTCAATGGACTTTTAACCAATTTATAGTAATCGTCTAGAAGTTTATCCAACCGTTTACGAACACCTGATACCGATATAATTGGAATGCCTGCCCGCTCCCATAAAAGGGTAATGCTTCTGAAAGCTTCTGAAAGATTAGTGTTATGCCGCAGATACAAGAAATAATTAATAACATCGTACTTAGTCGGTAACATAGTGTTGTTTAATGCACTGATCGTAAAAGACATTTTTTTAGTTTTTTTATCGTTGTATAATGGAAATTTAAATATTTAATAATGCTTTGTTGAGCCACCAACGCCTTATTACTGAACTAATTTCTTCTATTGTTACAATAAAATATAGACCGTTACTTCACAGGTAAAACGATTTGCAATAGGGAAACAATGTGACAAAGTAGTTTTGCTCATGTTGTGCATGAATCAGCTATGGCGGTCACCGATGAGCAACGCATGGGCCAAAAACACCAATATATGTATTACACTTTGACAACCGACTGTAAACATCGAAGATACAAAGAACAACTTATAAATACATGCAATGCTCTCGGTAAAATAAGAAAAAAACTAGTTTAACACTTTTTCTGCTGCGAAAATCGACGTACTTCCTTAGGAAGAGTTTCATGATTTTATGCGAGCTTTAATTTTCTGATATTAGAGTGGTACATTAGGGTAGTAGCAACTGAGATATGATGGGTAAGTACCAGAACGGGGTGCTTGAGCTCAATGACTTCAAAGACAAAAAAATCGGCCTCGTCGAGATAAAAACATCGATGTATCACACTTTAAAATCTGTTTATAAATGCAGAAGTTATATAGAAAAATGTAAAAGCGCGACCCCTACGTTCGGCATACAAAAATAAAAAAATTTTTTTTGAAACTACCTTTCAATAATACTTCATATTTGAAGGTGTACGGCGAACTTTTTTTTTGAGGTACGCCCTAATGGACATATGTGCATCTCTCAAACAAGTAAGGAAATGCTAAAGACGGACGGACTTTCTATCTCATTACAATTCAATTCGGTAAAAAAGGGAAATCGGGAAGGATTTTTGCATCCTGTAAATGTATGTGTTTGACAAAAAATTTTAAATCGGAAAGGACATTTGTATGAGGGAATATTGATACCTGGAACGATGTGACCCCCATTCACCATGTATGTTTATTGGTGAAATATAATGTGTAAAGTTTGGCCAAAATTGGTTAAACATTCGGGAGCAACATTTGTATTGGGGCTATATCTAAATCTGAACCGATCTTACCCACTTTCACCATAGGTGTTTTAAGTTGGATTATAAGATGTTAAAGAAAAACGGGTACAATATGTGGATTTTAGAGCGGAAAAAGTCAAATCGGGAGCGACATTTGTATGGGGGCTATATCTAAATATGAACCGAAATATGAGCACCGATGGTCCTTGGCCAGAAAAAATAACTTCTGCCAAGTTTCATGACAATCGGACAACAATTGCGGCCTGTAGAGTGCGAACAAGCTTAGATGGACAGCAGACGGACGGACAGACATCGTTAAATCGACTCAGCTGGTGATTCTAAGCCGATCCGTATACTTAAAGGTGGGTCTAGCTCGATTATTTCTTGGTGTTACAAACATTTGGCGCGAAACTAACTTATAATACCCTAGTCCACGAAGTGGTGTACGGTATAATAAGAAAATAAATCATAAGTTTGACATGAAGTTCAAAGAGAATGCGTATTTTTTGACTCTTTGAAATGAAGGACCTTTTTTCTTATCATCGCAAAGTTCATCAGCCTCATATTACCTACAAGGACGAGTATTGGTGCGGTCACCCCCAGAAATTAATTCTGGTTTATTTAAGGATAATCTTCAACATATTTCGTCCTTTGGTCAAACCGTCTGTGAGCTAAACGCTCCTGAAAACACCTTTAAAAATAATCACATATATTCTTATGTGAATTTAAATTGAATTTAGACAAAATTTTACTGTGAATAATATTATATAGGAAGACCTTTTCGTTGTAATCCAATATGCCTAAATAATAGCTCATAATGAAACACTTTGTGGGTTGACTACATTTCCACCTTGAAGTTCTGTGGACCTTTTTGAGGTTTCACAGCGATTTTCTGAAAAATATGAATTCTTATTTGGCTTTCACTGGAGTTCCGCAATTGATGCCCTTATTCCCCTCCCCTCTTCGAAAATATATTACAAACATCCTTGTGCTGCTGATGTTGTTGTTGCTGATAGATAGCTTTTAAAGAGGCCTCTCCTGTGTGTGCGTGTGATGGTACCACAGTGCGTATGTTTGATGTTGAACTATTATTAATATCACTCATACCAACCGGAGGCCGCAAATAAAATCAAATTTTGCTCGAAATGAATTTATCTTCATTTGAGCAAAAGAGTTTTTTTTTTCGCTGTCAAATTTTAAATTACAAGCCGAAAATAATGAACTCAAACGTATGCGTGTGAATTTGCATATATGTAACCCACATACATGCACATCGACAAATGTATACCTACCCACCTACCTACATAAATTAACTTAAACATATTTAACACGCCGTCACCGTCACCGACACCGCACCGCATCGCACTCCAACTCCAGCCAGTGCGAACGTCAGAAAAATCGTAAAACATTTTATACAAATGTTAAATAATGTTTGCTGCTGTGTAATAAATTCAATTTGACAAAATAATCGCGGTAATTAAGAGATGCTTCGATATAAATTACAAAACAATTTCACACACACACACAGACAGACATACACACATACAGTAATTCGTACATATACCGAGGCAAATGCGTAGTCACACACGAGTAGTGATACGTTCAATGTTCATGCAACGTGTGTTTTGTACAGACAATTTGCCACAGAGACGGAATGACAATGAACTGGTTGGTGGTGGGTGGTGTATGGCGAAGGTTTGTAGTTTGTAGTGTCTGTCTGTGTGTGTGTGCGACATGCCACATTGAAGCCTTAACATCAAACATTTACACATACATACGCTTGTTCACTTGTATGTTTGTGAGTTTGTACTGTTGTTGTATGCATAATGATGCAACAACACCGCCATCATCGTCATCAGCATCATCATTAAACAGCAAAAATAGGAAATGCCACTTTAACTGCAGCGCAGGTACATTAGGTCATATAGGGAGTTGTGGGTCAATGGCATAGATAATTGTGAAAGGTGAAGATAAATTGTGAAAGACGAAAGACGCCCGCAAAATTAAATGTCAGGATATATTTCATGTGAAGAGAGGAGTGGAGACATCAAGAGAGAAGAATCTGACCTAATATTCTTTGAGCAGAACATTTTGGAAGCAATCGGATACTGGTTAAGCGGCCAATATAACTTAGGCTTGTTTGATAGACTAAAACTATTTTACAAACATTAGAGTAAGGATATTATTTTTATAGATTTTTGGACTTGATCAAGACCATATACACATGAAAAGCTTATATTACAAAAAAATGTACTCAATTTTGTATTCGGTGATCTTTTGGCCTTTTTACAGGACTATAACATTTTAATGATATACACATTCTATCTCAATGATATACACAATCTATTTTAATATTTCATTATGTCGATTTGGGTATCAAATGAAAGAGGACAATCTTTAGAAATGGTGCCAGCTTTTAGTTGTTAGGACGAAATATTGTAAATAATATCCTTTGAAAATTTTATCCTTTTTTATCCTTTAGAATTTCCAACTATTTTTCACAAAAATATGCATACTTTACCACATACTTAATTTTTTTCTCAAAGCTTTCTTAGTTAAGCCTTAAAAATCCTATTATGAGTCTAATATTAAAAAATGATAATAGCTTCGATTTTGGACTTTAACAAGGCCACATACACGTGGAACGTGGAGATCGTATATAGGGGAAGTGTATACTCCTGTTTCTATTTGGTGATATTTTCTTCTTGTTTAAAAGACTTCAACGTTTTAAGGGATAAACAAATTTTCAATAATTCTGCCCATCAGTTTATGTGAATATGGGAATCGAATAAAAGAAGAACATCTCTCGAAATGGAACTAGTTTTTCGTTTTATTTTTTCACGATGAAAGTTGGGCTATAATATGCGGTTGTGCATCGCCCAGCTCCTTTCTAATCGAGTGTCGATACAGAACTATTCCACATCAAAATTGATGATTGTTGTTGTAGAAGTCTTCGGGCGGAGCCTTGGGATTTGACCAAACATTTGCGAGCTACACGATGTCTTTACCACATCTGACCATTTATCAAAAAATTTAACCATGAAAAAAATTATCAGAATTAGCACCTACACTCTGAAATTGTTTCATTAATGAATGCAAAGTGCAATGTACGCTCTATATTTAAATTCGGTCTTCGTTTCGACAATTTCAAGAGTTGGCGTCAACTTATTTTATTTTCAGCACTTTAAACAGATGTACATTAGAGTGGGTCGCAAGAAAAGTTGCGATTTTCCGCGCTAAAAATGGTTGTTTTTGTCCAGCGATATCAAAATAAACGGATTAAAATTAAAAACGGGGCAAAATTGTGGAATTTCTTAAAATTTGCCTAAAAGTTGCTTCAAAATTATCAAATCAAAAGCAAGTAAGGAAAGACAGATGTGTCCAGCCTTTACGTGAGTACCCGCCACAATGGCCCAAAAGTAAGGAAAGACAGTATGATACCTTCTGACAACGAATTCTGATAGAGGGTATATATAAATGTACTAGCTGAACCCCGCCACTTCGCCAGGCAAAAAAACAAATGTTAAAATTAAAATCAGGTTTCATATTGATCTTATCATATTCATATTATCGAAAAAAAAAGAACTTTTCCCATACCTGCCCTCCTGGGAGTTATAGCGATTTTAGTATATCACTCTCAGTATTTATTCCATAGAAATAGAACGGAAATTCATGCCTGTGTTATAAAATAGTATCTTCAAATTTTTTTATTCTACATCTATTCTAGCACTCCACAAAAATGAGCATAACTCTCTTAAAACTGAAGCTATTGACTTCAAACCGGTAACAAATTAAAGCTTTGATTGCCACCTTTCAAATAAGAAATGAAATAGATTTTGGTTTTTTATAAAATTTCAGAGTTTTTCAACAAATATCGAAAAATCATGAAAATTTGACGTTTATAATTCTTGTTCGGACCACCCTATAATTTATTTAAAAAACTAATCATAGGATATTTATCACAAATAAAAGAAGAATTAAAATAATTTTTTTTGTAAATTTTTCGAACAACTTTTTTTTTGACTTTTGTTGAAAATTTGACCCAACAATTTTTTTCGGTGTAAATTTTTTTTCACTCATTCTGTTTAGGATTTCATTCTGACCAATCAGTAGAAGTTTCTCATCGATACAATTTAGGCAATATGATTTCCAAAAAATTCCGCTTTTGCAACACTGTGCGACGTCAGTAATATATATTTACCAATTTTCAGACTACTACCTCTCAAACACACTTTTGCACGCACCCAACGCCCACGAAACGAAAATTCAAAATCCGGCATCATATTTATCTTTCTCGTGGTCAGTAATATATACGTTCCAATTTTCAGCCTTCTATCTTAAACAAGTAAAAACGACGTTAAGTTCGTCCGGGTCGAACTTTATTACCCTCCACCATGGATTGCATTCCACAGAGGTTGTCGGTTTTCGTAGAAGTGCAGTAATATTACAGGAAAATATAATTTTTTTAATATAGCCAAACCAAAACAAATACAAATATTGAAAAATTAATTTTATAAATAAATATAATATTTTAATTATTTCAAACCACGCTTATATATTTTCAAAGCCATAAATATTGGTAGATAGTGGGTGCTACAGTTGGTTGTATTTCCATTCTATTTGAATTCCAAAAGTACAAATTTTGAAAATCCATTATCAGAAGTACATAGTGCAAAATAACCTAACTTCCTGATTCAACCAATTTTTGTAGTAAAAGAAAAAGTACGAAATTGGAAAATAACTATTTTTTTTGCGTGTCTATGCAGTCAGAGGAATGGAATTCCAAGATTCCAGCTGCGCCCATTTGGTTGGTACCATTTTTACCCCCTTGACGTTTCTACGCAATTAGAATTTCATCATTATAGTCGTTTAGTTGGTACTATTTTTATTCCTCTGTACCATTGTATCCCTTGAAAATACGAATTTTGAAAAATCCGTTTATTTTCCGTGTCTACGCAGTCAAAGGAATGTATACTCCGAATTTCATGACTCTAGCTGCGGTCATTTGATTTGTACTATTTTTATCCCCTTTTTCCATTTTAACCCCAAAAAGTACGAATTTCGAAAAATCTGTTTATTTTCCGTGTCTGCACACACAGAGGAATGTATACTCCGAATTTCATGGTTCTAGCTGCGGTCATTAGATTGGTACTATTTTTATCCCATTTTTTTCATTTTAATCCCAAAAAGTACGAATTTTAAAAAAATCGTGTATTTTACTTATCTATGCAATCAGAGGAATGTATACACCGAATTTCATTATTCTAGGTACAGCCGTTTGCGTGGTACCATTTTTATCCCCCTATTCCAATTTTACCCCTTAAAAGTACGAATTTGGAAAAAAACTTTTATACTATGTATCTACTCAATTGGAAGAATGTACACACCGAATTTCGTGTTTCTAGCTGTTGTCGTTTAATATGTACCATTTTTATCCTTTTTTGCCCCATTTCACCCCCCACAAATAAGAATCACTTTATGGTGCACGTTTTTGCTATAAGGGGAATGCGCATATCAAATATCAAGCAATATTCAAAAAACATGCTTAAATACCCTAAAATATTAGGGATTATTATGGGTATTTTTAGTCCTTGTGAGGGAAAATGTTTTCCCTTTTGGGCCGATTTCGCCCCGTTTCAATCCCAACCGATTTACGACTATCAGACGCATTTATGGAAAATTTGAACGTTCTAGTTCCATTCGTTTAGATACTAGCGTGCTTTCAACAGACGGACGGACGGACATGGCTAGATCGTCTTAGAATTTTATGACGATCACGAATATATATACTTTATAGGGCCTCAGGTCGATATTTCAAGGTGTTACAAACGGAATGACAAAGTTAGTATACCCCCATCCTGGAGGTGGAGGGTATAAAAACACTATTTCCACGCCCACTAAACGAAAATCCAAATTTCGGCATCACATTTATCATTCTCGTGATCCGTAATCTATGTGTACCAATTTTCAGTCTTCTAGCTCTCATAAACGCTTATGCCAAGCCCACTCCGCCCACAAAATGAAATCCAAATAATAATAATAATATAGTTATATATATGTTCCAATTTTTAGACTTCTATCTCTCAAAAACGTGCGTATTCTATCTCTCAAAAGATTACGTATGGTGTTCATTTTGGAATATTTCACCCCCCCCCCTTGGGATATTCTGACGATGAATTGGCATACGATACCTTGTGATCCTTGCATTTTAAGTATCAGCGGTGTTCAGAAATATTATTTTTAACACTAAGATTAACAGTTTTGTAGAACATTTAAACCCTCTGGCTTCTCAATGTAGGGGTCTCTTTGGTCACTTTTATGAAAAACGATAGAAAACATCGCAGAGGTTTAACGTTCTATCAAAATATATGTCAAAAAAAATTCTACTATAATACAATATCTTTCAATACACCAAAACTCAACCTAAATTCCAGAAATGAGTCAAAACTTAAAATTCATTTTAGGGTTCAATTCGTACTTTTTCCGAATTTGTGCTAAACTGTCCCACAAAACTGAATTTTAGAGGAGTGGTGTGAATGGAAATATATTCTACATGAAATTTTCACTATAATTAACTGAACCAAATAAAGCTGTAGGTATAAATGCGCCCTTAACTAGCAAAAATCATTTGTATCAAGTTTTGTTGAGATCAGCAATTGATCCCAATTTGGTGCACTGTCTATCTTTTTGGGCATTACAAACAAATGCACAAATACCCAAATAAACTACGATACATCCTAATGTTCGCAGCGAACCGAAAAACATCAGTTACTTGGAAATCAGCAGCAGGAATAAAACACGAACAATACGCTTATATCCTGTGTATCTGTGGCTATAGTGGGGGTGTCTGTAAGTGTTCATAATTAACTTTATGCATTTACACATACTCGCACACACTCCCGCTCACTCACACTCTCACACATAGATGATAGCAATGCCAATGTTTAGTGCAGCAATGCATGCCATGCATGAGTGTAGGTGTGCGTCGTATTCCTTTTGATTGTGTGCATAATTGTGAATGCATTTAATTTATAACTAACGCCGTATAACCCTTTTATGTCACTTAATGCCAATGCAAAATAGTTGTAGAGTGGTGGCGCCGGAGAGAGGTAGGCAGGCAGGCTGGCGGAGCAGAGCAGAGCAAGATAAATGTTTTTGATCTTCGAACAAAAGCCAGATGCGAGAGATTGTGGGTGTTTGATATATGGTTACATCGAGTCGAGTTTTCTATAAGGATACGACGACAAAGGATAAAGGTCGGAATAGATAATATCGCTGCGTGCGTAAGAGGAACAAATAAATTAACTAAACACACACACACTAGGCACAGTGAGAGATTAGGAGATATATATGTATGGAGATAGTTTTGTTTCGAGGAATCAACTGAAGGCAATCATTTACAGTGGGAAAGGAAATTAAGGGGAGAAATCCTTTGAAGGAAATATTTATTTCTTAGTCATTTTTGAAGACATTTGATTCCATGACGCCTAAAAACTTCATATCTTATATTTTTTTAACGAATTTTCTTTGATATTTTTAGTTGGACACCCTGTCCACAGTGTTGCTAGTTTCTTACAACGTTCAATAAAAATAAGAAGACAGGGTGTCCACACTCTTTATAAGGACACTGTTGATAGGTTCCTACAAACTTCAATAAGAAAAATAATTAAAAATAAAAATAATTGAACGGACACATTTCAATGGTCCAACCTGTGTCCGCCTAAGAGACATTTAAAACGGAGACAGTATTTAAACTAATATAAGGATCCAAAGACAAACAGTGGTAGTGGTTTTTTAATTTTTGAAATATTCAACTTCAAGCGTCTGAAAAATATTTTTCAACCTCGAGTTCCTCAATTAAAATTCTTTGATTTGTATCTAAAATTTCATATTTAATTTTGTATTTAATTTCTTTGTAGTTTTCCGCTAAAACTTTAATTCTCAACACGTTACCGCCCTTGCATGTTCAATCTTCATTTGACCAACACACACAACAAGAAAACAAATTTTGAAGTGCCTACTTCCGTTGTTGGGGGTTTTGTTCTAAGGCGCTGGCTGGCTGCCTGGCTGTCCTTTGTTTGTGACCTTATTTATGCGTGTTGGCCGGTCTTCTAACGCGTGACACGCCGAGATTAATTAAGTTTGTTTGTCCAGCACGTTAGACAGTAGTGATATCTATCATATGTGTTGAGGTTTATTTGTGAAAATTTTATTTTACTGCCCAACGACACGTGTCACTCACTCATGCCCTGAACTTAGAAAATAAAAAGAAATATTTGGTATTCGGGGGGAAAATAATTACAATCAATATTTAATACAATCTGGGCATAAGAAAGTATTAATCACGAAACTGTTAATACGTTAGTAACTCGGATTGCAGCAATTTAAGGGAATTCGATTTTAGCCAAAAAGGTCAAATTGTCAGATGGTTTGATTCACTAGTTTTTGAAACGATTGCTGTTAATTGGTCAAATAGTTTTTAACTGATATTCTAAAAGTCATTTATGGTTCTCATTTGGGGAACCTAATAAAGTGAAGGTGTTGCTGAAGAATCACAGCAAAGCCTTCATCATGGGATAGGAATCATTATAAGATAGTGGACAGCTATGTAATAAATATCGCCATGTAATTTGAAAATAAATTTACATTATATAAATTATAGATACAATATGTGCCAGGACAATACCTCAGCTCAGCTCAAATCAAATTTTAAATTGTTATACCCTCCACCTCCAGGATGGGGGTATACTAACTTTGTCATTCCGTTTGTAACACCTTGAAATATCGACCTGAGACCCTATAAAGTATATATATTCTTGATCGTCATAAAATTCTAAGAAAGCACGCTAGCATCTAAACGAAAGGAGCTAGAACGTTCAAATTTTCCATAAATGCGTCTTATAGACGTAGATCGGTTGGAATTGAAATGGGGCGAAATCGGCCCAAAGGGAAAAATTTTTCCCTCACAAGCACTAAAAATACCCATAATAATATTTTAGTGTATTTAAGCATGTTTATACACTCCACGAGGGTATTATGTCTTTGTGCATTTGTTTGTAACACCCAAAAGGAAACGAGATAGACCCATTGTTAATTATACCGATCGTCTTAGAATCACTTTCTGAGTCGATTTAGCAATGTCCGTCTGTCTGTCTGTCCGTCCGTCCGTCCATCTATTCTTGTAATCACGATACAGGTCGCAATTGTAGACAGAACCAAATGAAACTTTGCACAACGATGTTTTTCGGGATAAGGACGAACGCTATTTAATTTGAAGGAAATCGGTTCAGATTTAGATATAGCCCCCATACGAATTTCACTCCCGATTTGACTCTTTTCACTCTAGATACCACATATTACAACAGATTTTCCTTAAAATTGGCAAAACATTTTATATTGTAACTAGAAACACCTGTGGTAAAAATGTGTTAGATCGGTTCAGATTTATATATAGCTCCCATACAAATTTCTCTCCCGATTTGAATTTTTCTGCTCTAGAAACCACATAATGTATCAGATTGTCTTCAGATTTGGTAAAACATCTTATATTCCACTAGAAACACCCATGGTGAATATCGGTCAGATCGGTTCAGATTTATATATAGCTTCCATACAAATTTCGCTCCCAATTTGACTTTTTCCGCTCTAGAAACCACATATTGTGTCAGATTGTCTTCATATTTGGTGAAACATCTTATATTCGCACTAGAAACTCCCATGGTGAATATCGGAGAGATCGGTTCAGATTTATATATAGCTCCCATACAAATTTCGCTCCCGATTTGACCTTTTCCGCTCTAGAAACCACATTATGTATCAGATTGTCTTCAGATTTAGTAAAACATCTTATATTTCCACTAGAAACACCCACCAATCTAACGACCGCAGCTAGAGTCATGAAATTCGGAGTATACATTCCTCTGACTGCGTAGACACGGAAAATAGACGAATTTTGTGAAATTAGTACTTTCAAGGGATAAAAATAGTACAGAGGGATATAAATAGTACCAACTAAAGGACTACAGCTAGAATGATGAAATTCGAATTGCGTAGAAACGTCAAGGGGGTAAAAATGGTACCAACCAAATGGACGCACCGAATTCCATGATTCCAGAATCATGGAATTCGGTGTATACATTCCTCTGACTGCATAGTCACGCAAAATAAAAAGTTTTTTTCCAAATTCGTACTTTTTCTTTTACGGCAAAAATTGGTTGAATCATGAAGTTAGGTTATTTTGCACTATGTACGTCTAATAATGGATTTTCAAAATTTGTACTTTTGGAATTAAAATAGAATGGAAATTCAACCAACTGTAGTACCCACTATCTACCAATATTTATGGCTTTGAAAATATAAATTTAAGAATATTTATTTTTTGAATTGACGTATTGGTAGCATTACCTTATAAGCGTGGTTTGAAATAATAAAAATATTATATTTATTTATAAAATTAATTTTTCAATATTTGTATTTGTTTTGGTTTGGCTATATTAAAAAAAATATATTTTTTTATATTATATTTTCCTGTAATATTACTGAACTTCTACGAAAACCGACAACCTCTGTGGAATGCAATCCATGGTGGAGGGTATATAACATTTTTAATTTTTTTTGGTTCAATTTTTAAATTTTGATAAGGTCTTTCCATAGATGTTAAGATAACTTGAAATTTTTAGCCTACTGTGTTCATAAAAATAGCAATGTTAGTAATATGCGTTATTTTCCAAGCTGGCCAATTATTGCTGAGGTAGTTACATTTTTTTTAGGAAAAATATTTTTTCAGGCAAAATTAAATGAAAAAATCTAAAATATCAAAAACTTCAAAAGTATTTAGCTGAGCATTTTGATAGAAAACTCAAACTATTATGAATGTAATTAGAACAAGTAAGGAAGGTTAAAGTCGGGCGTGGCCGACTATGTGATACCCTACACTTAGTCATTATACCCTATGGTGTAGGATATATAAAGGTCATTACATTTAAGAGGAGAATATACTACAAATTCCATACTTCTATCAGTATTTGTAAGAAAATTTGAACACAAACTTTGAATGGGAGATATATACAAATCTGAACCGATGTGACCCATGTTTAGCAAAGGTTTTCTACTTGAAATATTAGACGCTTTCCCAAATTTTATGGAGTGATAAATATGTAGTTTCTAGAGCGGAAAGAATCAAATCGGGAGCTATATATAATCTGAACCGATGTGACCCACTTTCGCTTAGTTGTTTGTATTTGAAACATTAGCTGATGTGACGAATTAGAAGAAAATCTGTTCAAAAATGATATTTCTAGAGCGGAAATAATTAATTCAGTAGCGAAATTTGTAATGGAGCTATATATATATATATTTTTTTTTTTTTTGGTTTCTAGAGCGAAAAGAGTCAAATCGGAGGAGACATTTGTATGGGAGCTATATATAAATCTGAACCGATCTGGCCCATTTTTACCAGAGCTGTTTCTAGTTGAAATATAAGTTGTTTTGCCAAATTTGAAGAAAATCTGTTGAAATATGTGCGTTCTAGAGCGAAAAGAGTCAAATCGGAGGAGACATTTGTATGGGAGCTATATATAAATCTGAACCGATGTGGCCCATTTTCTCCATAGACGTTTTTAGTTGAATTATGAGCTGGTTTGCCAAATTTGAAGAAAATCTGTTCAAATATGATATTTCTAGAGCGGAAACAATCAATTCGTTGGCAAAATTTATATATATATATATAAATATAAATATATATATATATCTGAACCGATCTGGCCCATTTTTACCAGAGCTGTTTCTAGTTGAAATATAAGTTATTTTGCCCAATTTGAAGAAAATCTGTTGAAATATGTGCGTTCTATAGCGGAAAGACTCAAATCGGAGGAGATATTTGTGTGGGAGCTATATATAAATTTGAACCGATCTGGCCTATTTTTACCAGAGCTGTTTCTAGTTAATATATATGACGTTTTGCCAAATTGGAAGAAAATCTGTTGAAATATGTGGTTTCTAGAGCGGAAAGAGTAAAATTTGTATTGGAGATATATATACAAATATGAACCGATTTGCTTCAATTTAAATAACGATCGTCCTTATCCCATAGAACTTCGTTGTGCAAAGTTTCATTTAATTCTAACAACAATTGCGACCTGTAGTTTGATTACAAAAAAAGATGGACAGACGGACGGACGGGCATTGCTAAATCGACTCAAAAAGTGATTCTAAGTCGATCGGTATACTTAACAACGGGTCTATCTCGCTTCCTTTTGGGTGTTACAAACAAATGCACAATGTCATTATACCCTGTGGTGTAGCCACTTGTACTCACCGCCTGGCACACAGATTAAATTTAGTAATTTTCGACTCAAGGAATCGTTGGCAGCGGAAACTATTGTACAAAACAATTTCTTCAAGACATGACAATAAACTTTTGCTAAGTTGCAATAAGCCTTCCAATGAAAGAAGTTTTTCGGTGATGCGTCGAATTAAAATTTAGCTAAGATCCACCATGAATTAAGATTAAAATTTTTAAATTTGTTAGGCATAATTCGCATCGTTAGGCATCATTCGAAAGATATCGTCACTATGAAAAAAATACAAATTACAATAATCGTACTACTACAATTGCAAAAATAAGTTGTTTTAACATAAGTTTAAGTATTTATATTTAAAGTTCCTATTTATTAAAAAACTGGACAAAAATACAACATAAAAACTTACAAGGAATAACATGATTTTATGAGGTGTTTTCAGGAGCATATAGCTCACAGACGGTTTGATCTAGGAACGTAGTATTTTTCATATCATCATTAAACAATCCAAATTTTATTTTCGTGGGATGACTGGAAATTATTATTTTTTTTTTCATTTGTATGGACCCCAACCCATCTTAAGGTACATGATGGGTCACTTAAATTTTTAAATTATAATAAGCTATAAAAAAGTACTGATTATGTTTTGAAATTTCTGTTTTTATTGGAAAGGTTGAACTTTGTCATTTAATAATGGAACACAATGTCATTCATATGACTACCATGACTGGCTCGGCGGTACCTCATCCGATCAACCAATTTTTCAGTACATTTTCGATTGTTCCAGCTCGAATCTCTTCAATGGCAACTTGGATTTCATGTTTCAACGCTTCAATTGTCTCTGAATGGTTTGCGTAATATTTATCCTTAATTGCTCCCCACAGAAAATAATCTAAAGGGCTCAATTGACATTACAATTTCGGCTGATTATTCGTTTATCAAACATAGTGCGTAAAATATCGATGGCTGCGTTGGCTGTGTGTGGTCCAGTCTTGTTGAAACCAAATGTCGTCCATGTCATTCTCTAGAATTTTTGGATACAAAAATTCGCTGAGCATGGCACCGGAGCGCTCACCATTGACGGTAACCGCGGCTCACTGTTAATTTTCGAAGAAAAATGACCCAAAATCCATACCAAACTGTGACTCGTTGTGGATGCATTGGCTTCTCAATAGTCACGTGTCGGTTTTCTGAACCCACATATGCGGCAATTTTGCTTATTGACATAGCCAGCGAGATGAGAATGATCTTCTTCTGAAAACACGGTTATTTGAAATTTATAAATTTTCGAAGAAAAATGACCCAAAATCCATACCAAACTGTGACTCGTTGTGGATGCATTGGCTTCTCAATAGTCACGTGTGGATTTTCTGAACCCCATATGTGGCAATTTTGCATATTGACATAGCCAGCGAGATGAGAATGAGCTTCATCTGAAAACATGGCTATTTGAAATTTATAAATTTTCGAATAAAATTGGCCCAAAATCCATACCAAACTGTGACTCGTTGTGGATGCATTGGCTTCTCAATAGTCACGTGTGGGTTTTCTGAACCCCATATGCGGCAATTTTGCTTATTGACATAGCCAGCGAGATGAGAATGAGCTTCATCTGAAAACACGGCTATTTGAAATTTATAAATGGAGGGAAATCCTATTTTTTAACTCTTGCATAAACAGCCTATAATTACAAGCACTGCCAAACTCCTCTATACACATGTTGTAGTCTATGAAGACTGTTTAATTTAACATATAACTGGACTAGATCGGATTTATCCTCATAAAACGAAAATTGGGATTTTATTAAAAAAATATTTTCTAGAAATAAATTGGCTCCAATGAACACAAACAATAAATTTTTAGATTGGAAGAGCACTACCTGGAAATAAACTTAAATTGACATAAAGTGTTAAGATTGCATAAATTCAAACCCCAAATTTATTTTATAATCGCCATTTTCACCAAGTCTCGTTCAATTGACTATCTCATTTCGAGAAATGACTGTTTTGCAAGCTATTAAAAAATGTCTTCAGTTAAAATGTCTCCTTTCAATGGGGGCACGAAATTATTTGCAATCTAGCCTCAATAGAGTTGTCTTCTTTCATCACCAAACTAAACTGCAATTAAGTTTTCAATTAATGGGCTCAGCTGCATTGCATTTAATAAATATTTCTTAGCGAAAAATATATTTTTTCCGAAATAATTTTAATAAAAATTGCATCTCTCTCTATACATATACAGTGGATTCCCGATTTAACGAACAGGCTAATTTCACAAAAAAATAATAAAAATGCTGCGAAAAATGTCGTTTAAAATGCAGTTTGTAGCAACTGCAGAGTATGGTACAGTAGTGTTGTTGTACAATAGTCACTATACATTCAAAACTCATTTTAAAAACTTCATTGTCAAAATTCTGCAAAAAATCATATAAAGGGTGTTTTTTATTGGGGTATAGAACTTTAAGTTGGCATCACTTTTTTAACTGGGGGCCATTTTGTCAGCTGTCAAGTGATTAATATTTAGTTTGGTTTGCCATTTCATCATGAACAGGTTGACAAAAGAACAACGCTTGCAAATCGTGCAAATTTATTTCGAAAGTAATGGTTCAGTTCGCGAAGTTCACCGCAAGCTCCGTCCATTTTATGGTCGACATAATCGTCCATCAGGGCAATTAATTCGGTTAACCGCATAATTTCGCGGATTGGACCTGTCAGTTGGCCACCAAGATCGTGTGATTTGACACCATTGGATTATTTTCTTTGGGGATATGTGAAGTCGCTCGTCTACGCCAACAAACCAGAAACGTTAGGGGACTTGGAAGCCAACATTCGTGGCGTTATTGCCAACATACAGCCCCTGGCTATATTCGAGCCAGCCGCGGCGGCCACATGCCCGAAATCATATTTAAACATTAATGGCATAAAATTATCCTTCCAATAAAGCCAAATTGATGGACATTAAAACGACTTTCTTGTGTTTTATTTCAATTCGAAGTTCTATACCTCAATAAAAAACACCATTTATATATATTATGTATCCTGGTAAAATTCTAAGACGATTTAGCCATATCCGTCTGTCTGTCTGTTGAAAGCACGATGGAGGCCGAACGAAATGAGCTAGGAGGTTCCAATTTTCCCTAAATATGTCATATGGTTGCAGATCGGTTGAGATTGAACTAAGAATACCCCTAATATTTAGACTATTTAAGCAATTTTTTTTGAAAATTTCCAATTTTATACACTTGAAATTTGTTTCGTACCTTCCTCCAGTAACGTGTAATCACAAAAAAGTACAAAAAAGATTTAGTGGATTAAATTGGACAAAATGGATAAAAATAGTACCTTTGATACGACAACAGCTAGAAACATGAAATTCGGTGTGTACGTTCCTATAATTACGTAGACAAGTAAAATATAAAGATCTTTTGAAATTTGTACTTTTAAGGGATACAATTTTTAAAGGGGGATATAAATGGTACCAACCAAACCGCTGAAGATATAATCATGAAATTCGGTGTATGCATTTATCTGACTGTGTAGACGTGAAACATAAAGGATTTGTTCGAAAATTGTACTTTTCGGCGGAAAATGGCGCGAAAGGGATAAAAATGGTACCAATTAAACGGCTGCAGTTAGAATAGTGAAATTCGGTGTGTATATCGCTGTGACTGTGTAGACACGAAAAATAAAGATATCTTTCGATATTCGTACTATTAGGATAAGAACGGGATAAAATTTGTAGCTAGATCAATGAAATTCAGTGGTTATACTCGTCTGTCTTCGTAGAAACGCACAATATGAGTATTTCTCCCAAATCGTACTTTAAGGTCAACATTTAAACTTACTTCACTTCTTTGTAAAGTCGACAGGCGGTAATCCACCCGTAATTCTATGGAATGCTCTCCGTGGTGGAGGGTATATAAGATTCGGCCCGGCCGAACTTAACGCCTTTTTACTTGTTTAGTTTTTTCGTTGGTTTTATTTTGGTCAATAATCAATATTTGATTTGAACTGGGATATTCTCCTGGCTCAAGACCATTTTCCATCTATATTTTATAGAATGTAAATTTATTTCCAAATGGCATGGTGACATTTATTACTAGGCTGCACACTGTCACACATAAACAAAAAAACACACATGCCACCTTACAAGTATCTCTTTGAGGAGCATTTTTCTCAAACGAAACAAAACATTATTTTTTTTAAAGTAACTTTTTAACTTTTTTACACCATGGGATCCTCATATGTCCATACAAATAAAAAAATGGACTGGTTGATAATGTTTTCAAAATATTTCGTTCCTAGATCAAAAAGTATGTGAGCTAAATTTTCGTCCAAATGTTTACTTGAATTACCCTTGTCATATTATTGGACGATTATAGCATTTTCTCTGTGTTTTACATGACACCTGAAAACTTTTTGTGGTGGTCGTTTTTTTGTAAAAAATGAATAGCTGCGGTCAATATCTTTCGAATGATACCTAAATGATGAACACTGTAAGAAATCTTTGCTCTGCTCCTTTGTTCCTATTTTCAAGAGCTCATAGACGGCTTATCCCAGCGACAAAATATTTTGCAGATTATCATTAAAGAATACAATCCTCATAAATAATTTTGATCCAATGATCACAAAAATCTAATAAAATTGTGTGTTCCTGACATTTTTGGCATTGTTAATAAGTTTAAAAATTTGTATTCCATATTTCAGACTGGATGAACACTACCCGGAAATACATTTGACTTTTATGATAAATATTTATAATAATAGGTGGTATTTAGATGTGTATAACTTTAAATTGACATACAAAATTAATATTACATAAATTCAAGTTTTATAATCGCGACTTGGTGAAAAGTCTTGCTCAATTGACTACCTCATTTAATGACTGTTCTGCGATCTATAAAAATATGTCTTCAGTAAATATTCCATTCCATGGGGCCACGAAATTATCCGCAATAGAGTTGTTTTCTTTCATCACCAAACTAAGCTGTAATTCAATTTTTTTTAATTAATGGACTCAGCAACATTTCATTTAATAAATATTTCTTGAGGAAAATATATTTTTTCCGAGACAATTTTAATAAAAATAGTATCTCTCTATACATATACAGTGGATTCCCGATTTAACGAAAACTCACAAAAAATAAATAAAAATATAATGATGTAAGAAATTCCTTTCAAGAAGAAGACTTGTTACAACTGCAGAGTCTGGTATAAACATTCGAAACTATTTTTAACAACTTCATTGTAAAAATGCTGCAAAAAATAATATAAAAATTAAAAAAAACGTGCATTTCTTTGAATAATTAAATACCCTATAATTGGGAATCCACTGTATATATTAGACTATACAATTTTTCGGTTAGGCCACTGTTGTTCACTCATATTGTACCCAGTTTCATTAGCTTGTAAATACATCCTTATTTTAAAATGTTTTTTACTTTCCTGCCGCCAGCGAAGTTTGCTTTATTGCCTGAATAAGTCAGAAAAAAATCCACTTTTGATGGCAGATACAAACAACATCCGCCTATGTTGATGTCATGCGATCCCATACTCAAAACCAAAAAAAAAACGAAAGCCAAAGAAGTCGATCTAGTTAAGAGGCCGACCCTTAGCCACCTTTAACATGTTCACATTCCCAAAACAAGTGGGTATGCCAGCACTACATGTAGGGAAATTCCATAACAATGTTATTGTCCATTTGCCATGTGAGACATGTGACATTCTTGCTACTCGACTCCATTATGTCCTTGCGGTTAGCGGCTGTGCAAATCAGTCGAAGGAGGAGTACGAGGACGAGGCAACAACAAATTTATGAACCTAAAAGACTCTGATATCGTCCTTAATAATGTTTCGCTCGTATTTTCCTGTTGCCAGATTTACAACTTTTGTCATTTTATTATTATAACATTTTTCTGTTATTATTTATCCAACACACACACACATACACACTCTCACACAAATATTCATACTTAATACCTTTTGCCACACAATATGTATCTTCTCGTTATTCATAGTCGGTCGTATGTTCGTATGTTTCGTGTTGTTTTGTTATTGTAACTATTTCCATGGAAAACAACAAGAGAGCGAGCGAGCGGAAGACTAACCTAGTCCATAAGCAATTACTTGGAACACTCTCTTTTGGTGGGTTGAGGGGAGGGAGGAAGGAGGGAGCGGAAGAGCGCCAACCAACCAACCCAAAGAAGAGCTCAAACTAAATGTTTTCATATGAAAACACACAATCAAATGTATTATTTGCAGATATATGTACACACACACACGCACGCACTCACACATGCATGTACGTGTAAGTGTGCTGCGTGTCTGTATTGTTGAGTTCACTGGTACTACTATTGTAGTATTGTTATTTTTATTGTGTGTGAGTGTGAGTGTGCAAGTGTATGTGTGCGTGTGTTGCTTTGTATGTTTTCAGTTTGTTCTGCACTGCAGTCATTTTGTCGACTTTTATTTGCCATTTCAACGATTTTACAACTTTACTGGCGCCGTGCATAATCCTAAACCGCCCCGTTAATACATCTCGTTCTCATTGTAGAGACGACGACAATGACGGCAACGACGGCGGCGGACGGACTCAAAGTAACCTCTTATTACTCAAAAAAAGGACGAACAGAAGCAGTGGTGGAGCCCGGAAAGAACGAGGGAAGGGTACCTTACGTTTTCTTCCCTTTTCCCATTTTCAATTATACAATTATTTATTTAATTTTCTATATTTTTTTTATTTTAAAATTTTTAGTTCTTTAATTTTTATTTTTTAAATTGTGTGTTTCGGTAACACTGACTGGGATTTTTGGGTGTATATTTAAGTCCGTAGCAGTTCTCATTCAATTGAATTTGCGAGACAGATATACAGACCAATAATAACCGGAGTAGTTGTTGCATTGCAGTGGGCATTAAAGGGGACTAGTGTCCCTGAAACGATCGTCTGCCCTGCTAGCAACCGAACCAAATAAATGTCACACACTTCTTTTTAAAATTCTTTATTTTCTGTTTAAGAAAACGAAAACAAATGATCGCGAACCTGAGTAAGAGTTACAACAAAATTTTTAAATTTTTTCATTTTTTATTTTTTTTAATTTTTTAACTTTTTAATTTTTTAATTTTTTAATTTTTTAATTTTTTAATTTTTTAATTTTTTAATTTTTTAATTTTTTAATTTTTTAATTTTTTAATTTTTTAATTTTTTAATTTTTTAATTTTTTAATTTTTTAATTTTTTAATTTTTTAATTTTTTAATTTTTAATTTTTAAATTTTTTAAGTTTTTTATTTTTTAATTTCTTAATTTGTTAGTGGTATGTATGGTTGACATTTTGATGTGTTGTGTATTTATTGTCTTTTGTTCGGCTTGAAAACGAAAACAAATGATCTCGAACCTGAGTAAGACTTACAACAACATTTTTAATTTTTTTTAATATTTTAATTTTTAAATTTTTTAAGTTTTTAAGTTTTATTATTTTTTAATTTCTTAATTTGTTAGTGGTATGTATGGTTGACCTTATGATGTGTTGTGTATTTATTGTCTTTTGTTCGGCTTGAGGTCAGTTTTTCCAAATAATAAAAAAAATTGGTCATCTTCAGGGGTCTAGTACAAAAAACAAAAAAATTAAGCATTTACAATCATTAACAATCAAAAATATCACACTATTTATATTTGATATTTAAAAGCTTTTCACAATATAAAATTCTCCTGCCACTCTCTGCAAGCTTTTGTCAACTACTGTCCAATATATCGTCTATGTTTTTCCACCATGTTTATTTTTCTATTTTTTAATATTTTAATTTTTCAATTTTTTCCTTTTTTTAATTTTTTATTTTTTTTTTAATTTTATAATTTTTTAATTCTTTAATTTTTTAAATTTTTAAATTTTTAAATTTTTAAATTTTTAATTTTTTAACTTTTTAATTTTTTTAATTTTCTATTTTTTAATATTTCAATTTTTTATTTGTTAATTTTTTTATTTTTTAATTGTTTAATTTTAAGATTTTTAAATTTTTTACTTTTTTAATTTTATAATTTTTTAATATTTTAATTCTATAATTTTTTATTTTTTAATTTGTTAATTTTTTTATTTTTTAATTGTTTAATTTTAAGATTTTTAAATTTTTACTTTTTTATTTTTATAATTTTTTAATATTTTAATTATATAATTTTTTAAATTTTTAATTTTTCAAGTGTATTATTATTTTTTATACACTCCACGAGAGTATTATGGCTTTGTGCATTTGTTTGTAACACCCAAAAGGAAGCGGGATAGACCCATTGTTAAGTATACCGATCGACTTAGAATCACTTTCTGAGTCGATTTAGCAATGTCCGTCTGTCTGTCTGTCTGTCTGTCCGTCTGTCTGTCCGTCTGTCTGTCCATCTATTGTTGTAATCAAACTACAGGTCGCAATTATAGTCCGATCTTAACAAAAATTGGCACCAGTAAGTTTTGTGGATCAAGGACGAACGCTATTTAATTTGAGACAAATCGGTTCAGATTTAGATATAGTCCCCATACAAATGTCGCTCCCGATTTGACATTTTCCGCTCTAGAAACCACATATTATACTCGATTTTCTTTAAATTTGGCACAACATCTTATAATCCAACTATAAACACCTATGCAAAAATTGGGTAAGATCAGTTCAGATTTAGATATAGCCCCCAAACAAATGTAGCTCCCGATTTGACTTTTGCCGCTTTAGAAACCACATATTGTACTCGATTTTCTTTAAATTTGGCACAACATCTTATAATCCAACTATAAACTCCTATGCAAAAATTAGGTAAGATCAGTTCAGATTTAGATATAGCTCCCATACAAATGTCGCTCCCGATTTGACATTTTCCGCTCTAGAAACGACATATTGCACCCGATTTTCTTTAAAATTGACACAACATCTTATAATCCAACTAGAAACACGTATGCAAAAATTGAATAAGATCGGTTCAGATTTAGATATAGCCCCCATAAAATGTCGCACCCGATTTGACATTTTCCGTTCTAGAAACGACATATTGTACCCGGTTTTCTTTAAATTTTGCAGAACATCTTATAATCCAACTATAAACACCTATGCAAAAAATCGGTAAGATCGGTTCAGATTTAGATATAGCCCCCATACAAAAGTCGCTCCCGATTTGACATTTTCCGCCACATATTGTACCCGATTATCTTTAAATTTTGCACAACATCTTATAATCCAACTAGAAACACCTATGCAGAAAGTGGGTAAGATCGGTTCAGATTTAAATATAGCCCCCATACAAATGTCGATCCCGATTTGACATTTTCCGCTCTAGAAACCACATATTGTATCCAATTTTCTTTAAATTTGGCACAACATCTTATAATCCAACTAGAAACACCTATGCAAAAATTGGGTAAGATCGGTTAAGATTTAGATATAGCCCCAAACAAATGTAGCTCCCGATTTGACATTTTCCGCTCTAGAAACCACATATTGTATCCAATTTTCTTTAAATTTGGCACGACAGCTTATAATCCAAGTAAAAAACCTATGGTGAAAGTGGCTAAGATCGGTTCAGATTTAGATATAGCGCAAATACAAATGTTGTTCCCAAATGTTTAACCAATTTTGGCCAAACTATACATATTATATTTCACCTATTTCGTTCCAGATTTCAATATACCCCCATACAAATGTCCTTTACGATTTAACATTTTTTGTCAAACACACACATTTACATTTACACATTTTCACCGAATTAAATTGTATTCGGATAGAAAGTGGAGTGTATCATAGAGTCGGCCCCGCCCGACTTTAGCCTTTCCTTACTTGTTTAATTTGTTAATTTTTATTTTTTTAATTTTTTAATATTTCAATTCTTTTATTTTTATTATTTTTTTAATTTGCTATTTTTTTAATTTTTAATTTTTATTTTTTTTTTGATTTTTGTAAGTTTTAATGTTTTATTTTTTTAATTTTGTAATTTTTTATTTTTTAATTATTAATTAATAATTTAATTATTTTTAATTCAATAAAAATATTCAATTCAATGATCTTTAGTGCGTCATTTCCAAATTTCGGGATTTTCGTGCCCCTCTTCCCTGGCTACTACCCTGGCTATATTTAAACATTTATATTCCTTTAACATTCCATTTCGCTGTTGTTGCCAATGTGTTGTTGTTGTTGCTCCTGCTATTGTTGTTGTGCCTGCACTCGTTCCATGTGAAATTGTGGGGATTTTTTTTGAATCCATTGCCTCCATGCCACGAGTTTACCACTGTGTTGTGCCACTTTTCTTTGCATTGCGTTTTAGTTTTTTCTGTTATGGTTTCGTAACCAACGGAAAACAGTTTCCTTTCACTCACACCCGTAAACACGCGCTCACACACACACACGCACACACACACATGTATATATGTATGTGGGTTATATTTTCATTGGTATGTGTCGGAGCTGTATGTTCAATTTCATGACATTCGTCGCCGAAATGGCGTTGCGTGTCTTAACAAATGGCATCAGGACTATAAAAATTATAGTGGAGCAGCAGTATGAATGTTGTTCACATGTACGCCTCAATGTCTGTGTGTGTATGTGTATGTTCACTATACGTTTATGTGTCTGTATATCTGAAATATGAAATATTTTAGTTTCATTGGAAACATACAAACAACTCTAGCAACAGCAGCAAATAAAATGTTCAAATAAATAAGGAAATGTTTCCATGTAGCGATGAAAAGCCAAATGAAGAAGAAGTGGCAGTGGAAGTAGACACCAACGAACGTCACAAGAATAATCACCGGAATGTGAACACAAGAATGCGGAAAACAGGACGATACATAAATATTAAATATGTTTGCTTTTGTTCATTTCCCGTCTAGCGAGCGACAAAGAAAGAGATAGAGCGAGAGATAGAGACCGAATGGCTTGCTGATGTGATGTGAAAATCAAAATTATAGTTTTGGTTCTTTGTCGAGGAACAAACAAAATATCGGCACTATTAATATGGCCATTACAAATAATTGTGAGTTGAAAGGTCATTTATGCTGCATGGGAAGCGAGCGCCAACAAATGAACTCGTTACAGCAAAGCCTTGGAGTCGTAACTCAACGTACGTATCTCGTTGTGAGATGAGGGTAATCGATGACAATAAATTAATGCCGACAGACCATGATTCCGATTAGTGATATATATGGAGACCGTGACATCATCACCCTATCATAACTCAATGACTGCGCGCATGAGGAAATGTCACATCATTTGATGTGAGAGTTAGGTCTTTGTAGCCATTGTCCTTTAGAGGAAATTGAATATGGCTGATGACCAGATTGTAAGATGTGTATTGTTCTTTCAAAACTATTTCAGTGCTGAATAGTAACCACGTTCTCATCACTAGTCATTTAGTTTATCATATAGTTGTGGAGTGAAAATAAAATTGCTTTCTTTTTTTCGGAAGTAAAGTCACAAAATATTCAGTGCTGAATAGTAGAAACTAGGGTATCCAACCGATTAAATTTTATTCGATTAATCTAATATTTAATATAAAATATTTGTTCGAATAATCAGAAATGACCGATTTTCGAATAACGAATAATTCGATTAATTCGTACCAAATAATCGAATATTCGAAATGTACATACATGTACATACATTTTTGGATTATCAGATTAGAAAGTATAAATTATTACACAAAATGATTTTGCTTTATATTTTTAATGTAAACTTTGTCAAAATTAAATACATGTTTTGCAAAGACTAGCTTGAATGCCTTAAAATACGTCTCAATGAAAGAAGAATAAAGATTTTAAATACGCTGATTTTGTACCTCAATTCAGGTCTTTCCATCTGGATTTTGTACATAATCAACAAAAGCGGAAACTAAAGAGTTTGCTAGCTCATACAAAAGGAGTTGAAAATGTCCGAACAATAAAACGAGTACACAATCCAGCAAAAAAAAAAATGAAAAGTTAGTGTTTTGATAAATCGAAAAAATAATCAAAAGCTTAATTACATGCTCTTCTTTCTATTGCTCCGACAACAATTTTTTCGAAATCGAACTTTATTAAAATAAAGTCGCCTTAAATCCAATAGCTTTTTCAAATAAAACGATGGAACTTGATTATGTATTATATATTCCTATCAAAATTTAAATAATTTACAGGCAGTTTTATTCGGTCGACTTTATTCGGTTAATTAGAAATTTTGTATTTTCGAATAAACGATTAATCGAACAATCCAAAAGTACGAACAATTGGATACCCTAGTAGAAACTTTTTCAGCACTTTCTGTGAAAATCATTTCAGTAGTTTTCAGTAACTACATTTACACCACTAGTTATTTTGTTCATGATGTGATTTTGGACTGATTTTTGAATTTTTCGAATAGTTTAAAAAATGTCGTTTTTGGAAAAAAAATCTGTATTTTTTCAGTGCTGAATAGTAGGCTCTTTTTCAGCACTTTCCATATTTTATTAAAATTTTTAAAACCTTGGACTTAGGCTACCATTCGTCCGGACGAAAACTATTTCTTTCTTTTATGGATTGAAAAAAAGTCTAAAATTTTTAGTATCTTGGATATTTTGAGAAAATTTCTGTGCTTTTTGCCTACCCTATAAACTATATATATTCTTGATCGTCATAAAAATCTAAGACGATATAGTGTTGAAATCACGCTAGCATCTAAACGAAATGAGCTAAGACGTCCAAATTTTCCATAAATGCGTCTTATAGTTGTAGATCGGTTGGAATTGCAGCTGGTCGCAATCGGTCCAAAGGGAAAAAATTTTCCCTCAGAAGGACTGAAAATACCCATAATAACTTCGAATATTTTAGAGTATTTAAGCATGCGCACTCTCCCTATAACTAAAAAGTGCACCATAAAGTGATTCTTATTCGTTGGGGGTAAAAAGGTACAAGAAGGGATAAAAATGGTACCTATCAAACGACAACAGATAGAAACACGAAATTCGGTGTGTGAATTCCTCTAATTGAGTAGATACATAATATAAAAGTATTTTCGTACTTTTAAGGGTAAAATGGGAATAGAGGTATAAAATTGGTACCAACCAAATGACCGCAGCTAGAGTCATGAAATTCAGAGTATACATTCCTTTGACTGTGATAAACACGGAAAATTAACTGATTTATCGAAATTAGTACTTTTTGGGGTCAAAATAGAAAAAGGGGATAAAAATAGTACCAACCAAATGACCGCAACTAGAGTCATGAAATTCGATGTATACATTCCTTTGACTACGTAGACATGAAAAATAGAAGGTTTTTTTTTTCCAAATTCGTACTTTCGAGGGATACAATGGGTACGGAGGGATAAAAATGGTACCAACCAAACGGCTACACCTGGAATAATGAAATTCGGTGTATACATTCATCTGATTGCGTAGACACTTAAAATAAACAGGTTTTTCGAAATTCGTACTTTTTGGGGTTAAAATGAAAAAAGGGGATAAAAATAGTACCAATCAAATGACCGCGTGTTAGACTCATGAAATTCTGCGTATACATTCCTCTGACTGCGTTGACATGGAAAATAGAAGAATTTTTCGAAATTCGTACTTTTTGGGGTTAAAATGAAAAAGGGGATAAAAATAGTACCAATCAAATGACCGCAGCTAGAGTCATGCAATTCGGAGTATACATTACTCTGACTGCGTAGACACGGAAAATAAACGGATTTTTCGAAATTCGTACTTTCAAGAGATACAATGATACAGAGGGATACAAATAGTACCAACTAAACGACTACAGCTAGAATGATGAAATTCTAATTGCGTAGAAACGTCAAGGGGGTAAAAATGATAGCAACCAAATGGGCGCAGCTGGAATCATGGAATTCGGTGTATACATACCTCTGACTGTATAGACAAGAAAAATAACAAGTTTTTTTTCCAAATTCGTAATTTTTCTTTTACGGCAAAAATTGGTTGAATCATGAAGTTAGGTTATTTTGCACTATGTACGTCTGATAATGGATTTTCAAAATTTGTACTTTCGAAATTAAAATAGATTGGAAATACAACCAACTGTAGCACCCACTATCTACCAATATTTATGGCTTTGAAAATATAAATAAAAGAATAATAATTTTTTGAATTGACGTATTGGTAGCATCACCTTATAAGCGTGGTTTGAAATAATTAAAATATTATATTTATTTATAAAATTATTTTTTCAATATTTGTATTTGTTTTGGTTTGGCTATATTAAAAAATTATATTTTCCTGTAATATTACTGCACTTTTGCGAAAACCGACAACCTCTGTGGAATGCAATCCATGGTGGAGGGTATATAAAGTTCGGCCCGGCCGAACTTAACGCCTTTTTTACTTGTTTTAATTCTTGGAGTCTACAAAGAGGGTCTTAACTTCAACCTTTAGCAACAGACATTTTTACACATATACATAGGTAGAATGTTAGCTATTAAAAACTTAAATATTTTTTTTTAATTTTTTCTTAGGGGGTTTTTTGGGGGTTTTTCAGAAAAATATTTTTGCAGACTGTTCCTAAACCACTGTTTGTGAACATAAAGGGTGATTTTTTAAGAGCTTGATAACTTTTTTTTAAAAAAAAACGCATAAAATTTGCAAAATCTCATCGGTTCTTTATTTGAAACGTTAGATTGGTCCATGACATTTACTTTTTGAAGATAATTTCATTTAAATGTTGACCGCGGCTGCGTCTTAGGTGGTCCATCCGCTTAGTCCAATTTTGGCATTTCCACGTTTTTGAGTAACAGAGACCCAATTGGTGCGAACGGCGACGAATCGAAAATTGGTGGTCATCATTAACACTGGCCGATACAGCTGCGATATTTTCTTCAGTTCGAACTCTACGTAAGCGTGTTGGTGGTTTAATGTCCAACAATGTAAATTTGGTGCGAAATTTAGTCACAATAGCCCGAATAGCCGCTTCAGTGGGTCGATTAAACTGACCATAAAATGGAAGCGCGCAATGAACTTTCTTAACAGAGCACGCATTTTGATAATAAAAATCAATAATTTGCAAGCGTTGTTCGTTTGTAAGACGATTCATGATGAAATGTCAAAGCATACTGAGCATCTTTCTCTTTGACACCATGTCTGAAATCCCACGTGATCTGTCAAATACTAATGCATGAAAATCCTAACCTCAAAAAAATCACTCTTTATAAGAGGGGTTGTTTGAACTTATATTTCTAAAATGAGTGTACAAATATTAAAGGTATTTAAAATTTTTTAAATCGTTTTCGAGTTTAGAGCGCTAAAATACATCAGTGTCCTACAACAAAATTTCGGTTACATGGTGTTTTATTTTTTGCCCATTACATTTAAAGAATACATATTTCATGTGCCGATGTGTTGTCCTTACTGTGATATATCAGGAGGTTCGAGCAATTGGTATTTTCTCGACATCTGGTCAAAATGATCATATATTGTCCCTTGTCTCAAATTCAGCCTAAAATATTTTGCCTAGTGTAATTTCCCTAGGATTTTTCAAACAAAAGTCTAACAAAAATTCTCTCATTTTCCTGGCAATTTCAAATCGATATATGTGTGCCGAGACACTTGGCGCCAAATCCATTATGCTTACTGAGCATATGCTCCAGTGTGTGTGTGACTGTGTGTTTACGTGTGAATATCTGTATTCTTGACACACATACACCGACATGTTTATACATAAGCATCTGTGCGTGCAGATAGTTTACCACAAACACTTAAAAGTGTTTGTGCGCGCGTGTGTGGCTGTGTGTATATGTTTCGGAATTAAATCTTTATAAATTGAATTTCCTGCCAAGTTCTCTGCAGAAACACAAGCGAAAAAAACTTAATTTGGCCCACAGAAATATTTCGCAGAACAGAACAAAAACCCAACAAAGACACAAAACGAACTCTGAAAGATTTTTTTGGCGAAAATAAAAAGCAAACTAAATAGGTTTTAATTTCTGCTCTCCTTGCAGAACTAACCCGTTGACAGTCGTTGGAGAGGCTTCTTCTACACAAATGCCACTGCCAGTGTCAGTGCCACTGCAATTGCCACTGGGCCACTGTGTTTGTGTGTGTCTTTGGCAGTTTCCCCCGCCCGTTTTATGATGGAAATGCACAGCTTATGTTTTAATTTTTTGTGTTGCTGTTGTTTTTGCAACAGAACTGCTAAAAAAACTTTTAAATGAAAATTAAAAACTCTACCCTGCAGAAAGAAAGAAGCCCTATTGTTATGGCACTCTCTTGCCAGGTTTTGCAAATTATTATGACAGAGAGGTGTTGCCGAGGAAGGGGCGATGGAGATTGCAAAGCCTCCTTTTACATGTTGGCAATATATTTTGCCAAAATAAAGCAAATAAAGGCAGGAGCAGGAACAATAAGCTATGCAGCCGTCGATCAAAAATAGGTCCCTTTTTGGGTGAGTACGAAAATTGAGAAGCCTACAGGTCTTTGGTTGAGCGAATTGAATTTGTTGTTCGTCGATTTTCTGTAGTTCTGTTATAGCCAAAAATCCTCAATAAATGTAATCTAAACTAAGCTCATTTAATTCTAAATCAGATTCTAATTATTTTTGCCTAAAAGTGGGCCACATTTTCTTTGACAAAATAAAGTCAAGAAGACGAACTTTTAAATTGATCACAAATCTGGACAAATATGGCAATGCTGTTAACAAAAATGCTCAGTTCGGCATGTCATTTCACCATGAGACCCATTTTTGGCTCAACGGAGATGTCAATAGGCAAAATTGCCTGATTTGGAGTGAAGAGAAGTCACGAGGAACCGTTTTAGAATTTTATGGCGATCAAGAATACGTATACGTATTAGGGATGGGATAGTGCACGACTTTTCGATTTTGATAAGCTAGAACCCCTAATTTTGTGAGGTTCGGAAGAAAAGTTCATGAACCAAAAAATGGTGGAGGTGGGGTGAAAGTAAGAGGGCACTCATCGGCATCAAAAGTGAGAAAAAGGGGTAAACAAAACACAAAAAGCCCCAAAACTGCCTCTGAGTCGCCCCCAGAGCGGTGAAATGTAAGACCGACCCCCATTAATTTTCCCTTCTCAGTATTTTTTTCGAACACATAAACCCCATAAATCCACTCGATAGAGGGGCTCCCATACAAATTTTTTTTCTTGATGAAATTTGTTCCCAGCGCTTTTATTGGTCGAAGGAGGCCGCTAGGGGAGTCAAAGGTATGACCGACCCCCAATATTTTTTCAACCCCCGTATTTTCTCCGAAAATACTTACCTCCTATTTTGAACTCTTAAGGTGGTGCCCATACGAATTATATATTTTTTATAATTTTTATTATCTAAATAAGGCCCAAAACTGCCCTGTAGTCGCCCCTAGCTGGGCTAAATGTAACACCGACCTCCACTAATTTTCCCTCACCAACATTTTCTCCGAACAAACTTACCCCCTATTCGCACTCCTTAAGGGGGCTTCCATACAAAAAACTATTTTTTATAAAATTTGCTTTCACGACTCTAACTGCCCCAAGGAGACCTCTAGTGGAGTCAAATGTATGACCAACCTCTAATATTTTTGCAGCCCCAATATTTTCTCAGAATGTACCTAACCTTTATCTTCAACCCTTAAGATGGTTCTCACACATTTTTTATAATTTTTTTACTGAAGGAAAGGCTCAAAACTGGTGACTGGTAATTTGTAGACCACCTCCAACATTGGGGCGGGTAAATAAAAAAGAAAATATTGAAAAAGAGCTGGAGAAAAAAGAAAAAGCGATTAAGAAATTTCAGCCGTCAGAAGGATCGTCTCAAATGAGTTAAACATCAGGTTTGGCAGGTTGATTTGCCCCCTCCAAAAATTGGCTCACTGTAAAATCTAAAAGTAGGATAATTTGTGACCACCCAAAATCGGCCATAACTTCTTAAATAGAGCTTCTGGAGGTAAAAGAAAGTTAATTTGTGATCACCCAACAATTGCAAAAATTTTTCTGAATGTTAAATCGATTATAACTTATTTTTCCATTTGTCAATCTTTACTCCTTTTTACAGGACTTTTAATATCCAAAAGATATAGATGTTTAAATAATTTATTTTCGCATTTTTGCGGGTCATACTAAGCCGATATGTGGATCGAATGAAAGAGAAGAATATCTATTAAAAATACTTCAAATTTAATGATTATATAGGTATTAGTTTAGCATTAACAATGATTTCAATGTTCCCTCCTTATTTGCTGAGATTATTCATGTTTTTATGGGGGGAATTTTGAAATGGTTGGTATTGCTAAACTAATATAGATAAAAGAATGACATTTGAAGTATTTTTAGCAGATATTCTTAACTTTATTTGATAGCCATACCACTTTTATTTAACTCGTAGAAGTACGAAAATAAATTAATAAATCTTTACGTCAAATTAAAAAATATCAAATAAAAAAATCAAATAAAAAAGTAAAATTAAATCACAATGATATAGTAAAAATTATATATTTTTTTAAATATCGAATGAATGTGAAGAATTTCTTTTAAACATACTTCAAATTTCATGCTTCTATCTGCATAAGTTAAGCATTAACAATCATTTCAATGTTCCGCTTTATTTATTCAGATTATTCATGTTTTTAAGGTGGAACATTTGAAATGGTTGTTATTGCTAAACTAATACAGATATAAGAAAGTCATTTAAAGTATTTTTAGCAGATATACTTATCTTTCATTTGATACCCATATCGAGTACGAAAATAAATAAATTAATCTTCAAATCAAATAAAAAATATTAAATAAAAAAATAAAAAATGTTAAAATTTTATCACGTTGATATAGTAAAAAAATATATTTTTTAAAAATATCCAATGAAAGAGAAGAACATCTTTTAAAAATATTTCAAATGTCCTGCTTCTATCTGTATTTGTTTAACATTAACAATCATTTCAATGTTCCCCCCTTATTTATTGAGATTATTCATGTTTTTAAAGGAAAAAATTGAAATGGTTGTTAATGCTAAACTAATACAGATATAAGAATGGCATTTAAAGTATTTAAAGCAGCTACTCTTATCTTTCGTTTGATGCCCATATTGCTTTTGTAGAGCTAGTAAACGTATGGAAATAAATTATTAAAACTTCAAGTTAATAAAAAAATATCATATAAAAAATGTCAAATAAAAAAACTAAAATTGTATCACAGTGTTATAGTAAAAAAAAATATATTTTTTTAAATATCGAATGAAAGAGTAGAATATCTTTTAAAAGTAGGGTGAGTAGGACCCCTACATATATACGTATTACGTATATATAAAGGGTGATTTTTTAAGAGCTTGATAACTTTTTTTTTAAAAAAAACGCATAAAATTTGCAAAATCTCATCGGTTCTTTATTTGAAACGTTAGATTGGTCCATGACATTTACTTTTTGAAGATAATTTCATTTAAATGTTGACCGCGGCTGCGTCTTAGGTGGTCCATCCGCTTAGTCTAATTTTGGCATTTCCACGTTTTTGAGTAACAGAGACCCAATTGGTGCGAACGGCGACGAATCGAAAATTGGTGGTCATCATTAACACTGGCCGATACAGCTGCGATATTTTCTTCAGTTCGCACTCTACGTAAGCGTGTTGGTGGTTTAATGTCCAACAATGTAAATTTGGTGCGAAATTTAGTCACAATAGCCCGAATAGCCGCTTCAGTGGGTCGATTAAACTGACCATAAAATGGAAGCGCGCAATGAACTTTCTTAACAGAGCACGCATTTTGATAATAAAATTCAATAATTTGCAAGCGTTGTTCGTTTGTAAGACGATTCATGATGAAATGTCAAAGCATACTGAGCATCTTTCTCTTTGACACCATGTCTGAAATCCCACGTGATCTGTCAAATACTAATGCATGAAAATCCTAACCTCAAAAAAATCACTCTTTACATATTCTCAGGAATGACACACCCATCATCCATCACATTGTGGAGTATATAATAATTATTTTTCATCCAGATACTTCAAATTTTGTCTAATAGCTTCCATATCGTTTATATCTATCTATCTATTCATGTACAAAAAAATACAATAGCTATGGTCACCCCTCCCAAAATTCCATCCTTTTTAATTTCATCTACTCACCTTGGCCTGAGTTAATATTAAGAGAGCTGTGTTGAGAGTTGAGAGTTAAAAGCAAGCGCAAGTAAATTTATCAAAAAGTTCTTTAAATACTGAATGAATGGAACGAAATGGTACTAGAAGCAACAAAAAAAAAAAACAAGAACAAAAAAAAGAAAATGCAAAATAAGTTGCAACTTGCCGGCAACAACAATGGCCACAGCAGCGGTGGCAACAACGACAATGATGACGACTACGACGAAACAGTTATGGAAATTGTTGCATTAACTTGGCGTGGAAGAACAAAAGGCAAGAAACTATTTGGAAGAGTTGACAGTGCGCGCCTTTATTTCATTTGGAGCAGCACAGTTCTGTTCAGAATGGATGGTAGTGGTGGTAGTGGTTGGGGGGGGGAGGTGGGTCAGTCATGAACGAATATCACTCACAGACTGACTGACTCGCTGATGAAAAGTGGAAATTTGCAACAAATTTAAATGACTTTAATTGATAGTGAAGGCAAGTGAAAAAGTTATTGTTATTTCGGGTTTTATGTTCTCTGCTGACAATGGAAGTGGCAAAGGGAAGGAAGTGTTCTCTGCGTTGTTGTCGTTGATAATACGGAAATAGGTTGCTGGAGTACACAAGGTCGTATCGTTCGTACCCTATCAATAAAATATCTGTTAAAATTATAAACAGGACAAGGATTTAGGTAAAGTGATTGGAAAATAATCAATATCAAGGTTTTGTAGGAGGTAAACTTTAAAAACAGGACCACCGTTTCTTTGAATCCAGGCAATAATTAGGCGCTTTTTATAATTTCTCCCTGCAGATTGAGGTATAATCATTTGGGACAGACAACAAGTGAAATGCATCGACCAGATCCACTTCATGACTTTGTAAGCAGTTTGATAGTAGTTAAGTTAATTCGTTCAAACTTTGCACATAATACATTTGCCAAAACTGGGTTTTTGTTGTGAAATGGGCGACATAGAACTGGCCTTCTGGTACCTACCATACAAATGGCAAATCTTAGATTTTATTAAAACAATATGGAATATATTTTCTTGGCTTTATAGTCAGTCTAGAAAATATTGACATAGTGACAACCAAAGTATAAAGAAGAATATCTTACACTGTCCATTTTACACTTGAACCAGATTTTATATACTTCTTAAACTATAGATGTAGAGATGGAGTTAATTGGCTTTTTTTATTTTTCATTTCCTCACCCTGTTATCTCTTAAAGGGCCGGCAAAGTTCCAAAGGATAAAATTTTTCAAAAACTATTTTAGATACTTATTCTCATCTTATGCTACCGGTATAAATACCAGATTAAAGAGGAGAATCAGCATTAACAACCATTTCAATTTTTCCCTCTTAAAAAGTAAAACAAGAATAAACTAAATAAACTAAGGTGTAAATTTGAAATGGTTGTTAATGCTAAACTAATATATAGAGTGAAGTATTATATTTGAAGTTATCATAGGATGCGAATACGTATTTCAAAAATTTTTTGAAAGAATTTTATACTTTGGGGAAATGAAACACTAAAAACTTCAATTAAGTCTATTTTGCCTATATCTTCATACATATATCATCCGATTCAAGTGTGACGACTTTTTTAAAAAAATATCGTACGGTGTTATGGGTCGTAGAAAAATTCTCAGACGATAAAGCCATATCCGCCCGTTTGTCTGTTTATTTTCATTCCGAATGGAATGAGATAGATCGGCCCAAAGGAAAAAAGATTTTTATGGACTGATCATACGAAAATCGCGCTCTTAAGGAGGTAAATGCGAAAAGAGGGATAAAAATGGTACCAAACAAACGGCTGAAACTGAAATAATGAAATTCAGCTTATACCTTCGCGCTTCAGCTTTTGCGAGCCAAGGACGATCGCTATTTAATTTGAAGAAAAACGGTTCAGATTTAGATATAGCTCTCATACGTTTGTCGCTTCCGATTTGTCTGTTTCGCTCTACATATTTGACTCGATTTGCTTCAAATTTGGGACAGTACCTCATTATTGAACTAGAAACATCTATGTTGGAAATGAATCATATCGGTTCAGATTTAGATATAGCTCCCTTACTAATTTCGCTCTCAATTTGACATAATTAGCAGCTGGAAACATACATTGTGAAAGTAGGTCACATCGATTCATAAATTCTCGAATTCAATTGAAACGGGGAAGAACGTGGAGGGTATCATATTATCGGCCCCACCCGACTTTAGCCTTTCCTTACTTGTTATATCTCAAGAAGTATTGGCCTTCCCAATATTCCCAAAGATTTAGGGTCTATACGTATTTCTAATATTTCACTAATGTAGCAAAATTATTTATAACAGTACTGATAACACTATAGAGCAAAAATTTTGCCGAAGGGCAATGTGTAACATTTGGTGATTTATTTTGGATTTCTAAACTCGACGAAAATATTAATTTTTATGGATAAAATTTCCATTTTTGCCGAAGGTTCCTTTCCTTTCCTTTTATTTTTTTTTTGACGATTGTTCCTAAACAAATTAATTAATATATTTCGATTTAGGCCGACAGCCTTTTAATTTAAGCTTATAGCCTTAAACTAGTAACAGTTTATTATAATTTAAATTGTAATAAATAAATATTTCAAAAGTGAGAGTAAGCACATATGTTAAAGGTACCTTCGCCTAAAATTTGTATTTTAGTAAAAAAATCAAAAAAACAACAAATTTATGCTTAAATAAATATTGAATATAGTTTTCAGATTTACATCAGAAAATGTTACTCATAGCCATCCGACAACATTTTTGTGAATAAGTGCTATATAACGAGATGTCATCGAAATATTGACGAAATATTTAACTAATCGGCAGATGTAGGAATGGAAATTTTATGTTTATACTAGCAAATACCCGATACTTCGTACGCGGAAAATTTGCAAATGGGTTGGTATTGACAGTATTTTGTCTCGGTATTAAAACTGTTTTTTTATATTTTGAAATTGCCTTAGTCTAAGGATATCACTTTCAGGGTAAATCGTTTGTAAACGCTCACAACTTTTGAAAAATAGTTTTACTTTGCGCAACTACGTATTCAGCGGTATATTCACACTAACTTTTGGATTCGATTTATACACATTGTACAAATTAAAAAAAAGAAATCCATTTACACTGTGCCCTCCATAGTCGTAGTCAATAGTTTAATTTATAGGCACAAAATGCAAACAATTTTTACAAGAATCATATAAAGCAGAGTAGGAGCGTATATATCATTTGGGATAGAAAAAAGTGTAACGGATTGAAGGAGAGATTTAAAACCATAAGTATGTCTCACGTCCCTTTCACGTCCGCCTGGCTCGCTGGTATAGACGAAAATTCTGGAAGGGACTCAAAGAATTTATTCAAACTCTGCACATAGTATTTTTTCCCAGTCATAGTTTAAATTCGGAGATGGGGAAAATTGATATACATCTTATGTTACCCCCACACGTGTAGTCGATATTCCAAAATAAACGACCCGTACATACGTAAAATTAAACCTAAATATTATATTTAGCAATATTTACAGAATAATAATATAATACAGAATATGAGCGATATTGTCACACCCTTTCCACGAAAATTGACACAAGCTTTGGTCAAAATAAAACTGATATAACTTCCAGACGTATGATCGAAATACAATTTGTAACACATTTAATCCTTTAGACTGTTAGATGAATATGCACACCGAATTTTATTATTGCAGCGTCATCCATGTTGTTGGTACCTTCTATATCCCGCTTTTCTCGTACAAATTTGGAAAAATTCCTTCAATTTGCAATTTCAGAGATGTACACGGCGAATTTCATGATTCCAGCTCCGTCTGTTTGATCGGTACCATTTTTATCCCTTTCTACCCAATTTCACCCATATAAAGTACGAATTTTGAAAACTATTTTCTTAGCCACATTCGTGCTGTAAAAGTAATGCCCATTACAAATTTCAAGATTCTAGGCCCAGCCATTTAGTCAGGACGGTACAACTTTTATCCCATTTAATCCCTTAAATTTACAAATGTTGAAAAATTCCTTCTTATCAGTGATCTGCGCTGTAAAACGAATATACACACCGAATTTCATTATTGTAGCGTCATCCGTGTTGTTGGTACCTTTTTATTGACTTTTCCGCGTTTACCTATTAAAAGTACTAATTTAAAAAAATCGGTCATTTTGCGTTTCTAAGGATTTTGAGGTATGTACACACCGAATTTTATTATTCCAGCTCCATCCGTTTGATTGGTACCATTTTTATCCCTTTTTACCCAATATCACAAAAAGTACGAATTTAAAAATACGCATTCGTGCTGTAAAAGTAATGCCCATTCCAAATTTCAAGATTCTAGGCCCAGCCATTTGGTCAGGACGGTGGTACAATTTTTATCCCATTTAATCCCTTAAAAGTACAAATGTTGAAAAATTCCTTCTTATCAGTGATCTGCGCTGTAAAACGAATATATACACCGAATTTCATTATTGTAGCGTCATCCGTGTTGTTGGTACCTTTTTTATCCCTTTTTACCCGATTTCACCCCCAAAAAGTACAAATTTTGAAAAATATTTTCTTGGGCGCGTTAAAGCTATAAGATATTAGAATTTGCGTACCAAATTTCAAGATTCAAGGCCCAACCGTTTGGTCATTGCTGTGGTACCATTTTTATCCCTTTCAGCCCCATTTTATCCCTTAAACGTACGAATTTCGAAAAACTCACTTCACATCTGATCTCTACGCTGTAGGAGAAATGTACATTTCATGATTCTAGCTTCAGTCGTGTTGTTTGTAGCATTTTTGTCCCTTTTTGCCCCATTTACCCCCCCAAAAGTACGAATTTTTCAAAATCCACTTTTTGGGATGCCTTCATGTCGCAAGAGGAATGCCCATACCAAATTTCAAGATTCTAGGCCCAGCCCTTTGGTCATTGCGGTGGTACCATTTTTACCCCGTTTTACCCCTTAAAAGTACGAATTTCGAAAAACCCCGTCTTATCACACCTCTACACTGTAAGAGAAATGTACACACCAAATTTCAGAATTCTAAAGAGTGATTTTTTTGAGGTTAGGATTTTCATGCATTAGTATTTGACAGATCACGTGGGATTTCAGACATGGTGTCAAAGAGAAAGATGCTCAGTATGCTTTGACATTTCATCATGAATCGTCTTACAAACGAACAACGCTTGCAAATTATTGAATTTTATTATCAAAATGCGTGCTCTGTTAAGAAAGTTCATTGCGCGCTTCCATTTTATGGTCAGTTTAATCGACCCACTGAAGCGGCTATTCGGGCTATTGTGACTAAATTTCGCACCAAATTTACATTGTTGGACATTAAACCACCAACACGCTTACGTAGAGTGCGAACTGAAGAAAATATCGCAGCTGTATCGGCCAGTGTTAATGATGACCACCAATTTTCGATTCGTCGCCGTTCGCACCAATTGGGTCTCTGTTACTCAAAAACGTGGAAATGCCAAAATTGGACTAAGCGGATGGACCACCTAAGACGCAGCCGCGGTCAACATTTAAATGAAATTATCTTCAAAAAGTAAATGTCATGGACCAATCTAACGTTTCAAATAAAGAACCGATGAGATTTTGCAAATTTTATGCGTTTTTTTTTTTTTAAAAATTATCAAGCTCTTAAAAAATCACATTTAGCTCTAGCCGTTTGGTCTGGGAATGATTAACATTATTAATTAATATAATTCATACGCCACCAGAGATCTGCACAATTTATAAACATATGAAGATATAAAATGAAACTGCTATTATAATTGTCAGTAACTGTTTATTCTATCGATACGAAGACAGTCTTAAAAAGAGAAAATGTTCGATTTCTTCTTGGTTACACAATGTTAACTTGGAGATTTATGAAGAAACTAAGGAAGGACAAAATAAACAAACTTTGGTTTATTTATTTATTTATTGCAGAATTTAAACGTAGTCGGCAACTCACTTGGCCCGTTAAGCTCAATAGACAGTGTGGATTATATTTGGCCCAAACATTAGCATATGAAAAATCTGTCAGCAAGATGTATACCTCATTTATGGAACACACAGCAGGAAACTGTGCTGAATGAATGAATCTTTAAATGTTTTAATATTCGCAAAAAAACTTATGAAACAGTTCTCTTTGTTTTCAATTTTCAAAGTATAATTGACAATTGTTGTCCATATTCCCTGAAATTTGGCAATAGAACTTTTTTGGCCAAAGTGCACATTTAGATATGGTCTCCCTGGTGTAAATGTCTTAATGTCCTCATTGGCAAATACCTGTTCCTGTGAACAATAACACTACACACTACAATTTAATGTTGATATATTTCCAAATGTGTCACTTAAGTCATATGTGACAAGGCAGCCAATTCAACATCAAAAAGATCTGCACCCAAATGTCATCCAACTATACATTGAAGGCAATACACATTTTGTAGACACATACACAGATAGGCGTGTAGTATACCCACACGCTTACATATGCATATGCAATGTATACTAGCATGGGTGAAACTACAGGAATAATTAAATATTTGGAAAATATCGAAAAAAAAAATAAAATTCTCCCGAATGGCTCAGAATCTATGTCCATCCGCTAGCACGCATGATTCCGAAGGAAGTGAAGTGGAATTGATAATGGTCGAAAGCGATATAGAGGGGAAAAATCCTTCTGGAGGACAAAAAATATCCCCCACTAATTTGATTATTTAGGCATATTGCTTGAATGTTTCTGCGTTAGATTCACTTTAACACGCTCATTGATTGAACGAGCATTAAAAACGGATTTTTTACAATCTTTACATTGTGAAATGGGGTAAAAGGGGGATAAAAATGGTACAAATCAAATGACAACAGCTACAAACATCCATGTAATTGCACAGACACGAAAATAAATTGACATTTTTAAATCCGTACTTTTATGGGGTAAAATGGTAAAAGACGGATAAAAATGGTACCAAGCAAGTGGCTGTAGGTGAACTCATGAAATTCGGTGTATACACTCCTCTAGTAACATAGATTCACAAAGAAAATTTCTAATTTTTTTTAGAAATTCGATCTTTTATGAGGGAAACGGACGAAAGTGGATAAAAATGGTACCAATAAAACGGCTATGGCTGGAACCATGAAATTCGGTACACACTTCGGCCAGACTGCGGAAATGCGAAAAAATACGAAAACTTTAGATATTTGTATTTTTAGGGCTAAAAAGGATAAAATACGTACCGACCAATTGATTTGGATATATATTTATTTATAGGGAAAATCTCTGGGCGAAAGGGGATAAAAAATGGTACCAACAAAATGGCTGCAGCTATAATCATGAAATTCGGTATTTATATTCATCTAACTGCGTAGACGCGCAAAATAAGAAGCCTTTTCTAAATTCGTACTTTTTAGGGTCAAAATCGAAAAAAGGGAGAAATTTAGTACCGCTATGCCAGAATGATGAAATTAGGCATAGACGTCTCTCAGACTGCATAGACGCGATTATTGATTTATTATTATTTACATATTCGTAATTTGAGGGTCAAAATGGGGACTAGGGGATAAAAATAGTACCGACCTGTTGGCAGCTGCTAAAATTATAAAATTTAATGTGTACACTCCTCTAAATGTGTGGATGCTCAACTAAACGATTTTTTAAGGTTTATACTTTTAGCGGGAAACGGGGCGAAAAGGGATACAAATGGTACCAACAAAACTGCTGCAGCTAGAATCATGAAATTCGATGTTTACATTCAAAAGATTGATGAAATTCGGTATATACGCCGTTCTGGCTACGTAGACGCGATAAATTATAAGATCTTTAGATTTTCGTATTTTTAGGGTCAAAATGGAAAAAGGGATAAAATTGGTACCGACCCAAAAAATGATACCATAGAAATTGCTACGTACATTCCTTTAAATGTGTAGATGATCACCATAAAGTATATTTTCGTAATTTATCCCTTTTTTGGGACAAACGGGTGAAAGGGATAAAAATGGTACTAGCCAAACGCCAGCGGCTGGCAGCGTAGACGTTTAAACTAGGAGGATTTTTTCCAAATTCATACCTTTAGGGTCATAATGGGAAAAGGGGAGAAAATTGGTACCCTTAAATTGGAATGATGGACGATAAAGTATTTTCGAAATTCGAACCAACCAATCGACTGTAGCTGGAAAAATTAAATAGAAATTGAGCGGAAGGAGTCTGTTGCTCAAAACGACGACTGAAAATATCCCCTTAAATTTAGGAACAATTGCGAAGATTTCTGCCTTTAATTGTGACCTCATTTGTGCTCGACATGATATATTTATCTAATTTTAATAATAATTCTTGTAGTTCACAACTCTTTTGCATTTAAAAATTGTATTTTGTAAATTAACCCTGGCCCACTTGAATACACACACAGGCATATACATATGCATACATACATATAGTACTCGTTAAATGTTATTTACACTTTATTTACGTATATAAACAATACATAATTTACAAGCACCGATTAAACAACTGATACGGAATGGAAAAAGGTGTTAATTTCATTTGCATATACAACAAATTAATACGCACACAAACACGTACACAGACATACACATCCTTGCAACACTCCATCCGCTCGCTCGCCCCCTCACAAAATCAAGCAACACATCGAACAGCTACAAATGCAAAAACCAAATTTGCAATCACTTCATACCAGGCTAGGCACAGTGTGAGTGATGAGAGGTAGACTCGGAGGAGGAGCTGGCAACAATATAAACAAATTTTTTATGCAACAAATAAATTTGTCATCGCACCAGCATCCATCCAAACAGCAGCAGCGACTTGTGTTCTCTGCGTGTGTCTATGTGTGCTGTACATGTGCACTGTCTGTCTGGTGCTGTCTGTTGAATGCCAATGTATGCATGAATATGTGACATTTGTATGCACTCGCCAAAAAATAAAAACAAAAACAAAAAGGAACAAACACGTCGTCGTCGTGAGTCTGTATCTGTATCTGCATCTGTATTTTGTTGAAATGTTGCAACAACATCCGAACATAGCGAACGAGTGTACAAATGCATGACGTCTTGCTGCAAACAAACAACATGAACTTCATTATTGAGTGCATCAGTCACAACAGCCAGTCAGTCAGTCAAGTCAAGTCAGTCGGCCGAAAAGATGAGCTGTTATGAGGACATGCTAACGAATGTCGTTGTCATGTGAAATGCAAAAGGATATAATTAATATAATAAATCTAAATAAACGATACGAAATTAAAAAAAAACGAAATCATATAAAATCTTGGTCATTTTTTTATACCCTCCACCTCCAGGATGGGGGTATATTCACTTTGGCATTCCGTTTATAACACCTTGAAATATTCATCGGAGACCCCATAAAGTATATATATATTCTGGGTAGTGGTAAAATTCTAAGACGATATAGCCATGTCCGTCTGTCTGCTTGTTGAAAGCACGATAGCGGCCGAACGAAACGAGCTAGGAGGTTCAAAATTTTCCTAAATGTGTCTTATGGTTGTAGATCGGTTGGGATTGAAAGTGGACGAAATTGGTCAAGAGGGAAAAATTTTTCCCTCACAAGGACTGAAAATACCCCTAATATTTAGAGTATTTCAGCATATTTTTTGAACATATTAGCTTGTCTTTAGTTGATATTTGCAATGCGCATTCCCTTTATAGCATAAAAGGGCACCATAGAGTGATTTTTATTTGTAGGGGGCGAAATGGGACAAAAAGGGATAAAAATAGTACCTATCAGACGACAACAGATAGAAACACGAAATTAGACGTGTACATTCCTCTAATAGAGTAGATACATAATATAAAAGTATTTTTTTCTAAATTCGTACTTTTAAGGGGTTAAATGGGGATAGAGGGATAAAAATAGTACCAACCTAACGGCTGCACCTAGAATAATGAAATGCGTTATATACATTCCTCTGATTGCGTAGACACGTAAAATAAAAGAACTTTCAAAAAATCGTACTTTTTTTTGGGGTTCAAATGGAAAAAGGGGATAAAAATAGTACCAACTAAACGAATACAGCTAGAATGATGAAATTCAGTGTGTACATCCCTCTAATTGTGTAGATACGTAAAATAAAGAGATTTTAGATAGTCGTACTATTGAGGGGGCAAAATAGGAAAAAGGGGATAAAAATGGTACCAACAAAATGACAATAGAATCACGGAATTCGGTGTGTACATCCCTCTAATTGCATAAACACGTAAATAGAGGGATTTTTCGAAATTCGTACTTTTAAGGGATATAATTGAAAAAGAGGGATAAAAATGGGACCTTCCAAACCGCTGAAGTTGATATCATGAAGTTCGGTGTGTATTCGGTGGTCTGACTATGAAGACTCGAAACAAAAAGGTTTTTTTTCCAAATTTGTACATTTGGGCGGAGAATGGGGCGAATGGGGATATCTTTAAAATTTGTACTTTTCTTATCAAAATAATGCATGCAGTTTGTATCTGAAAATGTTTCTCCCTAATGGCGACTGACAGTCGCCTAATATTTAGGCATGTTCACTTTCACAATTACAGTTTTGTATTTATTTATAGTAGTAGTGCGGTGCGCATAAGTATACATTATAGTTTGAAATAGTAATCAATATAGTAATGGGCATAAACATATCACAATTTTCGTAATATGCTTCTGTACTTTTATGTCGACATCCTTTAATCTGTGGAATGCACTCCGTGGTGGTGGGTATATAAGATTCGGCCCGGCCGAACTTAACGCCTTCTTACTTGTTTTATAATGTTGTGTTCATTGTAACATGTAACTCCTAGTTCTGAAGATGGATTCAATTATTTTTAAAAGTGTGTGATGTGATATGTTATCGACCCGTTAAATTTAAACTAAAACTTTTTTTAAAATTTTTACAATATTATTTCTTCTATTTTGATTTTCGAAATTATTACATTAAATTCAAGTAATATTTTAGATGTCCTTTTTAGCGATTGAGTGAGTTTAGAAGTGGAGAACTGATGGATTCTATTTTTTACGATTTTTTTCCCAAATCAACCAAATTTTCAGCAAAACTCGTCAGCTCAAGCTATAAAAATCCATAAAAGGCCCAAGAAAAACTTAAACCTGTCTTTACTGCTTTTTCTTTTCCTTAATATTGCTAAAACGTTTGATATGTCGTTCAGCATTTCATCTAACGACATGTAGTTAAGAGAAAGTATGTTCACTAGGGTGAGTTTTTTTGAAGGATTTTTAAGCTCGCCTCTAATGTAAAGGTAAAAATATAATTTGTGGTAGATTTGAAGAATGAAATTCCAGTGACAATTATTTTTTTTAATAATAATTATATTTCTAACAATAATTTTCTTTTATATTAAAATTAAAAAAAAAAAACAAAATTATTTTTGGGGGAATTTTTTGATTTCAGAAAAAAACGAAACAGTTTTTTTGTTCGTTTTTTCTAATGCATTTTCCACTTTGCTGTAGGTGATTTTATATTTAAAAAAATTTAAAAAAGGTTCACCCTAGTGTACACTGTTTATGCTAGCCAAAAAGCAACATTTCATCCCAGCTCAGGAGATATGAGTTAAAAGGATGTTCGTGTTACTGGTGAATAAATACTGATGCGCATACGTACGTAGGTGATGCATATGTATGACAATGGTGCAACGTGTTGCGACTGCTACAGGCGGTCCAATGCCGCAATCTGGGGACGAGTTAAGATTTGGTCAGCATTAAAGAAAATACATTTTCTCTGCATAATTAAGGGCTGACTGGAAAGCCTCAAATCATTACTGAAAATGCAAAGAGGCACAACTAACATATTTTATGACTTTACAGAGAAAGCGAATTTTTGGAATTTCTATAATTCAAGCGATATTTTTGATTAATACAGCGAACAAATTACGAGGATATTAGGGTGACCAAAAAAGGCATACAATTTTTTTGCATTGTGACTGGAAACCACGCTTTACTCGCAAAGAGATGTAACTAACATATTTTACGATAGTGCAATGAAAGATTATTTTTTAATTTCCCTAATTCAATCGATATTTATGATTATTACAGCGAACAAATTGTGAAGACATTAGGGTGGCTCAAAATCATTAACAATACGTTACATTATTATTTATTATTATTTTTTAATTTCCCTGATTCAATCGATATTTTTGATTATTACAGCGAACAAATTGTGAAGACATTAGGGTGGCTCAAAATCATTAACAATACGTTACATTATTATTTAATATTATTTTTTAATTTCCCTGATTCAATCGATATTTTTGATTATTACAGCGAACAAATTGTGAAGACATTAGGGTGCCTCAAAATCATTAACAATACGTTACATTATTATTTATTATTATTTTTTAATTTCCCTGATTCAATCGATATTTTTGATTATTACAGCGAACAAATTGTGAAGACATTAGGGTGGCTCAAAATCATTAACAATACGTTACATTATTATTTATTATTATTTTTTAATTTCCCTGATTCAATCGATATTTTTGATTATTACAGCGAACAGATTGTGAAGACATTAGGGTGGCTCAAAATCATTAAAAATACGTTATATTGAGACTTGACCTCTGTAGTGGTGATTCTGTGGAATGCTCTCTATCGTGAAGCGAATTTGATTAATCTTTTCAATGAATATAAAATTTTGAATTTTTGGTCATAATATTCCAATTTCTTTTAATATTTCTAACATTAGTTCATCTTGTTGGCACCTTGTCCTGACTGGATCTGTTTATTAACCAAGTCATGTTCCAAATATATATTGCCGCATTATGCTGCAGGGTATTTGAAAAGATGTGTGCAACAAGAACAGCAACAACAGCACCAACAAATCATCATACGAAGAGCCAAACATGCAAAATAGTTATCATTTGTACCGAAATGCGGAGGGAGTCAACAAAAGAGCTGTTCATAATTTATGATCAAATATGTTTAAAAAATATATATGTACAGACATACATACATACATACATATGTATGTATATATGTTTGTATATCGGTGCGACGACATGCATGCATACATTGCACTTTGTAGCAAAAGAGCAAATTATTCAAATACACTTGCTGGCTGACTTGCAACAGCTACGACAACAGCAACAGCAACAGCATTAGCATTGGCATCAGCATCAGCAACAGTCGCAGTCACAAGACAATGTTGACTGCGCTCTTAACACCCGGGGGACTTTGTGATGTCTTTCCTAATCTAAACAGGGGACAAACAGATTGTTTTTATGTCAACTACGTGGGGGAAGGGATTTCTTAACGATTTATGACTAGTCTTTAATAATAAAACTATTCGGATACAAATTTATGATCGAACAATGGGGGAATTTAAATCGAAATGAAAGGTTGTTTTATGTTAGTGTGAATCTCGGGGACTTTTGCAACTCAAGAAGCGAATTAATTGGATTTTTTTCTTTGCATTTTTCTTATACATGAATAATTTATACAGAAATAAATTCAATATTTCTTTGGTTTTTGTTTAAACGCACACACATATTTCATATTTATGTATATCAAAGCTTTAAATCTTTCAAATCAATTAATTACCAAAACCAATTATTTGAACCATAGGGTGTCTCGAAGAAAAATTAAATAGCAAAAAATGTATGGATTAAATAATTAATAAAATCAATTATATCAACCAAAAGGTGTCCCGATTAGATAAAACAAGAATAGTTTCTTCTTAAAACTAAACGACGGGCATAAATTGGTGTAAAAAGGGGTTTAAAACATTATTAAATGTGGGAAAAGGTGTATATCGATGGCGAGAGAAATACTAAAAAATGGCAAAATGGAAAAACTAAAATTATTGAAAACCCATCGATGTTGAAAATAAGAAATTGTGGATAAAGGAATGCAAATATCTCAACAAAGATGGACTGAGATGGCAGAGAAATATGGATGATCGGTAATACAGAATATTGAGAAACAATTTTCAATTATCTACCTATCTGAGTAGGGGAGCAGTAGTCAATTAAAATGGGGGTCAAAACAAACAAATTAGTTAAAAGTAGAGGAATTTGAGAAATTATAGAATGAGAAAAGGATTATTTTGGAGATAAAATTAGACGACAAAATGCCGAGATGGAAAAAAAAAATAAAATGTTTTATGTAAAATTATATAGAAGGGCGAAAGAGTATAAAATAAAACAAGTAAAAACTGAGTTAAGTTCGGCCGGGCCGAAATCTATGTATAAACCCTCCACCATGGAATGCATTCCACAAAGGCTGTCGATTTTACTGAAATATAGTAATATTACAGGAAAATGTAACATTTTTAAATAAAGCCAAAGCAAAATAAATAAAAATATTAAAAAAATATATAAATAAATATAAAATTTCAATTATAGGGTCCGCCAAATAACTTTTTTTTGAAAATGCTATAAAAAAAAAATACTGAATATTTTCTGAAATTTCTTTTTTTATTTGAAAATATAATCCTTCCGGTTAATAATGGAAAATAATTTCATTCAAATGGCTGCTGAGGGCACCCCACAAATAATAGTCCAACGGTTGGAAAGTTGAAAAAAAAAATCGTTAGATGGCGGACCCTATATAAGACAAGACTACCAATACGTTTGTACTGTATATACAAATGGAACCAGTGGAATGGAACAGTAACCCCACGAAAATAAAGTTTGGATTGTTTAATGATGATTTGCAAAATTTTTCGTTCCTAGATCAAGCTGTCTGTGAGCTAAATGCTGCTGAAAATAGCCCTAAAATCATGTTTTTCCGGTATAATTTTTTTTGAGTTACATTTCTTCTCAAATTTTTTCTGAAATAATAGACCCTTTACAGCACTTAAAATATAAATTTTGATTCTTGTCTTAGAGTAACTTATTGGTCGAATTATTGGACGTTTATTTAGTATTTCTTTTTGTGGATTTTCACAGTGACTACCGAAAACTTTTTCGTATTTGGTGGAAGTATTTTTTTAAAAAGTAAATAGCTGCAGTTGCAATACCTTTCGAATGATGCATAAATGGTGAACATCGAAATGAAATTGACGTCGCAGCGCTCATTTTTGTAAAAAGTGTTTGAACATTTTGGCTGTGAAAACCAACGCCTGCATTAATACTTTCACAAAAATGGAGACAGTGACGTCATTTTCCGTCCGATATTCATCATTTAGGCATCATTCGAAAGGTATTGATTCCTCCTATTCATTTTATTTTCCTCTTACAAAATCTTTCCAAGAAATATGAGTTTTAAGCTGTCACCTTGAAAACCCTGAAAATATCAATATAAACGCCCAATAATTCTACCAATCAGTTATTCTAAGATAACAATCAACAATTTTATTTATAGTGCTTCCAATGGTCTATTAATGCAGAAACAAAATTGGGCAAAAATGCAGCATAAAAAAATTACACGGGAAAAACATGATTTTTAGAGATGTTTTTAGGAGCGTTTAGATCACAGATGACTCGACCCAGTGACGAAATATTTTGTAGATCTTCATTAAACAAACCAATCTTCATTTCTGGGTGGTGACCGCTGCAATTTATTTTCGTGACCCATCCAAGAAAAAATTGAGATATCCCAATTTTTCTCTTTACTTTCATCAGATCTCTAATTTAAGAACTTTTATTCTTGACATTTACAAAATATGTACCCTTATAATGACATTTCTCATTTTATGCACATCAAAATTGTCTTTAGTGTTAGCTTGAAAGTGGTCACACTACATATATCCACTAATATTGATGTGTGGCGATGCAAACAAATATTTTTTTTTTGATTTATAATGTCCATTTAAAGTGATTCAGATAATTTGAATAACATATAAAATAAAATTATTTGAAAAGTAAAAAATATTTTTAATTTTAAGTTTGTAGACGAACAACCTGTTAACATTTATACATATATTTATACACTCCATGGCTTTGTGCATTTGTTTGTAACACCCAAAAGGAAGCGGGATAGACCCATTGTTAAGTATACCAATCGACTTAGAATCACTTTCTGAGTCGATTTAGATATGTCCGTCTGTCCATCTATTGTTGTAATCAAACTACAGGTCGCAATTATAGTCCGATCTTAACAAAACTTGGAACAAGTAAGTTTTGTGGATCAAGGACGAACGCTATTTAATTTGAGGCAAATCGGTTCAGATTTAGATATAGCCCCCATACAAATGTCGCTCCCGATTTGACATTTTCCGCTCTAGAAACCACATATTGTACCCGATTTTCTTTAAATTTGGCATAACATCTTATAATCCAACACTGAAAGTGGGTAAGGTCGGTTCATATTTAGATATAGTCCCCATACAAATTTAGCTCCAGATTTCCGCTTTAGAAATCGCATATTGTTCCCGATTTTCTTTAAAATTGGCAGAACATTTTATAATCGAACTAGAAACACCTATGCTGAAAGTGGGTAAGGTCGGTTCATATTTAGATATAGCCCCCATACAAATGTCGCTCTCGATTTGACTTTTCCGCTCTAGAAACTGCTTTTTGTTCCCGATTTTCTTTTAAATTGGCAAAAATCTTATAACCCAACTATAAACACCTATGGTGAAAGTGTTTAAGATCGGTCCAGATTTAGATATAGCCCCAATACAAATGTTGCTCCCGAATGTTTAACCGATTTTGGCTAAACTTTACATATTATAATTCACCAATAAACATACATGGTGAAGGCGGGTCACATCGTTCCAGGTTTCAATATACCCCCATACAAATGTCCTTTACGATTTAACATTTTTTGTCAAACACATACATTTACAGGTTTCAAAAATCCTCCCGATTTCACTTTTTTGCCGAATTGAATTGTAGTGAGATAGAAAGTGGTGTGTATCATATAGTCGGCTCCGTCCGTCTTTAGCCTTTCCATACTCGTTTGGGAGATGCCCATATGCCCATACAGATCATTATATGTTTCAACTAGGAATACCTACCGTGAGAAATATATATGCGCATGTTTTGGCACAGGCCTCAAGTGTTGTTATAGGCCCCCTTCAAATGTCCGTCCGATTCATCCTATTGCCGTTGTATAATCTGTATTTATCATTGGATCTTAATCAATTTTTCCATATCATGTTATATTTTATTTACTCGGAATATCATCAATCAATTACTTTGTTATTTACCATAGTCATTAAATTTGACTAAAGATGAATTTATAGTATGCTGTATAATTTATATGAACTACATAAAATTGTTCCCATGAAATACCTTGGTTTAGTGTTCAAAGTGAGGCATATACGCAGGGAGTGGTGTGGGGTATTATATAGTCGGCCCCGCCCGACTTTGGCATTTCCTTACTTGTTTAATTTATTTATAATTCAACACAATTTATTTCCATTTTTTCCAGTACTCAATCCTTTTTGTACGGAGCACCCTAACATTTATGATACCACCTCAACCCACAAATCAAACTGTTGAATAATGTTCGCGTGGCCATCGATCTTTTCATTTAACACATCTTTTTGTTTTTGGCCATTTGTACCATCAGTCAGCGCACAAAGTTAATTACTCTAAACTGTTGCAATTAATTAGTTAGTTCAGCTATAACTTAATTTATTTCCATTCAGACATACTGTGCTGCGCAGCGCAGTGCATTACGGTTGGCTGGCTGGCTGGTTGTTGTTTGGTTGCTGATTTAAATCGGGCAATTAGTAAATGAAACAAACAAAAGTAAAATGTGCCACCGCAAAATGGAAAATAGAAAAATACCAAGAAAATCTACTTATGCGCGCGTTTAATGAAAAGAAAAGTTTATGAAACTCGACGGATAATCGCAAAGAAATTAAATAAAAGAAAATATTTTGCCAATTATACATAAATGCGCGTGCACACACACAAGCACACGCAGTGTATACTGCAATTGCAATGAATTGCTAAGTAAGACAACTAACAAATGGCTGACAAATGTAAATAAATGAGGATGTAAAGAATGTACTGTACTTACTCACTGAGTGAGAGAATGAATATTAAGAATGTTTAAGTTACATTTAATAATGGAAACGCACATTCATTTAAAAATTGTAGTCTTCTGCAGCTAACGCGAACTGAGACTAATTAAGTTTACAAAACGATTGAACGATAATAGCGCCATCTTTATGTCACTGGCTATGATTTGGTTCAGTGATGTGTATACTGCCGTTGGATATACACCAGAGAAGAAAACCACGATGTGATTGTTATTATTTCTAGTAATTTCTGATTATAAATTTCGATTATTTCTTACAACATTAAAAGCCATATATTTCAAATTAATTTGATCAAATTAGCATCATAAATTTGACAAACTAATGTTCATAAAATTGCCATTTGATTTCAGGTGTTTCCGGAGATAAATGATAATACTTCTAAGGTTTATTATTCGAAATATTTTAAATGCTAGAGTCATTCACACACACTTTTGAATTTGTTAAATCCAGTAAATGTCCTATTCATCGGAAGCAAGTATAGAACAAGCATTTTGCCGAAATAAATAAAATCGCGGGTGTTTGATGCAAGCTGCAAATTATTTTCAACAAGGTGAACACGATTATCGAAGACTTAAAATACCTTGACGGAGATGGATTAGTTTCGATAAATAATTCAAACGAACAGCCAATATGGCCTACAAAAATGTTCAAATTTAGTATCACTTCCTCAGAAATTATTGATGAGTTCTGCATTTTCTATAAGTGCTCTCATGTGTTTTCTAACTTGCCAATCGATTGGGTTCAGTATGTTTGAGGAATGTATTCGGGGATATTGATTCGATTAAATGGGAATATAGCTTCACTTAAAATATCCCAAAGATGTGACCCTCACTTTAATAATTTTACAGGAAAAGCAAAAAACTATAAGTAGTTTGCATTTTATCATTGGGCCGAACAAATTGGGCTACACAAATAAATTCCTTGACAACCATTTTTGAGTTTAGTTAATAATGTCGCTAGTTTCAGCAAAAGAAGGGTAAAATTGTTAAGATGATGTGTACTTTGGTGTAAGGGACTATGCTCAATAAAAACAAGTAAAAACGGCGCTAAGTTCGGCCGGGCCGAACATTTTATACCCTCCACCATGGATTGCATTCCACAGAGGTTGTCGGTTTTCGTAGAAGAGCAGTAATATTACAGGAAAATATAAATTTTTTAACATAGCCAAACCAAAACAAATACAAATAGTGAAAAAATAATTTTATAAATAAATATAATATTTTAATTATTTCAAACCACGCTTATAAGGCAAGGCTACCAATACGTCAATTCAAAAAATAAATATATTTTCAAAATGCCTAAATACCATAAATATTGGTGGCTAGTGGGTGCTACAGTTTGTTGTATTTCCATTCTATTTTAATTCCAAAAGTACAAATTTTGAAAATCCATTATCAGACGTACATAGTGCAAAATAACCTAACTTCATGATTCAACCAATTTTTGCCGTAAAAGAAAAAGTACGAATTTGAAAAAAAAAAATATTTTGCGTGTCTATGCAATCAGAGGAATGTATACACCGAATTCCATGATTCCAGCTGCGCCCATTTGGTTGGTACCATTTTTACCCCCTTGACGTTTCTACGAAATTAGAATTTCATCATTCTAGCTGTAGTCATTTAGTTGGTATTATTGTTATCCCTCTGTACCATTGTATACCTTGAAAATACGAATTTCGAAAAAATCCGTGTCTACGCAGCCAGTGGATTGTATACTCCGAATTGCATGACTGTAGCTGCGGTCATTTGGTTGGTACTATTTGTATCCCCTTTTTCCATTTTAACCCCAAAAAGTACGAATTTCGAAAAATTCGTCTATTTTCCGTGTCTACGCAGTCAGAGGAATGTATACTCCGAATTTTATGACTCTAGCTGCGGTCATTTGATTGGTACTATTTTTATCCCTCTTTTTCATTTTAAACCGAAAAATCTGTTCATTTTAAGTGTCTACGCAATCAGAGGATTGTATTCACCGAATTTCATTATTCTAGGTGTAGCCGTTTGGTTGGTACCATTTTTTATCCCTCCATACCCATTGTATCCCTTGGAAGTACGAATTTGAAAAAACCTTTTATTTTCCTTGTCTACGTAGTCAAAGGAATGTATACTCCGAATTTCATGACTCTAGCTGCGGTCATTTGATTGGTACAGCCGTTTGGTTGGTACCATTTTTATTATTCTATTCCCATTTTACCCCTTAAAAGTACGAATTTGGAAAAAATACTTTTATATTATGTAGATACATTATTTATTAGAGGATGGTACACACCGAATTTCGTGTTTCTAGCTGTTGTCGTTTAATATGTACCATTGTTATCCCTTTTTTGCCCCATTTCACCCCTTTCAAATAAGAATCACTTTATGGTGCACGTTTTTGCTATAAGGGGAATGCGCATACCAAATATCAAGCAAATATAAACAGACATATTCAAAAAAACATGCTTAAATACGCGAATATATTAGGGATTATTATGGGTATTTTTAGTCTTTGTGAGGCCCTTTGGGCCGATATCGCCCCGTTTCAATCCCATCCGATCTACGACAATAATACGCATTTGTGGAAAATTTGAACGTTCTAGCTCCTTTCGTTTAGATGCTAGCGTGCTTTCAACAGACGGACGGACGGACATGGCTAGATCGTCTTAGAATTTTGTGACGATCAGGAATATAGGGTCTCAGGTCGATATTTCAAGGTGTTACAAACGGAATGATATTTTTCAGAACAGCCCTAAATCCACACCAAACAGTGACTCGTTGCGGTGGGTTCTCTGAACCCCATATGCGACACTTTTGCTTAGCCACCGAAATGAAAATGAGCTTCATGGAAATTTCCACTTAAATTTCTCACAGTTTGCGTTAAAGACTCACTACTTTGGAAATAGGTTTTTAATATTGCCCAATTTTGTTCGAGTGTATAGCGTCCCATTTTGCAAATGTCAAACATAAACCTGAAAATAAAAATTAATGTTATTCTACCTATATGATCGCGTAGTTCAAATATTAAATTTATATTGGCCCTCCCTATACAAACCTTACGATTGTTGCTTCTTACGGAACATTAGTCCTAACAATTCATCGTGCATTATGTTCTTCAGCAAGAATCATGCAAGAGGTACTTTTATGGTACTTTTGGTCTCGTTTGCATATAGTTGGACTTCTTATTGTTTCCGAGCTTGGTCTATGATAGCAATATCATTTGGAAACACTACGATCATCGCTTCTGCGGTACATTAAACTGAATACACATTCGTACATTGTGTACTTCCACAGAAAGGGTCTTAGAACAGTTCGGAAAATCTTCAGTGACCATATAGGTTTTCTATCATAGATTTTTATCAGATAAATAATGTTTAACTAAAGGGTGATTTTTTAGCTATTATCTTTTTGGCAACACTGGTTTAAACAAACATCCTCAGTTTGGTCTATAATTTAACCATGAATCGTCTTACAAACGAACAACGCTTGCAAATTATCAAAATACGTGCTCTGTTAAGAAAGTTCAGAAGGAAAGAAATTGTGTTCAGCGACGAAGCTCATTTTTGGCTCAATGGGTACGTAAATAGGCAAAATTGTCGATTTTGGAGTGAATATCAGCCAGAAGCATTGCAAGAGCTACCAATGCATCCAGAAAAAGTCACAGTTTGGTGCGATTTATGGGCTGGTGGCATCAATGGACCGTACTTCTTCAAAGATGATGCGAGTCGAAACGTAACTGTGAATGGTGAGCGCTACCGTGAGATGATATCCATCTGTTTTTTGCCCAAAATGCAAGAGCTTGACTTGCATGACATGTGGGTTCAACAAGACGGTGCTACATGCCACACAGCACGCTCAACAATGGAGTTATTGAGAGGCGAGTTCGGTGAACATTTTCTTTCACATTCGGGACCGGTCAATTGGCCGCCTAGATTGTGCGATTTAACGCCTTTAGACCATTTTTTGTGGGGATATGTTAAAGCTCATGTCTATACAGACAAGCCCGCCTCAATTGACGCATTGGAAGACAACATTGAAGCATTTATTCGTGAGATACCGGCCGAAATGTTGGAAAGAGTATGCCAAAATTGGACCATTTGGGGCGCAGTTTAGGTCAACATTTGCATGAAATAATCTTCAAACATTAAATTATATGGACCGTACTATCGATTCAAATAAAGATTTCATGCATTTTTCTGAATTTTATGTTTTTTTTTGAAAAACTTTCCTATAGCTTTTAAAAAATCACCCTTTATTAATAGAAGGTATTCTGGAATATTTATTCTCGGCAGATATGGTTCCAACCTGCCGAATTTACCAAAAAACCTTTGTCTACTCACGATCATGATCTCATGTCTTCTGTCTTCATGATCTGTCTTCGAGAGAGGCAATTGGATTCCTTGCCCATTATATGAAATCCTTTCGAGGCATTTGCTTTCGGTCTGCAGTAGATATATCGGTCTATTTTCGGCATGAAAAAACCTTCCTCTTCTCTTGGAACAAACGATCTTATATTTCCCCATCTGCCGTTAAAATTTTCTCAAAATGTCAAATCTCTTCAATTGGGTATCGTTCCCTGCTTGCATAGCCTTTTGGATATTACAATCAGTCAATAGAAAAAAGCCAGCACTCTAATATTGACGCTTTTACATCATAATTTTTTGTTACGGCGATATGTGCGTTTTTTCCCTCCACTTGCAATCATTATGACTCATTATCGGGTGGCAAAGTTGCAGCGGCGAGCGGAGAGCATCGGCAATTGTAGATTTAATCGGTCGGTTTTCTTTCGGGCAACATGCAATTTCTTTCCTAGCAATCATGGCGCTTTAAACGTTGCTGTTTCGTTGCCTCGAAGACGAAAGGCAAAGCAAAAACAGAAACAAAAACGAAAAAAAAATAAATATATTATGGCCAGAGAAAAACGAGGAGAATGATTGAATTGAAGCACAGTGACTGCATCAAATGCAACATGGCAACATGCAATGTATGCATGTGCGGCACCCAAAACCAACCACAGCGACGGACGCACTCACGCTTACATTTTGGTTAAGCAAGCGTAGCAATAATCTTGGCGTTGTTGTTTGCTTTGCACAGCACGGCGCAGTACAGCAGAGCGCCGCTATATTGTTGCATGTTTAATGGCATTCATTGTTTATACATCAAACAACAGCAACAAGAGCCACAAGAAGCGGTGTATTGTTGTTGTTGTTGTTCATTTGTGTGTTCATCAATGACATAATGACACAATTGTTACCACTCCAAATCAAACACTCCAACCCAAAGAAACCGGCAACAGAGTCATTCCGTCCAAGCCAAGACATGCCACACCACACCACGCCATCATCATCATCATCGCCATCTACCAGCTCACGCTAAAGATGTGATTGATGACCAAGCGACCGACCGACCAAGACCAAGAAGAGTGTGCTGGATGGATGGATGGATGAATGTATATTTTTAAAAGCGATCGATTAAATGTCAGAAATTTGTAAGAAAATTGTTAATAATAATCGTAGACAGTGCGCGCATAATTGTGTTTGCCGTTTGTCTTGCCATTTGAGAGCGTAATTATCTGGACTATTCATTGGGTGCAAAGTTAATTGCCAAGTGATAATAACTGTCTGGATAATGTTGCAAACTGACAAGCAATTAAGAAATAGAGAGATAGGTGACTCAATTTCACTCTTCCACATGGCCACCAGACAATAACAAGACCAGTGTGTCTGTCCAATGTTCTTTGGGATTTGAAGGATTTGCCAAAGTCTGAATATTTTATTTGCAAAAATAAGCGACAACAAGAACAGATCCTAAAGGAAGAAGATTCTAATCAGTCATATCCGATGAGAATCTGTCATCCGTCATCAGTCTTGGGTGACTTTTTTTTAATTTCTGGTTTTATTGGAAGGGTTGAACTACCACGACTAGTTCGGCAATAGCTCATGCGATCAATCCAATTTTTCAGTACAATGATGCCGCCAGCGCAAAATCCACACCAAACAGTGACTCGTTGTAGATGCATTGGGTTCTCAATAGGGTTCTCTGAACCCCATACGTGGTTGTTGTTGTAACAGCTGTTTATGTATTCGTGTTTGTGTTGATTTGTCCGATTATTCGTCTTCTTGTAAATCTGCTACGTCTGTCTCCAGGTTTAGGAAGATGGCCACTTGCTTTGGGTGCGTCCAAAGTGACCTGGGGACCAGCTGAGTTGGTTTTGCGTGCCCAGTACGAATTGAGGCGGCTACAACATCCTGATCTCAGCTGTGCCAGTACCGATCTTGTTCGTCTGCTACCTCTGTCTCCAGGTTTAGGTAGATGGCCACCTGCTTCGGCTGCGTCCAAAGTGACCTGGGGACCAGCTGAGTTGGTTTTGCTGGGCAGTTGAAGAGGTGTAGCGTATCGTGAGGCCCCTGGTTGCCATCAATTCGTGCCCAGTACGAATTGAGGCGGCTACAACATCCTGATCTCAGCTGTGCCAGTACCGATCTTGTTCGTCGCGGCAGCTCCTCTTCTCCGATGTCTGGGGGTGATCTCCGAGAACGATATTCACGGCGTAGTTGTTGACTGCTGCTGCGACTGCATCACGATGAATATCATTCAAACCTGCCTCATACGCGCGCTGATCTAGAGGTTCTCTCTTATACCTCTGGACTTCTCACTCTCTAGATCCTGGAGGTCTTTCCTCACCTGCCTGGGCGGAGGTGGCAGTGCCTTAAGATGATAGTTGGGATGACTACTGCGCTAACATCCAAGCAAGTACTGCGTAGACAACATAAAATTGTGTCTACGTACGGGAATGACCTTTGACTCCTCATGTAGATGGTCTATTGAAGACATGAGGAGACAGTCTGTTGCTGTTCTCAGGGCGGCATTTTGGCAAGTCTGGATGTTTTTCCTCTGCGTATGACTCACGTTCGCTGACCACACTGGCGCCACATAGTTTGCCACGGACCGGCCTATCGCTTTATATATTTAGTTAATAAGGTTTCCTTGTCTGTGCCCCGAGTACTGCCGACGACTTGAGGACCTTATTTCTACTTCGCATTTTATCCCAATCCCACGGCGGCCGGTTCTATGTACCGGATTGACTCGGAGATGGATGTCTTCGACCAAGGGCTGCCACCTCAGCAATATATGTATCGTGTTTGTCCCCATATGTGGTAATTTTGATCATTGACATAGCCACCGAGATGAAAATGAGCTTCATATGAAAACACGAAAATTTTCTTTCGGTTTGCGTTAAAGACTCACTACTTTGGAAGTTAGTTTTTAATATGTCCCAATTTTGTTCGAGCGTATATCGCCCTATTTTACATATGGCAAACATAAACCTGACTCTACAAGAAATAACTGCTGAAGACTCAGAAAAAACTCTTGGTCATCTCTCTCTTGAAAGGTTGAGAAAGTATTTGAAACTGATAGACTCAGGAGCAACTCTTGTACAGTCGCTATATCTAAAATAAAATGAGAAAGGCAACTGGACATCATCCATTGAACAATAACTAAATTTGATTGAAATTTGATGGATTTCAGTTACGATGCAGGGAGTATTGTCCGCAGTGCCGGCTGCTTTGGCTAACAGTCGCCGTTACCCAGCGCCTGCAGTGCTAACCCGGTAAGCTAGGGCATGATAGAGGATAATGCTTCAAGTACAGTAGATCAGAATCAGGACACCCCCTTCAACATCCAATATATTGAATAAGACACAGTAGAAATCTGCTAAGGTGTAAGGAAAAGACGGAAGCGAATAAATGCCAAGTCAGGCAAAGGAGGGTAAACAAAGATTAGGTTTCGAAAGCCCAAACCAAGAACTAGGGTGATATCTTTCAAAGGAGAAACGAGCTACAACTTCCGAAAGATTAGAACAGATCCTGAATTGAAAGATCTAGGAGATAAAGATTGGAAAAACTTCTTCTGCCCCAGTTCTTCCGCAGATTTTCGCATCGAGTCGACTTTTATAGAGAGTTTTGACAACATTCTCTTTCTCTGCCCGAGTTAACTTTTTGTAGGGTTGCGTCAACTTTTTTCCGAACGATTTTTGTAGAATTTGTTGGGAAGGTCGTGAGTGTTCAACACCGTCTCCGTCCGTCTTACCTTCTTTTAGGGCTGCGCATGGAGTCGAACGACTTTTGTGAGGATTGTCGATAGTGTTCAAGACCTTCTCCACCTCTGTATGAGTTAACTTCTCTCAGCACTGCGTATCAGGTCGAACGTCTTTTGTAGCAGCTGCGAGGAAGGTCTATTGTGTTGATCACCATCTCCGTTTCTGTCCGAGATGCCGTATTTTAGAGTTGCGCCCCAACAACTCCAATGACTTTCGCAGGAGTTGTGAGGAAGGTCGAGAGTTTTGAAAACGCATCGAGCCGAACGACTTTTGTAGGAGTTTTGAGGAAGGTGTAGATTTTTGAATATCTCTTTAAGTTATTTTCCCTCGGGACGCCTTTTGCAGGTGTTGTGAGGTAGTTCGAGAGTTTGTACAAACTTATCTGTCTCTGTACGCGTTAACTTCTTTTAGAACTGCGCATGGAGACGAACGACATGTGTCGAAGTTGTGAGGAAGGTCGAGAGCTTGTTCTAGGACTGCGAATTGAGCCGAAAGAGTTTTGTTGGAATTGTGAGGAAGGTTGATAGTTTTGACAACATTCTCTCTCGCTGTGCGAGTTAGCTTGTTTCAAGTCAGAGCATCAAGTCAACCAACTTTTGTAGGAGCTGTGAGTAAGGCTGGGAGAGTTGAATACCTTATCAGTCATCTTCTATCAGGGCTGCTCATCGTTTGTAGGAGTTGTGAGGAAGGTCGAGAGTTATCCGAGGTATCTTCTTTCAATGCTACATCGAGTTGAACGACTTTTGCAGGTGTTGTGAGGAAGGTCGAGAGTGCTGAACACCTTCTCTGTTTCTTTACGAGTTAGTTCTTCTGTGAGGAAGGCTGGGAGAGTTGAATACCTTATCAGTCATCTTCTATCAGGGCTGCTCATCGAGTCAACAAAGGTTTGTAGGAGTTGTGAGGAAGGTCGAGAGCTATCCGAGGTATCTTCTTTCAGGGCTACATCGAGTTGAACGACTTTTGTAGGTGTTGTGAGGAAGGTCGAGAGTGCTGAACACCTTCTCTGTTTCTTGGGCTGGGAATTGAGTCAAACGACTTTTGTAAGAGTTGAGAGGAAAGTCGACAGCAAACTCACCGTCTCTGTCGTTGTTGAAGTTACCAACTTTCAGAGCTGCGCATCAAGTCGAACGACTTTTGTAGGAGTTGTGGGGAATGTCAAGAGTGTTGTCTCTGTCTTTTCTGGAAGAAGGTCAAGGGTGTAGAGAGACGAATTTCTTCTCTGCTCGATTTACCTTCTACCAGGGCTGTGCATCGAGTCGGAGCTTGAGGGTGAACACCTTCTCCGACTCTGTACGGGTTACCTTCTTTCAGGGTTGTGCATCGCGTCGAATGGATTTTGTAGGAGCTTTGAGGAGGATCAATAGTGTCCGAGTTACCTTCTTTCAGGGCTGCGCAACGATTCGAATGACTTAAGTGGGAGCTGTGACGAAGGTCGAGAAGGTCCAGTTATGGCTGGAGTCGTTTAAGATACCGAAGCCTTGGGCGACTTGCTTAGTGCCGACAAGTTGTTTCGCGAGTCGCAGAGATAAGTTCTCATGAGTGATGTCTTTTATCATCTTCTAATGTCAGAAAATTGACATTTGACCAACCATAAAAGTTCTTCGAAATCCTCCACCTCCATCGTAGTGATGACGAATCCTAAATTTTGTAACCGAATTCCTGGTTTCTAAACTTTGAATATTCGAACAAAACGGTGACCAATTTTTCGACAACTTCGGAAAATTTAGCGCCCACTGTGTGTACTGTTTGCTGAAATTCCCAACATTTCCAGGAATACAAAAAACTTCCGCTAAACAACTTGATTGTTATTTCCATTCTTTGGCATTTCATTGCATTCCGAATTCCCCTTAAACGTCACTCCATGGCAGTTAATCACATTTAAACTTTAATTCTCAGCTATTATTTTGAAACTCTTCTTTAATTTCTTTATGATACTTTTGCTGCATCATGCAACCGTACCGCACCGTACCGTACAAGTGCGAGTATATCTGCAACATGTGAGCTTTTGTGAAATACATAATCATAAATATCAGTTGTAGTCGCTGTCGTTGTTGTGCCCTTTCCAGGGACACGCAGACACAGCGTTTAGAATTTTGCACTTTGATGCGGTAAAAGTTTGCAAAGTTTGTTGTGGAATTGTTCCGGATTATTATTCAACTGTTGTTGTTCTTGTAGCAACTGCTCACATGGTTGTTGGATGACAGCACATGTCTATCTAATAAGTTGGGCATTATAAAACCATCTCTTAAGGACGCTACACGAGTCCTCTCGCACACTGTCGCCTGACATGAAGGAGAGCACATGTTTTGTGTGGAGCTGCGTGTGTTTGGTTGAAGTGAATCGCTTCCAAAATTATGAACAACTACGTCATATGACTGCCGGCACTATGTTTGTATGTATTTACATAAGTACACTGAGAGAAGAGTCAATGAGAAGTGGCAAGTAGGAGTTCATTAAATGACTGATAATGTTAGAGCTCATTAAAGCCACTCCAAAATTATTTGAATTGGAAATTCAATGGAAATCTGTCATAATTGCAAAGGATTTTGCCTTTCATTCATTTTATTGATCCAACAGAAGCAGTGCATCAAAATGATGCAAATCTTTTTTCACCAAACTCAAAATTATTTTTAAAAATTAAAACTAAAGATCATCCGAGTCAATGTCTTCAATCTCCGGCCACTAATAATAGTTTGAAGGAGTTTCCAATAATAATGTCGAAGTCAATTCATGGTGGAAGGTATATAAGATTCGTCCATGCCGAATTTAATTGTTCTTTTCTCCCCGTGTACCCATCTCCAAATGTACTGTCTTAGAACTTTTCCCTTTCCCGGGAAAACTATTCATTCCGGATTGTATATGGCTGCATTTTGTGTAAATTATTCGTGTTTATGCCAGCACCAGCACTCATATTCCAGACATACGCCGGCTGCCTGACTGGCTGCCTTACACTTTCGCTTGGAATAGTTTGACAACAATAGTTCGTTCTGGCAAAAGTAACAACATCAACTACAGCAACAGTAGCAGCAGCAACTTCATTATTAGAGTATTCGTCTTCGTCGTCGTCGTGTGCTTGCTGGGATGTAACATTAGCCAAACAACAGCAAAAGTATCATTTTGATGCGTTTGCCGTAACAGCCGTAAACAATATACACGTTAGTAAATCTCTGCCAGTCCCCTCTCCCTCTTTCTCCATCTCTCTCTCTATACAATCAAAATGCGCCAACATGAAAATTCACAAAGCAAGAACTGCTCAAAGATTAAGTTTAAATATTTGCTAAACAGAAAATGAACTAAATGAAAGAGCACCGCCATGAAAAGCCAACGGTGACAGAAGGCGACATAGTGTTACACTACATAAAGTCGGAAGAACTAGAAAGGGCACTTGAAGTGTGGTCCTGTGTCATGATCAAAAGTGAGTTTGCAAAAACTTCAAATTTGGAGAGGGGTGTGAAAAACCAAACTTTATTTTTTGGTTGTGGATAGGCCCTATTTAGTTTCCCGCTTATTTGGTAAACACGTAAAGTAGAGAGATTTTACGAAATTCGTTCTTTTAAGGAGAAAGTCAGTTTGAGTGACTATATCAGACAAATATTTACAGATAGTAACCGATCGTTTGATCGAATCGCGTGGTCAGCAACCAATCTCTACACCCACTACGAGATAAAAAGGCATGTGGTCCTGATAAAGTTCCGTCCGAAATTCTAAGATTAATAGTTGACGAAACATTCAACTTTTTAAAGAGCTATTTACCTATTCGGGTCAATATCCTCAAGACTTGGTAAAAACAATATTTTTCACCATTCCAAAGAATGATCTACGATTATTAGTCTAATGACCCACGCCCCACGGCACAAGCCGATATAAATGGAGAACTAACCGAAAATATCATCATATCCAGAGGACAAATATGCAACATTTATCGGAAAATAATTCAAGAATCTATTTCAAATATTTCAAAAAGGTATGACCTAAATATCAGGTGCATTGTCATTATTAGGCAGAAACAATTTCCCTTAGGACCGATTTTCCCCACAGTATTCCCATTAGAATGCACATTAGGATGGGTCACGAAAATAAATTGCAGCGGTCACCCCCAGAAATGAAGATTGGATTGTTTAATGTTAATCTGTAAAATATTTCGTCACTGGTTCAAGCCATCTCTGAAGTAACGCTCCTGAAAACACCTCTAGAAATCATGTTTTTACCGTGTAATTTTTATACCCTCCACCTCCAGGATGGGGGTATATCCACTTTGTCATTCCGTTTGTAACACCTTGAAATATTCATCGGAGACCCCATAAAGTATATATATTCTGGGACGTGGTAAAATTCTAAGACGATATAGCCATGTCCGTCTATCTGTCTGTTGAAAGCACGATAGCGGCCGAACGAAATGAGCTAGGAGATATAAATCATTTTCTAAAAAATTATGTATGTATTGGTTGCTAACTAGTCTCTTTAAAGTCCTAGCGCCGCTGAGGCATAATTATTATTGTTAAAATGAATAAAACTGAAATATTATCGAAAAAACTGGAACAAGAAACTTACAGGGCTGGAAAAAGATGTGAATTGAGACAATATTCATAGAATGAAAAGTCTGAACAGCTGAGAAGCAGGAACTGAATTTGAGATAATGTCAGAGACAGATAACAGAAGATGATATGATGTCAGAGCAGCTATAGAGCGAGGAAGAAGAATATCGATGAATGCGAATACGATGAAGGTACGAAGAGGAACATAATGTCCAACTTAGCCAGTAAAACTAATCAGGCTACTGAAATAACAGTTGTAAGTCAAAGCTGTATAACAAGCAGGAACTGATTGTATGATGACATACAATTGATTGGATGAAATATTTGATGGGCAAACCTGGGTATAATGTACGACTTCTACAAAATACTATAACAGGAACAAATTATGAAGCGGGACATGGATTAGGTAATAAATCAGGAATTTAAAACTGGAAAAGGCCAGAAACCAGTTGTTGAAATTATAACAGGAAAAATGGCAAAGCTGGATCACAGGACAGGAAATAACGATGAAAACTTGGCAATTTTTGGCATCTAAATAATATTATTAATTATTCGAATTATTTATATGAACATATTTACAAAAACGAATATGCAAGTTAAGAAGAAGAAAGGAAAAAACGGGAAACGGGGGATAACAATGGTACCCACCAAATGGCTGTACTTGGAATTATGAAATTCGGTGTATGTATTCGTCTGACTGTGTCAACACAAATGGCATTTTTCAAAGTTTGTACCATCCAAACGCCTGAAGCTAGTACTTGGTTGGTACTTTTTCCTCATTGTGTTTGCTTATTTTGGTTTGCTTTTGTCTGTAAAAGTGATTTATCATATGAGCCAATTGCTACGATTGTTTCAATTATGATTCGATTTCTATTCTGTATCTGTTCTTCATTTAAAAATAGTTTTTATGTGTTAAAAAATAAAGAAAAAATCAGGAGTCATGATCAAATTATTTTAGGGATTAGGGACGATTTTTTCAGAAAAAAATCGCCTGTAACTCCTGAAATACTATTATTGATTTTGAGGTGTTTCGAAAGTAATTCCAGATATTTTTAGAATGTCGAGCTGGTATACTAGTGGACCATAAAATTGGATAAAGTTTTTAAAATTTTAATCATTTTATTTTGATTTACAAAATTATTACATTAAATTATCTTTTTGTTTGTTTGAAATTTTGAAGTCGTGTTCCTTGAAGTCTTATTTATCGACTGTGTGAGGTTGAAAGTGGTGAAATAATGAGTTAATTTTTTATGAATTTTCTTTGAATATCTTTCCTTTCGTGAAGATTTTTATCGAAGAAAGGTAATTGATGGAAATAACGGTCAATGTGTGACCGATTTGTTCCGAAAGGTATTGTCACCCTTGTCCACAAAGTGATTTATCATATACTAAATATCATCTTGTATGGATCATTCTGTACTCTAAAAAATTAAAAATTTCCCAAAAAGTGACCATAATTTTGCTGTAGGTGGGCCTTTTAAAACTTTAAATTTTAACTACCGATTACTTTGACTTTGGAAGGTAGAATAACATTCAATTTTTTTATTTTCAGATTTATGTTTGACATTTGGGACGCTATACGCTCGAACAAAATTGGGAAATATTAAAAACTTACGTTCAAAGTAGTGATACTTTAGCGCAAACTGTAAGAAAATTTTCGTGTTTTCAGATGAAGCTCATTTTCATCTCGGTGGCTATGTCAGTAAGCAAAATAGCCACATATGGGGTTCCAAAATTGACTATTGAGAAGCCAATGCATCCACTGCGGAGCCAGTCGTGGTTGTCATATGAATGATATTGAGTTCCATTATTAACTGACAAAGTTCAACCTTTCCAATAAAACCAGAATTTTGGAAAAATAAGTATTTTTTTATAACCAATTCTAATTTAAAAATATTTTTTTTTAGAAAAAATCATTACACTTGAACTGGGTGATATATGAACGTATATACGGACGTATGAAACTATAGGCAAAATAGAGTTAATTGGCGTATTTAGTTTTTAATTTCCTCAACCTGTTGCCCTTTCACAGGATACATTTCCTTAAAAAAAATAAATAAACACTTATTCACACTCTATGATAACCGTATTAGTGTCAAATTAAAGAGGAGAAAATCTGTTAAAAATACTTCAAATATAATAAATATAATTAGTTCAACATTAACAACCATTTCAAATTTACACCTTAGTCTATTCATATTTTTAAGAGGGAAAACTTGAAATGGTTATTAATGCTAATCTAATGCAGATATAAGTTTGAAATTAAAGGTATTTTTAGCACAGGATCTGTAGGGTGAGAATAAGTACCTAAAATAATTGTTTTGAAAATTGTATCCTTTGGAACTTTGTAGCGACAACAGGAGGAAGAAATGAAAAACTAAAAACGCCAATTAATTCCATTTCACCTATGGTTTCAGACGTATATCTTCTTGTCCAAGTGTAATAGTGACGGTCGGACAGTGTTTCCCCATTTTACCCTTAAAATTCGAATGAAATATTTATTTCATTTCAGAAAATTCTTTATATTTCATCGAGGATGGGGACCGCGAAATCCCAGCTTATTATGAGAGGAATGACTACTTTTTTATTTTAGTTTTTTCGTTTGTATTTTTTTTGGTCTGTAATCAATATTTGATTTGAACTGGGATATTGTCCTGGCTTAAGACCATTTTGCATCTATATTCAATAGAATGCAAATTTATTTTCAAATGGCATGGTGCCATGCTAATTTCATGATTCTCGGTAGAAATTGTGATTATAGGGAAGAAATGGTTATTTCCATAATTCTGCATTCAGCCATGATCTTAATTTCCAATAAGCTAAAATCACTTTCATCCTGTGAATAGTTTACAAGTTGATACCTGCGCATTTGTTGCATGGCTATACTTCCCTTGCGACGACACTTTTGAGCAAAAGTAAAAGTAAGAAATTATCACTTCACAGTTCGATGCCAGCTCAAAATGCAGTCAAACAAACTTCAAAGCACAGCTTGACGTATTGATGGATTGTCATGCTGACAATCGCTGTGTGCAGCGTTTATAATTACATGTGTTCGTACTTCGACGACGGTGGCTAAGATCTGAGCAAAGTGGCACTTTAACATTTGCCAGCAGAGAATGTTTAAAATGTGGCCTGAAATTGCTTTGCAATTGCGCTTGGATGAGGCAGAGTTGGGCAAGTTTAGAAAATGTGAAAATTGCATAAAATGTTGCAATATCTCGGTTGCCCTGTTATGACAAAATCCATCCAGTTTGTTTGAAAATCACAGAAAGTGAAGAAAAATGCTTTGTGGTTTTTGGTTGTTTCTACTTTTGCTCTCCAAACTGGGAAACGAATCGCTAATTTGACCATTAGCGGCGCTGCGTTCCATGGAATTGCAAAACAACATCCAACATTACAATTCGTGGTAATTTTACACTTGTTTTTTTGTTTCTTTCACTCTCTTTGTTTGCTTTTCATTTTCTATGTTTACATCATATTTCTGTAGCTGTTTGCAACATTTCTTTGGCTTTTGTCAGACAGGCAGTCATTCAGTCCATCCGTTGTCGCTGTATTTGTCATGAATGAAACAAGTTAAGATTTAGTTGGACAAAAGTTGCGTCATAATTGTTGTTTGCAACAGGCACTGAATGGGGCCAACAATAGCAAAGTTGCTGATATTAGGTTTTTTGTGTCCGTGCTGTCGCCGCCGCGTTGCTGCTGTTGTCTCGGAAATCCTCTATTAAATCCATTCAAATGTAACAGAGAGCAATTTGATGACTTCCCCAGAATTATTTCCATAATTAAATGGAAAACTTTCTCGTTTCCCGAGATGCAAGTCCGTGCCAGGGAAGAATGGTTTTTCCACGAAACTGCAGCAGCACAGTTTGTTTATCGAGTAAAGCGAGCGACATTAATTAGCCCAGGAAGAACTGGGTCGGAAGCGAGCGTTCATAAGCTGAAGGATGGATAGATGGGTGAGTGGAATTTTAGCCATTGTCCTCCGACCGAGTCCACTGTTCTCTTTACTCTTACCGAGAACAAAGTGCATCAACATGTTGTTGATACTTTTATTATTTGTCAATTAGGACAGTCAGTTCCAGTTTGTGAAGGGAAAGTAAACACGTATTTCGCTGAATAAAAAAATAAAAGATCGTTAATATGATTTGCGATACAATGATATTTCACGGTAGGACACCAATGAATCTATTTCCCTGCAGCAATGGAATAATTTTGTTAAACCCATGACATATCATCATAAAAACATGTCAATGTGTAAATGAAACAAGGCTATTTCATCAATGATACAATTTTATTGCCTCAATGACAGATTTCCTTTGAATAGAGAATTCTATTAATTCTATCCCGAAAAAGCCCCATCTTGTGATCGCGATGTTGTGATGAATTTAACATGGAGTTGTGTCGGTCTGACCAATTGCTTTTGCCAGTACCAATCTTCTGCCTTAGCTGCACCTTGCATGTTGATAAGGCTGCACCTAGTAAATTTGTAGGATAATTTGAACAGCTTGACAATTTCCAGGGGAAATGATCTTGAATTAAGAGTCACAAGGGTCGGGTGGCAGCCTGATTATCCCAATATTCATTAGACTACATAAATTTGTATACCCTCCACTAGGGTCCTTGTGCATTTGTTTGTAACATCCAATAGAAAGCGAGACAGACCCATTGTAAGTATATACAGGGTGACTGATGAAAGCCGCTACCATATCATTTTTCATAACTTTTTTCTATTTAATGAATCGGTTATTTTTATACCCTCCACCTATAGGATGGGGGTATTCTAACTTTGTCATTCCGTTTGTAACACCTTGAAATATCGACCTGAGACCCTATAAAGTATATATATTCTTGATCGTCATAAAATTCTAAGACGATCTAGCTATTTCCGTCCGTCCGTCCGAAATGAGCGAAAGTAGAACGAAAGGAGCTAGAACGTTCAAATTTTCCATAAATGCGTCTTATAGTCGTAGATCGGATGTGATTGAAATGGGGCGAAATCGGAAAAATTTTTCACAAGGACTAAAAATACCCATAATAATCCCTAATATATTAGCCTATTTAAGCATGTTTTTTGAATACGCATTCCCCTTGTAGCAAGAACGTGCACCATAAAGTGTTTCTTATTTGTAGGGGGTGAAATGGGGCAAAAAGGGATAAAAATGGTACATATTAAACGACAACAGCTAGAAACACGAAATTCGATGTGTAAATTCCTCTAATTAAGTAGAGACATAATATAAAAGTATTTTTTTCCAAATTCGTACTTTTAAGGGGTAAAATGGGAATAGAGGAATAAAAATGGTACCAAACAAACGGCTGTACCTAGAATAATGAAATTCGGAGTATATATTCCTCTGACTGTGTAGACACGGAAAATAAACTGATTTTTCGAAATTCGTACTTTTTGGGGTCAAAATAGAAAAAGGGGATAAAAATAGTACCAACCAAATGACCGCAGCTAGAGTCATGAAATTCGGAGTATACATTCCTTTGACTACGTAGACATGAAAAATAAAAGGTTTTTTCAAATTCGTACTTCCAAGGGATACAATGGGTACGGAGGGATAAAAATGGTACCAACCAAACGGCTACACCTAGAATAATGAAATTCGGTGAATACAATCCTCTGATTGCGTAGACACTTAAAATAAACAGATTTTTCGAAATTCGTACTTTTTGGGGTTAAAATGGAAAAAGGGGATACAAATAGTACCAATCAAATGACCGCAGCTAGAGACATGAAATTCGGAGTATACATTCCTCTGACTGCGTAGACACGGAAAATAGACGAATTTTTCGAAATTCGATACAATGGTACTTGGGGATAAGAATAGTAACAACTAAACGACAACAGATAGAATGATGAAATTCGAATTGCGTAGAAACATCAAGGGGGTAAAAATGGTACCAAACAAATGGGCGCAGCTGGAATCATGGAATTCGGGGTATACATGGATTTTCAATATTTGTACTTTTGGATTTAACATAGAATGGAAATACAACCAACTGTAGCACCCACTATCTACATATATTTATGGTATTTAAGCTTTTTGAAAATATAAGTATAAGAATATTTATTTTTTGAATTAACGTGTTGTAATTAAAATATTATATTTATTTATAAAATTATTTTTTCAATATTTGTATTTGTTTTTGTTTGCCTATATTTTATTTTCCTGTAATATTACTGCACTTCTACGAAAACCGACAACCTTTGTGAAATGCAATCTATGTTGGAGGGCCGGCCGAACTTAACGCCGGTTTTACTTGTTTTTATTAATTTTTAACAAAACGAGTCATTTTAAACACAGTACAATCAGGCGATAGTGTCAACCGCTTTCAATTTTGTATTCCTCGTTCGAAACGTAAGATGTAAGATTTTTCGATCACACCTCGTGGAATAAAAGGAATCACGCGGCGAATTCCGGAAAAGAGTCATTTTAGGATGAGCAACTTACAAAGTCGTTGATGACATATATATCTTTTTATTCCCCTCGTTCAAAAGTGGTCCATGATGATATATAGGCAGCGGGGAAATATGAAAAAGTTAATGATTTATTTACCCCTTCTTTGGCAGAAAAACATATTTTTAGCCTGCACGTTTATATGCCTTATAAAACCTATCCCTTGATAGCCACTTGAAAACAGACTTTTGCTTTCATTTTACAGGATTGCCTTAAGACAATCTTTCATAAATCGTTGTTTTTTTCTGCCACTTCTTCTTCTCATGCATAATTTTGTTTGTTTCCGTATTTTTTGTTTTTTTTCTTTTTCGAAAACTTACAACAAACGAAAAACAACATAAATCGATGATTTTTCTTTATGCAATAAATACATAAAAAATGTGAAATAAATAAAAAAGGGAGAGGAGATGGCAAAAGAGAAAAAAACATTCTAGCATGTATATATGGCATTGTCTGTTACTGTGTGGAGACATTAAGGGGGGTTAGCATATGATAAACAAATTAGATAAGTTTTGTTTATTTATTTGTTATAAATACAAAAAATATTGAGAAAAAAAGATTTTTGAAAAAAAAAATATTGAGACAAATGATTATTTTTGGAAAAATATTTTTTGAAAAATATTGAGTCAAAAATATTTTTTTTGAAAAATATTGAGAAAAAATAGTTTTTGTAAAATATTGCGATAAATATTTTTTGAAAAATATTGAGTTTTTTTTTAATATTGAGAAAAAAATTTGTTTGAAAAACAAAAAATTCTCTTACGAAAAAATTTTTAAAAATGATTTTTTTGGTTTTGGAAAATATTGAGAAAAAATATTTTTTGAAAAGTATTGAGAAAAAATATTGTTTGAAAACCAAAAAATTCTCTTACGAAGAAAAAATAAAAATACATTTTTTTGTTTTTGAAAAATATTGTGAAAAAAATATTTCTTTTAAAAATATTGAGATTTTTTTAAATATTGAGAAAAAATATTGTTTGAAAAACAAAAAAATCTCTTACGAAAAAAATATTAAAAATTATTTTTTTGTTTTTGGAAAATATTGAGAAGAAATATTTTTTGAAATTTGAATATTGAGAAAAAAATATTTCTTTTAAAAACTTTTTCTATTACTTTTCGTAAAAAAAAACTATAATAATAATATAAAAAATTAAATTTAAATTAAAGCCAATTAACATAATTATTATTTTTAACATTTTTTGAGAAAATTTCAAATTCGGAAAAATTTCGATTTCTGAAAAATTGAAAAAGGCTAAAAAATAATTTAGCAGTATGATCATATTGAAATTATTCATATTTAACTGAAAGTATTTAATTTTTGATAAAAATTTCGATTTTTTGTTCGAGTTACAACTTTTCGTTTGTATGAACTATGACACCCGCCTCAATGTACCCACTCACATGTGTGGGCAAGTGAACAATTTTTACCTGTACTAAATTTAGCAAACAATGAAAACTTAAGCGTTCCCCTGGGCATATAACTCACTAACAATTGTAACATTAAAAAAGCAAACTTTCCCGTTTTTGTTTTGTTCGGTTCTTCCTTTCTCCGCAACCAATATGCCAATGAATATCTGGCGAATAAACGATTTCTGCGGAAGCATGAAGGTGGACGAACGGACGGACGGATGAACCTCTGTTTTGAGTAAATGTGGAGGAATGAGTGTAAAAATCTGCACCGGCAAGGATCAGCGAAGCAGCACTGCCAGCGACTGCTGACTACAACAACGAGCCATTAGAAAGGTTTCCAATATGGAAACTTTAAGCTGCTCAAACCCCCTCAAGAAAGAGAAAAAAACAACTGTACGAAGGATGAAATATCCAAACTTACACATACCCAGGCACGCAGCACACACACATATGGACGTATCACCACATACATCCACATAAATGTGTGTTTTTGAATATGGTCGAGTGTGTGTGCATGTGTGTGTCTAGTACAAAAACATTTATTGCTTTAAACAAAAGCGTTGGAATTGGACTAAAGAATGGGACGAGAATAGGACACAGGAATAAAGGAACAAACGAGCGAAGAGATTACTTGCTTTAACATTTGACCGGAAGTTCGACAAAAGTTCAAATTATATGCACTATTGTTGTTGCTGTTGTTGTAGATGCTGTTGGTTTTGTTGTAGTGGTGATAGTTGTTGTACAGTTAAATAAGCAAAACCACTACACATACACTTATCACTACCTACCTATAGTAGTCGTACATGTATTAGGGTATACGAACGGAAATAATTTTAATTAAGTAAAAAAATTTCGAAGGACTATACACATTTTCTGATATATTTATTCGTTATAAACTCAAAAAAGATATTTATTTTGTGGTATTTTTTTAATAAATTTCCAATTTTCATCGAAGGTACCTTTGGTATTTATGCTGCCATTTTGACAAAATAATTCCGGTAATGCCCAGTTATACGTTAAATATAAAGTTTAGGGAAATTTAAAAATTTTATAAAATAAATATTTAAAAAAATGTGAAAAATGTCCCAAAAATTGTGAAAAAATGCCAAAAAACTACAATAATGGATGCTATTTCATATGAAAAATCGCTCAAAAACGTTTGTCTTTTTTCACAATTATTGGGCGAAATTGAAAAATCACAAAAAAAAAATAAACAAATATGAAGTCACTCAACGGATGATAGTTAACAAATTCAATATGAAAAATTGTCCAAATTGGCGACATGAAATATCGGCCACTGAAAAATCACCCAAAAGAAAAATTCGTCAAAAAATTATCCAAAACGGAAAATGAAATTAGGCTCAAAAATAAAGGAAAAATCAACCAAATGCAAAAAGGAAAAATTACCCAAACATAAGTGAAAAATTAACAAAATAAAAAATGGGAAATCGCCCAAAAATGACTCATTTTTGATAAGAAAAATCACCCAAAAATTTGTGTAATTTGTAATATGAAAAATTACCAAAAAATCCCCCAGATAAATCAATGTCCAACTCCGGCTACGCAGAGCTTAAATATTTGATCCTCTGTGCTACGCAGTTTGGATTTATGAAAAAATCACCAAAAATGCTAATTTTCATATTTGAATTTATGAAAGATCACCTCTAAACCAAATCAATATCAATATAATCAGTATTCAATATTCATAATCAATATTCTCATTTGTTTGCGAGAAATATCTCCTTGATGTTCAAAAGTCGCTGCGAAGCCACTTGAACAGACTTTTGACACGGTCGAAATCATGATCGTGGTAGTCTGCAGCCAAGTAATAAATGTCACCATGCCATTTGTAAATAAATTTGCATTCTATTAAATATAGAAGCAAAATGGTCTTGAGCCAGGACAATATCCCAGTTCAAATCAAATATTGATTACAGACCAAAAAAATGCAAACGAAAAAACTAAAACAAATGAGCGTTGGCACGGCAGAAGTATTGCTGGGTAACTATACCTGCATATACACATACTTACATATGCAACTCAATGAGATGCTTGTAAGATGGCATGTGTGCTTTATTACTTGGTGCGATTTTTTAAACGCAAATTCGGCAAGTGAGTTGTGATTCTCGTTCGTTTGTGAGAATCATCTCCTTATAGAGGCCGGGTTTGATGTTGAAAAGTCGCTGCGAAGCCACTTGAAAAGACTTTTGACATGGTCGAAATCATGATCGTGGTAGTCTGCAGCCAAGTAATAAATGTCACCATGCCATTTGTAAATAAATTTGCATTCTATTAAATATAGATGCAAAATGGTCTTGAGCCAGGAACAAATGCTAATTTTTTGCATGACTTTTAATGAAAAATGGTATGTTTATTTGGTATTTTTTTGCGATGTTTCAGAGAAGAAAATCATTAAGCTTGGCCGCAGGTTGGTAACGAAGAAAACCTTTACTCTGCATAGCCGGCTTAGAACTTACTAGAGATGATTCGACTTTTAATATTAAAAACTAGTCAATTTTTTGCCTATTTTTCATATGAAAAATTACCCATTTTTTCGGTGATTTTTAGTTTGGATAATCTTCCATTTATTTTTGCACGTAATTACATTTTTGGTGTGTTTTTGATTTGGTCCATATTTTATTTTTTTGCTATTTTTATGTCTCCCGAAAAACCCCTAAAATAGAAAAAATTTATAGAAAAATAGTTAGTAGAGAAAAAGACAACAATGTTTGTTTAAAAAATATCTAAGAAAAACGTAAAAAACTTAAAACTTAAAAAGTCTTGAAACGGATTAGGTCACTCGCATTAAAAAATGATTAAATAGTATAAATATTAGGGGTTATTTTCATTCCTTGTTAGGGGAAAATGATTCCCTCAGGGCCGATTTCTTCCACTTTAAATCCCAACCGATCTGCAACCATAAGACACTTTTTATACTTTTTACTTCTTCCATATGCCTTTTCTTCAACTATGCCTTTTTTGCTGCATTAAGATCAGCTATGGCAAAATATAAGAAAATTATTCTATTATCTAATTTGTAAAGGGTTTTTTCGCGCTAGTTATAAAAAATCATATTTTTTATTTTTTTGCATCTACAAAGAGTGTCATAACTCGTACATTAAGGAGAATCTGTTGCATGTAGATCTTATTTGCTGCCTTAGAATGTTAGTATGAAAAATGCAACAATTTTTTCCAATTTGTTAATGTTTTTTTCGTGCCAGCAAAACTGATTTTTATCGAATAAAAGATTCTATGAGAAAGTGAAAAACTGTATCTATGTGAAAGTGAAATCCGCAACAGTTGTAGCCATAATATTAAAGTTACCTTCGACGAAAACTGGTGTTATAGAGAAAACTTAAATATATATATATTAAAACATTTGCTATGTTAAATTTATGAATCAGTATGTTTCAGTGCACCCATAAAAATAAATTTTTAGGTCCCGAATATATTATTATTTTCTGTTGCATGGTGTTATTTATCTGTGTTTCTAAAAAAGTGTCGGTATTATTTCGATTGTATTTTTTCTTTTCTTCTTGTATGATTAAATTTATTTAATTTAATTTAGTCAAGAATACATAATTCAGATGTATTTCATGCCCTTCTTTAAACATTTTGGTCTACAATTTTTGGGGAAAAAAATATTTGCAAGAATTTTCAATCTGCAAAATGCACCGATTGCAAAATATGTAGAATATTTTTTAAATCCACAACCACATATCTGCGGCAAATAAAGAAAAACCGACTATTTCAGTAAAAATAGCCAAATATTAGAACATATTTTCCCCACTTTTGGAATTCGGTAGTTTGCGGGAAAAATGCAATAGCGTATTAGCTATTATTTTCGGAGACATATATCAAAAAATCCATTATGATATCATATTTGTTTTCATATTCTGCAAATTAATACTGAAGTTTTCCTCGTACGGTACACGCTAATGTCCATATGTCCATGCATACACGCTCATATTGTCCTGATACTTCAACGTAGTTCAGTTTCGGTGTGTGCGTGTCAATATGTCTTGGTGTGTGTTTGTGTGTGTGTACGTTTTAACCCTTTAATGCAAATTTCTTTTGAAAGCAAATATCATAGTCGAAAATGAAACTGCGGAAAAACTCTATGTTAGACGTTGTTTGAGATGAATGATAAATATTAAAAAATATATATGCAGCATATACATATTGCATGTAATCCGTGGCAGATCCATGGTCAGTGGATGTAAATTTCAGGATTTTCTTGCATAAATTTAAAGTCAGGCAGAATGCGCGGACAAAAAACTCAAAAATTTAAATGGGAAAATGTCCGAATCCAGTTGTTGACTCTCAGTTTGCTCTGGAAAATGTATTGTACCTACATAAAACACTACCGGAGTTGAAATTGATATGGGTCTAAACAGAATAAAATATCTGAAACGGCAGACGAGCTTATGAAAATTATTTTATAAACACGGTAGCCTAGTCTTAATTCTATGAAATTATTTTCCAATAAAAACTTACGAAACGGACTAGATTTATGGAAGTTTAATAACACTGTCCAACAAATTAAGACTTTTTGAATGGAACAGAATAGCGACCCCATAACTCTGAAAGGGTATGTTGAGTAGATCATTTTTGTAGAACAAACTTATGGTCCAGCACGTCTGAGTTTTTTTTTACAGTGGGTCAAAGTTTTCATTTTTTGGTCGAAGGGAGCATTATACTATATGAAAAAAATGCTGTAAGTTAATGTCTGAGGGAATTCTTATGGTCAGAGTTGTATTGTGGAATTGTATGAGGATTATTTTTGTGGAAGATCTTAACCCTCTAACTGGTCTCTTTATGGGTCAATTTGACCCTTTTTTCGAGAAAATCAAAAAATATCCTTTAAAAAAGGACATTTAAGGATTAGAATATTCTACGAAAATGTTTGTCGGAAAATTTCATTGGGGGTCACCAAAGACACCATTGTTGTAAATAAAGCTCTTTACGATTAATTGGCAAAATTACACGCCAACTTCTATAAAAAAATTATAATTTTGTTTTAATAGTGGTTTATTATATAATGTACATATTTATTTTTTTGCTTCAAATTTTCGAGTAAAAGAGAATTGGGAAATAGCAGTAGTATGACAATGGATTAAAGATTAAACTTAATATGCTTTCCTGTATTTAGCTTGACGTGAATGTTCCGATGGGTCAAGGTTTCTGTACAAGCCCCATACGTATTCAGCAAGCATTACACTTTGGGATTTCTCTTTCAATCTTTCTTCCAATACCTTTATATCCTGATGAAACCTTTCACCTTTCAAGGTTTTCTTTAAAAAATTGAGATGAGAGTGCAGAAAATGCAGCTTTAGTGACATCTTAACGTCAATATTGTTAAAACCGATTAGCATGCTTTCAATATTTTCTGCATAGTGTTGTACTTTTGAGTTTCCAAGGAATTCTGAAATAACCAGCTGCAGAAAGTCAAATGCTGTATTTTGCATATCCGACAGATGACAACAAAATTCTTCATCTTCTAATAATTTTCTTATATCGGTTCCAACGAGCATTCCTAGAAAAGGTAATTTACATTAAATAAAATAAATTATTTCTTAAAACCGTATTTTACCTTCTTTTAATTTTGATGCAGATAATCTGGGGAAAATTGTTTGAAAGCATTTCCTTGTGTATTTAAGCTTTTAATAAAATTTTTCACCACGCCCAACTTAATATGCAGCGGTGGAAGTATGTGCAGTAAAAATGCTTTTAAGCTGTGTTTTGAACTATCTATAAATAGTCGCCAAACGGAAGAGTCCAGTGGAAGCTTTAGATATTTTAGAACCTCTTCAATACTGCAACAGTATACAAGTTCTTCTGATTTTTTAAAATAACTATCCAGATCGGCGTGTCTTTTTCTTGGAAATGTAACTTTTACATCGGCTTTTATCAAATTCCTGTTTTTCAATCTGGAACATAATATTTCAGCTTTCTCTTTTGTTAGTCCTAAATCTCTTACAAGATCTTCAAAATAAGCTTGGTCTATAAAATTAGGACTAAAGTTTAAACCATCAAGTGGCAAGTAACTTATATCTGATATGTTTTCAACCGCCGCTGTTATTTCTGTATTGGCGTATGTCATATTGACCGAAATGTATGTGTAGGCGGTTGAGGCACCGGAACACCATCACAGCGCACTTCTGGTAAAATGACATTATTTTCTGCTTCTTATGTCATTATCGCGTAGTACCTTTGGCTTCTACCAAATTTGTAATTTGTCTTCTGCTTTGATGGTGCGTAAAATGTCCACAAATAAAACAAAACCAATCTCTTAATTTGCAAACAGAATCCGCCATGCTTATTTAAGCTTTAATTTTTCTTTTTTTATATTAATTTTAGTAAAAATCACACCCGATATGTACTGCTTAGTAGCTCAATTATGGTTGATTTTTTGTTTTATTTTTTATTATTAATTTTAATAAATATCACACCCGATTTGTAAGTCACAGCTGACTAGACTCGAGAACTCAGTGTTCGGCCCGGCCGAACTTGACCTGTTTTGTATATGTTGGCGTGTACTTTTGCCAATTAATCGTAAAGAGCTTTATTTACAACAATGGTGTCTTTGGTGACCCCCACTGAAATTTTCCGGCGAACATTTTCGTAGAATATTTTAATCCTTAAATGTCCCTTTTGAAAGGATATTTTTTGATTTTCTCGAAAAAAGGGTCAAATTGACCCATAAAGAGACCAGTTAGAGGGTTAAGATCTTCCACAAAAATAATCCTCATACAATTCCACAATACAACTCTGACTATAAGAATTCTCTCAGACATTAACTTACAGAATTTTTATCATATAGTATAATGCTCCCTTCGACCAAAAAATGAAAACTTTGAACCACTGTAAAAAAAACCTCAGACGTGCTGGACCATAAGTTTGTTCTACCAAAATGATCTACTCAACATACCCTTTCAGAATTATAGGGTCGCTATTCTGTTCCAAAAATGCTGTTGGACAGTGTAATTAAATAATTATTAACTAACGTCTTTTTTTAAATAAAACGGAATATTTCTTTAATGAAGCTCAAAATGAGAAGTCATTCCAGATGAATCACCTTTTGTTGTATACCAAGATGCAGAATATGTAGATTTCCTGGTTTTCATGAAGTATTTTTTAAATAAGTTTAAATATTTTTTTAGTTTTTTTCGTTTGTATTTTTTTGGTCTGTAATCAGTATTTAATTTGAACTGGGACATTGACCTGGCTCAAGACAATTTTGCATCTATATTTAATAGAATGCAAATTTATTTACAAATGACATGGTGACATTTATTACTTGGCTGCAGAATACCACGATCATGATTTCGACCATGTCAAAAGTCTTTTCAAGTGGCTTCGCAGCGACTTTTCAACATCAAACCCGGCCTCTATAAGGAGATGATTCTCACAAACGAACGAGAAGCACAACTCACTTGCCGAATTTGCTTTAAAAAAATCGCACCAAGTAATAAAGTACACATGCCATCTTACAAGCATCTCATTGAGTTGCATATGTAAGTATGTGTATATGCAGGTATAGTTGCCCAGCAATACTTCTGCCGTGCCAACGCTCATTTGTTTTAGTTTTTATTCCCTACACCACTTCGTGGTCTAGGGTATTATAAGTTAGTTTCGCGCCAAATGTTTGTAACACCAAAAAATAATCGAGCTGGACCCACCTTTAAGTATACCGATCGGCTTAGAATCACCAGCTGAGTCGATTTAACGATGTCTGTCTGTCCGTCCGTCCGTCTGTCCGTCTGCTGTCCATCTAAGCTTGTTCGCACTCTACAAGTTGCAATTGTTGTCCGATTGTCATGAAACTTGGCAGAAGTTATTTTTTCTGGCCAAGGACCATCGGTATTGAATTTGGAGGAAATTGGTTCAGATTTAGATATAGCCCCCATACAAATGTCGGTCCCGATTTGACATTTTCCGCTCTAGAAACCACATCTTGTACCTGATTTTCTTTAAATTTGGTACAACATCTTATAATCCAACTAGAAACACATATGCAGAAATTGGGTAAGATCGGTTCAGATTTAGATATAGCCACCATACAAATGTCGCTCCCTATTTGACATTTTCAGCTCTAGAAACCACATCTTGTACCCGATTTTCTTTAAAATTGGGACAGCATTTTATAATCGAACTAGAAACACCTATGCTGAAAGTGGGTATGATCGGTTCAGATTTAGATATAGCCCCCATACAAATGTCGCTCCCGATTTGACTTTTTCCGCTCTAAAATCCACATATTGTACCCGATTTTCTTTAAAATTGGCACAACATCTTATAATCCAAGTAAAAACAACTATGGTGAAAGTGGGTATGATCGGTTCAGATTTAGATATAGCCCCCATACAAATGTCGCTCCCGATTTGACTTTTTCCGCTCTAAAATCCACATATTGTACCCGATTTTCTTTAAAATTGGCACAACATCTTATAATCTAAGTAAAAACAACTATGGTGAAAGTGGGTAAGATCGGTTCAGATTTAGATATAGCCACCATACAAATGTCGCTCCCTATTTGTCATTTTCCGCTCTAGAAACCACATCTTGTACCCGATTTTCTTTAAAATTGGCACAACATTTTATAATCGAACTAGAAATACCTATGCTGAAAGTGGGTATGATCGGTTCAGATTTAGATATAGCCCCCATACAAATGTCGCTCCCGATTTGACTTTTTCCGCTCTAAAATCCACATATTGTACCCGATTTTATTTAAAATTGGCACAACATCTTATAATCCAACTAAAAAGACCTATGGTGAAAGTGGGTAAGATCGGTTCTGATTTAGATATAGCCCCAATACAAATTTCGCTCCCGATTTGACTTTTTCCGCTCTAAAATCCACATATTGTACCCGATTTTCTTTAAAATTGGCACAACATCTTATAATTCAACTAAAAAGACCTATGGTGAAAGTGGGTAAGATCGGTTCAGATTTAGATATAGCCCCCATACAAATGTCGCTCCCGATTTGACATTTTCCGCTCTAAAATCCACATATTGTACCCGATTTTCTTTAAAATTGGCACAACATCTTATAATCCAACTAAAAACACCTATGGTGAAAGTGGGTAAGATCGGTGCAGATTTAGACATAGCCCCCATACAAACATCGCTCCCGATTTGACTTTTTCCGCTTTAGAAACCACATATTTTACCCGATTTTCTTTAAATTTGGTACAACATCTTATAATCCAACTAGAAATACCTATGCAGAATTTGGGTAAGATCGGTTCAGATTTAGATATAGCCCCCATACAAATGTCGCTCCCGATTTGTCTTTTTCCGCTTTAGAAACCACATATTTTACCCGATTTTCTTTAAATTTGGTACAACATCTTATAATCCAACTAGAAATACCTATGCAGAATTTGGGTAAGATCGATTCAGATTTAGATATAGCCCCTATACAAATGTAGCTCCCTATTTCACTATTACCGCTTTATAAACCACATAATGTACCAGATTTTCTTTAAAATTGGCACAACATTTTATAATCGAACTAGAAACAACTATGGTGAACGTGGGTAGTTCGGTTCAGATTTAGATATAGCCCTCATACAAATGTTGCTCCCTAATGTTTATCCGATTTTGGCCAAACTTTACATATATTTCACCAATAAACATACATGGGAAAGCGGTTCCAGGTTTCAATATACATACATTTACAGGATGCAAAAATCCTTCCCGATTTCACTTTTTATAGAATAGATGGAAAGTCCGTCCGTCTTTAGCCTTTCCTTACTCGTTTGGGAGATTCCCATATGTCCATACTTTGGTATAAGCCAAATGGGGCCCATTCTGATCTATTACAGCTCTAGAAACTACATCTTACATCATATCTTCATCAAATTTTAAAGATCATGCTATTTTTCAACTAGGAATACCTACCGTGAATGAGAAATATACTGGCCCATGTTTTGGACCAGGGCCAAATGTTGTTATAGGCCCCCTTTTGAAATGTCGGTCCGATTCATCCTATTACTACTGTATACTTTGTATTTGTCTGTCGGATAATTGGATAATTACCATATTCGTTAAATATGACTAAAGATGAATTTAAAGTAACTGTAAATTTATATGAACTACATTAAATTGCTACCTGGGTTTAGTAATCAAAGCGAGGTACATATGCAGGGAGTGGTGTAGGGTATTATATAGTCGGCACCGCCCGACTTTAGCCTTTCCTTACTTGTTTCGTTAGTCTTTTTTTTGGTCTGTATCAATATTTGATTTGAACTGGGATATTGTCCTGGCTCAAGACCATTTTGCATCTATGTTTAATAGAATGCAAATTTATTTACAAATGGCATGGTGACATTTATTTGGACGTCCTAGCTCCTTTGGTTTAGATGCTAGCGTGCTTTCAACATACGGACGGACGGACATGGCTAGATCGTCTTAGAATTTTATGGCGATCAAGAATATATATACTTTATAGGGTTTCAGGTCGATATTTCAAGGTGTTACAAACGGAATGACAAAGTTAGTATACCCCCATCCTGGAGGTGGAGGGTATAAAAATGTAATATGAGATACAATTTTATTTTTTTTTTTCGACAAATTGCAAAAATTAGATATTTAATATAAAATTATCGAATCTCAAAGAATATATATTTTTATTTTTTTCAACAATTCCTTGTAATATTTTATTAAACAAAAAAGTTTATCTTCGATTTTTGGCATACATTTTTTATTAACACGTAACAGTGTCAGTAAGACGGAATAAATCTTTATTGCCTTTTTTGCACAAAATGGTAAAACATCCCTAAAACAAGGGTTTAGCAGCTCAAAATTTTCTACACAAATATTTGTCATAAAATAGTATAGGGTTGGTCATTTAACATTTTAAATTTGAACTACCGATTACTTTGACTTTGAAAGGTAGAATAACATTCATTTTTATTTTCAGTTTTATGTTTGACATTTGCAAAATGGGACGCTATACGCTCGAATAAAATTGGGAAATATTAAAAACTTTCTTCCAAATTGGAGAGTCTTTAACGCAAACTGTCAGAAATTTACGTGGAAAATTTTCGTGTTTTCAGATAAAGCTCATTTTCATCTCGGTGGCTATGTCAATAAGCAAAATTGCCGCATATGGGGTTCAGAGAACCCACACGTGACTGTGAAGCCAGTGCATCGATAACGAGTAAATGTTTGGTGTGGATTTTGGAATGGCGGCATGTACTGAAAATTTTTGACTGGAACAAATAGTCTAGTGTTATTGGGATGTAGACACCGAATTTCTTGTTGTCGTTTAATAGACATTATTTTTTTCCCTTTTTGCCACATTTCATCCCCCAAAATGAATTCATTTAGCAAAAATAATAAATGGTGCGCGTTCTCACTATAATAATGTTCTTATATATGATAGAAATGTTTCCATCTGGCTGTATTTCGCTCAAAATGATCTTCAGCTTTTTGACGTAGACTTGAGAAAATTCCTAATTTGTTTTGTTCAGAGAGACGACGGATAAGGCTAGTTCTTCTTAGCATTTTATGACGATCTAGAACAGACGTACTTTATAAGGTATCATATGTTACAAATTGAAAGACTAACTTAATATACCCCCATCCTTTGATGGAGGATATAAAAATATGTAATTTTTGTCGATATTAAATATACAGACCCCTTTATGAAGCTTGTTTTCTTCGAAATTGAAAAATATGCTAAATCGAATATCCTTGTAGTATTACTGAAATAGTATTACTGAAATTTTTTTCTTCTAGAAAAGATTTTCTGCTTTCAAATTTCATTTAATTTCAAGAAAGGGTTAAAAATTTGATACTTCAGTTTGTCTTTCACTTACAGACCAACCCCAACCCCTAACCAAAACCCAACCCTACCACCCACCCTCCATTCTGGCTGGGCCTGGTGAATTCATGAAGAAGAAGAAGAATAGCATATAGAAAAACTTCTATGGAGTGCCAGGGCAGTGGCAAAGGAGTAAAGAAACCAACAACAAATCTTTTGCAATATTCAAGCAATTGTTAACATTGAGACCCTTTCAAAACATGAGTTCGTTTCCACTTTGCCAAAGTATATTTGAGTTGAGAATAAATGAACCGAAAATATACTAAAAACAAACACAAAATTCAATTGCTCTGGAACGAATGAAGGAACGAGTGAGTGAGTGAACGAGCGAGTGAGCCACCAAACGAACAGTGGATCAAATTGTGGCAGCCACGACCAGCATCTTGGATGTGATAAATTCTTCGTCGGATGAGGGTGAAATTGCAAAAATATTGCCAACACTTTATTATGGCGATTATCTGCATGAAAATGAAATGGCAGCCGAAGAAGGGTTGGGCTGGGTTGGTTTGCGTTGTCTCGCATAAAGTGCTAAATTTTCGGAGCGTTTTCCATTTGCCATTGCCATTTTCATTGGGAGGGTGTTAATTCGGCCAGAACGATTTGTTCCACTGTTGTTTAGTTTACTTTACGTTTTTTGGGTTTTTCTTGGTTGCAAGTAGGGGACGTACTTGTCGTCAATGGATGAATGTTTGCCTGAGACTGAGTGCCAGGGTGTGGGTGGGAGTGTGAGTGCGTGTGTGTGTCTCGGTGTGGGTATGCGTGTACTATATATATAAGTAACAATCTCTGGGGGTTTTCATTCGATTTTGCTCTGCTTTTAATATAATTTTCCTTCGGTTCCTTCTAACCACTCGTCGTCGATGTGGATTCATTTGAAATTGTAAATAGTAACAGACAATTGCCGAGCAGCGCTAAGCAGAGCAGAGCACCATGATTTTGGCCAACGACGTTCAAAAGAAATCTTTTGTTTGAGTTTTCTATAAGAACACCAACGGAACTTGCAAATACAACGAATATCGTCTTCTGGGAGAGAGCAAAAGCATCATCACATGGAACAAGCAAATCAGTTTAAATTTTATTAATCGGCTGGGAACGACTAGGATGTTCAACAAGCTGTATCTTACGCGATGATGTGACGTGAAAAGCGCGGGGAGATATGAGCGGGGACACAATTCTTGGCGATTAGAATATAGTATAAATGGAATATATCTATGTGATGAATGCGGCATGGATTTCGAAGATTTGAAAGATGACCCATGTGACATATATTTTAATCCAATTTAAAGAAGAAAAAATATATAAAAATGGGGAACTAAATTACAAGTTCATTAGATAAAATAATTTATTGTGTTTTCTTTAATATGACACAAATATCATCAACGAAATTGCATTTGTTTTATCTGCAATGCGGTTGGTGGTGTAAATTAATATAAAATTTACAAATTTAAGCTTCATAAAGTATTAATAATAAAAGTTTCAAAAGTAGTAAGTGAAGACCGACTACACCATATCCTACACCCCTGAATATTAGGGGTGGGATAGTGTTGTATGGGAATTTTAGGAGTTCGATTTGGATATGCTAGAAACGCCTATTTTGTAAGGTTCGGAAAAAAATTAATAAGCCAAAAAATTGGGGGTGACTGTACCAGGGTCCTCATCGGGGTCAAAAATACACAAAAAGCCCCAAAACTGTCTCGGAGTCATCCAGAGAGGAGTTAAATGTACCGAACCCCATTAATTTTCCCTCCCCAACATTTTTTTCAAACACACATACCCCTATATCCACTCGTTAGGGCGGCTCCCATACAAAAATTATTTTATTATAAAATTTGCTCACTCCGCTCTCACTGGCCCAAGGAATATTAGGGGTGGGATAGTGTTGTATGGGAATTTTAGGAGTTCGATTTGGATATGCTAGAAACGCCTATTTTGTAAGGTTCGGAAAAAAATTAAAAAGCCAAAAAATTGGGGGTGGAGGGGTGACTGTACGAGGGTCCTCATCGGGGTCAAAAATACACAAAAAGCCCCAAAACTGTCTCGGAGTCATCAGAGAGGAGTTAAATGTACCGAACCCCATTAATTTTCCCTCCCCAACATTTTTTTCAAACACACATACCCCCTATATCCACTCGTTAGGGCGGCTCCCATACAAAAATTATTTTATTATAAAATTTGCTCACTCCGCTCTCACTGGCCCAAGGAGGTCGCTAGTGGAGTCAAATGTATGATAAACCCCCAATATTTTTGCAACCCCCACATTTTCTCTGTACATACCCAACGTCAAACCTTAGGGTGGTCACCATGCGAATTTTTTATTTTTTTTTATTACAATAAGGCCTAAAACTGCCCTGGAGGCGCTTCTAGCTGTGTTAAATGTAAGACCGACCTCCACTAATTTACCCGCCCCAACATTTTTTCCGAACAAACTTACCCCTTATCACCACTCATTAATGGGGCTCCCATACAAACACTATTTTTTATCAAATTTGCCCCCAGCTCTCTGACTGCTCCAAGGAGGCCCCTAGTGGAGTTAAATGTATCACCAACCCGCAATATTTTTCACCACTAGAGGGAAGGCATGACAGGCCTCTATCTTCACTTCTTATTCGGGCTCCCATACAAAAACTAAATTTTTATAAAATTTGCTCCCACCACTCTCACTGGCCCAAGGAGGCCCTTAGTGGAGTCAAATGTATGACTGATCCCCAATATTTTTTCAGTCCCAATATTTTTTCAGAGCACAGCTACCCTCCAACTGCAACCCTTAAGGTGGCCCCCATACATTTGCCTATTTTTTATGAAAGAAAGTGCCAAAACTGCCCCGCAGTAGACCCTGAAGGGGGGAAGTGTAAGTCTGACCCCATTAATTGCCCCTCCTCAACATTTTTCCCAAACATACCTACCCCCTATCACCACACCTTAAGGGAAAAGTTGATATAACTTCCTATAATGCTTAAGGGGGCTACCATACAAAAGAAAAATTTGTATTTAACTCAAGGGGAGTCAAATGTACAAAATGTTACGGCACAGCAAATAGTCATCTATTATTGCAACGGCTCTTTCGGTAGCGTCGATGGGGACCCTCGTACACTCACCGCACCACCCCCATTTTTTGGCTCATGAATTTTTTCCTAATCTTACACAGTTAGTGCACTATATCACCCCTAATGTATATGCACCTGCCTCTTCAAATTATACTGTAGACTTTAGTCAATTTAATAAATTAACAATAAATAATAAAATTGAGAAATATGAAAAACTTACTTCCAAAGTAGTGAATTTTTAACGCAATCTAAAAAAAAAATAAGACAAAAATTTCGGCAAGAGATTGGCCATCAGTTCAGCCTTCATGAAGTTCATTTTCATTTCGATGAAATTGAGAAAAAATCCGATAGAAATTAATAAATATGGCAACATATAAAGGCCTGACTATGAAGATTTTATTGCAATTTTTTATGCATTTTTTTTATAAAATCCTCAGTAATTTTCACATTTTTAGTGGCATTCACTCCATGGTGGAGTGTGAATACGATTGATCCCTTGTAGTCCTTTTTATTCGTTTATAATTTCAATTTTATTTGAAGCGATGCCGTTTAATTACAATTGTGCATCAATGTTCCTTGATATAAGCAAAATATATGGGATTTGACAGTTTCAGTTACTTTTGAATGAAAAAAATTTCAGTCAGCTGGGCTCATGCTATCACCTTTATAAATACGCCTTGATGTAATGCATTTAATATGTCATTCCAAAAAATATTTTTTCAGTCTGTTTGAAAAATTCAATACTCATTGTTTAAATGTAGATATTTTTTAAATATTATTAAATAAATTATTTGATTTTGTACAGATTGTGTTTTCTTAATAATTACACACAATTATCTACATTTTATATACAATTTAATTTAAAATGATTTCTGTATTTAATTATTTGAAGAAATTTTGATTGTTTTATTACTTACTTGAGCTAGTATATATTTATAAAATCTGAAGTACCTGCAAAGAAAGAGAGAGAAAAACAAATTGAGTTTTATTTTTTTTTTGTGAAACATCGTATGACACATATGTGACAGTTAGAATGATAGTGGCCTAAGTCAAAAATCCAAAAAATCGAGATATGCCAATTTTTCTCTTTACTTTGATCAGATCTATAATTTAAGAATGACATTTCTTATTTTATGCACACCAAAATTGTCTTTAGTATTAGTTTGAAAGTGGTCTAAGTCGCGCTATATCCAATGACATTGATGTGTGGTGATGTAAAATATTTTTTATTTACAATTTCCATTTTAGGTGATTCAGATACTTTGAATAACATATAAAATGATATTATTTGAATAGTAAATAACAATTTCAATATAAAGTTGTTAGACGAACATTTATATTATGTTTTTTTTTTAAACATACATATTAGACCACTATCATTCTAAATGACACATATATCGGTGTCCACGAAAAAACAAAATCAAAACTCTGATGTCGACCTGGTGGCACTTTCTGAGGATTGCACTTGATTTGGTACATTCGACTAAGAAGAAACCACCAGGAAAATATAGATTTACGTACCATTACCTCTCTGGACGACATTTCGAGAAGTTATTTAGCTATAGCCTTTTGTGTTTAAAAAAAATGTTTTGACTTTACTTTTTATACCCTCCACCTCCAGGATGAGGGTATACTAACTTTGTCATTCCGTTTGTAACACCTTGAAATATTGACATGAGACCCTATAAAGTATATATATTCTTGATCGTCATAAAATTCTAAGACGATGTAGCCATGTCCGTCTGTTGAAAGCACACTAGCATTAGGAGCTAGGATGTCCAAATTTTCCACAAACGTGTCTTATAGTCGTAGTTCGGTTGGGATTGAAACTGGGCGAAATCGGACTAAAGGGAAAAATGTTTCGCTCACAAAGACTAAAAATACCCATTATAACCCCTAATATTTTAGAGTATTTAAGCATATTTTTTCAATATGTCTGCTTAACTTATTTGATATTGGGTATGCACATTCACCCTATAACAAAAACGCGCACCATAAACGTGATAGGGTGTGAAATGGGACTAAAAGGGATACAAATTGTACATATTAAACGACAACAGCTAAAAACCAAATGGTACCAATCAAACGGCTGCACCTAGTATAATGAAATTCGGTGTATACATTCCTCTGATTACGTAGACACGTAAAATAAACGGATTTTTTGAAAATTGTACTTTTTGGGGTTAAAAAGGAAAAAGCGGATACAAATAGTACCAACCAAATGACCGCAGCTAGAGTCATGAAATTCGGAGTATACATTCCTCTGATTACGTAGACACGTAAAATAAACGGATTTTTCCAAATTCGTCCTTTTTTACTTTTACGGCAAAAATTGGTTGAATCATGAAGTTAAGTTATTTTGCACTGTGTACGTGAGATAATGGATTTGCAAAATTTGCACTTTTGGAATTAAAATATAATGGAAATACAACTAACTATAGCACCCACTATATACCAATATTAATGGCATTTAAGCTTTTTGAAAATATAAATATAAGAATATTTAGTTTTTGAATTGACTTGAAGTATAATTTCGCTATCTAAACGTATTATTATAAACATGGTTTGGAACAATAAAAATATTATGTTTATTTATAAAATTATTTTATTTTGGTTTGGTTTGGCTGTATTAAACAATTTATATTTTCCTGTAATAGTACTGCATTTCAGCCTCTGTGTATATATTTATAAAGTTCGGCCCGGCAGTAATTAACGCCATTTTTACTTATTTGTCTTTATTTCATTCCAAATACATATGCCAACGAAAATTCTTTTTTGAATTCCTATGCACAAGGTGAACGATTGTATGCATGTGCGCATTTTGAAGAACGCTATGAAGAGTATTCAGCTGAGATATTTTTTTACTGTACCTTCCCTCAGGGGATGTCCTGTATAAGCAGTGCATTGCGTTGACGGAAGGAAGATAAGGTAATGGAAGGAGGAATGAGGGAGTATGCTGGACATTGTTTGATAACCCTATAGAATTACCAAGATCTAACACGAAAATGTAACAAATAATTTCTTGTTTAAATACCAAATTGATACTTATATTTTATTTAAATATTTATATCTTTTGTTTAGTGACGTACAGAGAAATTTAGAATATTCTTCCCATTCAAACCAACCCCGCAAACTTCAGTTTTGTGGGACAGTTTAGCACCAATTCGAAAAAATATGATATTAACCCTAAAATGAATTTTAAGTTTTAATTTATTTGTTGCATTTAAGTTGAGTTTGGAGTTTGGTGCTGACAGAGACTTATAGTAGAAATTTATAGCAAATATTTTTGTAGAACATTCTGACTCGTTAAACCCCTGTTTTAGCGGTATTTTAAACAATTTTGCGCAAAAGGGACCATAAAGACCCCTAAATTGGGGAGGTAAAGGTTTAAAAGGTTCCACAAAAATATTCCTCATAGTATTTCAACTAATATTGCTGAACACATACTATACTTAAAATGTAAAGATCACAAGGTTTCCTCTGCCGATTCATCATAAGAATGTGCAAAAAGGGGAAATATTGACCCCCTCTAAACTTTCAAATTGCCCATACGCGTATATTCTTTTTTATCCCGTCTATCAAAATCCGTTGTCAGAATTTTTTTTATTAAATTTCTTTTACGGGTCGTCTCCAGACATCGGCTCAAAATATCTACTTCCAGCTCTCTGTGATATCCAAACTTCTTCCTCTGTGTGCGCCTCCTGCACATTTTCTTACATTTCCAATTAATTATTCTAATTGTTGTATATTCCTTTCTTCATTTACTTGACTTGACTTATAATATTTGAGCAGGCGGAAGGCGACAACGCAGCGAAAACTTACACCAAGAAAGCGAAAGAAAAACTGCAGAAATATGCAGTACTTAAAAAGTTGAAGGACATTGACGGGAATGCGAATAAAATCATTGATGCATAAATACAAATGATGATTATCGCATTCAATTATAAGTTGATGTAGTCGACGGCAGTTAACAAGGATAGTTAACACTAGATTACACCGGGAGGTCAGCTAAGGAGATGGCAAAGTTTGCTGAGCGAGGATTTAAGGAAATCGATTGAAAAGTGAAAGCTAAACTAAAAAGTCTGGGATTAATACAATGAAATTGAAGTAAAACGACAGTTTAATCCGAAAAAATTGTGTTTCAGTTCATTAATTCAATTAAATAGTATTAAATAGTATTAAATCAATTAAAACCTTATTAATTTTTAATATGTAAAGAGCGATTAATATATTAATTAATTCAATTAATATTTTAATTCATTCAATTGTATTTTAAATTAAATATTTAATTTCGAGCCTGCAGATAGGCACAATTAATATATTAATTAATACAATTAATATTTTAATTCATACAATTATTTTTTTGATTAACAAATAATTAATCTTGATCCTGTAAAGAGCTGCAATTAATATATTAGTTAATACAATTGATATTTTAATTCAATATTTTTATATAACCAAAATCGTTTTTATAGAGATTTCCATAATTCCCCACATTCCCCCCCCCCCGCCTATTGGTGGCCATATTTTCTGGGATCCCTCCTTTTTGGGGTTGGAGGATTTTGACCCTCAACTAAATATTTAATAATGGCAATGGCGCTTTAATATTTCCCCATGATTTCATTAGAGTTAATGAACATTTTTCTGTGATTTCATTTTCATTTGATTTTTTTCGTTTTCTTCACTACAACACGACATCTTAAACAATAAATTTTAATAAACTTTTTTTGGCGTGTTCGTTTTTTCGTTGTTGAACAGTTAAAGGTGGTGTGTCTGCTTTGTTGTGGATTCTTGTGGCCTTAATGGAAGTCATTATTTTCAATTAGCAAAAGTTTTGCGGATTTAAAATGAATTTTGTACGCCCTTCCCGGGCGGACAAAAGGAAACGAAACGAACTATTAAACGAAATGGTAGACGATTTAAAGTTAAGATATACAAACAAAATACAAAAAAATGGAAACAGAAACAAAAAAATAAATTGAAAATAAATACAAAGGAAACAACAGCAAATGGCAGGATACGGAAGTAAGGCGCATGTCCGTATAGTGCTTCAGTGTCTTAAGTCCAGTGGCTTGTTTGAAAATATCTTGAAAAACATTCTGCTGTGGAAAAAATAAATTTTATTTTTTCCAAATTAATTTTAAATAAATATTCAAATCATCTGGACTATGATATTTTTTTACTAAAAAGATTTTCAATAATCGTTTTCCAATGTTGTTATAATTTTTAGTAATAACTATAATTCTGTAATTTTAAAAACTAATCAAAATAACAAGAATTATTACAATTTATTATTACAAATTCAGAAACTTGATACAGCAAAAGAAAAATTGCTGAAGATAGTCAGGATAGGACCGATAGAGCTAGTCATATTATAGGGACACGAATGTGGAAGCTGGGTCCAATTGCCACAAACTTTCACACACATAATGCGGCTCTATGTAAAATTTAAGTGGTTCCATACACATGTTCTCTGAGATTGAGGGTATTTATAAGTCGGTTTAACCGACTGAAAGTTGGTTACTTGATTTGTTACATATATCTGCATATTTCTTGCTCATACTTGGGAGATTTAATATGGAGCAGAAAGAAAAAATCTGAGCAAAAAGCAAGTAACTTTCTCTTTGATCCAGTAAATTCTATACAAATATTAAGCCAGTTAGCCATATCGAACAGGTTTATTGTTAAATCAACTTGGCTATTAATTGTGGACTCGATTATTTAAGCTGGGTCCAGTTCGATTATGTCGACACATTATTATTTATTTCCCTCAAACATATATGTGACACACTTGTTTTACATTGGCAAAAATATAGTTGGCGACCAGGTGTATTTTTACTTGGTCCGTACAAACATTTTTTTATAAAACAAGAAATGGACAAAAATATTATAAAAAAATCTCGAAAATATTTTATTTCTATTTTTGGTTCATATTTTATTATTTTATAAAGAAAAAAATATTTTCGAAGATTTTTTTATAGTGACACCCCTGAAGATGATTGACGAAGTCAATCGAAATATTGGGAATTTTTAAATAAATATTGGGAATTTTTAAATTACATGACCTCAAGCCGGACAAAAACATCTACATACAATTTATTAAAAGGTCAACTATCCAAAATACATGATATAATAAATATTTATAAAATAATTTACTACTGTGTTATGAAAAACGCCCGAGCAGGGACTTGAACCCTGGACCCTTGGATTAAAAGTCCAATGCTCTACCGACTGAGCTACCCGGGCTGACTGGCAGGACATGTTGTCACGGACACACGCTATTACGTACACAGGCTTCTACATTTACGCTACATAGTGTGTGGTGTAGATTCTTCTAGAATCCAAGATCAGTTCAACCATTATTGGCGGCTCGAAAATATTTTATTTCTATTTTTGGCTCATATTTTATAATTTGTTAAAGACGGACAGGACCTTTTGTAAAAGGCACAAACCATTACGTATATAGAGTGTTTTATATTTTCATTACATTGTGTGTGGTGTAGATTCTTCTGGAATCCAAGATCAGTTCAACAATTATTGGCGGTTGGCTTCATCCAGGCTTATCAAAAACAATATTTAAAATAAAAAAATTTTGTAAATCGATTGAAACTTAATGCAAAGCATATAATTCTCATTACTTCTGCTGAGATTATTTTATAAGAAGATAGGAAGTAATCGACTAGACAGCTTCAAATTGGCAACCGAGTACACATTTTTTGTTAATTTAATTATAATAAAAATGCACTATAAAGCACTAGAATAATATTTTTAAAGGATATAATAAATATTTGTAAAATAATTTACTACTGTGTTATGAAAAACGCCCGAGCAGGGACTTGAACCCTGGACCCTTGGATTAAAAGTCCAATGCTCTACCGACTGAGCTACCCGGGCTGACGGGCAGGACCTATTGTAAAGGACACACACTATTACGTACACAGGCTTCTATATTTCCGCTACATAGTGTGTGGTGTAGAATCTTCTAGAATCCAAGATCAGTTCAACCATTATTGGCGGCTCGAAAATATTTTATTTCTATTTTTGGCTCATATTTTATTATTTTATAAAGACGAGCAGGACCTTTTGTAAAAGGCACAAACCATTACGTACATAGAGTGTTTTATATTTTCATTACATTATGTGTGGTGTAGATTCTTCTGGAATCCAAGATCAGTTCAACAATTATTGGCGGTTGGCTTCATCCAGGCTTATCAAAAACAATATTTAAAATAAAAAAATTTTGTAAATCGATTGAAACTTAATGCAAAGCATATAATTCTCATTACTTCTGCTGAGATTATTTTATAAGAAGATAGGAAGTAATCGACTTGACAGCTTCAAATTGGCAACCGAGTACACATTTTTTGTTAATTTAATTATAATAAAAATGCACTATAAAGCACTAGAATAATATTTTAAAAGGATATAATAAATATTTGTAAAATAATTTACTACTGTGTTATGAAAAACGCCCGAGCAGGGACTTGAACCCTGGACCCTTGGATTAAAAGTCCAATGCTCTACCGACTGAGCTACCCGGGCTGACGGGCAGGACCTATTTTAAAGGACACACACTATAATGTACACAGAGTTTATATTTACGTAACATTGTGCGTGATTTAGATTCGTCTAGAATCCAAGATCAGTTCAACAATTATTGACGGTTAGCTTCAACTAGGCTTAACAAAAACAATATTTCAAATATTTCTTTTGTAAATTAATTGAAACTTAATGCAAAGCATATAATTCTCATTACATCTGCTGAGATTATTCTATAAGAATATGTCAAGTGCACTTTTTGTGTTAATTTAATTATAATAAAAAAGCAATATAAAGTACTAGAATAATATTTTTAAAAGACTATAAATATTTGTAAAATAATTTACTACTGTGTTATGAAAAACGCCCGAGCAGGGACTTGAACCCTGGACCCTTGGATTAAAAGTCCAATGCTCTACCGACTGAGCTACCCGGGCTGATGGACAGGACCTATTGTAAAGGACACATACTATAACGTACACAGGCTTCTATATTTACGCTACATAGTGTGTGGTGTAGATTCTTCTAGAATCCAAGATCAGTTCAAACATTATTGGCGGCTCGAAAATATTTTATTTCTATTTTTGGCTCATATTTTATAATTTGTTAAAGACGGACAGGACCTTTTGTAAAAGGCACAAACCATTACGTACATAGAGTGTTTTATATTTTCATAACATTGTGTGTGGTGTAGATTCTTCTTGAATCCAAGATCAGTTCAACAATTATTGGCGGTTGGCTTCATCCAGGCTTATCAAAAACAATATTTAAAATAAAACTATTTTTTTTGTAATTTAATTGAAACTTAATGCAAAGCATATAATTCTCATTACATCTGCTGAGATTATTCTATAAGAATATGTGAAATAATCGACTTGGCAGCTTCAAACTGTGAACCGAGTACACTTTTTGTGTTAATTTAATTATAATAAAAATGCACTACAAAGTACTAGAATAATATTTTTAAAGGATATAATAAATATTTGTAAAATAATTTACTACTGTGTTATGAAAAACGCCCGAGCAGGGACTTGAACCCTGGACCCTTGGATTAAAAGTCCAATGCTCTACCGACTGAGCTACCCGGGCTGACGGGCAGGACCTATTGTAAAGGTCACACACTATAATGTACACAGAGTTTATATTTACGTAACATTGTGCGTGATTTAGATTCGTCTAGAATCCAAGATCAGTTCAACAATTATTGACGGTTAGCTTCAACTAGGCTTAACAAAAACAATATTTCAAATATTTCTTTTGTAAATTAATTGAAACTTAATGCAAAGCATATAATTCTCATTACATCTGCTGAGATTATTCTATAAGAATATGTCAAGTGCACTTTTTGTGTTAATTTAATTATAATAAAAAAGCAATATAAAGTACTAGAATAATATTTTTAAAAGACTATAAATATTTGTAAAATAATTTACTACTGTGTTATGAAAAACGCCCGAGCAGGGACTTGAACCCTGGACCCTTGGATTAAAAGTCCAATGCTCTACCGACTGAGCTACCCGGGCTGATGGGAGGACCTATTGTAAAGGACACATACTATAACGTACACAGAGTTTATATTTACTTAACATTGTGCGTGATTTAGATTCGTCTAGAATTCAAGATCAGTTTAATCAGTTTTAGCTTCACCCAGGCTTAAACAAAAAATAAAATTTAAAATAAAAATATTGAAACTTAATGCAAAGCATATAATTCTCATTACTTCTGATGAGATTATTTGATAAGAACATTTGATTTGATATGAAGTCATCGACAAGTTCCTTGGAAGTTTCGATCTAGCAACCAAACAACTATTTTTATATTTCTCCTTAATGACAACAGAAATTCAGATTCCAAACAATAAAAATTTTAAGAAAATAATTTACTACCTGTGTTATGAAAAACGCCCGAGCAGGGACTTGAACCCTGGACCCTTGGATTAAAAGTCCAATGCTCTACCGACTGAGCTACCCGGGCTGACTGCTGGCGTGTGTTTAAACAGACACATGAAACGAATGCCCAGGCATACCCACTCACACACACACCACATGCCGTTGTGTGCGTGTGTGTGTCTATTGTTGGCATGGCTGCGGAATTCTGTAATTCCTAAAATAGCCTTAAAAACATCTCCTTATGGAAAATATGAGATATTGGATTTTCTTTGTTGTGTTTAAAAATAGCAGCAATATTTAAATTTTCTCAGAAATTGACACCAAGAAGGCTTCTGATGAGCTAAAAATATATGTAAGTACACAGAGGATCTATAAAAACATGTTGAAATGGGAAAAGATGCTGAGTTTGAAAGGGAAAAGGAAATTGAAATGTAAAGTCAATATCTGGTTTTCATTTGAGAGATTGTGGATGAATTTAACTCGCTAGGTATCTTTGTTGAGAATAGTATTTTTAACAAGTCTATAGTTCTCATTCGCTACATTCATTCTTAAGCTACATCAAACAGATCTACTGAAGAAGGTCGGCATGGATTCAAAGAATTGCTATCGACAGTTAACAGGAGGATAAGTTTTTTTTTAGATTTTTAGCAATTGCTCTATCAGAACCGAATATGTAATAGGCAAAATCGAAAATGGTTTTATATTTTTCTGTCGCCAAAAAATCCAATTGAAATGGGTTTAAGAAAATGTAAAACATTTTTTTAATCATTTTTCGTGTCGAAATACTAGTACTGATTTTGAATTTGGTCCTATGATTTTTGAAATAATATAATTTTTCTTGGAAAACCGTGTCCGACAGTCTGGCTATGATGATATTAATATGAAATTTTCAAAATTGTTGAAAATTTGATGTGTTACATACGAATTTTAAACTTTCATAACAGTCTAAATTGTTGTATTGTTGTCTAAAATTTCAGAAGATACATTTAATATTAAGGATCGTGTTTCTAAAATAAAAATATCTTGGTTAAGAAAATCTCAGAATAAATATAGATGTTATGACCAGTCTAGCAGAAGAATGTGTCGTATCATATCAAATTAAATGTAAAAAGTATTGAAAACGATTATTTTAATTTCTCTTACTTCTACAAGAAGTGCCTCAACTTCTACATTTATCCCTAGATTTTCTTCAACCAGCACTTGTTTTCTTTGTTATGATGACGGCTATTAGGAAATGCTTCTTAATTTCTGGTTTTATCTGGTTTATTATCGTGCCAATAAAATTTATAATAAAATATTTTTTTTTTAAATTAATTGAAACTTAATTCAAAGCTTATAATTCTCATTACATCTGCTGAGATTATTCTATAAGAATATGCGAAGTAATCGACGTGGCAGCTTCAAAATGGCAACCGAGTACACAAAGTACTAGAACAATATTTTCAAAGGATATAATAAATATTTGTAAAATAATTTACTACTGTGTTATGAAAAACGCCCGAGCAGGGACTTGAACCCTGGACCCTTGGATTAAAAGTCCAATGCTCTACCGACTGAGCTACCCGGGCTGATGGACAGGACCTATTGTAAAGGACACACACTATAACGTACATAGAGTTTATATTTACGTAACATTGTGCCTGTTTTAGATTCGTCTAGAATCCAAGATCAGTTTAACAATTAACACTTGTTTTCTTTGTTATGATGACAGCTATTAGGAAATGTTTCTTATTTTCTGGTTTTATCTGGTTTATTATCGTGTCAGAAAAACTTTACATTAAAAAACATTATTTTCTTTTTAATTCTCTTACTAATAAATTTGTTCTCAACGGCGACGATGGTTCCTATACTAAGTAAGGATGATATTCACAAGTTTGTAGCCCTTACTCCTAACATCTGTTTAACGTATAACTGGACATGATCTTGACTTATAATGCCAATATATTCGATATACAATATATGATTTAGGTACTAAAGGTACCTCGACAAAATTTTGAATTTTGTAAAAATTAAAAAAAATATGTATCCACACAAAAATTGCTCTTTTTCGAGTTTAGAACGTTAAATTACTTCAGAAAGTTTTATATACAGTCCTTCGAAAAAATGTGTGTTGCATGGTGTATTTGAAATTCAGTCATTTCATAGCGTTTACGCGCACCATAAAAGGACTCCTACTTTTAGGGGATGAAATGTGACAAAAAGGGTGAAAGATGACAACAGTTAGGAGCATAGAACTTGGTGTGCACATCCTTGCGTATTTCATAAAAGGATTTTTCGAAATTCGTACTTTTGACGGGTAAATGGGGAAACAAGCGTAACAATGGTACCAATCAACCGGCTACATATACGAATATTTCGGAATTTGAACTTTTATATACGCCTTCGTGCTATATAAACAATTATACAAAATTATATTTTAAAGATATATTAGCTCCTAAATTTATATATAGATCGTTTACATATTAATTTTTTATGGAGCCAGCAAAAAGAAAGATTTTTATCGAGAAAAATCATTTCTTTGGAGACTGCTCCTAAACCACCATTCCTGACATTTGTAGTTTTACCTTTTATTGAACCTATAAGCTGGTGTGATCAAACCTATATTTCCAAAATGGAAGTACAAACTTCGGCTCCAACTTCATGTTAAATATTGATATGATTATATCAGAGTTTGAGATGTACTTGCGCTTATGCCCGAAAACAGGAGTTTGGATCAGCAATAAATCTATTAATTTATTGAAATCTTCAACGAGAATACTGGTAAATTTTATTTTTTATACCCTTCACCACTTCGTGGACTAGGGTATTATAAGTTAGTTTCGCGTCAAATGTTTGTAACACCAAGAAATAATCGAGCTAGACCCACATTTAAGTATACCGATCGGCTTAGAATCACCAGCTGAGTCGATTTAACGATGTCTGTCTGTCCGTCCGTCCATCTAAGCTTGTTCGCACTCTACAGGTCGCAATTGTTGTCCGATTGTCATGAAACATGGCAGAAGTTATTTTTTCTGACCAAGGACCATCGGTATTGAATTTGGAGGAAATCGGTTCAGATTTAGATATAGCCCCATACAAATGTCGCTCCCTATTTCACTTTTTCCCCTTTAGAAACCACATATTGTACCCGATTTCCTTTAAATTTGGTACAACATCTTATCATCCAACTAAAAATACCTATGCAGAAATTGGGTAAGATCGGTTCAGATTTAGATATAGCCCCCATACAAATGTCGCTCCCGATTTGCCATTTTCCGCTCTAGAAACCACATATAGTACCCGATTTTCTTTAAATTTGGTACAACATCTTATAATCCAACTAGAAACACCTATGTAGAAATTGGGTAAGATCGGTTCAGACTTAGATATAGCCCCCATACAAATGTCGCTCCCTATTTCATTTTTTCCGCTTTAGAAACCTCATATTTTAACCGTTTTTATTTAAAATTGGCACAACATCTTCTAATCCAACTAAAAAACCTATGATGAAAGTGGGTAAGATCGTACAAGATCATACAAATGTTGCTACCGAATGTTTAACCGATTTTGGCCAAACTTTATATATTATATTTCACCAATAAACATACATGGTGAAAGCGGGTCACATCGTTCCAGGTTTCAATATACCCCCATACAAATGTCCTTTCCGATTTAACATGTTTTGTCAAACACATCTTAATCAATTTTTCCAGATCATGTTATATTTACCTTACTCGGAATATCTGCTGGAAAATTGTAGCAATTACTCTATTATTTACCGTATTCATTAAATTTGACTAAAGATGAATTTATAGTAACGGTAAAATTTAAATGAACTACATAAAATTGCTCCCATGATATACCTGGGTTTAGTAATCAAAACACAGGGAGTGGTATAGTCGGCCCGCCCGACTTTAGCCTTTTCTTACTTGTTTTTTTTTTTTTTTTTAAATAATAGACCCTTGAAAGCACTTTCTTGTATTAGAGTAACTTATTGATCGAATTATTGGACGTTTATAGTAATTTTTTGTGTTTTCTCATTTGTCAAACATTTTTCGTATTTAGTGGTGATATTTTATAAAAATAAATGCGGTCATTACCTTTCAAATGACGCCTAAATGGCGAATATTGGACGCTTCAGTTCTCAATTTTGTATAACGAGTTTGAAAATGAATAAATTCACAATAATGGAGTCAGATACGCCATTTTTCGTTTGATAATCATCATTTAGGCATCATTCGAAAGGCGTTCATTCCTTCTATATATTATTCATAAGACATTTTACAAGCTTTTTCCAAGAAATATTAATTTTTAATTTAAATTAACCTGAAAAAAATTCGTGACCCATCCTAATAATTAAATTAAATTTAAATCAATTTATTTAAAACAGTGCGCAAAAGTGTGTCTTGAAATAGTAAACAAATGTCACAATTGTCCTAGTATGGTTTGGAATTTCTATGTAAAGTCGACAGCCTCTAATCAATCGGTAGTACTCCGTGGTGGAGAGTATAAAAGATTCGGCCCGGCCGAACTTAACGCCTTTTTACTTGTTTTTATTTGGAAATTATGTATTTAATGTATAAAAATGATTAAAAAAAATATTTAACCGAAAAACATTTACAGACTGAAATATGCACTCACAATTTTATGATTCTAGCTATTGTCATTTCTATCCGTGTTATCCGCCACAAGTACGATTTTTTTAAAATCGTATTTAAATACGAAGTATACATTTCATCTCTACTCCGTACGGTTGGTCCTTTTTGCACTTTTAACGTTTTTTGTTCCACAATAATTCGTAAACGAAAGTCCACAACATATTGGAGACTTAATTCCATAGTTTTATGATATTTGCTTGAATCGGGGCCTTATTTATCAAATTGTGTTTCTTATATTTGAAATATACATGTTTTTACTGATGTGGAATTTTCTAGCATTACGACTACGTTTTACTTCATTTCTCAGAATGTTACCCAATTAAAAGCACGCCAAAAAATGATAAATTCCATTTGCCAAATTTCCGCAGAATTCCATATAACTTTTAGTCCTGGCTACCTCTATTGTGGTATATTTAACTTCGACATATATAAATTAACTCATTCCCTTGCCATTCCTGTTTACATTTTTAATTCAGTTGTTGATATTTTAATCTGTACCAGCAATTTTAATTCTTTATCTGTTAATTTTTTTTTGCTGTGTGCGTGGAATTTCGACTGTGTCGGTAGACCGGTAAAATTTAAATCGAAATGGAAGCCATTCATCCGTTCTGGCCAGAGTCCATTGAACGCCACATTGTAACATCAGGTCAATAAACATTTATTTTAACCTCAAAGCGCGTTAGTGTGGCGCTCAAGTCTCATGCATGATGATCTATGCACGTGCACTTTGTGTCTGTGTGTAGGTGGGCGGGTGTATTTGTGGGCCTGTGTGTGTGTGTAAAACATAATTAAAATTTAACCAAAAATATGGCTCTGTCACTTACTTTTGACCACCTCAAAACCACAATCACAATCACATAAAGCCGTTGATTTATTCAAATTCAAATGAGTGTCTGTGTTTTGGCGGCGGCTTCGGCTGTTTGTGAGTGTGTGTGTTTGTGTGTCAGTGTAAGTGTGGGTGGGTGTCTATGGCCACATGCAAGTGCATATGACCGAGTTCAGCAGACCTGCTCCAAATTGATTTAGAATTACAAGAGGATTTGTAGGTGGCGCAATGCATCCTCGGCATTATAGATTAGTTCTATGGCGAGGTGAATTGTAAATAATGTTTGGATACCTTTGACTACACTTCAAGTTGCCTGGAACTTTAAAAAATCTCACAACAATTTCACATTTCTCCAAGAAAATGCAGAGAATCGGTAATATGCCCAGTCGCAAGAAAATCCCTAAGACCAACCGAAGGTCTTTTATATCAAATATATTTGCTTTGTATAGTCTCTTGAAAAATAACCCCAACAGAAAAATTAAAAAAAATCAAAATTTCACCTTCAGGGTTTTCCAGTTCTGAAAAAGAATTTTCTAAACATGCTTCGAAAGGCAGGTCCTATAACTCTATCTGTCCACCAGGTAGTTGGAAATATATATTATTATTAACAAAAAATCAAATTCAGCGTTAGTGAACGCCCGAGCAGGGACTTGAACCCTGGACCCTTGGATTAAAAGTCCAATGCTCTACCGACTGAGCTACCCGGGCTCTTAGCCTGTGTGGGTGTTCATATTTTCACACACCACCAAATCTAAAATTCTAATATTTTTCTATTTTTGCCTGCGTTTATTTTGGGAAATTCTCCAGTGACCCAACACCCCCACACCACAGGAAAAACAAGCATTTTCCATAAATCGTAGGCAACAAATATGATGACAAAAATGTTAACCAGAGACAGATTTTTTAGTTATATTTGTCATCCAATTGTATTTAATGTAAATGTGATCTAAGAAAACTGATGACTCAGGAAACAAAATTTTAAAGGAAATTTTGTCTCTTATTTTTTTCTGAGTGTAATTTCCACTATATTTGTTGGACAAAATTTCTTAGAAGCAATACAATGGACCACAAATCCCATCATAATTTTCTGCTGAGTGTATTTTAATAGATTTGAAAAAAACTTCTTCCCCTCCTCGAATCACAAATCCTTGTTAATATCCCTTCAATTACTATTTCCAAGTATTCATCGGGTTGATTTTACTAACTTGACATTTGTGTGTGTGTATTTTCATGAATGTCTCTGTCCGAAAATCAAAAACTTGCATAGTTTATTTTCGAAAACTTATTCTCCAATTATAGGGGAAACATTTTACAATTACATTCAATTATCGAAATGTTTATATAACAAATTTGAAGTTGATACTGCTTCTGTCCCCTCTTCTATGAATACAAAGTTTGTGGAAATAAATACAAGTTGTGTGTAGTTTAGTTTAGTTTTTTGTTGATTTTAGTAATTTCTATAGATTTGTGATTGAATGTAACTAATAGTTGATTATGATGGCACAGATGGCTATTGAAAAAAAAAATAGAAGAAGTATAGCAATGGTCTCCGTAGTAGGCAGAGGTAGCCTCTGTGCCTGTTACATTGGGCAGATATTTGACATTTAATGTGTTCCCAATTTACTCCTTAAATCTCCCAATTTATAGTTTACGCTCAACTATATGTTGTGATCAGACTGTGGCAAACAACTATTTGACGTCTTTGGTTAAATATTTACCACGGTACTAACCTTTAATATTAAATAAGAATTGTGTGGCGTTTTTTTATCTCATCTAAAAAGGTCATTTAAGTAAATTTTTCAATTTCAATTTTAAGGAAAAGTCGGAAATTCAATTGAAACAAGTAAAAACGGCGTTAAGTTCGGCCGGGCTGAACTTTATATACCCTCCACCATGGTTTGCAATCCACAGAAGCTGTCGATTTTCGTTGAAGTGCAGTAACATTACAGGAAAATTTTAGTTTTTTAATATAGCCAAACCAAAACAAATAAAAAAATATTGCAAAAACAAGTAAAGAGAGGCTAAAGTCGGGCGGGGTCGACGATATAATACCCTACACCACTCCCTGCGTATATACCTCGCTTTGATTACTAAACTAAAAATGTAATTTCCAGCTGATATTCCGAGTAAAGTGAATATTACATGATATGGAAACAATGATCAAGATCCAATTATAAATAATGATTATACAGCGGTAATAGGATGAATCGGACGGACATTTAAAGGGGGCATATAACAACACTTGGGGCCTGTGCCAAAACATGCGCCTATATATTTCTCATTCACGGTAGGTATTCCTAGTTGAAACATATAATGATCTGCAAAATTTGATGAAGATCCGATGTAAGAGATTTTACAGCTGTAATAGAGCAGAATGGGGCCCCATTTGGGTTATACCAAAGTATGGACATACGGGCATCTCCCAAACAAGTATGGAAAGGCTAAAGACGGACGGAGTCGACTATATGATACACCCCAATTTCTATCTCACTACAATTCAATTCGGTAAAAAAGTGAAATCGGGAAGGATTTTTGTATGGGGGTATATTGAAACCTGGAACGATGTGACCCGCTTTCACCATGTATGTTTATTGGTGATATATAATTTGTAAAAAATCGGTTAAAGATTCGAGAGCAACATTTGTATTGGGACTATATCTAAATCTGAACCGATCTTACCCACTTTCAGCATAGGTGTTTCTAGTTCGATTATAAAATGTTGTGCCAATTTGAAAGAAAATAGGGAACAATATGCGGTTTCTAGAGCGGAAAAAGTGAAATCGGGAGCGACATTTGTATGGGGACTATATCTAAATCTGAACCGATTTCCTCAAAATTCAATACCGATCGTCGTTGGTCATACAAAGTAAGTTCTGTCAAATTTCATGATAATCGGACAGCAATTGCGACCTGTAGAGTGCGAACAAGCTTAGATGGATAGTGGACGGACGGACAGACAGACATCGGTAAATCGATTCAGCTGGTGATTAAGCCAGCTAAGCCGATCCGTATACTTAAAGCCGATCCGTATACTTAAAGGTGGTTCTAGCTCGATTATTTATTGGTGTTACAAACATTTGGCGGAAAACTAACTTATAATACCCTAGTCCACGAAGTGGTGGAGGTTATAATAATTTTATAAATAAATACACAATTTAAATTTTTTAAAGCACGCTTATACGACAAGACTACTAATATGTTTATACTATATATATATATCGAAATAATACAGCAAGTCGATTCAACTTCATAATTCTACTCAGTTTTGCCGTAAAAGTGAAAAAGTACGAATGTGGAAAAATCTCACCGAATTTCAACATTCTAGCTGTATCCGTTAGTTGGTACCATTGTTATCCCTCCCTTATATCCGTTGAAAGTACAAACTTGGAAAAAGCTTTTTATTGTTCGTGTCTACGCCGTCAGAGGAATGTTTACACCGAATTCCATTATTTTAGCTGCGGCCATTTGGTTGGTACCATTTTTATCCCCTTTTCCCCCTTAAAAATATGACTTTCGAAAATCTCTTTATTTTACTTGTCCACGCAATTAGAGGGACGTACACACAAAATTTCATCATTCTAGATGTAGCCGATTAGTTGGTACCATTGTTATCCCTCTGTTCTCATTGTATCCCTGGAAAGTATGAATTTGGAAAAACCTTTTTATTTTTAGTATATACGCTGTCAGAGGAATGTATACACCCAATTTCATTATTTTAAGTATAGCCATTTGGTTGGCATCATTTTTATCCCTCTATTCCTATTTTACCCCTTAAAAGTACGAATTTGGAAAAAATACTTTTAATACTTTAATTAGTGGAATGTGTGCACCGATTATCTCGTTTTGCCTCTGGACCGACTATAAGACACATTTATGTCGAATTATTACGTCCTAGCGTTTTTTTCAACAGACGGACGGTTATTTTAACAAAAAGACAACAAGTTCTGTCATAAATAACAAAAAATAGATTTCTCAAAAATTAAGAGTTATTTATTTTTCTATTATATAACATAATAATACAATATATACATATAGAGATTTTCATCAAAATCGGAGAGAAGGGCCGAAATTTTTTAAATTCGACTCTTCGAGCTAAATACAGTAGCTCGAATTATACTATCAAGGAAGTATTTTCTTTAATAGAATTCTAGCTATTAAATCGTAAAACAAAATATTATTTATATTTATAACCTTGGACAGAAAAAAGTATGTTTGTACCGAATCCGTTTCACAACATTCTAAGATGTTTGAGCCATGTCCCTCCGTCCGTCTGGCTGGCTGGTGTACACGATAACTCTCGAAAGGAGTTAAGGAATCATTAAAACTTTGCACATGGTAATATTTTTCCCAAACTTTGTTTAAATTCGAAGATGGGCGTAATTGCCACGCCCCTTCTCTTACCTCACACACAAATGACCCATATTCCTACGTTAAATTAAAACCAATGTAACTTCCATGCGGATATTCGGAATGTGCTATGTTTTGGTATTTGGTAAAGTTTTTATAATCACTTTATGTGTACTAAATATGACGCGTTTTGTCACGCCCCTTCCAGTACCTCCCACACTAATCACGCAAGACTTCATAAGATTAAAGCTACTATTACTTCTGCACCAACGCTTTTATTGTGGTTCCATTCGCATGGAATATGGGCGATATTGCCACACCCCTACTGGTAGCTCCCACACAAAGTGGCATAAACTTGGGTTACAATAAAACCGACATAACATCCATACGGGTAGTCAAAATCATTTGCAATTTGATAATGTTTTTATAATCACCGTTTGGTGCAAATGTACTTCTTTTGGTGAAATAAGAAAAATATAAAAAAAAATTTGCAATATTTGAATTTTTTGTAATACTAGAAGCAATTTGCTGGAAATTAGACAAAAACAAGTAAGAAGGCGTTAAGTTCGGCCGGGCCGAATCTTATATACCCTCCACCACGGAGTGCATTCCACAGTATTATCAGCAGTTTAAAGGATGTCGACTTTACATAGAAGTACAGTACCATATTACAAAAATTGTGATATTTTTATGCACATTACTATAATTATTTACTATTTCAAACTATAATGTATACTTATGCGCACTGTTTAAAATTGACTACTATATATAAATAAAATGCTTTAATTGCGAAAGTGAACATGCCTAAATATTAGGCGTTTGTCAGTCGCCATTAGAAAGAAGCATTTTTAGATACAGACAAAGTGATAAGAAAAGTATAAATTTTAAAGAAATCCCCAGATTCGCCCCATTCCCCGACCAAATGTAGAAATTTCAAACAAAAAACCTTTTTTCTGGTCTTCATAGTCAGAATGTAAAGAGTGATTTTTTTGAGGTTAGGATTTTCATGCATTAGTATTTGACAGATCACGTGGGATTTCAGACATGGTGTCAAAGAGAAAGATGCTCAGTATGCTTTGACATTTCATCATGAATCGTCTTACAAACGAGCAACGCTTGCAAATTATTGAATTTTATTATCAAAATGCGTGCTCTGTTAAGAAAGTTCATTGCGCGCTTCCATTTTATGGTCAGTTTAATCGACCCACTGAAGCGGCTATTCGGGCTATTGTGACTAAATTTCGCACCAAATTTACATTGTTGGACATTAAACCACCAACACGCTTACGTACAGTGCGAACTGAAGAAAATATCGCAGCTGTATCGGCCAGTGTTAATGATGACCACCAATTTTCGATTCGTCGCCGTTCGCACCAATTGGGTCTCTGTTACTCAAAAACGTGGAAATGCCAAAATTGGACTAAGCGGATGGACCACCTAAGACGCAGCCGCGGTCAACATTTAAATGAAATTATCTTCAAAAAGTAAATGTCATGGACCAATCTAACGTTTCAAATAAAGAACCGATGAGATTTTGCAAATTTTATGCGTTTTTTAAAAAAAAAAAGTTATCAAGCTCTTAAAAAATCACCCTTTATACTCCGAATTTCATGATTTCAACTTCAGCAGTTTGGTAGGTCCCATTTTTATCCCTCTTTTTAATTCTATCCCTTAAAAGTACGAATTTCAAAAAATCTCTCAATTTTACGTGTCTACGAATTATTGGGACGTACACACCGAATTTCATGATTCTAGCTGTTGTCGTATCATTGGTACTATATTTTATCCCTTTTTGTCCCATTTCGCAAGCTAAAACTTTTATTTTCTTTGTGGTGCTCCCAAGCTACAAGCGGAATGTCCGCAACAAATTTTAACAGTATGAAAATCAGAAATTTAATTAATAAGCTAAGGCTACCAATATTTGTATACTATGTATATATATAAAGGACATAATACTTCAATTCATAAAGTAAATATAAGGGAGCAATTATAAATACCCTAAATATTGGGGGATAGCGAGCGTATTTTCAGCTACAGTCGTTTGGTTGGTTGTATATCCATCCTATTTTAATTTCAAAAGTATAAATTTTGAAAATACCTTATCTCTCACGTATGCAGTATAAGACAACTTCATAATTCTACCATTTTTTTGTCGTAAAAGCAACAAAATAAAGAACGAATTTGTAAAAAAATATTTTACGTGGTTATGCAGTCAGAGGAATATATACACCGAATTCCATGATACTATCTGCGGCCATTTTGTTGGTACCATTTTTATCCCGATTTTCCAATTTTGCCCCCTCAAGAGTACGACTATCTAAAATCTCTTTAATTTACGTATCTACACAATTAGAGGGATGTACACACTGAATTTCATCATTCAAGTTGTATTCGTTTAGTTGGTACTATTTTTATCCCCTGTAGCCATCGTATCCCTTGAAAGTACGAATTTGGAAAAAACGTTTTATTTTTCGTGTCTACGCAGTCAGAGGAATGTATACTCCGAATTTTATGATTTTAGCTGCGGTCATCTGGTAGGTACTATTTCTATCCCCTTTTTCCATTTGAACCCCAAAAAGTACACCGAATTTCATTATTCTTGGTGCAGCCGTTTGGTTGGTACTATTTTTATCCCTCTATCCCCATTTATCCCCTTAAAAGTAATACTTGTATATTATGTATCTACTCTATTATAGGTATGTACACTAGAGCGTACCAGGTTACAAGTAAAAAAAAAAAGTTCGCCGTACACCTTCGAATATGAAGTATTATTGAAAGGTAGTTTCAAAAAAATTTTTTTTATTTTTTTATGCCGAACGTAGGGGTCGCGCTTTTACATTTTTCTATATAACTTCTGCATTTATAAACTGATTTTAAAGTGTGATACATCGATGTTTTTGTCCGATTTTTTTGTCTTTGAAGTCATTGAGCTCAAACATGATTCATGATTTTATGCGAGCTTTAATTTTCGATTATTAGAGTGGTACATTAGGGTAGTAGCAACTGAGAAATGATGGGTAAGTACCAGAAGGGGGTGCTTGAGCTCAATGACTTCAAAGACAAAAAAATCGGCCTCGTCGAGACAAAAACATCGATGTATCACACTTTAAAATCCGTTTATAAATACAAGTTATATAGAAAAATGTAAAAGCGCGACCCCTACGTTCGGCATAAAAAAATAAAAATTTTTTTTTGAAACTACCTTTCAATAATACTTCATATTCGAAGGTGTACGGCGAACTTTTTTTTGAGGTACGCCCTAATGTACACGCCAAATTTCGTGTTTCTATCTGTTGTCGTTTGATAGGTACTATTTTTATCCCTTTTCGTCCCATTTCGCCCCCTACAAATAAAAATCACTCTATGGTGCCCTTTTATGCTATAAAGGGAATGCGAATTGCAAATATCAAGTAAATACAAGCTATTATGTTCAAAAATCATGCTGAAATACTCGAAATATTAGGGGTATTTTCAGTCCTTGTGGGGGAAAAATTTTTCCCTCTGGGCCGATTTCCCCCACTTTCAATCCCAACCGATCTGCAACCATAAGACACATTTAGGAAAAATTTGAACCTCCTAGCTCATTTCGTTAGGCCGCTATCGTGCTTTCAACAGACAGACAGACGGACAGACGGACATGGCTATATCGTCTTAGAATTTTACCACGACCCAGAATATATATACTTTATGGGGTCTGCGATGAATATTTTAAGGTTTTACAAACGGAATGACAAAGTGAATATACCCCCATCCTGGAGGTGGAGGGTATAAAAATATTCGTATCTCATACCACAAAAAAGTTACATCTTTAAGTCAAAAATGCAATATTTCATCAAAATCGGAGAGAATAGCCGGAATTTGTGCTATAGCGATTTGTGTAACCCTCAAGAGTCCACTTGGAAAAATTGGTCTCATATCGTTATATTGGAAACTCTCGTTATGAGGATTAACATTGCAATATATTTATAGATTTTCATCGAATTTGACATATTACGTTAAATTTTACTGAATATTAATTTATAGTTTATAAAGTTTTAATGTATACTGGATAATTTAATAATCACAACCAGCTGGTTTTAGTCATCATAACATAGGCACATATAGTGGTGTAGGATATCATACTGTCGACCTCGCTGGTCTTTTGTATTTCCTTATTTGTTTTCAAATAGTAAGTATTTTCTTTGATAGAATGCGATATATTAAAAAGTAGAACAAAATATTATTAATATGTATATTTATTCTTTTTTGTGTTTTTTTTTCGTGCCAGAAAAAATCAATTTTTCAATTTTTTGACAACTTTTACTAAACCACAGTATTCTACGTGAAAGTGAAATTCACATCATTTGTAGGCCTCATAATTACCTACTATCGGACTAAAATTCCCGAAATAAGAGAAACATATTAAGGGTATCTTCGACGAAATTTGAAATTTTAATAAGATTTTTAAAAAAATAAATCTATATAAAATTTTAAATATCAGTTTTGTCTTTAGGACAGAAATATACATCAGATAATTATACCCTGCACCACAGGGTAAAGACTTTGTGCATTTGTTTGTAACACCAAAAGGAAACGAGATAGACCCATTGTTTATTATACCGATCAACTTAGAATCACTTTTTGAGTCGATTTAGCAATGCCCGTCCGTCCGTCCGTCTGTCCATCTATTCTTGTAATCAGAGTACAGGTCGCAATTGTTGTTAGAACTAAATGAAACTTTGCAGATCGAAGTTTTTTTTTTTGGTTAAGGACGAACGCTATTTAATTTGGTGCAAATCGGTTCAGATTTAAATATAGCTCCCATACAAATTTTCCTCCCGATTTTACTCTTTCCGCTCTAGAAACTACATTTATTAACAGATTTTCTTCAAATTTAGGAAAACGCCACATATTTTAACTAGAAACAGATCTGGTAAAAATTGACCATATTCGTTCAGATTTCTATATAGCTCCCATACAAATGTCTCCCCCGATTTGACTATTTCCGCTCTAGAAATTCAATATTTTAACAGATTTCCTTCAAATGTGGCAAAGCAACTTATAATTCTACAAGAAACAGCTCTGGTAAAAATGGGCCAGATCGATTCAGATATATATATAGTTCCAATACAAATTTCGCCACCGTACTGATAATTTCCGCTTTATAAATAGAATATTTGAACAAATTTTCTTCCATTCGGCATATCAGCTAATATTTCAAATAGAAACATCCTTGGCGAAAGTGGGTCATATCGGTTCAGATTTATATATAGCTCCCATATAAATGACTCCCCCGATTTGATTCTTTCCGCTCTAGAAACCATATATTTATCAGATTTCCGTCAAATTTGGGAAAGCGTCTTACATTTCAACTAGAAAACCTATTTAGCATAGATTTTGTAGTCATATCGGTTCAGGTTTATATATAGCTCCCATTCAAAGTTTGTGTTCAAATTTGCTTACAAATACTATGTATATAACTATGCAATTTGTAGTATATTCTTCTCTTATAGCTCAAATGTACCGACCTTTTTTGCACTATATTTGAATTTGTTTTTCTTATTTTTGCTCTTGAATATTTTATAAGTGAAAGATCGAATTCCTAAACGAAAAGTTGATTTCCAGTCGGATTAAAAATATACTAAAATCAGAGGTTTAGTAATTAATTAATGTTTGGGAATCATTATTTCTAAAAAAACTGCTTTAGTCTGAAATAATGATTTTTTTAATTCAAAGAGGTTCATAATTTATACGTATATTTATAGATTTTTTAACTTATTTATAAAGATTATTTTCTTCGTTAGAATTCTAGCTATTTAGAAATAAAACAAAATATTTTCCCCAATTTTACGCTATTTTTAATGGAGTTTTTCGTGGCAACAATTTTTTTTTTCGAAAAAAAAATCTTTTTTTTTTTCAATTCCTTGGAGACAGTTCCGAAACCACTGTTTCTATGCGAAAGTGGAATTCGCAACATTTGTAGCTATCATAATCACCATCCATTTGACGTATAAGTGGGTGTTATTGGACTTATATTTCCAAAATGTAAGTACAAATATATAATTTTAAAAAGAATTAAAAAAAATATGCATAAAAAAATTTAAATCGTTTTCGAGTTAGAAAGCCAAAAAAGCATTAAAAGTGGGACCATATTGTAACCCAGATAGTAAATTTAGTCGGTTTTTAATAACCAGTTTTCTCCGAATTTTGAGAGAGTACAAAATTATTGAGCGCAGATTTGTGTTCAGGGATGACAATTCATATATTTACATGTTTAATAACAAAAATAATCTGAACCTTTGTTTTCGAACTAACATTGCATAACTTAACCTCAAATTGTGCCACAACGCAATTTTCCGCTGAGAAAAATCCAACACGAAACAAACAGTGAAAAGGAAAGAATTGAAATGAAAGGAATGCCGACGCCGTCATGCTGCAGCAATATGAAGAATATATGAAGCCCAACCAAATAAACCGAAACCTCTACATGGGACAAACACACACACAGACGCAAACATCCAACCAAAAATCCAACTAAATTTAAAAATGGAATACGAAGAAGAAGGAACAGCAGCAGAAACGACGACGACAACAACAGCAACAAAACAGATTTGTAACATGTTGGCGTCTCAAAACTTTTTCAAACATGACATTAAATGTTACTGCATGTCTGCTTAAAAATTTATACCCAATAGCCGAAAAAATATATTCCGTCTTTTTCCCGAGGTAAAACTTGGATAAAATCTTCTGCACTCACTCACTTACACGCGCGCTCGTTCGCTCGCTTGCTTTAGACGAATATGTGTGAGCTGTGTGCTCTGAAGGATAACTGCGAAGAAAAGTGCATGTGTACGAGGACGATATACAGATAGACAGAGATATGTCAAAGGGATCATCTGGGGTGGGGTGATGAAAGTTTGTTATTCCAGGTCTGGAATCGGAGCATTTCCATATTCCGGGGTCAATTTTGGTTCAAAGGACATGTCAATAAGCAAAATTACAGCATTTGGAGTGAAGAGAATCCACGAGAGGATCATGATGCAACTTTACATCCACAAAACGTCGCTGTTTGCTGTCGTCTTTTGTTATTGCACCTCTGGAATCGTAGTATCTCAATATTCTGGGTAGTGATAGGCTCATTTTTAGCTCAATGGACATGTCAATAATCAAAATTGCCGCACTTGGAGTGAAAAGAATCCATGAGAGGATCACGATGCAACGCTACATCCACAAAACGCCGCTGTTTGCTGTCGTCTTTTGTTATTCCACCTCTGGAATCGTAGTATCTCAATTTTCTGGGTAGTGATTAGGCTCATTTTTAGCTCAATGGCCATGTCAATAAGCAAAATTGCAGCATTTGGAATGAAGAGAATCCACGAGAGGAACATGAGGCAACGTTACATCTACAAAACTTCGCTTATGGTTGTGTTTTTTGTTATTCCACCCCTGGAATCGTAGTATCTCAATTTTCTGGGTGGTGATTAGGCTCATTTTTAGCTCAATGACCATGTCAATAAGCAAAATTGCAGCATTTGGAATGAAGAGAATCCACGAGAAGATCATGAGGCAACGTTACATCCACAAAATGTCGCGGTTTGGTGAACCTTTTTATTCTACCACCTCTGGAATCGTAGTATCTCAATTTTCTGGGTAGTGATTAGGCTCATTTTTGGCTCAATGGCCATGTCAATAAGCAAAATTGCCGCATTTGGAATGAAGAGAATCCACGAGAGGATCATGAGGAAACGTTACATCCACAAAACTCCGCTTATGGTTGTGTTTTTTGTTATTTCACCCCTGGAATCGTAGTATCTCAATTTTCTGGGTAGTGATTATGCTCATTTTTGGCTCAATGGATATGTAAATAGGCAGGATTGCCGCATTTGTAGCGAAAATAATCCATGAGAGGATCACGATGCAACGTTACATCCTTCTTTTCTGCCCAAATTAGATGAAATTATTGCGTGAGAAATTTCCTGGTCATCTACATTCTCCATCAGCCATTGAAAAATCTATCACCTTCCCGCACGCAAACCCCCTTTATTTTGTATGAAATGGAAGCGGAGAAATGTGAAAACTGCTTACATACCTTATTGTTGGAGGAAACGAAACTGAGTTGGAAACTGAGAAAAAAGGAGAGGTGGATGCGTTACTATTTTTTTTCGGCCAAGTTTTATCATGCTACCGGAGTAAGCCACCTAAGGACTAAGCTAACGAGGAAGGGGTTGGCAGTGGGCTGGAGAGGGGTGGCAAAGATATTGCAGTTTTAACATAATACTTGATGTCGCATTTGTTACGGCAGTTTTTCTGTGGCGGAAGTAAATGACGCAAACACTACATGATGGCAAGGCAAAACTTTCATCCTTGCCGGCGTCGGGTTTCAAGATTGAAATGATGGTTGGTCGGTCGGTTGGTTGGTTAGATGGTTAGATGGCGTAGGATGGATGGCTGAATGGTTGGTTGGCTCGGTTTGGTTTTGGCCATGTGCATCTTTAAAGAGACATTGCATGTACGCTGTAATTCTGAATTCCACAAAGGAATTTGTATTATGGCCATTGGTTCGTTATAGATGGCAACCTATTTGTGATTTACATGTTCCCGTGACAGAGTGGGAGGGAGAAGAAAATAAAAACTGGGAGAAAGAGCTATGGTTTGCTATATATAGAATGACTGACTCTAAACAGAACATAATTCCAGTGAAAAGAAATTGACTTTCAAGCAAAGATTGTCAAAACGCCGCCCACAACAATTTCCCATAGACCGACATACGCTCTCTCAATGATCATTTGGTTTACTATGAAACTTTATCGATTAGATAAAGTCTCTCGCGTTTGGAGAGGTGAAAGTGTCTATAGAAGGCGAAACTTTATTGATGTATGAAAGTCGAAATTAGATCTACATATTTTCACAGAACGCTTAAGTGGGTCTCCCACGTTTGAGTGAGAGTCTCATGCCTGCGTTAATTCGTAGATGTGAGAGAGTCTCTAGTCTGCGAAAATTTGTTGATGTCAGAGTGTCTCTCGCCTGCGAAACCTTTTCGACGTAAGAAAATCTCTCGCCAATGAACATTTGACGATGTGATATAGTCTCTCGCCTACTGCAATTTGGTTGTATTTCTGAACCGATCTTACACAATTTTTGCATAGGTATTTCTAGTTGGATTATAAGATGTTCTGCCAAATTTAAAAAAAATCGGGTACAATATGTGGTTTATAGAGCGGAAAATGTCAAATCGGGAGCGACATTTGTATGGGGGCTATATCTAAATCTGAACCGATCTTACCCACTTTCTGCATATGTGTTTCTATTTGGAGTATAAGATGTTGAGCCAAATTTAAAGAAAATCGGGTAGAATATGTCGTTTCTACAGCGGAAAATGTCAAATCGGGAGCGACATTTGTATGGGGACTTTATCTAAATCTGAACCGATCTTATCCAATTTTTGCATAGGTATTTCTATTTGGATTATAAGATGTTGTGCCAAATTTAAAGAAAATTGGATGCAATATGTGGTTTCTAGAGCGGAAAATGTCAAATCGGGAGCGACATTTGTATGGGGGCTATATCTAAATCTGAACCGATTTGCCTCAAATTAAATAGCGTTCGTCCTTGATCCACAAAACTTACTTGTGCCAATTTTTGTTGAGATCGGACTATAATTGCGACCTGTAATTTGATTACAACAATAGATGGACAGACAGACGGACATTGCTAAATCGACTCAGAAAGTGATTTTTCGTCGATCGGTATACTTAACAATGGGTCTATCTCGCTTCCTTTTGAGTGTTACAAACAAACGAACAAAGCCATAACACTCTCGTGGAGTGTATACAAATTGTTGTTAATTTGTGTTTTCTCTTGCACAAATATTTTCACAATAATAATTTTTCAGAAAATACTGAAATTTTCCAAGTAAGTGCGGTACAAAAAATATTTAGCAAAATTAATTAATGTTCAAAAATAATATTTTTGAAGCAAAAATAAATTTCATTGTTTTTTATCAAAACATAAATTTCAATATTTTTAATCAAAATGTAATTTCAATAACGTTTTTCCAAAAATATATTTAAAAAAATAATTTTTAAAAACTTACTTTTTTACAAAAATAAATTAAAAAAATACAAAAATATGTTTAATTTATGATTTTATTTCATTACAAAAAATATTTAGAGTTGTGTTTTTATAAAAAATATCCATATATTTTTCTTTAAAAATTATAAAATATTGTTGTTAATTTGTGTATTCAACGTTCAACGTTATTGCCGACATCTAGGAAAATACTGAAATTTTCAGAGTATGCACAGTGGATAGATAGATTAAGCGAAGATTTTTTAAAATAAATTTTAATACTTTTTTTCAGAAATAAATTTCAAGATTTTTAATTACATTTCAATGCACTTTTTTTTCAAAATTAAATTTCAATATTTAAAGAAATACCAAAAAATGGTTTTACTTCAGTGCCAAAAAAACCTAGAGATATTTTAAAAATAAATAATATAGTTTTTTTCAAACAAAAAATTCTCCTGCAAAAATATTTTTACGTTATTGATATTTCTAAATTTTTGCTGTTATCTCAGAAAATGCTGCAAATTTTTAGAGATTATGTTAAGTCGATTAAGCTATGCGAAGTTAAAAGTTATAGTAGCCGAAATATTTTGTGGGTAGTCATAAAACAAGCCAAGCTATCATTTTAGGTGTGGAAAACCGCAACTTTTTTACTCCCATACAAACCGACCCGGTCTAATGTACAGCAGAAAATGGTTGTATTGGAAAATTAAAAGCTTTTTTTTCATAAAATGAAATTCAATATTCGTTTTTCTAAAAATAAAGTTCAAACAAACAAATAGCTTTCAAATTTAACTAACAAAAATAATATTTTTCTTCAAAAATAATTTTCAATTACTAAAAGAATTCAAAAAAATGTTTTTAATTTTTTATTTTAATTTAAAAAATAAGTAGCGAGTGACTTAAATAAATATCAATATATTTTTCTTAAAAAATATATAAACAATTGTTATTAATTTTTTATTTGGTAGAAAATTCTCCTGGATAAATATTTTCACAATATCTTTTAGACAACAAATGACATGAAAATTGTTTGAAAATGTTTTTAATATATTATTATTTTAATACTCTTAAAATAATACACTTAATATTTTCAAATAAAATTCAGTAATTTTTTTTTCAAAACATTGTTAATTTTTATTAGTTAGACACCATAAAATATTATTTCTCAATATCTATTACGCATGAAAAATATGACGTGTTGAATAAAACTTCTTCTTCATAATATGTTAAATGATAGGTTTGTCATAGTTTTGAAAAGTTTTTAAAATAGTTTCGTCTTAAGTAATCTGCAGATATTCCGCAAATGACAACAAATTCATATCATGAGTGAATTTTGGAACATTCTTTATTTCCTATTGAATTTAAATAGATTAGTATTGTACACTAATTGTCCAATAGTGAGAGCTTTTTGTCGTTCATGGACAGAACTACCTCCAAAAAAATAATTATTATTCTTGCATCGTTAAAATTGATATAAATAATTGAAAGAACTTAAAATATATAAAAATATAAATAATAAATATTTTTTAAACTGTCCTTTACGCATATCCTCTTAACACAATCTGGCTTTGGAATTATGAAACAATTCACTTTTACCACTCTGCCACCTAGATTTTTATCGTTTTGCTAGAGTTACCAGATTTCAATGATTTCATTTGTTAGTACTGCACATATTTCTTAACCCCTCGCCTCTTTGGGCATAAATATTTCTCATTTCTTATTAAGCCCCCCCACACTGGTATAAATTGTCCGAGGTTGTCTGGCTAGCATAAACCTTTCACTTTAATGTCTATATTCTCGTGTTAACATCATTTCAATCCAGTGTCCGCCAGTGGGGCCAAAAACATTCCTGGCGCTCGACACAGAAGGTGTAAAGAATGTAATCTCAACCCAAAATTACAACAATCTCCAATTTCAAATCGTGTTGCTGGAAAATCTCCCTTCCCCGTCCCTCCTCGCCACATCCTTTTATCCTTAGAACCAGAAAACATCAACATCAACCACTATCCCGCATCCCACTCAGCGCTCTGCAGTCTTCGGCATTGACTTGAAGTAATACGAGCGTGTTAGTACCTGAAAATCCAAAAGTTACGTTACGCCACTTTGAGTTTGTGGAATTTCCTTTCTACTCACTCGGTGGACGGTGATAACGCAACGCTTCGCATTGTACCGGTCTGCAGCTTTTGGCGTTAGTCCATGGAGGTGATGTTGTTGCTGTTGCTGGCGGTGGTGGTAGTGGTGTTGGCGTTCTTGTTCATATCTTTAAGGTGTTGTTAGAAAATTTGTTTCATTCTTTTCTTCTGAGTGGTACACTCAGAGAAATAAAGGTTCCCAAATTTATTTCAAATATAATATTCAAAAGTCTTTTCAAATTGATATTATATTTCTAATAAAATCTCAATATTCATTTCGAGTGGTGTAGTCCATTCATAAGGGTGACTTTATGCAATGTTTGAGTCTCCCGTAAAGGTGAACAGCCAATCTGGGATTTTTTTTAATATTTTTAAGGAAAATGTAATCTCACAAAGTATTTAATTACGAAGCTATTACCATGAGCTGAAAACTGAAAACAAATTACAAAGACATGGCCAAGGGTCAGACGATGGTACTCGAGAAATTTTACCCCATACAAATTATACAGGAATATTTAAAGCCTGAGTGTGAAATAGGATATTATTATTAGTTCGCTTCACACCATATATTTCCAACACCCAGAGATAATTAAGAATCACTAGCTGAGGCGATTTAACTCTTTGCGTCCCGAATTTTTCTGTGATAAATACGGAAAATTGATATACTTGTTGACGATACTTGTTGGGGTTTCATATTTATACAGGGATGGGATGTTTACTAAAATCATTATCATACAGATTCCGCTTAAATAAAATAGTATTTTGAAATGTGGGTTCATTTTTATACTCCTAAATATGTATTATTTCGAATAACAAATACAGTTTTTTGACCTCGATGAAATGGCAGAAGATATACCAACAAAATTTAATTCCAAAAAATCAAATAATTGATATTTTAGACTTAACTTTGATTTTCCTACGAAAATTCAAGTGAATTTCTAATTTCTCTTTCCAATAATATTTGTTAATATGTACACAAAAATGAAAATTATTAACTCTGAAAAATATTTGATTTTAAACATTTTATAGGACAAACTCGTAATGTTGCTTATAAGCAACTTTGGAGGCGAAAGGGTTAACGACTGTCCTTCTATCTGCTGCCCATTTCCAGCTTGTGATCAAAGTACAGATGACATTTATTGCCCGATGGGCATGAAAGAAGTGAATTTTTTAAGCCAAGTTCCATTGAGTTTTTGATATATCCTCCATAAAAATTAACATCCGATTTACACTACAACCGCTCTAGACTCCATATCTTACTTTGCATTTTGTTCAAAATTTTCAGATATTGTTAAATTTGACTTAGGAACATCTATATTGAAACTGGACAATATTGTTCCATGTTGTTTGATAAAGCTCCCATAAAAATGTCTCACCAAAACACTATTGCCGTCCTTGTAACCAAACATTACATCGGATATTAATATAATTTTTCAGTTCGTGTGCATTTTTTGCCAGGAACTCTCGATCACAAATCCTCAAAGGTATATGTTATATCCATGATGGTATACAAATTGAAGATGGTCTAGCTATGCCCGTCTTTGTATATTATCTATCCATCTATAAGTCTTTCCATCCGAACGTTTTGATAGAGTCGTCTAAATTGGGGTGCCTCAGAAAACAAATTTTTATCGTGAAAAATTTAATTTATGCATTGAATGAGATAATGCGTATTGAACGTTCCCTGAAAAAGACTACGTTGAATATGTATAATGTAGTAGAATAATTTTAAATGTTTTACTGCATCTTTTTTAAACATATATTCAGGGTTTTAGAATAATCTATCCATAATAGTTAAAAATACTTCGCAATTTGTGAAATCCTCATTTTTAGGGAGTTTCTATTTTATTTCTGTTAGATTTGATGGCCTGTGTTCACATTTTTTGGATTTTTGCGGTAGGAATAGAATATTTTTTCATAACTGAATCTGCTTTAAACATATTTGAAAATCCTCCATCCATAAAAAATCCATAGTACTTTGGAGATTTTATGTTGTATTTTTGGGAATTGAGAACTTGTTTTCACAAGATTTTGTTGAAACTTTACAAGGACATAGTTGAGGTGTTGACAGGCTTGTGCTCTGCACTTCAAGTGAAATAGAGGATGACTATTTCTCTTTGAGAAAGAAAAAGGTAAAACAATCATACATAATATTTCAAAATCATTTTCTATGACTGTATCTGATGGTTTGGAAAACACCCCTCATATAATTTTTATACACTCTTTGAATCGATTTAGCTATGTCCGTCTGTCTGTCCATCTATTCTTGTAATCATGATACAGGTCGCATTTGTAGACAGAACCAAATGAAACTTTGCACACGAAGTTTTTCGGGATAAGGACGAACGCTATTTAATTTGAAGAAAATCGGTTCAGATTTAGACATAGCCCCCATATTTGATCTGGAAGAACTTATTGTGAAAGTTAGTCACATTTTTCCATGTTTGGATATAGCTCCGATACAAATATTCTTTTCGGTGTGACAAATCGGACCAGGTTATATTAGTCTATGATTAGGAAACATACAAAATTTTTTCCCGTTTTCACTTTTTTACTGAGTTGGATTGTATTGGATAGAAAGTGGAGTGTATCATATAGTCGGTCCCGCCCGACTTTCCTTACTTGTTTATATTGCATTTTTGTCCAATTTTGAATTAATAGGCCTCTAGTTATTGAGTTTTTACTGTCGAGTCTAAAACTAAAACTACCATAAAAACGATTCTATCGTGTAAGATTTGATAACAACTCATCCCATCTTTATACACTCACTCTACAGAAAAAAAATTGTAACGCATTGAAAGACGATGACTCTCGAAAGGAGCTAATAAATCAATTCAAACTTTGCACATGGTAATATTTTTCCCAAATTTAGTTTAAGTTCGAAGATGGGCGAAATTGGCACGTCACCTTCTGGTACCTCCCACATGTTAAATTAAAACCGCTGTAACTTCTACACAGATATCCGGAATAATATAAATGTAATTGTATCTGACAATGTTTTTATAACCAGTTTAAGTATGCAAAATATGGCGGGTTCTACCACGCCCCTTCCAGTACCTCCCACACAAATCACCCTAAACTAGGTAACATTAAATCTGTTATATCTTCCATACGGATTATCGGAATACTGTGAGATTTCACATTTGGTAATAATTTTATAGAGTTTACAATCGTGTAAAATATAGGCGATATTGCCACAGCCCTTCCGGTACCTCCCACACAAAGTGGCATAAACTTTGGCTACAATAAAACTGACATACCATTTACATGGGTGAACAATAGGGCGTACCTCAGAAAAAAGTTCGCCGTATACCTTCGAATATGAAGTATTATTGAAAGGTAGTTTCAAAAAAAAAATTTTATTTTCTTTATGCCGAACGTAGGGGTCGCGCTTTTACATTTTTATACCCTCCACCTCCAGGATGGGGGTATATTCACTTTGTCATTCCGTTTGTAACACCTTGAAATATTCATCGGAGACCCCATAAAGTATATATATTCTGGGTCGTGGTAAAATTCTAAGACGATATAGCCATGTCCGTCTGTCCGTCTGTCTGTCTGTCTGTCTGTCTGTTGAAAGCACGATAGCGGCCGAACGAAATGAGCTAGGATGTTCAAATTTTTCCTAAATGTGTCTTATGGTTGTATATCGGTTGGGATTGAAAGTGGACGAAATCGGCCCAGAGGGAAAAATTTTTCCCTCACAAGGACTGAAAATACCCCTAATATTTAGAGTATTTCAGCATGTTTTTTGAACATATTAGCTTGTATTTAGTTGATATTTGCAATGCGCATTCCCTCTATAGCATAAAAGGGCACCATAGAGTGATTTTTATTTGTAGGGGGCGAAATGGGACAAAAAGGGATAAAAATGGTACCTATCAAACGATAACAGATAGAAACACGAAATTTGGCATAATATAAAAGTATTTTTTCTAAATTCGTACTTTTAAGGGGTTAAATGGGGATAGAGGGATAAAAATAGTACCAACTTATCGGCTGCACCTAGAATAATGAAATTCGATATATACATTCCTCTGATTGCGTAGACACGTAAAATAAATGAACATTCCAAAATTCGTACTTTTTGGGGTTCAAATGGAAAAAGGGGATAAAAATAGTACCTACCAAATGACAGCAGCTAGAATCATGAAATTCGGAGTATACATTTTTCTGACTGCGTAGACACGAAAAATAAAACGTTTTTTCCAAATTCGTACTTTCAATGGATACAATGGCTACAGGGGATAAAAATAGTACCAACTAAACGAATACAGCAAGAATGGTGAAATTCAGTGAGTACGTCCCTCTAATTATGTAGATACGTAAAATAAAGAGATTTTAGATAGTCGTACTATTGAGGGGGCAAAATTGGAAAAAGGGGATAAAAATGGTACCAACAAAATGGCCGCTGATAGAATCATGGAATTCGGCGTATACATTCCTCTGATTGCATAGCCACGTAAAATATTTTTTGTCCAAATTCGTACTTTTGCTTTTATGACAAAAATGGTAGAACCATGAAGTTGTCTTATACTGCGTACGTGAGAGTTAAGGTATTTTCAAAATTTATACTATTGAAATTAAAATAGGAAGGAAATACAAGCAACCAAACGACTGTAGCTGAAAGTACACTCTCTATCCCCCAATATTTAGGGTATTTATGATTGCTCCCTTATATTTACTTTATGAATTGAAGTATTATATCCATTATATATATAGTATACAAATATTGGTAGCCTTGGGTTTTTAATTAAATTTCTTATTTTCATACAGTTAAAATTTGTTGCAGACATTCCTCTTGTAGCTTGGATGCACCACAAAGAAAATAAAAGTTTTAGCGGGCGAAATGGGTCAAAAAGGGATAAAATATGGTACCAATGATACGAAAACAGCTAGAATCATGAAATTCGGTGTGTACATCCCTCTAATTACACGTAAAATAGAGGGATTTTTCGAAATTCGTACTTTTAAGGGATATAATTAAAAAGAGGGATACAAATGGAACATACCAAACCGCTGAAGTTGAAATCTTTCTTTTAATCTGCTGGTAATACTATGGAATGCACTCCGTGGTGGAGGGTATATAAGATTCGGCCCGGCCGAACTTAACGCCTTTTTACTTGTTCTATATAACTTCTGCATTTATAAACGGATTTTAAAGTGTGATACATCGATGTTTTTGTCTCGACGAGGCCGATTTTTTTGTCTTTGAAGTCATTGAGCTCAAGCACCCCCTTCTGGTACTTACCCATCATATCTCAGTTGCTACTACCCTAATGTACCACTCTAATATCAGAAAATTAAAGCTCGCATAAAATCATGAATCATGCTTGAGCTCAATAACTTCAAAGACAAAAAAATCGGCCTCGTCGAGACAAAAACATCGATGTAACACACTTTAAAATCCGTTTATAAATGCAGAAGTTATATAGAAAAATGTAAAAGCGCGACCCCTACGTTCGGCATAAAAAAATAAAAAAAAAAATTTTAAACTACCTTTCAATAATACTTCATATTCGAAGGTGTACGGCGAACTTTTTTTTTTACTTGTAACCTGGTACGCTCTAGTGAACAAACTCATTTGCAGTTTGATATTTTAAAATATTTGTATTATCACTTTAAATCTAACAAGTAAGAAGGCGTTAAGTTCGGCCGGGCCGAATCTTATATACCCTCCACCACGGAGTGCATTCCACAGCATTATCAGCAGATTAAAGGATGTCGATTTTACATAGAAGTACAAAAATTGTGATATTTTTATGCACATTACTATATTTGTTTACTATTTCAAACTATAATGTATACTTATGCGCACTGTTTAAAATCGACTACTATATATAAATGAAATGCTGAAATTGTGAAAGTGAACATGCCTAAATATTAGGCGATTGTCAGTCGCCATTAGAAAGAAGCATTTTCAGATACAGACAAAGTGATAAGAAAAGTATAAATATTAAAGATATCCCCATTCACCCCATTCTCCGTCCAAATGTACAAATTTCGAAAAAAACCCTTTTTCAAGTATTTATAGTCAGAATGTATACACCGAATTTCATGATTTCGACTTCAGCGGTTTGGTATGTCCCATTTTTATCCTCTTTTTAATTATATCCCTTAAAAGTACAAATTTCGAAAAATCCCTCTGTTTTAAGTGTCTATGCAATTAGAGGGATGTACACACCGAATTTCATGATTATAGCTCTTGTCGTATCATTGGTACCATATTTTATCTCTTTTTGTCCCATTTCGCCCGCTAAAACTTTTATTTTCTTTGAGGTGCTTCCAAGCTACAAGAGGAATGTCCGCAACAAATTTTAACTGTATGAAAATAAGAAATTTAATTAATAAGCCAAGGCTACCAATATTTGTGTACTATGTATATATATAAAGGAAATAATACTTCAATTCATAAAGTAAATATAAGGGAGCAATCATAAATACCCTAAATATTGGGGGATAGAGAGTGTATTTTCAGCTACAGTCGTTTGGTTGGTTGTATTTCCATCCTATTTTAATTTCAAAAGTATAAATTTTGAAAATACCTTATCTCTCACGAACGCAGTATAAGACAACGTCCTGATTCTACCATTTTTTGTCGTAAAAGCAACAAACGAATTTGGGAAAAAAATATTTTACGTGGCTATGCAGTCAGAGGAATGTACACACCGAATTCCATGATTCTATCACCGGTCATTTTGTTGGTACCATTTTTATCCCCTTTTTCCAATTTTGCCCCCTCAAGAGCACGACTATCTAAAACCTCTTTATTTTACGTATCTACACAATTAGAAGGACGTACTCACTGAATTTCATCATTTTCATCATAGCTGTATTCGTTTAGTTGGTACTATTTTTATCCCCTGTAGCCATTGTATCCCTTGAAAGTACGAATTTGGAAAAAACGTTTTATTTTTCGTGTCTACGCAGTCAGAGGAATGTATACTCCGAATTTCATGATTATAGCTGCTGTCATTTGGTAGGTACTATTTTTATCCCCTTTTACCATTTGAACCCCAAAAAGTACCAATTTTGGAAAGTAATTTTATTTTACGTGTCTACGCAATCAGAGGAATGTATATATCGAATTTCACTATTCTAGGTGCAGCCGTTAGGTTGGTACTATTTTTATCCCTTTTGCCCCATTTAACCCCTTTAAAGTACGAATTTAGAAAAAATACTTTTATATTATTATTATTATTATTATTAGAGGAATGTACACGCCAAATTTCGTGCTTCTATCTGTTGTCGTTTAGAAGGTACAATTTTTATCCCTTTTTGTCCCATTTCGCCCCCTACAAATAAAAATCTCTCTATGGTGGCCTTTTATGCTATAAAGGGAATGCGCATTGCGAATACCAAGTAAATACAAGCAAATATGTTCAAAAAACATGCTGAAATACACAAAATATTAGGGGTATTTTCAGTCCTTGTGAGGGAAAAATTTTTCCCTCTGGGCCGATTTCGTCCACTTTCAATCCCAACCGATCTACAACCATAAGACACATTTAGGAAAAATTTGAACCTCTTAGCTCCTTTCGTTCGGCCGCTATCGTGCTTTCAACAGACAGACAGACAGACAGACAGACAGACGGACAGACGGACAGACGGACAGACGGACATGGCTATATCGTCTTAGAATTTTACCACGACCCAGAATATATATACTTTATGGGGTCTCCGATGAATATTTCAAGATGTTACAAACGGAATGACAAAGTGAATATACCCCCATCCTGGAGGTGGAGGGTATAAAAAATATTTACGCTTTACCCAAGCCCCTTCTTGTACCTCCCACACAATTGCCTCGGTCCTAGTTAATATTAAATCCTTCATAACTTCTATACTGGTGCATGGGATCCACTATGACTTGATATTTCATCATATTTTTACAATTGTTTTGTATATACCGACCGTATGTATGTCCTCTGAGAGTGAGGGTATTTATATGTAAGTCGGTTTAGCCGACTGAAGCTTATTTACTTGTTTATATTGAATTTTTGCCCAATTTCGAATTAATAGACCTCTGAAAACACTTTAAATACAATTTTAATCTCGTGTAAGATTTGATAGCAACTTATCCCACCTTTTTCGAAGTACTTTGTGATAAATCATATTTTTTTGTTGTATTTTTTGGGAATTGTTGCATTGTTTCTGAATTTCGGATTTATGAACATTTCATCCCTGAATACAAATCTAACTGCCAAAAGTTGCCACAGTGTTCGAATTGCGAGAATGAAGGGGCTTATTTACGGCATATAGCATCGAAATGCACGCGATTCAAATAAAATAATTCAATTTGGTGAAATCATTCGTCCCAAGCGAATAAAAATACAATTTCGATTAAAATATGATATAGGTATAATTTTTATAAGTATACGACCTTAGTTAAGTATTGAGCTCGAGCTTGAATTATTAATTTTTCAAATGGTAAAAAATTATATTTTTGAGACGATTTGAATGTTTGATACTTCAAAACGATACATCTGACTGGCCTCTAGTATAAGATACCAGAATTTGAAGATTTTGTCAATAAAAGGCGATAATACATCAAAATTTGTGTAAATCCCATTTTTGGGGATTTTTGACTACATTTCATACTATTAAATTTAAAGGGCTTCCATTGCTGAATTAAAATCTACTCTCGAAAAGTGTCTATCGTCTCAGATTTTTTAGAAACAACATAACTTGTGAAAAATTACGATTTGGGGGATTTTGGTTGTCTTTTTGGGAAATTGAAAATTTGTGAAAATTCTATTTTTAGTGATTTTTGTTGTTTTTTTTTAATTGTTGACTTGATTTCATAATTTGAATTTAATGAGATTCCATTGCTGATTTCAAATCTATGTCGTAAAGTATCTATCGAGTCAGATTTTGCTAGAAACTTGTTTCTCACAATGCTGAGATGGTAGACATTTTCAGAGGGTGAATTTATTTATAAACTAAAATTCATTCCATTTCATAAATATTTTTTTTTTTTACTTTTTGCTTAGTGAGATATATGTTTAAAAAATTAATAATACTTAGGTTTTGTAATTTTCTCCATTATATCTCTTCACTTCCTCGAATTGTAGTTAATTTGTCCACCTTTTTTGTACCTCCCTTTTTTCCGAGTGTATCCTAGACCGTTGTTGCTGTGGCGTTGTCCCTTTTGCACTACATTGCAAAAATCTTTTTGCGAAATTGTTTAACAAACAATAGAAAACAAAATACTTTTACAAATACACAATACCAGACACATTTCTTTATGTTTTGTGTTTTTTTTTTCTTGTTCAATCTTTTTCAGATAGTTTTTGCCTTTGCCGTTGTTGTTGTTGTATTCTTGCGTTTGTGTTTTGAGATATTTCTCATTGTGTTGCAAGGACTGCTACTTTTTTCCGAGCAAAGGACTTCGAGTGGGGGGTCGGGGGACAGTCTGATAGGAGGTGGTACAAATTAAGTAAAAATGTTGGGAAATCAGTAAATTGAAGTTCTAAGAGTTATTCAATAAAAAAACGAATCGAAACGATTTTCTTGGGAGTGGGAGGGAGAGAGAGAGAGGGAGGGAAAACATATGCACTTTATATGTTTTTGTTTGAAATTACACAAAATGACTTTTGTTAGTGAAAAGTTGTGCAGTTTTGTTGTTGTTTTTGTTTTACAAGTGAAAATGAAATGAAATTTGGTGGGGGGTTGAGAGTAGCATGACTTGTGAAGGGGAAATGCTGTAAATGGGGAAACAAATTAAAACAAAAGTTTCCGTTTCTGATTATTGAAAAACGTGATATGGATGGATTGCAAATTGAAAATTGATAAGGATCACTAAAATTTCAATTCAAATATGTTATAATTTTATAAAAGTAAAGGAGCTTCCTTTTTTCCCTTCCTATACTTTTAAGGATTTGTGAGGAATTATTAGATATATGAAAATGAACATCCTAACATTCTGTAGTTATTTTTCAAACTCACAGGTTTCCTATTCAAAATCACCTATTGACGTTGGTAGGCCTGGCCAAATTTATCCCTTTATCCCCCCCTGAATATTAAATGGAATTGGCTCGGCTTATGGCGGATCTGAATACGTATCTATTTCAAACCGTTTATTATTTATCAATAACATGAAATTTCCCTATAACCATTTAACAATTTCCAATTCATTGCGATTTCCATTCATTGAAGTGATTTCAGTGGCAATCATCCCAAGGTCCATGGCAGACACAGTGGTTGGTTGCGAAGGGGAGATTCCAAAGTCAAGCACGTCAATTATCCAATTATCTCCGTGTTTTTAAGTCCATCTACATGCACCTACATACATCGTTGGATGAATGTGTGAGTGAGTGTGTAATTGCAGGATGTGATATAAAATGCCGTGTTGGATTAAACAGAAAAAAACTCAGCAAATATTGATATTGTTTGTCGTGTATTGGTTTCGTTTAATGTGCTATGGCAAGTAGTTTGTGTGTTCAGCCAAATGAAATTTACACAAGCTTAAGGTGACCAGGTTTTTTGGTGGTAATTTTCGTGGCAATGTAATTTGATACATTTTAACAAAAATGAATTTTTTGTTTCAAAATTATTTTTTAATATTTTGCCCGAAGTACAAAAACTGTTTTATGTAAATCTATCTTTGGAAAAATTTAGCCGAAGTAGAGAAACTATCTCAAACAAGTATAACGGCGTTAAGTTCGGCCGGGCCGAATCTTACATACCCTCCACCACGGAGTGTATTCCACAGTATTACCGGTAGATTAGAGGCTGTCGACTTTACAAAGAAGTGAAGTAACATATTACGAAAATTGCGATATTTTTATGCACATTACTATATTTGTTTACTATTTCAAACTATAATGTATACTTATGCGCACTGTTTAAAGTCGACTACTATATATAAATAAAATGCAGAAATTGTGAAAGTGAACATGCCTAAATATTAGGCGATTGTCAGTCGCCATTAGAAAGAAGCATTTTCAGATACAGACAAAGTGATAAGAAAAGTATAAATATTAAAGATATCCCCATTAGCACCATTCTCCGCTCAAATGTACAAATTTCGAAAAAAAACTTTTTCGAGTCTTCATAGTTAGAATGTATACACCCAATTCATTCGAAATTATGATTTCAACTTCAGCGGTTTGGTAGGTCCCATTTTTATCCCTCTTTTTAATTATATCCCTTAAAGGTACGAATTTCGAAAAATCCCTCTATTTTACGTGTCTATGCAATAAGAGGGTTCTACACACCGATTTTCATGATTCTAATTGTTGTCGTATCATTGGTACCATATTTTATACCTTTTTGTCCCATTTCGCCCGCTAAAACTTTTATTTTCTTTGTGGTGCTTCCAAGCTACAAGAGGAATGTTCGCAACAAACAAAAAGCCAAGGCTACCAATATTTGTATACTATGTATATATAATGGATATAATACTTCAACTCATAAAGTAAATATGAGGGAGCAATCATAAATACCCTAGATATTGGGGGATAGAGTGTGTATTTTCAGCTACAGTCGTTTGGTTGGTTGTATTTCCATCCTATTTTAATTTCAAAAGTATAAAATTCGAAAATACCTTATCTCTCACGTACGTAGTATAAGACAACTTCATGATTCTACCATTTTTGTCGTAAAAACAACAAAATAAAGTACGAATTTGTAAAAAAAATATTGTACATATTTTGCAGTCAGAGTATACACCGAATTGCATGATTCTATCAGCGGCCATTTTGTTGGTATCATGGTTATCCCCTTTTTCCAATTTTGCACCCTCAAGAGTACGACTATCTAAAATCTCTTTATTTTACGTATCTACACAATTAGAGGGATGTACACACTGAATTTCATCATTCTAGCTGTATTCGTTTAGTTGGTACTATTTTTATCCCATGTAGCCATTGCATCCCTTGAAAGTACGAATTTGAAAAAAATCGTTTTATTTTTCGTGTCTACACAGTCAGAGGAATGTATACTCCGAATTTCATGATTCTAGCTGTTGTCATTTGGTAGGTACTATTTTTATCCCCTTTTTCCATTTGAACCCCAAACAGTACGAATTTTGAAAAGTTCTTTTATTTTACGTGTTTACGCAATTAGAGGAATGTATATATCGAATTTCATTATTCTAGGTGCAGCCGTTAGGTTGGTACTATTTTTATCCCTCTATCCCCATTTAACCCCTTAAAAGTACAAATTTAGAAAAATACTTGTATATTATGTATCTACTCTATTAGAGGAATGTACACGCCAAATTTCGTGTTTCTATCTGTTGTCGGTTGATAGGTACCATTTTTATCCCTTTTTGTCCCATTTCGCCCCCTACAAATAAAAATCACTCTATGGTGCCCTTTTATGCTATAAAGGGAATACGCATTGCAAATATCAAGTAAATACAAGCTAATATGTTCAAAAAACATGCTGAAATACTCTAAATATTAGGGGTATTTTCAGTCCTTGTGAGGGAAAAAAATTTCCCTATGGGCCGATTCAATCCCAACCGATCTACAACCATAAGACACATTTAGGAAAAATTTGAACCTCCTAGCTCATTTCGTTCGACCGCTATCGTGCTTTTAACAGACAGACAGACGGACATGGCTATATCATCTTAGAATTTTACCACGACCCAGAATATATATACTTTATGAGACCCCATATGAATATTTCAAGGTGTTACAAACGGAATGACAAAGTGAATATATCCCCATCCTGAAGGTGGAGGGTATACAAATTAGAACAAATTACCGGATAAAGTCAACCGGCTATTTCTGGATTATTTTATGATTATATACATGAAGTCCTCTTTTCAAAATGTATAAATTTTTATATAATCGTACTTGTTCCACAAAGGGGTAACAACTTAAAATCTAAAAATTAAATTAAACAACAACAAATATAGAGCCTAAGGAAAATATTCTGTTTTTTTTTAAGAAGGAAGAAACAAAATAGTAGACAGTGAGTAGGACCACTGTACGAACGTAAAACAACGTATGTTGTCTTTTAACAAAAAAGAAATATTTGTAAATTTTGAGTTGTTACCCTTGTGGAACAGGTGCGATATCTTTACGAAGTTAGGTAAGTACTACCAAGAACGAAGTCTGTTGAAATATAAGAAAATCTTTTCTTTAACATAATTTATCGCCCTAAAATCTTTATTTTGAATCGATCTTTATCCAATTTGGTGCAGATCAGTTTAGGGGTTTGAAAGGACAGATCAAAGCTTTAATAATATGTTAGAGAAAATTAATAGCGCACCCGACTTTCTACCTCATTAAAATTATATCAAAATCTTTAATACCTTGAGAGAAAAAAGTTAACTCGGGAAGATCATTTGTATTAGGGTTGCATTAAAACCTGAAAAGATGTGGTTGAAATATGTTTTCCAAAATTTTGAAGAACATCGGCTAAAATATATGGTTACTAGAGCGGAAAAAGTCAAATCGGGAGCGACATTTTTATGACCGACCCACATAATGTTGCCAGATGAAATACAAGTTGTAATGACAAATTTGAAGAAAGTCGATAAAATATGTGGTTAAAAAAAGTTAAATGGTGACCGAAATTTGTATGGGAGATATATCTAAACCTGACAGATCTCAACCACTTTCACAACAGATGTTTCCAGGTCAAATATAAGGTTTTTTGCCAAATTTTAAGAAAATTGGTTAAAATACGTGTTATCTAGAGCGTAAAAAAGTTAAATGGGAGTCGCCATTTGTATGGGAGCTATATAACAATCTGAACCGATTTGATCCAGTTTCACCACAGATATTTCTAGTTCAAATATAAGGTTTTGTGCCAAATTTGAAGAAAATCTGTTAAAATGTGTGGTTTCTAGAGGGGGAAAAGTCAAATCGGGAGCGAAATTTGTATTGGAGTTAAATCTGAACCGTACTGACTCACTTTTACCACAGATGTTTTCAGTTCAAATATAAGGTCCTGTGATAAATTTGAAGAAAATTGGTTAAAATGTGTGGTCTCTAGCGCATAAAAAGTTAAGTGGAGGCCGAAATTTGTATGGGAGCTATGTATGAATCGATCTGATCTACTTTCACCACAGATGTTTCTAGTTCATATATAAGATTTTGTGCCAAAATCTGTTATAATATGTGGTTTCTAGAGGGGAAAAGTCAAATCGGCAGCGAAATTTGTATAGGAGCTATATCTAAATCTGAACCGATCTGGCTCTATAGGTATTTTCCATAGAACTATAAGGTACCGCGCCAAATTTTAAGCAAATCTGTTAAAATGTGTTGTTTCTGGAGTGGAAATAGTCTAATCGGGAGCGACATTTGTATGGGGGCTAAATCTGAACCGATTTGTTTCAAATAAAATAGAATTCCTCATTGGACCGCAAAACTCACTTGTGTCTTTTTTTGTTAGGGACGGATAATAATTGTGATCTTTACTTTGATTACAAGAATAGATGGACGGACGGACAGACATTGCTAAATCAACTCAGAAAGTGATTCTAAGCCGATCTGTGTAATTAACAATGGGTCTATCTCGCTTCCTTTTGAATGTTACAAACAAATGCACAAAGACATAATACCCTAGAGGAGGGTATAAAAATGAACTTTACGTAATAAGGTGATTCCAAAAATGTCGACACAGTCGCGGACCCAAGTTCCTCTGATTTGTATAAAATTTGGCACTTTGTATGGAAGCTATATATAAATCTGAACCGATCTATAATATTTTTACCAGAGCTGTATTTAGTTGAAATATAAGCAGTTTTGCCAAATTTGAAGAAAATCTGTCAAAGTTTGTGGTTTCTAGAGCGGAAAAAGTAAAATCGGAAGCAAAATTTGTATGGGAGCTATATCTAAATCTGAACCGATTAATCAGTGTTCGTCCTTATCCCATAAAACTTCGTTGTGCAAAGTTTCATTTAGTTCTAACAACAATTGCGACCTGGACTTTGATTACAAGAATACATGGACGGACGGACATCGCTAAATCGACTCAAAAAGTGATTCTAAGTCGATCGGTATAATAAACGATGGGTCTAACTCGTTTACTTTTGGGTGTTACAAACAAATGCACAAAGACATTATACCTTGTGGTGTAGGGTATAAATAGTACCAACCAAATTTGAAGCATACATTTTGGTATGTACTTTCCTCTGATTTCTAAGGCGCGCAAAATAAAAGGATTTGTCAAATTCGTACTTTTAGGGCCAAAATGGTAAAAAGGGTTCAGAATGGTACCAACCACACATCAGCATGTAGAATATTTAAATTTCGTCATAAAATTCAGAGTGTACATTCCTCTGACACACCAAGACGTGCAAGTCGAAATTCGTAATTTAAATAGGGATAAAAGACGGGGATAAAAATGGTACCAAGAAAAATACATCTATGATTTTTTAAAATAAATTTTATAAATAGTTCGTGCAATTTTTTTACAACAATTATAAGCGTAGACTAATTTAATTGCATGTGCAATTGAACAGAAATGTCCGTTAGGTTCTCCGATTTTAATGTAAGTTTGCAAGTTTGTACTTCTGACTAAGGAAAATAGTAGTACATTTCCCAATTTTTAACAACATGAAATTGTAGGCACTCGGGTAGATCGAAAATCAGGAATTTTTAAAAGGTAATTCATAAAAATCTAACCTTTTTTCTGGTAGGAAATAGAAATATATTTTTTGGAGTTTTAATAAAAAACTACAAAATCTTAAAAAATATTTTTTTCTTAATTCCCTGCAATTTTTTAATAATTTAAAAAGTACTACTTTGATTTTTTAAAATAATTTTTATTGACAGATATTAGTGTCAGTAAAACAAGATTGAGTTCCTGATACTTACTCTACAAATAAATGTGATTGGAATCGAAATTAAAAATATTTAATAGAAATATTTAAAACAACTTACTTTAAGCTGGCTTCAACAAAGCTGTGGACATTTTCGGCTAAAATTAGTCTTTTGTTTTTTTAATGCGTTGTCCCAAAATATTTCGGTTTTATCACTGTCCATTCGTGAGTTAGCCAGTTTTTCTAGATTTTAGTGCTATTTTTAGTTCGCACGAAGGTAATGATTATTTGTTTTATTTTCTTAACTCATTGAAGCACAGCCAAATTGTTTTTTATTTTGCAATTTCTTACTGTTTACTGTTCGATTAATCGAACACTGGTTCAAAATGGGTTAACCTATTTCCTGAGTCTATCGAGTCTGCTTTGAGTTTGATTCTTATAATTACTAATCATTTATTTGGCTTGATCTGGGCACCCCACTACCAAATTGATACTATTTAAACAAAAGAATGCAAGATAAGCTGAGATATGCGAAGCAAAAAAAGAATAACTCAAACTTACAATTTACTTAAGTTGTTCGTTCGTTCAAGTTTATCTTCTTAATTAGTGGCAAATCACAGAATGCAACGAAGCAATGTTTAAACATGAGCGATGAATGGATGGATGGATTGCTGGCTGATGAGCGATGAGTGTGTTTTCTCAGCAAACAATGAAATCTGTACGAAAAACCTCAAGAAATGAAACTTGCAAATGCATTGTCAAGTGAATTCAAAAGACAGACAGCCGGAAGAAGAAGTTACACTACCCAATTACAGACACATCATCTAAAGCACAAAAATGTTTGCTGGGTTGTCAACATATAATTACCTTGCTTTATTTCCAACTCTGAATGACACCATTTTCTTGCGGACCATCCACAATGTTGGTCTATCTTAGCAGGCTCCTCTTAACTTCTCTGATATCAACATCTTCGAAAGAGCCGTTCGTCTTCTATTGTCACCCCCAAAAAACAGAGTGATGTTCCATGAGGATTTGTCATAGCTGTGCAATTTTTATGACAATTATGTGAAACGTTTAATTTTTTTGTCCCACTTCATTATCACCCCGACCAGATCTTACTGGACTGGGTTGTGATGTCTGCTTACGCATACAATCATGCTGTGATATTTCTTAATTCCTTTGTGTAAACACACACATATACACACAGAGAGAACGAGAGTACAATATTTATTTAAAATATTATGATTATCTTACAATTAAGCGTTTGTCTTTTTACTTATGAATTCATTTTTACACAAAACACAATAAAGAAAACTGACTGGGTGTGAAATGGAACAATGTCATCATCATAAACTTGTTTTTCATATCCTCAGCTCATACTGTTCAGAGGATGAGACAATGTCTAGGCAAATTGTTGTAAGTCGGTACAGTATGGACAATGATTATGTGGCATTTTGTTTAATTGCACACTATGCAACAAAAATAAATAAAAATGTTATGACCGAGACGCAAACATTTATTTTGTGTATATATATTAACATCAAAGCATACTCAAAAAACATTTTTATGGATATTTTTTAATCTGAAATTTTCGTCAAAGCTTTTCTTAATATTTGTTCTATGTATTTTTGGACGTATTGGTCCTATCTATTATGACATTAAGTGAATGACAATTACGTTGGCTACAAATATTGCGAATTTAACTTTAACTTAAAACAAGTAAGGAAAGGCTAAAGTCGGGCGGGGCCGACTCTATGATACACTCCACTTTCAATCTGAATACAATTTAATTCGGTAACAACGTGAAGGATTTTTGTATCCTGTAAATGTATGTGTTTGACAAAAAATATTAAATCAGAAAGAACATTTGTATGGGGGTATATTGAAATCTGGAATATTGAATCTGGAATATGTATAGTTTGGCCAAAATCGGTTAAACATTTGGGAGCACCATTTGTATTTGCGCTATATCTAAATCTGAACCGATCTTAGCCACTTTCACCATAGGTTTTTTACTTGGATTATAAGCTGTTGTGTCAAGTTTAAAGAAAATCGAATACAATCGAAATTCTAGAGCGGAAAATGTCAAATCGTGAGCGACATTTGTATTGGGGCTATATCTAAATCTGAACCGATCTTACCCACTTTCAGCATAGGTGTTTCTAAAGGGTGTTTTTTATTGGGGTATAGAACTTTAAGTTGGCATCACTTTTTTAACTGGCGGCCATTTTGTCAGCTGTCAAGTGATTAATATTTAGTTTGGTTTGCCATTTCATCATGAACAGGTTGACAAAAGAACAACACTTGCAAATCGTGCAAATTTATTTCGAAAGTAATGGTTCAGTTCGCGAAGTTCACCACTTTATGGTCGACATAATCATCCATCAGAGCAATTAATTCGGTTAACCATGGATCGTTTTCGCACTACGTTTACTCTATGTGATAATACGCATCCGCAGAGACGTCGAACAGTGCGCACCGAAGAAACAATTGCCGCTGTAGTGCAAAGTGTTGAAGAGGACCCGAATGAATCGATTCGCCACCGTGCACAGCAATTGGAGTGGTTGAAAATTGGACCTGTAGAATTGGCTATATTCGAGCCAGCCGCGGCGGCCGATTTGCCTCAAATTAAATAACGTTCGTCCTTGATCCACAAAACTTACTTGTGCCAATTTTTGTTAAGATAGGACTATAATTGCGACCTGTAATTTGATTACAACAATAGATGGACAGACGAACAGACAGACGGACATTGCTAAATCGACTCAGAAAGTGATTCTAAGTCGATCGGTATACTTATCAATCAGTTTATCTCGCTTCCTTTTGGGTGTTACAAACAAATGCACAAAGACATAATACTCTCGTGGAGTGTATATGTATGTAAGTTCGGCCCAGCTAAAGCGTATATACCCATCACTATGGATTGCATTCGACAGTATAACGACAGATTATATATATATATTATATAAATATGTTTATACCCTACACCTCTTCGTGGACTAGGGTATTATAAGTTAGTTTCGCGCCAAATGTTTGTAACACCAAGAAATAATTGAGCTAGACCCACCTTTAAGTGTACGGATCGGCTTAGAATCACCAGCTGAGTCGATTTAACGATGTCTGTCTGTCCGTCTGCTGTCCATCTAAGCTTGTTCGCACTCTACAGGTCGCAATTGCTGTCCGATTATCATGAAATTTGGCAGAAGTTATTTTTTTTGGCCAAGGACGATCGGTATTGAATTTGGAGGAAATCGGTTGAGATTTAGATTAGCCCCCATACAAATGTATCTCCCGATTTGACTTTTTCCGCTCTAGAAACCGCATATTGTTCTCGATTTTCTTTAAAATTGGCACAACATCTTATAATCCAACTACAAACACATATGGTGAAAGTGGGTAAGATCGGTTCAGATTTAGATATAGTCCCCATACAAATGTAGCTGCTGATTTCACTTTTTCCGCTTTAGAAACCGCATATTGTTCCCGATTTTCTTTAAAATTTGCAAAACATTTTATAATTGACCTAGAAACACCTATGGTGAAAGCAGGTAAGATCGGGTCAGATTTAGATATAGTCCCCATACAAATGTCGCTCCCGATTTCAATTTTCCGCTTTAGAAACCGCATATTGTTCCCTATTTTCTTTAAAATTGGCAGAACATTTTATAATCGAACTAGAAACACCTATGCTGATAGTGAGTAAGATCGGTTCAGATTTAGATATAGCCCCCATACAAATGTCGCTCCCGATTTCACTTTTTCCGCTTTATAAACCGCATATTGTTACCGATTTTCTTTAAAATTGGCACAACAATTTATAATTGAACTAGAAACACCTATGCTGAAAGTGGGTAAGATCGCTTCAGATTTAGATATAGTCCCCATACAAACGTAGCTCCCGATTTCACTTTTTCCGCTTTAGAAACCGCATATTGTTCCCGATTTTCTTTAAAATTGGCACAACATTTTATAATTGAACTAGAAACACCTATGCTGAAAGTGGGTAAGATCGCTTCAGATTTAGATATAGTCCCCATACAAACGTAGCTCCCGATTTCACTTTTTCCGCTTTAGAAACCGCATATTGTTCCCGATTTTCTTTAAAATTGGCACAACATTTTATAATTGAACTAGAAACACCTATGGTGAAAGCAGGTAAGATCGGGTCAGATTTAGATATAGTCCCCATACAAATGTCGCTCCCGATTTCAATTTTCCGCTTTAGAAACCGCATATTGTTCCCTATTTTCTTTAAAATAGGCAGAACATTTTATAATCGAACTAGAAACACCTATGCTGATAGTGAGTGTTGAACTACGTTCAACCTTAACGAACTCTTACGAGTTCGTTTTTAGTTATAAGTTGCATGAATTTTTTACTATCTTTAAAATATGTCTCAATACATAAGGCAAATGAATTTCCCTATGAATTATAAGTACTATTTACACTTAAATAGTTGTTTCTCATTTATTCTTGTAATAAGATTCATGGCAACCCTACGTCTAATTGAGTTCGTAAATAGCTTTTACTCAATTGGACGAAGGTTTTCCATGAAGTTTCCAATTGATGCTGAATTATAATTTTTGAGCACCATTTTCTTCTTTCTCCAACAAGTCGTTCACTTGGTTTTTCACGACTGAAGCGGTAAGGAGCAAAACGCCCACAATAAATCTGAAGATAAACTGATATATATTTGTTTTATGTTTTTTATTTATCTTGGTTGTACCAACTGGTATTTTACAATCCTGTGAGACCAAGAAAAATAATACAGTCCACTTGCAGAATATCCTCACGGTTCAGATCGGTTCAGATTTAGATATAGCCCCCATACAAATGTCGCTCCCGATTTCACTTTTTCCGCTTTATAAACCGCATATTGTTACCGATTTTCTTTAAAATTGGCAGAACATTTTATAATCGAACTAGAAACACCTATGCTGATAGTGGGTAAGATCGGTTCAGATTTAGATATAGCCCCCATACAAATGTCGCTCCCGATTTGACTTTTTCCGCTCTATAGACCACATATTGTACCCGATTTCCTTTAAAATTGGCACAACTTCTTATAATCTAACTAAAAACACCTATATGGTGAAAGTGGGTAAGATCGGTTAAAATTTAGATATAGCACCAATTAAAATGTCGCTACCGATTTGACTTTTTCCGCTCTATAAACCACATATTGTACCAGATTTTCTTTAAAATTGGCACAACATCTGATAATTCAACCAAAAACACCTATGATAAAAGTGGGTAAGATCGGTTCAGATTTAGATATAGCCCCAATACAAATGTTGCTCCCGAATCTTTAACCGATTTTGACCAAACTTCACATATTATATTTCACCAATAAACATACATGGTGAAAGCGGGTCACATCGTTCCAGGTTTCAATATACCCCAATAATTGAATTGTAGTGAGATAGAAAGTGGGGTGTATCATATAGTCGGCACCGCCCGACTTTAGCCTTTCCTTACTTGTTTTTTATCTCTTGATAGTCCACCATCTTAAAAGAAATCTATATAAATGCCGTTCATATTAAATATTACTGCTGGTATTTTCATTCGATGATAGGGAAGAAACTTTTTCCTTGGGACCGGTTCTGTCCATTTTCAATTCCAACATTCTACACAGTCAAGGGAGCATATCGAATTTCGTTTAATTTTTATCCCAAAGGTACGAATTTCGAAAATCCATTATCTTTCGAGTTCTCAATGGAATGCACACACCGAATTTTACGGCTCTATGTATAGCCATTTTATTTCCTTTTTCCCGTTTTATCCCTAAAAGATTTGAAGAAAACCTTTTTATTTTGTCAGATAAATGTATAAATAGAATTTCATGATTCTATTGAAATTTCCAAAAAAAATCCTTTATGTTGCGCTTCTACACAATCAGAGGAACGTACACGCCAAATTTTATGATTCTAGGCGGATTACAGTAATAATACATTATTTTGACAGTATGAAAAATGTGTGCGAAATTTCAAGGTTCTTGGTCTATTCCACGTAATTTTTGTCCTAGCTTGCATGAAAATATTCCACTGTGCGGCGTAGTTGTAATATTAGCAATATACCTAGAAACATATTTTCTATAATTTTCTTTGTAACTACCTGCCTCGACTTTCCGACCACATGAATTTCCAGTGAACGTTTTTCTAATATCACTAAATTTAATATTTTTGCTTCTGGCTCACTGTAGGTAGGCCTGGACTATAATAGCCTGAAATATCAATCTGAGACTTTATAAAGTATTTTAAAACACTGGCAAGATATGAAATGTTTTAATGATTTGTAGATCAATTTTGATCATTCAGTTTCAAAATTTCGCTTCCATTATAAATCTTGCAACTTTATATACATTATTTCATAGAATATGTATGCAATGCAATTACCAAATCTCGGCTAATTTGGCTAAGAGCAGAAGATTGTTTCGTTTTTGGGCCAAAACAAACAGAACAGAACAGAAAAAAACACCGTAAACGTAATTAGTGACTTTTTGTTTTGCAGCGATTGTGTTTAACTTTCAATTAAATTTGCATAATTATTTCTGTGAGTGTGCGTGTGTGTGCCTGCTCGCATGGCAGGCAGGCTGCCTATAACCGAAATGACAGAGAGACGACATAGAACTGAAGGCGTTCGTTCATTCTCTTTCCAATGGATTGTGTATACAATCCGAGTACAAAGTATATTGTCACATTATTTACTTATGTAAATCTTCTATGCAATGTACGTACATATGTGTACGTACGTACACATCAATACATTAGAGTGGTAACAAGTTGGAAAATTATTTTAATTATATATTAAAATCATCAAAAAATTGGGATAATTTTTCGTATATGAAAAATTACACAAAAGCCTATTCAAAATTATCCATATTTGCTACAGAAGAATAACAGTTGGACAATTTTTTGTACAGCATACCTTTAGGGGCAAAATTTTTTCTAGTATTCAAATGTGAGTACCTATTTGTGCTTGTGGAACAGAAATTTGCCAAGGAATACGAAGCTGATGTTTTAAAGGGTGTTTTTTATTGGGGTATAGAACTTTAAGTAGGCATCACTTTTTTAACTGGCGGCCATTTTGTCAGCTGTCAAGTGATTAATATTTAGTTTGGTTTGCCATTTCATCATGAACAGGTTGACAAAAGAACAACGCTTGCAAATCGTGCAAATTTATTTCGAAGGTAATGGTTCAGTTCGCGAAGTTCACCGCAAGCTCCGTCCATTTTATGGTCGACATAATCGTCCATCAGAGCATAATTCGGTTAACCATGGATCGTTTTCGCACTACGTTTACTCTATGTGATAATACGCATCCGCAGAGACGTCGAACAGTGCGCACCGAAGAAACAATTGCCGCTTAGGCAATTAGGGGACTTGGAAGCCAACATTCGTGGCGTTATTGCCAACATACGGCCCCATATGCTCGAAAAAGTGGTTGAAAATTGGACCTGTAGAATTGGCTATATTCGAGCCAGCCGCGGCGGCCACATGCCCGAAATCATATTTAAACATTAATGGCATAAAATTATCCTTCCAATAAAGCCAAATTGATGGACATTAAAACGATTTTCTTGTGTTTTATTTCAATTCGAAGTTCTATACCTCAATAAAAAACACCCTTTATCAGACGACTATAAGGCCTGTCATTTTGTACGGGTTCCCGATATGGTTTCATATATCTCCAACGGTCATGAAGGAGATCGAAAAATTGGAACGGAGGGTTGTGAGATTATGTATTGGGAGGAATTTTGAGGCGTTAACCAAGCGATTTTCGAATGCGTTTGTGTACAGGGAATCGAAGGTTACACCGATCGCTCTTAATGCATGTGACATCATCAGGAAATTTATTTCCAGGGTCTCTTCTCATGAAAATGATTTTGTGTCTGGGATATTTGATATGCAAAGGGACTATAGCTGGTCGAATGTGGTCTACCTTTCTCCTGTTGGATTTATGAATGAGGATCCACCTAATTATGACATATCCATCTCCATTCGTCCTGGCTTTTATGATCAAGCTCTTCGGGGCACACATAGGGGATAACAATTGTTTTTCCGGATTACGCTAAGTCTGGTGCCAGGTTCGGCCTTTAGTATCGGGATCTGTCGGGGCATATGTATAAAAATTGAGGAGAATTCATACCAATTTTGTGGCATACGGTTGATTCCGGGCTTCGGTTGGACATGGCAGGAGACTTTCTTTTCGTTTTCATTTTGCTTTTGTATTCTTTTTTTTCTTTTTTTTTATTATTATTTTTCTTTTTTATAATCCTTTAATTTTAGTTTAGTATTAAGTATAGATTTAAGCGTACTTTTAAGATTTGCTCTTACACCATTGACAGTCCCGGGAGCAAGGGCGTTTCTCATTTATGTATGTAATCATAGTCAACAATAACATGTAAGAAGCATGTCGCTGTATATATTATTATAGTACATTGGGATAATATGTTATAGTCTTAAGAAATTTCTTTTGTCATAGTATAGTTTTTTTCTAGTCTGTATTCGTATTAATGTTTTCGAAAAAAGGCTCAAGAAATAAACTTAAACTTAAACTTACCTATTTGTGCCTTAGGACCAACACCAAAAAAATTCAATAGTAAATTTATTATAACCCTAAAATTATATAATCCAAAATTCACATGTTCCAATCTATTTTTCGAATGACTTGCCAGTATATTTGGAATGATTTATTAATTAATAAAAAACTGTAAACGCCTGTTCCCAGTTTTTTTTGGCAAATGTTGAGCTGGCAAATTAAACCTTAGTTATTTATTAATTTATAAGAACTGATGACCATCGATTAAAAGATACAAGTATCTTTCGATTACAAGTAAAAACAGCATTAAGTTCGGCCGGGCCGATCTTTATATACCCTCCACCATGGATTGCGTTCCACAGAGGTTGTCGGTTTTCGTAGAAGTGCAGTAATATTACAGGAAAATATAATTTTTTTAATATAGCCAAACCAAAACAAATACAAATATTGAAAAATTAATTTTATAAATAAATATAATATTTTAAATATTTCAAACCACGCTTATAAGGTAATGCTACCAATACGTCAATTCAAATATTTTTAAATATTTTTTTATTTATATTTTCAAAACCATAAATATTGGTAGATAGTGGGTGCTACAGTTGGTTGTATTTCGATTCTATTTTAATTACAAAAGTACAAATTTTGAAAATCCATTATCAGACGTACATAGTGCCAAATAACCTAACTTCATGATTCAACCAATTTTTACCGTAAAAGAAAAATGTACGAATTTGGAAAAAAAACTTTTTATTTTGCGTGTCTATGCAGTCAGAGGAATGTATACACCGAATTCCATTTGGTGGTACCATTTTTACCCCCTTGACGGTTCTACGCAATTAGAATTTCATCATTATAGCTGTAGTCGTTTAGTTGGTACTATTTTTATCCTTCTGTACCATTGTATCCCTTGAAAGTACTAATTTCGAAAAATCCGTTTATTTTCCGTTTCTACACAATCAGAGGAATGTATACTCCGAATTGCATGACTCTAGCTGAGGTCATTTGGTTGATACTATCCCCTTTTTCAATTTTAACCCCAAAATATACGAATTTCGAAAAATTCGTCTATTTTCCGTGTCTACGCAGTCAGAGGAATGTATACTCCGAATTTCATGACTCTAGCTGCGGTCATTTGATTGGTACTATGTGTATCCCCTTTTTTTCATTTTAACCCCAAAAAGTACGAATTTCGAAAAATCTGTTTATTTTACGTGTCTACGCAATCAGAGGAATGTAGACACCGAATTTCATTATTCTAGGTACAGTCGGTTGGTTGGTACCATTTTTATCCCTCTATTCCCAGTTTACCCCTTAAAAGTACGAATTTGGAAAAAATACTTTTATATTATGTATCTACTCAATTAGAGGAATGTACACACCGAATTTCGTGTTTCTAGCTGTTGTCGTTTAATATGTACCATTTTCATCCCTTTTTTGTCCCATTTCACCCCCTACAAATAAGAATCACTTTATGGTGCTCGTTTTTGGCTATAAGGGAAATGAGCATACCAAATATCAAGCAAATATAAACAGACATATTCAAAAAGCATAAAACATGCTTAAATACGCTAAAATATTAGGGCTTATTATGGGTATTTTTAGTGCTTGTGAGGGAAAAATGTTTCCCTTTGGGCCGATTTGGCCCGTTTCAATCCCAACCTATCTACGACTATAAGACGCATTTTTGTAAAATTTGAACGTTCTAGCTCCTTTCGTTTAGATGCTAGCATGCTTTCAACAGACGGACGGACATGGCTAGATCGTCTTAGAATTTCATGAGGATCAAAAATATATATACTTTATAGGGCCTCAGGTCGATATTTCAAGGTGTTACAAACGGAATGACACCTCCTGGAGGTGGAGTGTATAAAAAAATACATATGGGCTGTGGGCATGTTACTAACAATTTTTATTTAATTGTGAACTTAACTGAAATCATTGGCAATGATTTATATTAACGTATATATGAAAATTGGAAATATATGACAATTTTATATGGGGAGGTAGGCTTGGTTGAAAAAATTAAATGAAAGGAAGTAAATTTTTGTTAAAATATTTTCTTCAGAATGTTAAACATTTTTTTTTCTTTTTCCGGCCCCGTCTAATGTACAGATTATAAATGAATTTACACTCGCATGACAGCAGATATGTAGAGTGAAGTTGACACACACCCACATACAGAGAGACAGAGATTTATCCAATACGCACACTGATACACACACATCCTTTGGCAGTGTCACATATGACTACACGCATACAATTCTCGTCAGACTCAGGCTCATTTATCCAGAATCACAGTTACACACACAATCCCACAGTTCCACACGCACTCACACACACACACACACATCCACATATACATCCATTGAATGATTGAAGTTGTTTACTTTGCTTTTAATGACAAACCTTTCCCTATAAATAAACAATATCTGATGTACACATGTATGTGTATCTGTCTGTCTGTTCTCCCACACATATGCTGCTGTATTAGTGGCAATTGGTAGTTGTGGTGGTGGTGGTGCTATCGATGTCGGTGATGATGATATCGGCTCATTGCATGTGAATATAATTTACTTATTGTTTAGTTTATATAGATTAGTTATCATTTGCTCAGTCGGCTCGTATTTATCTGATTTGAAAAGTCTATAATATTGATACGAATATAAATGCATGTATTAGTGTAGTGTAGGTGGTGTATTTACATATGATGATAAACTGATGTTTAGATAAATCCTGTATTACATACATACATACATACGTAAATATATCTCTGTTGTAGCTGTTGTGTATGGCCAGTGAAACTTTTGATTGTGATAACTTTATGATGTGGCAAGATGTGAATACCGAATCTATGCTGTTGATCTGTGGTGGTTGTGTTGTTTTGGCGGCGTTTGTTAAATCTGATGATATACACTCCTCGAGAGTATTATGTCTATGTGAATTTGTTTGTAACACCCAAAGGAAGCGAGATAGACACATTGATAATTATTATATTATAATTATACCGATCGTCTTAGAATAACTTTCTGAATCGATTTAGCAATTGTATCCAGAACCAAATGAAACTTTGCACAACGAAGTTTTTCGAGATGAGGACGAACCTTATATAATTTGTAGATAATAGGTTTAGAAAAACACATTTTTTTACCAAATTTCTTGCAATTGAGCAAAGCACGTTGTACTTGAACTGGAAGAACATATTGTGTAAGTGGGTCACATCATTTCATGTTTGGACATAGTCCAGATACAAATATTCTTCTCGATTTGACAAATTGGGTCAGGCCATATTGGCCTATGATTAGGAAACATACAAAATTTTTTTCCAACGAGTAAAGAACTGTAAATTAGCTTTGTCTTTTGCTGGAAAGGTTTTACAATTTCTGTAATCAGATCTATAATTACAACTGTAATCAATTTTTTCTCTTTGAAATGGATAAGTAAGTCCCAGGATTATCAATGTCAAGGCATCAGTTGGCCTCGCGATTTTAATTTTCTACTTGAGAAAATTAAATATACAACTTGAAGTTTGAAAAGGTAAACTAAAACAAAATTACACTTTTTTGAAAGCAAAAGTACTGTTCAAGATCTCTTGGTTTCAATGTAGTTTCAAAACGATATATATTTTGCGAGATATATACCAATAACAATTTTGTAAAATAATTTAACATTTATGAGAGTTATGCACATTCACAACAATATTTTGCCATGATATTGCCAAAACCTTTCAAAATATACTTAAATGGAATGTTCTTTGAATAATTCAAGTACACAACTAGAGATGGTGCAGATTACAGATCAATGATAAACAATTTATTTTGATCCAATAATATATCTCGCAGACTTTCCCTTGTGGAATTTTCTCACAGTCGATCACTGTCAACATAACCCAGTTCATCGCTAAAATTAAGCGGACTTATTCACCAGAGTCGATAAAAATTGGACCTTTGGGATCCATGCTATGCACAGATGCAAACAATCCACAATTTAATATCAATTTTGGGAGTGTGGAGCCGATCGTTCTCGTATATACATTAAATAAAAGATTTTCTGTGACGAAAAGAAAATATTTATTTACAATAGCCAATACTCTAACGAAGAAAACAATGCCAATTTGGACAAATAAAAACGGCGTTATATACCCTCCACCATGCATTGCATTCCATAGAGGCTGACGATTTTCGTAGAAGTGTAGTAACATTACAGGAAAATCTCATTTTTTTAATATAGATTAACCAAATCATATAAATATATTGAAAAAAATAATTTTATAAATAATTATTACTTTTTGTTTATTTCAAACCACGCTTATAAGGCAAGGCTAAAAATATGTCTATACTATATATAGAAATAATACTTCAAGTCAATTCAAAAAGTAAATATAAGACATCAATCTTCAAAAAAACTTTAGTACCCTAAATATTGGTCGATATTGGGTGCTACAGTTGGTTGTATTTCCATCCTATATTAATTCCAAAAGTATACTACTTAAAAATCCATTATCTCTCACGTCCACAGTGCCTAAATTCATGATTCAAACAATTTGTACAGTAAAGTAAAAAAGTGCAAATTTGGAAAAACCTTTTTACTTTGCGAGCCTGTGCTGCGGCCATGTGGTTGGTACAATTTTTATCCTCTTTTCCCATTGAATCCTCATTTTACGTGTCTGCGGAATAAGATGGATGTACACATCAAATTTCATTACTCTAGCTAGTGGGTACCATTTCTATCCCTCTGTTCCCATTGTATCTCTTAAAAGTACGAAGTTGGAAAAACTTTTTTATTTTCCGTGTCTATGCATAACTCTCGCTGAGATCATTTGATTGGTACAAATTGTACCCCTTTTTATACCAACCACTTTAGTATGAAATATTCAACGTAGGCCCCATAAAGTATATATATATTCTGGGCCGTGGTAAAATTCTAAGACGATTTAGTCATGTCCGCCTGTCTGTTGAAAGCACGCTAGATTCCGAACGAAATGAGCTAGGAGGTTCAAAATTTCCATAAAGTTGTCTTATGGTTGTAGATCGGTTGGGATTGAAAGTGGGCGAAATCGGCCCAGAGGGAAATTTTTTTCCCCAACAAGGACTGAAAATACCCCCTAATATTTAGATTGAACAGAAGTTACAGATTATTATTTACAGATATTATTTTCAATCTCTTTATGGTATAGATATAACGAGTCAGTTGCTCAATGATAGCCATTCAAAATTGAATTTTCGAAATTTAGTATTGAAATCTTTCACTGGGTTCTACTTGCGATAAATAAGGCGTTTGATTTCTTTGTTCCTCCTCGACTTTTTTGATTCGCTCTGCCTGGATATTGACTATGTTCTTTTTGTTTGAATCACTCATTCGACACCAGTAGAACTAATTGAAATAAAATATGTGGCAACTGAATGTTTTCATATGGAAATTATTTATGTACATACACGCATACATACATACATACATAAGTAAGTAAGAACGCATGCGATACGAACATTATGTCCTTATGGGAGTACCTCTGCATATTTAAGCAGCAGATCTTTTGATGTTATTGTTGCTCGTGCTTTTGCTGTTGCTGTCGAAGCAATTTTCATTTGAATATAATGATGTTTGAATACGTTCATTTTCATTACCATTTCCATTTCATTCCATTCAATCTCATTATAAAATGACATTAATTTTGCCTTTTTGTCTTTAGGCCCTGTTATGAGTGATAATGACAGTTTAATAACAATTAAGTTGTGCACAGCCGATAGCAATGCGAGTATATGGGGCAATCCATGATGATGTGCTTAACAAATGAGCTGGTAAACGTGGTTGTTATAATCAATTGCATTAAATAGATCAATTGAGTTTAATGATTGTACATCATCAAGGGCTCAGAATCAAATAATATTTAATTGCGTTATTAAATAAGTAAATAAAATAATAAGTTATTGCCAATTACACTGTAGAACACAAAAACTAACAAGGTTGTGACAAGGGATTCTGATAAATGGGAGAAGGAAAGTATACGTGTATCGGGCTTTTGAAAGTTTACTTATTGAGGTCATTTTAGAGGGGCAGTATTTTCTTTTTATGAATCGGCATAGGAAACGCTGTGCATATTTCTGTCGAATATTTTAACCATCTCAACCTCAAGGATATTTTTGTTCCCTTTTGCCAAAGGAGTAAAAAATACCTCTAATACAGGGATGTAACGGGTCAAAATATTCCACAAAAATAATTGCCATAAAATTCAACTATTTATAAGTCTCTGAATACACTAGAACTAAAAGCTTAACTTAAATGCCAGAAATGAGCCAAACTTAAAATTAATTTTATGGTTAATTTCGTATTTTTGCCGAGTTGGCACTAAACTGCACAACAAAACTGGGGTGATGTGAATGGAAACAAGTAAAGGCGGCGTTAAGTACGGCCGAACTTTATATTCCCTCCACCATGGATTGCATTCCACAGAGGTATAGCCAAACCAAAACAAATACAAATATTGAAAAAATAATTTTATAAATAAATATAATATTTGATTTGAACTGGGATATTGTCCTGGCTCAAGACCATTTTGCTTCTATATTTAATAGAATGCAAATTTATTTACAAATGGCATGGTGACATTTATTACTTGGCTGCAGACTACCACGATCATGATTTCGACCATGTCAAAAGTCTTTTCAAGTGGCTTCGCAGCGACTTTTCAACATCAAACCCGGCCTCTATAAGGAGATGATTCTCACAAACGAACGAGAATCACAACTCACTTGCCGAATTTGCGTTTAAAAAATCGCACCAAGTAATAAAGCACACATGCCATCTTACAAGCATCTCATTGAGTTGCATATGTAAGTATGTGTATATGCAGGTATAGTTACCCAGCAATACTTCTGCCGTGCCAACGCTCATTTGTTTTAGTTTTTTCGTTTGCATTTTTTTTGGTCTGTAAATAAATTTGCATTCTATTAAATATAGAAGCAAAATGGTCTTGAGCCAGGACAATATCCCAGTTCAAATCAAATATTGATTACAGACCAAAAAAAAATGCAAACGAAAAAACTAAAATAAATATAATATTCAAATCAAAAAATAAATATTCTTATATTTATATTTTCCATAAGCTTAAATGCCATAAATATTGGTAGATAGTGTGTGCTACAGTTGGTTGCATTTCCACTCGATTTTAATTCCAAAAGTACAAATTTTGAAAATCCATTATCAGACGTACAAAGTGCCAAATAACCTAACTTCATGATTCAACCAATTTTTGCCGTAAAAGAAAAATTACGAATTTGAAAAAAAACTTGTTATTTTGCGTGTCTATACAGTCAGAGGAATGTATACACCGAATTCCATGATTCCAGCTGCGCCCATTTGGTTGGTACCATTTTTACCCCCTTGACGTTTCTACGCAATTAGAATTTCATCATTCTAGCTGTAGTCGTTTAGTTGGTACTATTTTTATCCCTCTGTACCATTGTATCCCTTGAAAGTAAGAATTTCGAAAAATCCGTTTATTTTCCGTGTCTACGCAGTCAGAGGAATGTATACGCCGAATTTCATGACTCTAGCTGCGATCATTTGGTTGGTACTATTTGTATCCCCTTTTTCCATTTTAATCCCAAAAAGTACGAATTTCGAAAAATTCGTCTATTTTCCGTGTCTACGCAGTCAGAGGAAAGTATACTCCGAATTTCATGACTCTAGTTGCGGTAATTTGATTGGTACTATTTTTATCCCCTTTTTTCACTTTAACCCCAAAAGTACGAATTTTGAAAAATCCATGTATTTTACTTTTCTATGCAATCACAGGAATGTATACACCGAATTTCATTATTCTAGGTACAGCCGTTTGGTTGGTACCATTTTTATCCCTCTATTCCTATTTTACCCCTTAAAAGTACGAAATTGGAAAAAATACTTTTATATTATGTATCTACTCAATTAGAGGAATATACACACCGAATTTCTTGCTGTTGTCGTTTAATATGTACAATTTTTATCCCTTTTTTGCCCCATTTCATCCCCTACAAATAAGAATCCCTTTATGGTGCACGTTTTTGCTATAAGGGGAATGCGCGTACCAAATATTAAGCAAATATAAACAGACATATTCAAAAAACATGCTTAAATACGCTAATATATTAGGGATTATTATGGGTATTTTTAGTCCTTGTGAGGGAAAAATTTTTCCCTTTGGGCCGATTTCGCCCCGTTTCAATCCCAACCGATTTACGACTATAAGACGCATTTATAGAAAATTTTAACGTTCTAGCTCCTTTCGTTTAGATGCTAGCGTGCTTTCAACAGACGGACAGACATGGCTAGATCGTCTTAGAATTTTATGACGATCTAAAATATATATACTTTATAGGGCCTCAGGTCGATATTTCAAGGTTTTACAAACGGAATGACAAAGTTAGTATACCCCCATCCTGGAGGTGGAGGGTATAAAAATATTCTGCGTTAAATTTCACTATAAGTCCCCGAACAAAAGAATGTGTAGTCAGTATTTAAGCACGAAATTTTATTAAAGCTAGAAACATGAAATTTGGTGTGTACATTCCTCTAATTGAGTAGATACATAATGTAATAGTATTTATTCCAAATTCGTACTTTTAAGCGGTAAAATGGGAATAGAGGGATACAAATGGTACCAACTAAACGGCTGCATCTATAATAATGCAATTCGGCGTCTACATTCCTCTGATTGCGTAGACACGTAAAATAAAAGTATTTTTCGAAATTCACACTTTTTGGGGTTAAAATAGAAAAAGGGGATAAAAAATAGAACCAACCAAAGCCAGCAGCTAGAGTCGTGAAATTCAGAGTATACATTCCTCTGACAAATTCGTACTTTCAAGGGATATAATAGGTACAGAGGGATAAAAATAGTACCAACTAAACGGCGACAGCTAGAATGATGAAATTCGGTGTGTACATTCCTTCAATTGCGTAGACACTTAAAATAAAGAGATTTTAGAAAGTCGTACTCATAAGGGGGTAAAGTTGGAAAAAGGGTATAAAAATGGTACCAACAAATGGCCGCAGCTAGAATCATGGCATTTGGTGTATACATTCCTCTGACTGCATAGACACACAATATAAAAAGACTTTTCCAAATTCGTACTTTTTACTTTTATGGCAGAATTGGTTAAATCATGGAGTTAGGTTATTTTGTACTGTATTGTATTTTTGTACTTTTGTAATTAAAATATAGGGTCCGCAAATAACTTTTTTTTGAAAATGCTATAGAAAAAAAACTACTGAATATTTTCTCAAATTTCTTTTTTATTTGAAAGTACAATCCTTCCGGTTAATAATGGAAAATTATTTCATTCAAATGGCTGCCTCGGGCACCCCACAAATAATAGTCCAACGGTTGAATAGGTGAAAAAAAACGTTAGATGGCGGACCCTATATAATGGAAATACAACCAACTGTAGCCCCACTATCGACCAATATTTGTGGTATTTTGAAAATATAAATATATGTAAGAATATTTATTTTTTTGAATACTGTAAACGTATTGCCTTATAAGCGTGGTTTGAAGTAATAAAAATATAATAAAAAAATAAATAAAAAACAAAAATTCATAAAATTATTTTATCAATATTTGTATTTGTTTTGGTTTGCCTATATTAAAAAATATATTTTCCTGTAATATCGGCGCGGCCGAACTTAACACCATTTTTACTTGTTTTAATATATTTTTTACATTTTTAAAGATAGTTTTTAAATATTTATTAAAATTTTTAATTCAATTTTACGCATAATTTAAAAAATAAATTTACTAAAACTACGATTTACGCCAAGGCACCTTTAATATTTGTGCTCTCATAATACAAAATTTGTGTCCGAAAACTAGATAATATTTGAGTTCGTATTGAGGCATACAGAGTCATATAAATATTTTTTTTTTTTGATTTTTATGGATATTTTTTATGGATAATTAAACAAATATGTACATATATTTTTTAATTTTTTCTTAAATTCCGTTCTTCGCCGTTGGTACTTTCATTATTTATACTATCAATTTTGTAATAATTGTTGTGAAAACAATTTTTTGTTAATTATGAACTTCTTGTGATTTGCTAAAATACCCAACAATCTTGATTTGCAAAAAAAATAAGTTAATCTATTTTATAGTAGAGTAAGGAAAATATTTGTTTAAATCCTCTTAGTAAATTAAATAACAGAATATTTATTTTATAATAACTAGGATTTTGAGGCCTATTTGAAGAAATCCATTGAATAAATGTAGAAGTTATTACCCTTATTTATGGCTTTTTGCGATGGGAGCTTTGTGTCACATGGAACGACCCATATACACATGTCTACTCATACCTAAAAGTAGCTTCATTTATTTGTTGGTATATGTATATATACTTAAGTTATCATTACATAAAAGTTATGATACGATATGAATACCTACCAATGTATGCACATATATATATAATATGTACAGATTCCTTAGCTTATGTTTCAGGATTATTTACAATATTGAAAGTCAAGGGTATTTTAATTACCCGCAGGCTTTCATAATCGCTTTCTTTTGAAATTTGCTTGGCTTTGCTTCAAAGGTATTACACGAACATAATGATGTGCTGAGTTTTGGATGACAAACTTTTGGCAGTTGATAACGAGATAAGTATCTGAAGATGAAGATTATTTGCAGAGCATGGTGTGGTGCAGGGCTATTCAATTTAAGGAAAAAGGGAAATTGATATAGGGGCTTAACGGACATATAGTATATTTTTAATAATAGCGAGGTAACAATTGATAGATACACTAGAACCTAGTGAATACACTGTGGACTTTAGTTGCCTATAGTATACGCCATATACCAGCCATCCGTATCTTAGCCAAGTAGTCTTTTTATTTTATTTCAATTTAAAACTATACACCGCCTTTTATATGATGATTCACTCAACGTCGGCATGTGGTCATGTAGCGCCTTAAAGTAGGCAATTTTTTGGTGCTTTATTAAAACCCCCTGATATTCACTATCTTTAACATATGCCAGCATTCTCTTAGCTATTGTCTCCGGCCTGTAATAATTCCCATATAATCGGGGATTTAAATTTCATAAATACATATAAAAGAAATTCTTTACTTACATACACATATGTCCTTCAATTTGCCAACAAAATAGATTAAAGTTTCATTCAACATACCTGAAATAGAAGAAGAAGAAAAAATCAAATTATTCTCCTGATGAAAAAGAAAACAAAATCACAATCAATTTATAAAACTGCAATAAATAATATTGACAAAAGACAAGTTTAAGCGCAACCACGGACGTTGCCAAAGAAATCTTCGCCAGAGTAATATTTCAAATTTTGATTGACATCTTCGGTTATCCTTCCATCAGGCAGCAGCCGAACAAAAAGCGCCCAGCACAGGATTACAACAAGAACAAGAAGACGCAGAGGAACTAAATTGCGAAAAAATTGAAAATATCTAACAAATAGCAAACATCCAGCGACCCAAACCAAAACCCCCATCATCATCATCATCGGCCACCACAACAAGGACATCAAACTCCAAGCCAAGTGCTTTCGGATCAGCTTCAGCTACAGCTTCAGTTTGCATTTAAGGTTGCTTCATGTTTGATGTCGATGTCTCGACGACCGATTTTCTTTCTACCCACAATCAATGACTTTGGATTTTCTATGGAGAGAAAACAAGCACAACAATATCTCAGAGGAGAAAGAACAAAAAAAAACAATATTTGTTTTATGTCTTTTTCATCGATTTGTTTGTTAAATTGTTGTATGTCTAGAGGACAGTGGGCGAAATTGATATAAGTTCGCCTAAACAAAATTAATGTGATCCAAATTTATTACAAATTTTCTGGGGCGAAATGGACTGGTATGTGCTATCTGATTTAAATCGGTTGTACAATCTGCCTTCTAGATCGTTAAGAAGTCAAATTGTGACATTGACATTTGCTTTAAAGGACAGACGGCAACGACTAAATCGATTGGAAAAAGGGTCTCAAAAATGGGTCTCATCACTAACCAGAATATGTGCGATAAAATAGTGGGTTGACTTCGGATCAAATGTGCCTTCTTTTCGCTTCAAATGGGACAATTTTGCTCATTTACTTGTCCATTGAGCCAAAAATAGGTCTCATCACTAAGCAGAATATATGCTATAAAACATTAGGTTGACTTCGGCTCAAATGTGACTTCTTTTCACTTCAAGTGGGGCAATTTTGCTTATTGACTTCTCCATTGAGCCAAAAATAGGTCTAATCACTAAGCAGAACATATGCTATAAAACAGTGGGTTGACTTCGGATCAAATGTGATTTTTTTTCACTTCTAATGAAGCAGTTTTGCATATTGACTTCTCCATTGAGCCAAAAATAGGTCTCATCACTAAGCAGGATATATGCGATAAAACATTAGGTTGACTTCGGCTTTTTTCACTTCAAGTGGGGCAATTTTGCTTATTGACTTCTCCATTGAGCCAAAAATGTGTCTCATCACTAATCAAAATATATAAAATAAAACAGTGGGTTCACTTCGGCTAAATTGTGGCTTCTTTTCACTTCAAATGGGGCAATTTTGCTTATTGACTTCTCCATTGAGCCAAAAATGGATCTCGTGGGTCTGATGGTTCGTATCAAATGAATCTCTTATGGCTTCTTTTCACTTCAAATGAGGCAATTTGCTTATTGACTTCTCCATTGAGCCAAATATAGGTCTCATCACTAAGTATAATATATGCTATAAAACATTAGGTTGACTTCGGCTCAAATGTGACTTCTTTTCACTTCAAGTGGGTCAATTTTGCTCATTGACTTCTCCACTGAGCCAAAAATAGGTCTCATCACTAAGCAGAATATATGCTATAAAACAGTGGGTGGACTTCGGCACAAATGTGATTTCTTTTCACTTCAAGTGGGGCAATTTTGCTTATTGACTTCTCCATTGAGCCAAAAATGTGTCTCATCACTAATCAAAATATATAAAATAAAACAGTTGATTTCGGCTAAATTGTGGCTTCTTTTCACTTCAAATGGGGCAATTTTGCTTATTGACTTTTCCATTGAGCCAAAAATGGATCTCGTGGGTCTGATGGTTCGTATCAAATGAATCTCTTGTGGCTTCTTTTCACTTCAAATGAGGCAATTTGCTTTTTGACTTCTCCATTGAGCCAAAAATGGGTCTCATCACTAAGCAAAATGTGTGCAATAAAACAGTGGGTTGGCTTCGGCTCAAATATGGCTTATTTTTACTTTAAAGGGGGCAATTTTTCATATTGACTTCTCCATTGAGCCAAAAATGGGTCTCATGACTTCGTATCTAATGATAATCATTCGGTTTTAATTCCGACAGGTGACAAGCATTGCCAGAACTGACTAATTTGTAAAATTAATTAAAATATCTACATCACTTCTCGAATATCCCATGAGGGCGATGGCTAAAAATTGAACTTATATATTTTCCCCCGACTGTCTGCTGGTATGTGCTATAGTACTCTGTGTGCGTGTGTATGTGTGTTTGCTGCAGCTCTGTGTGTCACAGTGTTTGTTTGTATGTATTATAAGGATTTTACTCAATTTGTTAAAGATAATGTAACATGTTGGATAAATTTGTTCAATGGAGTGCATATAAAACCAACTAAATTGATTGCAATTGATGGTTGACATTTTGTATTTGAGTTTCTGTTCCAGCTCGCTCTCCCTCTCTAGTCCTCTCTCTCTCTCTTTGACTCATTCGATATTCCACTTTCCTGGTGCATGTCCTTTGCCTCTAATCTATCTGTTTTTGGGGGGATTTTTCTGTCTTTTATTCTGTATTTTGTTGTTTTTTCTATATTTGTTTACTAGAGGGACTTGTAATGAAATATAATTGAAATCAATCAGTTATTTATGTTTTTTCTTTTCTTTCTTTCTATATTATTATTAAACTAAAAACAACTGAGTGTATGGAAAGGAGGTCAGAAGAGAATTAATAATAAATCAAATGAAAAATTTAATTCAATGAAATAACAACAAAAGCTCGACAAATTGCATTTTCACCAATTGTCATCTAAGTATAGTTTAATGTTTTGGATATATTTTAGGGAAAGTGATGGCATTCCTAATTGAATAATACCTTCGTTTGTATTGCATCTTAATATTCATGGTGGAATGGTGAACACTTCCTAAGTTGTTTCATTTCGAATATCGCTGGAGAAAATGTATCGAGCTAAGAGAAGACTGTGTTGAGGAATAAAGAGATTTATTTATATCCTAGCACCTAACAGTAATGTCCAAACTGTTTAACATCATCAATTTTTAATATTTATAAAGGTTTTTCTAATATGGGTCGATGCTGGAAAGGAATGAAACGAGCTATGTGAGAGGTATTAAAGAAATTATTATTTTTTGGAAAGACCCATGATGGCCTTGGTTTTCCCCCTTGGAAAATTTGGTTGACAGGATACGCTACTGCGAAGCCGGCCGTGGCAGCCACATGAATGAAATATTGAGCCATAGATAAATAATCCAATAAAATGCCGAAAATATAAATTTGTGTGTTTTTTTTTGAATTTTTTAAAAGAGACTTGAATTTGGACTGCCCTTTATATTGATTATGTTCGCCAAGGCCTTGCGGGATGGCACAAATCCGAAAGGTACAATTTGTTCCCTTATACGAAAGGTACATAGATCCCTTTGAATTTGGGTGATTTTCTCTTCAGTAATGTTGACTTTGTCGGTTTATTGACATAGATCTGCAATGTCGGAGAACCACACGAGAAAAAGGCTAGTGAGATCAAATCACACGATCATGGTGTCCAGTTCAAGTCAACTTTGAAAGAGATTATCATACTCTCAAATCGATCATGCAGAATGCCGATTGTGGCATTAGTTGTCTACAAGTTTCTGCTGTGTCAAAATAATGGTTACACTATGCAACTAAAAAGAACAAATTTATTTTTTTGGGCGCATTTTGGCATTTTGGGAAAGAAATCATTTTTTTGAAATCTATTTCTGTTGCTGACACGAAAAAATTCATAAAAAATAGAAAACATGTAAGAAAAGGCTAGAATCGGACGGGCCGATATGATACCCTCCACTTTCTACCTCATTGAAATTAAATTCGTAAAAAAACAAGTAAGGAAGGTTAAAGTCGGTCGTGGCCGACTATATGATAACCTACACTTAGTCATTATACCCTATGGTGTAGGATATAAAAAGGTTATTACATTTGAACGATGCAGCTATAATAGGAGAATATACAGGGTGATTTTTTAAGAGCTTGATAACTTTTTTTTTTAAAAAAACGCATAAAATTTGCAAAATCTCATCGGTTCTTTATTTGAAACGTTAGATTGGTCCATGACATTTACTTTTTGAAGATAATTTCATTTAAATGTTGACCGCGGCTGCGTCTTAGGTGGTCCATCCGCTTAGTCCAATTTTGGCATTTCCACGTTTTTGAGTAACAGAGACCTAATTGGTGCGAACGGCGACGAATCGAAAATTGGTGGTCATCATTAACACTGGCCGATACAGCTGCGATATTTTCTTCAGTTCGCACTCTACGTAAGCGTGTTGGTGGTTTAATGTCCAACAATGTAAATTTGGTGCGAAATTTAGTCACAATAGCCCGAATAGCCGCTTCAGTGGGTCGATTAAACTGACCATAAAATGGAAGCGCGCAATGAACTTTCTTAACAGAGCACGCATTTTGATAATAAAATTCAATAATTTGCAAGCGTTGTTCGTTTGTAAGACGATTCATGATGAAATGTCAAAGCATACTGAGCATCTTTCTCTTTGACACCATGTCTGAAATCCCACGTGATCTGTCAAATACTAATGCATGAAAATCCTAAACTCAAAAAAATCACTCTTTACTACAAATTCCATACATCTATCTGTATCTGTAAGAAAATTTGAACACAAACTTTGAATGCGAGCTCTATACAAATCTGAACCGATGTTTAGCAAAGGTTTTCTAGTTGAAATATTAGACGCTTTCTCAAATTTTATGGAGTGTTAAATATGTTGTTTCTAGAGCGGAAAGAATCAAATCGGGAGCTATATATAATCTGAACCGATATGACCCACTGTCGCTATAGTCATTTCTATTTGAGACATTAGCTGATGTGCCGAATTAGAAGAAAATCTGTTTAAATTTGAAGAAAATCTGTCAAAGTTAGTGGTTTCTAGAGCGGAAAGAGTAAAATTGGAGGAGACATTTGTATGGGAGCTATATATAAATCTGAACCGATCTATCCTATTTTTACCAGAGCTGTTTTAATTGAAATATAAGCTGTTTTGTCAAATTTGACGAAAATCTGTCAAAGTTAGTGGTTTCTAGAGCGGAAAGAGTCTAATCGGATGAGATATTTGTATGGGAGCTATATATAAATCTGAACCGATCTATCCTATTTTTACCAGAGATGTTTCTTGTTGAAATATACGGCGTCTTGTCAAATTGGAGGAAAATCTGTTGAAATATGTGGTTTCTAGAGTAGAAAAAGTAAAATCGGAAGCAAAATTTGTATGGGAGCTATATCTAAATCTGAACCGATTTGCTTCAAATTAAATAGCGTTCGCCCTTATCACATAAAACTTCGTTGTGCAAAGTTTAATTTAGTTCTAACAACAATTGCGACCTGGACTTTGATTACAAGAATAGATGGACAGACGGACGGACATCGCTAAATCGACTCAAAAAGTGATTCTAAGTCGATCGGTATAATAAACGATGGGTCTATCTCGTTTCCTTTTGGGTGTTACAAACAAATGCACAAAGACATTATACCCTATGGTGTAGGGTATAAACAGAAATTGGGAAGGAGTTTTGTATGGGTCCTAATCATACACCCGATGTGACTCGCTTTTTTCATATATTTACAGGTGAAATATAATATGTAAAGTTTGGCCAAAATCGGTTTAACTCGGTTATCTAAATTTGAACCGATCTTACCCACTTTCACCATAGACATTGCTAGATGGTTTATAATGTGTTGTGCCAAATTTTAAGAAAATCGTGTAAAATATATGGTTTCTAGATCGAAAAAAGTCATATCGGGAGCTTCATTTGTACAGGGGCTATATCTAAATCTGACCCGACCTTACCAGCTTTCACTATAGATGTTTCTAATTATATTATAAGATGTTGTGCCAAATTTAAAGTAAATCGGATATAATATGTATTTTCTAGAGCGGAAAAAGTCAAATCGTGGGCGATATTTATATGGTGACTATATCTTCAAATTAAATAGCGTTCGTCCTTGATCCAGAAAACTTACTTGTGCCAATTTTTGTTAAGAGCGGACAATAATTGCGACCTGTACTTTGATTACAACAATAGATGGACAGACGGACATTGCTAAATCGTCTCAGAAAGTGATTCTAAGCCGATCTGTACAATAATCGTTTCCTTTTGGGTGTTACAAACAAATGCACAAAGCCATAATACCGTAGTGGAGGGTATAAAAAGACGCAAAAAAGTATTTTATTTTATTTAAGTGATTGTTGTTGTTGTAGCAGCTTTAGAGGGAGCCGAGGTGATAATCCTTAAGTCTGAATTGTACTAGACTTCGTTCCGGCATGTATCCGATTATCGCGGGAACCTTTCTTCATCATCGTTCTCATGTTGTCCGGCCGTTATCTGCATCTTCTGCAAGGTTGATGTTAATGTTAAGGGAATGGGATGTTAATCGAGTTGTACCACTATACTCCATTAGGGGCGCTGCATATTATGTTAACAGCCATGCTATGTATCGCTAATGGCTATTATGTGAAAGTGTGTTCGGATGAGAAAATTGGTTGCAGAAACTCTTATTTTATGATGAAAACTTTATTTAAGTTATGATACTCTTTGTCGACACAAAAATTCATGATAGCTATTTAAAAATAAAACAAATATTTTATCAGACTTTTTTATTTTTATTATTATGGGATTTCACTCAGCAAAAATCGTTTGGGACAGCTGTCAGATCCAAAGAGAAAGCGTTCAGAAAATGGCGTTTGAATAAAATGCCAGTGCTGATCTGATGCGCAAGCAGCTAGGGAACTTAGACATGCAAAGCTTCTGTACGAACAGGGAAAGAAAGAGCTTCTGGTCATTTGTAAGAAGAGTAAAGGGTAACGCCTGATCTATCACAACTCTTGTTAAAGATGTCCAGACCCGGTTGCCAAAGCTAATTTATTGGCTGAAATGTTTGCAAGGAATTCATACTTGTCGGAAAGCAATCAAGCAATCTCCGCTATCGAAAATGTATCTAGTTTCATGCCTCAGACATTTTTTCGAACACGTGGAGCTAAAAGGTTCTCGCAAATATTGAGTCTAATAACCCTGCTAATTACCGACCAATTGCGATTTTTTCGCTGGTTATGGAGAGTATGCTTAACCACCATCTTGTGAGGTATTTAGAAACCAATGTCTTACTTAATGATCGACCTGATGACGTTGCTGTCCCAAAAGTGGAATCCATCCACCAGTTCGGTGAGAGTAAGGTCCTTGCTCTACATATCTCCAAGACCTTTGATAAAGTTTGGCACTGCGCACAGTGAAATATTTTCATACAAGCTGCGGCAATATTTAGAAGGAATAGAGCTAGGACCGTGAAATTTCGCACACATCCCTTATATCGTCAAATTAGATCAGAAACAACGTGGCACAACGCCCACATGTTTGTTTTTATGATTTTCGAATTTTATTATAAAAACGGCTATTGTAGCTTTATACACAACTTAAGATTAATATCGACCCAATATGTACATTCTTTCAGGAAGGGTCATTCCACGGTGGATGCATTGACCAAATTTAGTTCTGATGTCATCAGTAATCTGAGAAGGAGGGAATGTATTGTTGCTGTATCGTTAGACATCGAAAAAGCTTTCGATAGGACCTACCATGACGGAGTTATTTTCAAGATGATACGGATTGGGTTTGTACCACATATTGTGAAAATTTTCCGAAGTTTTTTTACTGATAGACGATTCTATGTTCAATTGGGGCAGTCACGGTCCTCTATGCATTCGGTCGCTTGTGGGGTGCCACAAGGGTCAATTCTTTCTCCTCATTTGTTCAGTATTTATATGCATGATTTTCCTCACGAGTACCTAAACTCTTTGGGAGTGTTGTATGCTGATGATTGCCTGTTATATGCCCATGCGGAATCGCCGATTGAGGCGTTGGGAATTGTGTCAAGGCATCTTAAAACTGTCGACGAATTTTACTCCGAATGGGAGATTAAAATTAATACTTCGAAAAGCGAGGCAATGTGTTTGAGGAACGCTTCGGGAAGGTGTAAGAGTTGGGTCGTGCCTGAAAGTAAATGTCTGAAGTTGTTTTTGAATGGTGTGGAGATACCAGTCAGAGACAGCTTCAAATATTTGGGAGTACGCTTTAACAAATTGGTAAAGTTTAACGAGAATGCGCGATGTGCCTTGGCAAAGGCATGCCGAATTAAGGGCTCCTTTGGGAGGCTGTTTAATAGTAGAACTTTGCCGGTTCAGACTAAGTTATTGCTGTATAAGATAAGTATAAGACCGGTCTTGCTCTATGGTTTCCCAATTTGGTTTACGATTTCCCCAACGGTTATGAAGAAGTTTGGCATTTTGGAACGTAAAATACTTCGCTGTTGTATAGGCAAAAACTTTCAATCATTTAATAAGCGTTTCTCAAACAGATTTGTGTATGAAACTGCCTCTGTCTTACCCATTTCTGTGTATGTGATGGACTTAATTAAGAGATTTGTAAACAGACTTTTAGTACACGATAACCCGTTGATACAGGGTGTAATTCGGGATCAATCTGGTTTCGATTGGTATAACAATTATTATATCGCATCTCTTGGAATGGATTTATCTATGGACGTGGCGTCGACTTTGTGTCTTGAGTTCTATAGTCATGCTCACCCCGGCACACACAGAGGTTAGTTGTTCACTTAAATGTAGAAGGTATTTTGGGTGTTGTGTATTTGGCGTTGTTTGTTGTGCTTTCGAAGGATTTGATGTTTCGAGACTGTGCGAGAACGAAGTTCAAACTTGCGCTGGGTTTTGTTTTTGTGGCGTTTCGAAGCATCGAGTTTTTTCGGTGATGTTCGATGAAGGCTGAATACGCTACATTCAAACACTATTATGTTTAATATTTTGGTTGTTGTTTTTTATATCTTCTCACATTGAATACATTAGGGTTAGATTAAGTTTTAGATTAAGTATTAGATTAAGTTTAGATTAAGTATTAGATTTAAGCATATTACATATGAGATAAGCTCTCACGTTATGTAAGTGCCGGGAGCAAGCGCGAATTCATCCACCTTTACAGTCAATGTATAAATGTTACACTTAATAGTAAAAAAGCAAGATGCTGTATAATTACTTTATAGTTATTAGAACAATACGTAATAGTTTCAAGAATTTTCTAAATTATGTTTTCAAAAACCATTTGTATGTTATAAAAAGACTCAATAAATCTAACTTGAACTTGAACTATGTACATTCTTTCGCATGTCATAAAACCTTATATCCCTAAAATATGCTTTAAATAAATTTTCCTAAATACATTAACAGAGAACACCGAAGAAAGTATTGCTTCATTTTTTACTTAGAAGCTTTTTCAATTCCAGTAATTAAATCGATGTTGGCAGCTATAAGCAGAATATTCTATAAAAATGGATAAATAAGACAATAGTTAACCAATTTGTAAATGCCAAGGCATCGGCAGGCCTCGCGAATTTAGTTTTAAACTGTAGAAAATTACCAAAACTGAATAAATACTACCTTCAGGTAAACCTCTGACTGAAATGGAAAGCAAAAACGTATTTGCACTTTTTGTATGCAAATAACATCTCATAACAAATTTCGCTACGATGCATGGTTTCCGAGATACATCCCAATAAAATAACTTCTCTTATGATGAAATTTGCAACTATTTTAGCATTTATGAACTTTAAATCCATCCACAGCAGAAATTAAACGCGATATTGGCAAAATATTTAGAATATGCTTAATAGGAATGTTCTTTGGAAAATTGTATCACTAAAGTTGCTGCTGCTGATAATACACTGTGCGGCGCACTCCTATCTAAGCTCATTGCTTTTGGAGTTTGTAGTGATTTCTTTCGATTTATACCGAACTTCTCAGAGATTGCACTAACCGCAGGAGTACCACAGGGCTCCGTCCTTTCCCCTCCCTTTTTCTTATTTTCATCGACGACCTCTTGGATGGTATATACCTCTTGGATGACAATAAACTCATTCGCGCATGACAGTAACCTCTATCATTCATACTCATTCGATCATTTCCGAGTTGGATCGAGTGGATAGATTATACTTTAATGCACTTAAGACTCATTGCAGCTTATTTTTTTCAGAAGTGATTCCCTGATCCAACGGTGTCTTCGATTTCTATGAACGGTGTGGATATTGAACAATACGACACTCTTGTTGTTCTGGGCATGAAGATACATTGCGATGTTCTTGGGATAAAACATGTATTCGAATGTGTCAAAGGAAGCATTCAAGTGTCTAGGCTTGATAGGGGGTAAGTATGTTCGGGGAAAATGTTGAGGAGCGACAATTAATGGGAGTCAGTCTTATACATCTACCCTCTAGATTCTACTGCGGGACAGTTTTGGTCCTTTCTTTCATAAACAAAAATAAAAAAATAGGCAAATGTTTGGGGGCCACCTTAAGGGTTACAGTTGGAGGGTATGTATGTTCTGATAAAATATTGGGGCTGAAAAAATATTGGGAGTTGGTCATACATTTGACTTCACTAGGGCCTCCTTGGGGCAGTTATAGTGGTGGGAGCAAATTATATAAGAAATAGTTTTTGTATGGGAGCCCCATTAAGAAGTGAGGATAGGGGGTATGTATGTTCGGGAAAATGCCGGGGAGGAAAAATTAGTGGAGGTCGGTCTTACATTTAACCCATATATAGGGGCGACTCCAGGGCAGTTTTGGGCCTTACTGTCATAACAAATATTACAAAAAAATACAAATATTATAAAAAATAAAAAAATCGTGGGGACCTATGATTTGACAATAGGAGGTAAGTATGTTCGTAGAAAATGCAGGGGTTGACAAAATATTTGGGGGTCGGTCATACATTTAACTCCAGTAGCGGTCTCCTTGGGCCAGTAAGAGCGGCGGGAACAAATTTTATAAATAAATAATGTTTGTATGGGCGCCCCCTTAACGAGTGGTGATAGGGGGTATGTGTGTATATGTGGGGAGGGAAAATTAATTTGTATCGGTCTTACATTTAACCCCTCTCGGGACTACTCCGAGGCAGTTTTGGGGCGTTTTGTGTATTTTTACCCCTTTTCCTTACCTTTGACTCCGATGAGCGCCCTCTTACAGTCACCCAAACAACCTTAATTTTTGACTCATGAATTTTTTTCCGAACCTCACAAAATTAAGTATTCTAGCATGTCCATGTACACTATTCCACCCCTAATGTGGACCAACTTCCGGCAAATATCTTTCCCGCCAATTATGACAACCAGAGAATCAAAACAGACTTCAAAAAATACATCTCCCCCTTTAATCCTTCCAATTCCTTATCGTCCTTTAAACAACGCAATGCACTGCATCTAAAGGGGACATCCCCTGAGTGTTGGTTCAGTGAAAAAAAAAAACAAATAAGTGGCTCTCAAACAGAGTTGTGGGGTCGTGAAATGCCAGGGAAGATTGTAGGGTGTTCAGGACTCTTATTTCTCACTCTAACCCATCTCTTCTTCACACTGACATTAGCATATCCTTTCGTACCCTTTTCTTTTTTTTTCAACAGTAAAAAATTGAAGGAAATTGCGATGGATCCGCTAGGTCTCCGAGACGAAAATGTTCTCATGTTTGGTATGTCCGTAAATAGAATTATAAAGAAACTTTCCTTGTATCTATGGAAAATAAATAAAGAAAATTATAAAGAATTATATATATAATTCTTGAATTATATATATAATAATTATATATATGGAACCTTTCGTTAATGACACATTTCGTTAAAACGACGAAGGTTTTTGTAACACTTTGTATTTGTAAAGCCAATCAATCGATTTCTTAAGCCTTACTGAGATTCAATTTTTGTCTGCTGAAACCACCTCTCCCCCATTTTGCTCTCGACTTTCACGAAACAACTTCAATTCATCCGGAAAAAGAAGATTTACTTTCATCGATTATTTCGCAGCTAGGAAATCAATGCCTGTCACATGTGTCACATACAAAAGTGTTATGATGCGATATCAGTTTAATTCCTCTGTTTTTCACTCATTCCGGATGCGCTTGAGTTTGTAACGCTATCGATGACGGTGTTGGCGATACCGCCGTCGTCGTCGCCATCATCAACGTCGACGTTGTGTTTTTTGTTGTCTGTTTTTTTTTAATCTGTCATTTTCAAGGCAATGATTTGCTCTCATATGTTCTGTTTGGATTATGGATAAATACGATGTGCGATACGTATACATCCTTTCATATCATATGTACAAACATGTGAAAGTATGTAAGGGGATGGGAAAGTGAGTGAGGCCTGCAGAGAAGGGGGCCTGTAACCAAGAACTCAATTAGTTGATGTTTCTTATATATTCAAAGTTTAATGGCAAATGTTGATGCAGAGGCTGTTTCAGCATTTCATTCTAAACTAGACTTGGAAGGAGGCCCAGGACTTGTTGCCTTTTCAACAGAAAAGTTAGACAGGATTTTTGAATTTTCAAAGCATATCTGCAAAGCGTTATTCTTTCAGTGCAACATTCCATCGTTTTGACATACCGAAATGCAGTTTCGAGAAGGAATAAATGGAGTCCGATTCCTGTAGGACAGGCTTGGTGCCCGGCCTGTCACGACCCTGTTGCCGCTGCTGTTGGTGGCGTTGGTGCTATCTCTGTGTGTTTGAGAGCTGTGCTGTCGTTGTTGCACATGTGTGTTGTTGTGTGTATGGTTGACAATATTGACACAAAGGATTCACTAGTTATTAATGCGGTGGATATTGAGGTAAGGGCGGCGTGCAGCCACCCACTCTCACACACACAGACACTATCACTCAGACACATCCCATTCCCCCTGCTCTCAACTAAAATGATTTGTTGGTGACGGCGTGATGGTGACGATGATGATGCTATAGCTGTTGATGACGATGGCGTCGGCGATGACGTTATGATATTGATAACAAAAAAAGAAAACAACAGAAAAAACAAACTCATGATTGATGGATAACAATAGCGGCAAGAACAAAAATCTCTGATATGATTATTAACTTAATATTAAAAATTCAAGAGTTACAAAACTGAGCAGAAGATTGAGTGATTGAGCAACAATCCCTCCCACACAATTGACACAGGGGACAATGTGGGGATATGATGTTGGTGGGCAAGAACAGAGATATGTTGAAGATAGAAAGGATTCACTTTAAGGCGACATAATCACAGTGAATTGCACATTTTTCTCAAGGGATTTGCTACTGTTCTGCTCATGCTATTCGTTTATATGGTTGCTCGATATTGATTGCAAATCCAGTGTTTACAAATTGTAAAATTTGTCGATATTTTTATAGACAATGAGTTGCCAAAAAATTATCTTGATTTATGGTATAAAGGTTGGAGGTGAAAGTGCAAATTTCGAAGGTATTACGTCCAAGTAGAATCCCACACTTGTGAAGTAATTGCTCCCCAATACAGGGTCCTTGGGAAGCAATTACTACACTATATTCACTAGATCTAAATATCGGAGACCTAATCAAATATTTCAATCGGAGATCTAATTAAATAATCAATCTATCGGAATGGCGTGGTCTATACAAAAAAACAGCGCCTAAGGTACTACTTGACACTCTTGTGAAGGAGAGGGTTCACGTAAACCAATCTAAACAAATCAGGCAGAAGGTTCTTGATGTCCCTTTTTGTACTGACTCACAATCTGATCTTGTTATTAGATGGAGAGTATCAGAGAGGTCTCTTTCTCGGACCTCTGTTTGAATTTCAGTTACTGAAGCAGGTGACCAAAGTGGTCATGTCTAGAAATGTGAGATGGACATATCAGAGTAAGTTTACCACTACTCTCAATGCCGCAATATTGGCGTAATCGATGAACACAAATGAACTAGACTTAAAGGTCGAACATGTCAGCAACGCTTTCACAGAGTCTCTGAAAATTGCATGCCCGGTCTCGAGACATAAGGGCAAACAAAAGATAAGAAAGATTACTATTGATAGGTCGCAGAGCTCGCAGCTCTGTGTAGAAGTCTGATGAATTAGGCTAAGGCCAGCAGATTTTCATATGACTGTGATGGTAATAAAGAGCAAGCACCACAGAACTCCAGAATATTTAGAGGAGCCCGTGGCAATCTTTCTGCGCTAAGATTGAGGAATATTCCAAGGCAGCTCAGGAAATTTCGGTCTACTTCTTTTACAGTTGGCCACCTCCAGAACGAGCAATCATTGGATTTGTCATTCCCAGTTAATTCTAGGTCAGAATTTTTAAATTGCCACACATTTTTAGAGGATTAACTCTAGCAGCAAGAAGTTAATAGATGTAGGTGAAATATCTTACTCATAAAACACACTCATGTTTCATTTTAGGTGCGGACATCCATACAAACTGACCCCATTTAATGTATATCTTAAAGGATTTTAGATATCAAGGGCTGACAGACGGAATGATAATTTTGCTTTGGTGGAGGATTTGATACGTTTCGCTTACCCTTTAGTAGATAATATTATCGAGCCACTCAATCTTGGCAAAATATGAATGAAAATATCTTAGTGAGGTTGCCACGCACGCCTCACTCCATGAATTATCTGCGTTAATTTTATGATTTTGTCATTTGTAAAATAAGTGAAAAGTCCGCAAAGTAGTTTTTCATATAGTATATCAACTATGAGTCAAAAAACACATGTCTTTGATGAATTAATTTCTAAATCAACAAGCTATTTTCGAAAGTGTTCTGATTTTGATGAAAATTGGTGAAACTTCGGGAGATCCATAACTGAAATTTTCAGATTGTGTTCATCATAAATGAATGCGATTTTCCACAGTAAATGATTCACACAAACGAGTGAGAATCACAACACAACTCAACTTCCGAATATTATCACCAAATAATAACTGCCGACATGTCACTTACATTCTATAAAATATAGATGCAAAAAGATCTTGAGCCAGGACAAAATCCCAGTTCAAACAAAAGAAATATTTTAAACATTTTTTATTGAAATTAAAATTTTCGCCAAAAATTAGCTTTAATATTGATACTCTCATTTTTGATATAAGTATAATTCGAATCTGACCCAATTAAAGGTAATTATGAAGGCTACAAATTGTTGCCAATATCAGTTTCACATAAAAACAGTGCATTAGGAACAGATCTATGAGAAAAAGTAGAAGTTATGATCTCATGATTTTTGTAATTACAAATAGCGCTAAAATTTTATTAACAAATTAGATAACAGAATATTGCAAAAATAACTACATTATAACGAAAAGAAAGCAAGGATTGTCAGACGAAAATCTATTAGTATAGGTAGAAGTTGTGATGTTTCCAGTGCAGATCCAGTTGCAACAAATATGAATAAAGATTCCTTTAAACGATTAACATGCGTACTGTAGGGTGTCACAGACTTAAAGGGTATAACAAATTTCGAATAGCAAAACATACTTCTAGTTTCCCCAATAGCCGAAATAACAAATATTATTTCGATCGCATAACGATAAGCCGTGTCGAATTGATGAACATTACAACTGAAATGGAAGCTATTTTATTTTGTTGGATTTTTCTAATCCAAAGGGTACATCTTTGCTCTAAATAATCTGTAAATTTCGGAGTATGATTTTTTTGATATATCAGCCAAAATGAAGAAATGCTCACTTTTATAAACATTTTTTTTTCTGAAAAATAATTTTCAGTATTTAAAAAAATAAAGATTAAAAAAGACCGTCTAACTTACATATATCTTGCAATAACACGCATTTACCAAATTTCATCAAAATCGTAAGTCCTTCGTAAATTTCTCTCTCTATTCCCTTATTATGGCAGTAGTGACAAGGTTCTATGGAAGTCAACACTGGATGCCGTGGTTCAAAGTGCATTAGACTTTATTAACGATTGTTCTGACACCATTCAAAAAAAGTAGAGGGTATACATTGAAAAATTGCTTATATTAAAAATACAACTATGAAGAAATTTAAAAGATATCATGAGAATGAGAAGATTGTGAAGATTGATAAAAAATTAATGCAGAGTTAAAATGGGTCTGGCTAGACCATGGTGTCCCTTAAAAGTTTAATTTTCTGCCTAGTCAGTTTGTCGATTTATTTTAAATTGCTTGTACAAATGTTCAATGGAGTATACTCCAAATTATTTGTTTGACTTTCGCCATAAATTGCCTTTACAAATCTTCCAGCCGGTCGAAGGCCACCTACTCTTAGGCGATCTATTTGCATTTACCCATTACAAAAAAAATGTTTTATTTTAAAGAATTCAACCAAAACAAAAACAATTTATGAATAATTTGTTGACTCATCAACAATCCGGGAATATTTTGATATCATATGTCGAGAACAAGCTCCTTATTTCAAATTGCAGTAATTTCGTTCTAGACAATGCAATTGCTGCGTATGTCATTTTCTATTTTTTTACTAAAATATAATCTAAAAATGTTATTCAGTTTGTAGTTCAAATAAGTAAAAAAATACTTTTAAGTTTTGTAAATTGAACAATTTTTGGGTGTGTGTGTTTGACTATCGATACTATAATTTTTATCTATATATATATAAAATCAATGTGTGTCTGTATGTTATGTATAGGGTGGACCGATTCGCTTGCAAATTTTACTGTATCTAACTTCTGGACAGGGGATGGTTCCTGGATATACTAGGTCACGATAGGACAAAGGGGGATGGTACCTCCCACGCAAATAATATTTTAAAACTATCAAAAATTAAATATTTTATCTTCCAGAGCATACGAAGTAGGGCAATAGGGAAGAGTGAACCCTGCAACTCCGGGTACAAAATACTAGTATACAATTTTTTCGAATCATTGGAACATAGGAACAATACCTAGAGACAAAAAATATTTCGTATAACAATAAGTTTGGAGCGTCATTTAATTAATTTCAATGCTCTTTTTTGTCGATGGCATTTTCCTTTTTCATATATTTATTAAGATTATCTGACCAGTAGAAGATGGTCGTTATCTACCAAACTCATGATGAAGGTAGTGAGCAGCCTAGTAATAAATTTGTAGACATTTATTAATTATTTTTCATTCCCAGTTAAAATCATATATATCATATCATCATATATTTAGTATATTTTTAAAGAACTTCGAAAATCCCCACAAATCCCCAAAATATTTTATGAAGTCACCACAAAAATCCCCTGTCCCCACTTCATATTTTAGTCCCATTTTTTGATCATCATAAAATACCTATGGTTGTCCCCACTTCATATTTTAGTCCCAGTTTTTGACCATCATAAAATCCCCATGGTTGGGGAAAAATTCCCACATTTGGCAAGCCTTCCGCATACAACTAATGAACAACATTAAGTTAGTGGTTATGTTACAGTCGTGTTTTCAGTATTTATTGGAATTTTATTAGGAAAAATCCAAACACATGCCTTCAGTATAATTTCATTAGCGATCAAAATGGAATATTGGATGGAATTAAGGTAGCAATATACGGGTTTTGAAGACCACCGTTGGAAGATGTAGGCTAAAAAGGACATGAATTCGCAATTCGATATTTGTGCTTACGGGAAATTCGAAACCTATGGCAATGAAAGTGATGTATATCAGTTTATGTTCCTCATTGGTAACATTGAGAGCGATTAGATCATTGCCACAGAGATATTGAATATCTAATTCCAAACATCCCATTGGTTTTGTTTTAAAAACTTTGCAATACGAAATACTTAAAATTTGCTATAGTTTCATATGAAACACAATTTTTCTTATATCACTGTGTACATAAGGACGTAACGAAAAAATAAATTTGTGTATTTGTTTTGAACCAAAAATAAAAAGTATTAAGAGGGAAAATGTCTAAAAAATAGGCAATGATATTAAATCCGATCTGTATAAAAGGTGTGATTTGTATACACTCCACGAGAGTATTATGTCTTTGTGCATTTGTTTGTAACACCCAAAAGGATAGGTAATAGATCTATTGTTAATTATACCGATCGGCTTAGAATCACTTTCTGAGTCGATTTAGCAATGTCCATCTGTCTGTCCATCTATTGTTGTAATCACGATACAGGTCGCAATTGTAGCCAGAACGAAATGAAACTTTGCACAACAAAGTTTTTCGGAATAAGGACGAACGCTATTTAATTTGTAGAAAATCGGTTCAGATTTAGATATAGCCCCCATACGAATTTCACTCCCGATTTTAATATTTTTCGCGCTAGATACTACATACTTTAACAAATTTTCTTCAAATTTGCCAAAATATCTTATATTTCAACTAGAAACACCTGTTGTGGAAATGTGTTAGATCGGTTCAGATTTATATTTATATAGCTGCCATACAAATTTCGCTTCCGATTTGACTTTTTCAGCTCTATAAACCACATATTGTATCAGATTTGACAAAACATCTTATATTTAAACTAGGAACACCTATTTTGAAAGTTAGTCAAATAGGTTCAGATTTTTATATCTCTCCCATTTCAATTTCGCTCCCGATTTGGCTTTTTCTGCTCTAGAAACCAAATATTTTAACAGATCTTCTTCAAGTCTTGCAACATATCTTATATTTCAACTAGAAACACCCACGGTGAAAATGGGTCACATCGGTTCAGATTTACATATAGCTCTCATACAAATTTCGTTCCCCCAGAAACCGCGTATTTTCAGAGAATTTCGTAAAATTGAGCATAACACGTTATACTTTAACTGCAAGAACTTATTGTGAAAGTTAGTCACTTCATTCCATGTTTTGGATATATCCCTAAACAAATATTATTCTCGATTTGACAAATTGGACCAGGTCATATTAAACTGTGATTAGGAAACATGAAAAATTTTTTCCCGTTTTCACTTTTGTACTGAATTGAATTGTATTCCGATAGAAAGTGGAGTGTATCATATAGTCGGCCCCGCCCGACTTTAGCCTTTACTTGTTTACAATAGGACTCTGTCTTCTGAAGTAAGACAAATTGTAGAGTTCGGAAGAACTAGAATCCTTCTTCCTAACAACTACTGAAAATGCCAACAGTATTTAGGTTATTTAGGATTTTTTCTCTTAGGGCAAAAATAAATTGATTTTTGATGGATAGAAAATCAAACGATATCAAATAATGTTCTGCAGATTTTAAAAGGTGAAAGGTCTCTAAATTTTGTCAATGCTCAATATAGACATTCGAAGAATCCTTTTTTAACAAAATCTGTTATATATTTTTTCACTACAATGGAGCTAGAATTTTGAGCATTCTTTTACATATTTCGATACTGTTTAAGTAGACATAAATAAATACCTATCGAGCTGTGTAAAATTATTAAACAAGCTTAATCCAACAGTTTTTTTTCGATCTTTTTCATTTCATAATTTTTGTATTCAAATGAATTTTGGTTTATCAATTTGTTTGCGCTGAACCCAATTTGAAATATTAAAAAATCCATGTTTTAGACTCAATTTTCTCACAAAGTTTAATTTTCGATACGACCTAATGGACATTTCGAAAACATTTCATTATATTTCGTATGAACTTGCAAATAAAATCGAATCACTTTGTTAGCCTCTTCCTCATCAACCACTCACTCGCCCGCATCCGCCACCATGCTCCGCCACTTGGCAAGGCAATACAAGCAATCACACTCTCGTTCGTTTTTGAACGTTCTCATTCATTCATCAGATCTACTTACAAAAGTCAATTAAGCATATTAAGTGTATACATATATACATAAGTGCATTTTTGTGTACATTTTATTGCAAATTTGTAGATGTATATGTATATGTGTGTTTGTGTTTATTTATATTTTTATGCATATGTGTGTGTATGCGAGTGTTATTAAACAGTAAAAATAATATGCCATGTGAGAGGAAGGATATGTGTGTGCGGGGGGAGGGGAACAAGTCAAAATACCCTTGCGATAAGTATCCGAACCCTTTTGCAGTTCAGTTGTGTTCAGTTCGGGTTGCTGCCCACCGAGCGGTGGTGGCTCTGTTGTATTTGTCGGCCAGCAACGTCGGCAGCAGAGCAATATTTACTTATGAAAATGTCCTTGCATGACTCTTGTTCAAATACACCAAATCCGGTATGTGTTTGTGTGAGTTTGTGCATCAGCACTTATGGAGGCTACAGTGATTGAAGGGACAGAACAGAACAGCAGCCCCAACAATTGAGTCAGAGACAGTGAGTTTCGTCCTGCAATGTATACGGGTGTGTGTGTGAGATTTGCCCTCATATACATGCACATGCATATAAAATGATGTCATTGCATGTGGTGGCACAATTGTATTGAGCAAATGTCACATGTTGTTCGACAGCCAGGGCTGAACAACCGTTTTTGCAATTCAAGCAAGTAACAGCTTTATCGTGCCCAATTAGATATACAGCGACTTAAAGGACAGCCAAGCCAAGTCATAAATATCCTCCACCATGGAAGTGCAGTGCAATGAGTCATTCGCAGGGTATACACTTGCTTTTTGTGATAATTTAGGGGGATTACGTCAATATGATAATATTATATAATATATAATATACCTCCAACAAACAAAGTAACGCGAAAGTGATTCAAAATCATATTGCCTAGAAGAAAAATAATATTGCGGCAATAATTATATTTGTCTAGAGGAAGTAACCTAAATTCGAGAAGTTTTTGCGGCTAGGGCGACAACTCAAGACAATACATAACCTCTGGATGATAACTCGGCGATATTCTAAGATAATCATATGGAAGATAGCTACATAATATCTCCAAAATATCAACTTTGAAAATAAAAATGCAATATTGCCAGATAACCACCAAGAAGTAAGAAAACCTATATAATTTCTAAAGCAGTGTTTTGCGCTATATTACCAAAAATTAAAAATTCATGATTTTGTTTCTACAAAGAGGGCCATCAATTATACTTTCATCCATAGTCTTTTAACATTTAGATATTAATCTTTTCGTTCAAATAATAAAAAAATATTTTTTCCATTTTTTTTTTGTATTTTTATGGAGGTTTTCGTGACAGGAAGACTCATCGTAAATCACTGTTTCTATGTGAAAGTGAAATTCGCAACCTATGTAGCCATCTTAAGCTACTTTAATTGAGTATAAAAGAGGGCATTATTGGACTTCTATTTCTAAGATATTATATGGTATGATATTATATGATATTATATTCGGCGAAAATTGTAATTTTTATAAAAATTAAAAAAAAATCATAAACAAATTGTGTGTTGAATTTATGAATCAGTATGCCTCAACGCATACAAAACAAGTAAAAACGGCGTTAAGTACGGCCGGGCCGAACTTTATATACCCTCCACCATGGATTGCATTCCACAGAGGATGTCGATTTTCGAAGAAGTGCAGTAATATTACAGGAAAATAAATTTTTTGTAATATAGCCAAAACAAATACAAATAGTGAAAAAATAATTTTATAAATAAATATAATATTTTAATTATTTCAAACCACGCTTATAAGGCAAGGCTACCAATACGTCAACCCAAAAAATTAATGTTCTTATATTTATATTTTCAAAAAGCTTGAATACCATAAATATTGGTAGATAGTGGGTGCTATAGTTGGTTGTATTTCCATTCTATTTTAATTCCAAAAGTACAAATCTTGAAAATCCATTATTAGACGTACATAGTGAAAAATAACCTTCATAGTTCAACCAATTTTTGCCGTAAAAGAAAAAGTACGAATTTGGAAAAAACTTTTTATTTTTTGTCTATGCAGTCAGAGGAAAGTATACACCGAATTCCATGACTCTAGCTGCGGTCATTTGGTTTATTATTTTTATCCCTCTGTACCATTGTATCCCTTGAAAGTACGAATTTCGAAAAATCCGTTTATTTTCCGTGTCTACACAGTCAGAGGAATGTATAATCAGAATTTCATGACTCTAGCTGCGGTCATTTGATTTGTACTATTTTTATCCCTTTTTTTCATTTTAACCCCAAAAAGTACGAATTTTTAAAAATCAGTGTATTTTACTTGTCTATGAAATCAGAGGAATGTATACACCGAATTTCATTATTCTAGGTACTGCAGTTTGGTTGGTACTATTTGTATCCCTCTATCCCCATTTTCCCCTTAAAAGTACGAATTTAGAAAAAATACGTTTATATTATGTATCTACTCAATTAGAGGAATGTACACACCGTTTCTAGCTGTTGTCGTTTAATATGTACCATTTTTATCCCTTTTTTTGCCCCATTTCACCCCCTACAAATAAGAATCACTTCATGGTGCACGTTTTTGCTATAAGGGGAATGCGCATACCAAATATCAAGCAAATATAAACAGACATATTCAAAAAACATGCTTAAATACGCTAAAATATTAGGGATTATTATGGGTATTTTTAGTCCTCGTGAGGGAAAAATTTTGGCCGATTTCGCCCCGTTTCAATCCCAACCGTTCTACGACTATAAGACGCATTTATGGAAATTTTGAACGTTCTAGCTCCTTTCATTTAGATGCTAGCGTGCTTTCAACAGACGGACGGACATGGCTAGATCGCCTTAGAATTTTATGACGATCAAGAATATATATACTTTATAGGGTCTCAGGTCGATATTTCAAGGTGTTACAAACGGAATGACAAAGTTAGTATACTCCCATCCTAGAGGTGGAGGGTATAAAAATAATATTGTAAATCTTTTTATTGAAAGCTTCACTTGAAAACTTGCCATTGAATTAATTTAAAATTTCATTATTCGTTTTAACACTTAAAGTGCTAAATATACAGGGAAACGATAATTTTACTTTATTTTTCAAACACTAATAAGTAATAAAACCATAAAATCGTTTCTTTTTTTGTCAATATCGCCAATATGTCTTCAAGATGGAAAAAGGAAGATATGATAAAATATAATTTTGATGATAAATCGAAGATATTGCCGCAATATCCTCGTTTTTATATACATATCTTCCAAATAAACATATTTGGCGTGCACAATGGGTTGTTGCCGTACGAAGAATTGAAATATAGCTATAGCTGCTACCGAAATGACCAGACTGAATCGTGTCCTCTACCATGGAGTGGATTCCACAGCGTGTAGATTACAGGCTGTCGACTTTACATACAAGTGCAATAGTATATTAGGAAAACTATGATAATTTTTGATGCAAATTGCGATATTTGCTATACGATGTTTAATATTTTAAATAGGGTACTGATAATTTTTTTAAGAAAAGATGCTGTCGTTAATTTTGAATTAAGAACCGCAACAGTTTTTAAATTTTCAGTACAGCAAGCTCTTTAAAACAAAGATCTAACCACAAATGCAGAAGTTATTGCGAACTTTATGAAAAATTCAGAAAAAACAAGTAAAAACGGCGTTAAGTTCGGCCGGGCCGAACTTCGTATACCCTCCACCATGGATTGCATTCCACAGATGCTGTCGAGTTTCGTAGAAGTGCAGTAATATTACAGGAAAATAATTTTGTTAATATAGGCAAACCAAAACAAATACAAATATTGACAAAATAATTTTATAAATTAATATAATATTTTAATTACTTCAAACCACGCTTATAAGGCAAGGCTACCAATACGTTTACATATCGAAATAATACTTCAAGTCAATTCAAAAAGTAAATATTCTTAAACATATTTATATTTTCAAAAAAGCTTAAATACCACAAATATTGGTAGATAGTGGGTGCTACAGTTGGTTGTATTTGTGTTCTATTTTAATTACAAAAGTACATATTTTGAAAATCCATTATCTCACGTACATAGTGCAAAATAACCTAACTTCATGATTTAACCATTTTTGCCGTAAAAGTAAAAAGTACGAATTTGGAAAAATCTTTTTATTCCGCGTGTCTATGCAGTCAGGGGAATGTATACACCAATTTCCATGATTCTAGCTGTAGTCATATGGTTGGTACCGTTTTTATTCCCTTTTTCCACTTTTACCCCCTTATGAGTACGACTTTTAAAAATCTCTTTATTTTACGTGTCTACGCAATTGATGTTCAATTGAATTGAACACTGAATTTCACCATTCTAGCTGTAGCCGTTTAGTTGGTACTATTTTTATCCCTCTCTACCCATTATATCTCTTGAAATTACGAATTTGAAAAAACTTTTATTTTTCGTGTCTATGCAGTCAGAGGAATGTATACTATGCATTTTTAACCCCAAAAAGTACATATTTCCAAAAATTCGTTTATTTTATGTGTCTACGCAATCAGACGAATGTATACACCGAATTTCATTATTCTAGATGAAGCCGTTTGGTTGGTACCATTTTTATCCCTCTATTCCCATTTTACCCCTTAAAACTACGAATTTGGAAAAAATACTTTTACATTATGTATCTACTCAATTAGATGAATGTACACACCAAATTTCGTGTTTCTAGCTGTTATCGTTTAATATGTACCATTTTTATCCCTTTTGTGCCCCATTTCGTCCCCTACGAATAAGCATCACTTTATGGTGCGCTTTTATGCTATAAGGGGAATGCTCATTCCAAATATCAAGTAAATACAAGCAGACATATACAAAAAGCAGGCTGAAATACTCTAAATATTAGGTGTATTTTCAGTCCTTGTGAGGGAAAATGTTTCCCTCTGGGCCGATTTCGCCCACTTTCAATCCTAACCGATCTGCAACCATAAGACACATTTAGGGAAAATTTGAACCTCATAGCGTTCTTTCAACAGATAGACAGACGGACATGGCTATATCGTCTTAGAATTTTACCACGACCCAGAATATATATACTTTATGGGGTCTCCGATGAATATTTTAAGGTGTTACAAACGGAATGACAAAGTGAATATACCCCCATGTTGGAGGTGGAGGGTATAAAAACAAAATGTTTCACGACAACTCATTGAACAAACCAAAGACGACGAGTTTTATGCCGGAATGTCCACAACTTTTTTTGAAGCTAGCATAAAGTAAGTTGTTTTAATTAAATATGTTAAATATTTGTTGTCATTTATTTTGGTTTAAGACCAAAGGTTGTGCTGAAGTCTTCAGCAGAACCGAAAATTAGCAAAATGGCAAAGTGAGACCTTTATTGCTGCAGCTAAAAGTTGACTGCGCAGTTTCGATGTTAAATATTTTTCTTCGACTTCAATTACGTTTATAATTGTCACAGATTAAAAATATTTAAAAAACTCGTAAATGTAATTTATTTTTTATTATAAATCATAAGGAAATATGAAAACAAATAAATAATAAATTAAAAATATTTTTTAAAATTTAAGATTTCTATTAATTTTCTCGAATTTGGATAAGCAAACTATACGGTTTTTAATCTACTTTATGATAAAATTCCTGACTTCGATACACCTCACCCTAATGTCTCCAATTTCATATTTTAAAATTTGATATTAGCCCAATTGAATATATAGATATATCGCAAAAACAAGTAAAGAAAGGCTAACGACGGGCGGGGCCGACTATATAATACCCTACACCACTCCCTGCGTATATACCTCACATTGGTTACTAAGCCCAGGTGCTTCATGGCATAAATTTGATGTAGTTCATATAAATTAATACAGTATAATTATAAAGTCAAATTCAACGAATATGGTTAATAATATGGCAATTGATCCAATTTTCCGGCAGATATGTCGAGTAAAGTAAATATAACATGATCTGGAAAAATTGGTCCAGATCCAATGACAAATACAGATTATACAGCGGTAATGGGATCAATCGGACGGACATTTTAAGGGGGCTATAACAACACTTGGGTACTGTACAAAAACATGGGTCTATAGTTTTCATTCACGATAGGTAATCCTAGTTGACATATATCAGGATCTGCAAAATTTGATCAAGATCCGATGTAAAATGTAGTTTCTAGAGTTGTAATAGAGTAGAATGGGTTATACTGAGTAGATTTGGGTTATACTAAAGTATGGGGACACATATATTTGACTTTCATAGTATGTATTCTTATAAATATGAAATTTGAAAAACTTCCGATGTAAAATGTAGGTCCTAGAGGCGTAATAATGAAAATGGGACTATTTGTAATGGCGCTAGATCACTTTCACAGTAGGAATTCTTAGTTAAAATATAACATGATCTGCAAAATTGTATCGAGTTCCAATGCACGATGTGGGTTCTAGAGCTGTAATAATGTGTAATGAATGGGGGGCCCAATTTGTATGGGGGTTGTACCAAAATATGGAACCATATATTTGACTTTCATTGTATGTATTCTTAGATGAAATATAATATAATCTGCAAAATTTGATAAACTTCCTATGTAAAATCTGGGTCCTAGAGTGGTAATAATAAAAATGGGGGCCCATTTGTAAAGGCGATACATTAAAAAGCCGGCCTTTATAGATCGCTTTCAAAGTAGGTATTCTTTATTGAAATATAACATGACTTTAAAATTTTATCAAATTTAAGATGTGGGTTCTATAGCGATAATAGTGTGAACTGGGGGCCTATTAGTATAGGGGCCATACCAAAACATTGACCTATATAGCTGGCTTTCAAAAGAGGTGCTTTTAGTCTAAATGTAACATTGTGTGGGAAATTTGATCAAGATCCGATTAAAAAGGTGCATTTTGGAACAGTAATATTGTAAATCGGAGGTACATTTGTATGGGGGCAATATCAGAACCCAAAGACCCATGTAGTCCACTTTCCCGTTAGCTTTTTCTAGTTCAAATATAACACGATTCTGAAAATTTTGTTATGATCCCATGTAAAATGTGTTTTCTTGAGCAGTAATAGTGTGAATTATGGGGATATTTATATGGAGGTCATATCTAAATATTAAACGGTTTCCTCCAAATTCAATACCGATCGTCCTTGGCAAAAAAAAACTTCTGCCTAAAATTATGAATAAATAATATATAGATATTTATCTCTATATTTCTCGCGTCCATGCAGCCAGAAAGAAATACCCTCCTAATTAGATGATTCTCTCTACAGCCATTTGGTTCCTTTTTCTCCATTTTGACCTTAAAAGTACGAGTTTCGCAAAAATTCTTAGTTTTATCTGTCTATGCACTCAGAGGGGTGTATACACCGAATTTCATGCTTCTAGCTTTTGGCGTTTAGTTAGAACCATTTTCATCCCGTTTTGACCCATTTCACCCCTAAAAAATATGAATCACTTTATGGTGCGGGTCAAGCTATGATGTGATTGAACCTACCAAATACAGGGTGGCTGATGAATGACACTACATTAAGAAACTAAAATAACTTTTTGTTTATTTCATGTAAATTACTTTTTCTTTGTTCATTTGACAACCGATACATTTTTATTAAACCTTTTCGATGCAGTTCTGCAAAGAATAAGTCCTTTAACAACAGCATTAAGTAGCATGGTAGCAGTATTCATCAGCCACCCTGTATGAAATAAATTCAACGAAGAGATCTTCAAAAAATGTTTAAAAATGGGTACTCTAATTCTTATTTCTGTCCTTTTTAGGAAAACGTTTATCTCCTGCATTGATTTCACAAATTTGCAGGGCAAAAATGGTTTTAGGCAGTACTTTTTACATCTCATGTTCAGAGATTACAAAACCTCTATCTTATCTTCTATTTTGCATGTGTAACAATGGGGTGCCATAGATAGCCCATGTGGGCTTATTTCGGTACACCGTGTAAAACAATTTCATAAAGTCGTACCATTGGTTTTTTCCACATTTCTTTGTGGAACATTTTTCAAATATTTACTTAAATTTGCACGTTTTTAATTTTATTTGCATTGAAGTGGAGTGGAGTGGAGTGAAAAAACGATATTTTCACTTTGTAGAGCAAGGCAGGTGTTCAAATGAAAGTTATAAAAGAATTTTATAGGCCATATTGGGCACAAATCCATTTCGATGCGAATCGTGAAATATTTTATTTATCAAAAAGAAAGACAACACAAAAGCGAAAAACCCAAAACCCAAACAAATATGAGTATTTTCATTGACTTGGCTCGCATAGAGCATATAGCCGCGGGAAATTCAAACAGAATCAATGTTGATTTGTTGTTATCGTTGGCTTGATGGGTTGATTAGCTGAACATGTAGAGTTTTTTTAATTCCCTTTGTAATGTCATGATATAGTGATAGAGAGGAGTCAAATTAGCGGTGGGGTTAAATTTCATGAAACGTGGCCAATGTGGTCATCAGTGATGCACTTTACTTTGGGTTTATCGTTGACATAATCTAAGGAAATGTTGCAAAATTTATTAGAACTATTTGTTATTTAATCGACCCATGTTTCACCTGACTTGTCACTTTATGGAGCTCTCGTTGATTGACATTGCCCAAAATCTGGCTATATTGTTTGTTGACGTTGCTGACTTTTTGACTTTTTTCCACCCTAAATGCGTCAATTTTGACGACTAACGAAGCCATTGAACATATGTTCAATATTTGTGGAAGCAAATAATAAAATACTCACTCGTGGGTTTTCTTTACACCAAGTGCGAAGCAAATATTAAAATACTCATTCGTGGGTTTTCTTTACACCAAGTGCGACAATTTTGCCGACTAACGAAGCCGTCATCGCTGAAGATGATTGTCTATTTGAAAACCTGTCAATGTTTTTTTTATTTTTATTTGTTTTCCAAAAATCACTCTTGGCTTTTCTCTACCCGAAATGGGGCAATTTTGTCGATTAACGAAGCCATCAAACTGAAATTGGGCATAATCGTTGAACATTATTTTCTATTAGAAAACCTTTGAATATTTTTATTATATTGTTTTTATTATACATTTGCTTCTCCAGAAACCACTCGTGACTATTCTCTGTCCCAAATGTGACAATTTTGTGGATTATCGAAGCCATCAAGACGATATGGAGCATAATCGAAGAACATTATTTTCTATTGGAAAACCTTTCAATATTTTTATGTTTATTATATTGTTTTTATTGCACATTTGATTCTCCTAAAACCATTCGTGAGTATTCTCTGTCCCAAATTCAACAATTTAGTCGATTGACGAAGCCATTAAGCTGGAATTTAGCATAAACGTTGAACATTTTTCTACCAGATAACCCTTCAATATTTTTATTTTAAAGTATCTCGGTAACATTCGTTTCCCCACAAATCACTTCCGACTTTTCTTCACCCGAAAGGTTACAATTTTGAATTATATGCCGCCGTAGAAGTCTTAAGTGACCCCTTGTAAAATCAGGCCTTTTAAAATTGCAATTGCCCTGCAACTCAACTATCTTCTCGGATGTTTATTTAAATATTGAAAAATAAAACTTAATTTAGTATTTACTTCGTTTTTGTTTAGTTTTATTTTTTTCGTTATTTCCCCATTCTTCATTCTGTGCATTGCATTTCTTTAAAGACTAATTAAAAGTTTTAATTTGTCTTCTTTTATTCACTTTTTGGTTAGATTCCAGTTCAGTTTTCTTAATTTCATTGCTCGTACATACGTATGTATATGTACGTATATGTATGTGTGTGAGTCTTTCATATTTGTTTTTAACCTCCTCTTCTTCTTCTATTTCAGTCTTATTTAGAATCCTTTTATCCTTTAGATACAAGCATGTCATGCTCGAGATTGTTGTAGGGGTGTGTAGTGTGTGTGGATTACATTAAATACAAATACAAGTCTACACCGATAGGCATATGTGTATGTTCTCATGTACATGAGTATGAAAACAAGTATGTATATGTAATAGGCGGCGCCGTAAAATATAAATTTTTGGACTATAGATCACTAATAGCACTCAAACGAAGAAACTAAAGAAAAATATCACTATTTGTCTTTTTGTTCTATTTATTTGGTTTTTGTTTTTAAATATGATTGAACTTATTAGGGTTCGAGAATATTTTATTCTCACAAACGAAGGGATATTTTTACAGAAGAAGCTTTTAAATTTTGAAGGCAACATTTGAGAAAAAATATCAGTTTTTTTTCCACAAAATACATACATTGAGAAAAGAAGAAATATATTTTTTAATAATAATATCTTTAATTCATTTTGAGTGCTAATATAGAAATGGGATAGCTTAATATTTAATATTTTAACATATATCGATAGAAAAAGCAGCGAAACATCAGGATATGTAAATATCCCTTGTAAAATTAAGTTAACGTATGTATGTATGTATGTATGACTACAGTAGGGTGCAGTGAAAAAGCCTTTTTTGGAGAATTCTGTATCAAATTTTGCTTGTTGAAGAGCTGATTGTGGAAATCCCAAATTTATCTGTCTCCGAGGGTATCACTGACCCGCAACCGGCGCACAGGGTCCATTATAAATTTCCATCGGCTTCCATCAATAACATTTTTATGTTTTGTAAAAAAATAAATTAGATTAATTTTTTCCAGCAAGGCGCCAAATTTTTAGGATGTAATTATTCTTTGCTAGTAGATCAAAACTATAAAAAATCAAAAATCGCTTCGACCAAAAATGTATGGAAATCAAAGGGCTAAAGTAATTAATGAATTGAACTACTGCCTCAGTGTCATTTTCCTGTAGTAATTCGATTTGTCTGCACAACCAGGTATTATTATGGGATTTTCGCGGCATTGTACCAGCAAATGAACTTCGGCTGGCATAAAATTTAACTTAAGGATACAGGAAATGTGGTCATATTTTTAGCTGTGTGACCACTTTTCAAAAGTCTTTGGGAAAAAGTAAATAATTTGAGGTTTGGAATACAATTTTTATTTTTCCCACTAAATGTATTCTATCATCCCAGGAGACAATTATGGGTGGACCAAAGTTGCCATGCAAAATCAGGGAACTCTTCAGCTTTACAAATTTGTATTTATTTTTTAAAGGCTTGGCTCAAAGTCACTTCTTTTTCAAAATGGATATTTTTAAAAATACTATATTTGGCACAAATACAGTTTTGATGTCATATTAAAGCTGAAACCAGTAAGGAAAGGCTAAAGTCGGGCGGGGCCGACTCTATGATACACTCCACTTTCAATCCGAATACAATTCAATTCGGTGAAAAAGTGAAAACGGGAAGGTTTTTTGTATCCTGTAAATGTATGTGTTTGACAAAAAATTTTGTATCGGAAAGGACATTTGTGAGAGGATATATTGAAACCTGGAACGAAATAGGTGAAATATAAAATGTATAGTTTGGCCAAAATCGGTTAAACTTATGGGAGCAACATTTGAATTTGGGCTATATTTAAATCTGAACCGATCTTACCCACGAAATTTAAAGAAAATCGAGCACAATATGTGTCTTTTAAAGCGGCAAAAGTCAAATCGGGAGCGACATTTGTATGGGGGCTATATCTAAATCTGAACCGATCTAGCCCGCTTTAGCCACAGGTGTTTCTAGTTAGATTATAAGATGTTGTGCCAAATTTAAATAAAATCGATTAGAATATGTGGCATTTAAAGCGGAAAAAGTCAAATCGGGAGCGACATTTATATGGGGGCTATATCTAAATCTGAACCGATCTTACCCAATTTTTGCATAGGTGTTTCTAGTAAGATTATAAGATGTTGTGCCATATTTAAAGAAAATCGAGTACAATATGTGGTTTCTACAGAGGAAAATGTCAAATCGGGAGCGACATTTGTATGGGGGCTATATCTAAATCTGAACCGATTTGACCTATTTTCACCACAGATGTTCTTAGTTTAAATATAAGATGTTTTGCCAAATCTGAAGACAATCTGATACAATATGTGGTTTCTAGAGCGGAAAAAGTCAAATCGGGAGAGAAATTTGTATGGGAGCTATATATAAATCTGAACCGATCTGACCGATATTCACCATGGGTGTTTCTAGTGGAAATATAAGATGTTTTACCAAATCTGTAGACAATCTGATATATTATGTGGTTTCTAGAGCGGAAAGGTCAAATCGGGAGCGAAATTTGTATAGGAGCTATATATAAATCTGAACCGATCTGTCCGATATTCACCATGGGAGATTCTAGTGGGAATATAAGATGTTTTACCAAATCTGAAGACAATCTGATACATTATGTGGTCTCTAGAGCGGAAAAAGTTAAATCGGGAGAGAAATTTGTATGGGAGCTATATATAAATCTGAACCGATCTAACACATTTTTACCACAGGTGTTTCTAGTTACAATATAAGATGTTTTGCCAATTTTAAAGAAAATCTGTTGTAATATGTGATATCTAGAGTGAAATGAGTCAAATCGGAAAATCTGAACCGATTTTCTTCAAATTAAATAGCGTTCGTCCTTATCCCGAAAAACATCGTTGTGCAAAGTTTCATTTGGTTCTGTCTACAATTGCGACCTGTATCGTGATTACAAGAATAGATGGACGGACGGACGGACAGACAGACAGACAGACGGACATTGCTAAATCGACTCAGAAAGTGATTCTAAGACGATCGGTATAATTAACAATGGGTCTATCTCGTTTCCTTTTGGGTGTTACAAACAAATGCACAAAGACATAATACTCTCGTGGAGTGTATAAAAACTATAATTTCTAATATAAAATTAAGTGCAAAAGCTCTAAAAAAGTATGAGAAATAGTTCGATAAATTCGAAGGAAGAAAGGTGTTTTTTCCAAAATCTCAATATTGAAATTAAATTTTTTGCCCAGTTTGAACAAGTAGAAAAAATTTGAAAAAAAAAAATAATAAAAATATTACCTGAAATAACACTGTGCGACAGTAAAACCTCTGGGTAGTGATATTGTTTTTCTGGCAGAAATTTTACACAAACCACGTAAATTTGTACCCAACCAGAGTAAAATTTTCTAAAAGTTTTTTCTTAAACCAAGAAAATTTTTACTCAATATGAGTACAAATTTACTTCTTATAAAAAATGTTTACTTAGGAAAAGTTGAATTTAACTAACCCTGAAGAAAATGTTACCCAATAACTCAATAAATGATTTTGCTTCTGAGAATACAAAATTCATTTAAAAAGTGACAGTCTGAAATAATTCCCAAACGATTCATGATACTTCTCTTATAAAGAGTTGAGCTATTACTCCAGCGAAGGCAAGGTCGCGGTGATTGTTTAGAATAATATTTGAAGTATTTAAGAAATAAGTATCGGCATACGAACGAGAATTGCTTCATAGACTATTCAAGACACCCTGAAGTTTTATTTTATAAATTTAAGAGCTTGAAGGAATAAACATATTTTTAAGTTTAAATTTCCTATGTTATTTGTACATACAACAAATTCTTAACATTTTTTTTTTCTTAAACAGTAGAAAATTAAATTATGAATTTAGTCAATTGTATGAATTTTTTACTAAATCCAAAGAAATGTTTTTGAGTAAATTTCCTACCCTCTGCCGGGTAAGTGAACTATTTACCATGATTTTTAGAAATAAAGAAACTTTCCTGCTCTTGAGAAAATTTCAAGTATGGAATTTACTTATATTTAGGGAAACTATTTTTCTGAGTGAAGGGTACATTATAATCGGTAAAGTAGACAGTGTCGATATTACGTACAAACGTTGTACCATATGCAAAATTTGACCATTTTTTTAGAGGTAGAAGAAAATGATTTATATTTAGGAATTATTAGGAGGTTTTTGACTTAAATTAATTTCACCATAGAGGTGAATACGACAAGGTCCTCTTCTACATTTGTCAATAGAATTTTTCCAAAAAGCCACTATTTTCTTAGTCAGGACGTTAGTTATTAGCATGTCCTTTCATTTATCCATAGATTCTTTTTAACTAAGAAAAATTACATAATAAATTGTTCAGTTTTCTTTTCTATAGGGTGGGCTATTTTAAATTAGAATCGACTATAAAAAAGTACTGATTATTTTTTTCAAATTTCTGTTTTTATTGGAAACGTTGAAAATTTTCATTTAATAATGGAACTCAACGAATGGAATGAATAATGGATATGATTGGCTCAACAGTACCTCATCCGATCAACCCAATTTTTTAGTACATGGCCCAATGATGCAGCCAGCCCAAAACCCACACAGTCACAACAGTGACTCGTTGTGGATGCATTGGCTTCTAAATAGTCAGTCATAGTGCGGGGTTCTCTAAACCCCATATGCGGAATTTTTTGGACGCACCAAAAACATCATAAAAATTTAAAAATTGGGAATTTTTTTGCCTTATTCTTTAACGAAGAAAGCAATTCTTATTCGCAGAATATATATTTTTTTATTTATCTATAGGCTCTCTTCAAATAGACACGATTTTCTCGTCAGCTATTTATAAATAAAATAATATATTTTTATACACTCCAAGAGAATATTATGTCTTTGTGCATTTGTTGAAACACCCAAAAGGAAGAGAGATAGACACATTGTTAATTATACCGATCGACATAGAATCACTTATTGAATCGATTTATCAATGTCCGTCAGTCCGTCTGTCTTCCTGTCTGTCTGTCTGTCCATATATTCTTGTAATCACGATACAGGTCGCAATTGTAGACAGAACCAAATGAAACTTTGCACAACGATGTTTTTCGGGATAAGGACGAACGCTATTTAATTTGAAGTAAATCGGTTCAGATTTAGATATAACCCCCATACGAATTTCACTCTCGATTTGACTTTTTCCGCTCTAGAGACCACATATTTCACTTGATTTGCTTCAAATTACCTTGCATTACCTTATAATTCTACTAGAAACATCTGTGTTGAAAATGGATTATATCGGTTCAGATTTAGATATAGCCCCCATACAAATTTCGCTCCCGATTTGACTTCCGCTCTAGAAACCACCAGATTTTGTAAAACATCTTATATTTCCACTAGAAACACCCATAGTGAATATAGGTCAGATCGGTTCAGATTTATATATAGCTCCCATATAAATTTCGCTCCCGATTTGACTTTTCCCGATCCAGATACCACATATTGTATCAGTTTGTCTTCAGATTTGGCAACTTATATTTAAACTAGGAACATCTATGGTGAAAATAGGTCAAATCGGTTCAGATTTAGATATAGCCCCCATACAAATGTCGCTCCCGATTTGACATTTTCCGCTCTAGAAACCACATATTGTACTCGATTTTCTTTAAATTTGGCACAACATCTTATAATCCAACTAGAAACACCTATGCTGAAATTGGGTAAGATCGGTTCAGATTTAGATATAGCAACCATTTAAATGTCGCTCCCAATTTGACTTTTTCCGCTTTAAATGCCACATATTGCACTCGATTTTCTTTAAATTTCGCACAACATCTTATAATCGAACTAGAAACACCTATGCAGAAATTGGGTAAGATCGGTTCAGATTTAGATATAGCCCCCATACAAATGTCGCTCCCGATTTGCCTTTTGCCACTTTAAAAGACATATATTGTGCTCGACTTTCTTTAAATTTGGCACAACATCTTATAATCTTACTAGAAACACCTGGGGCTAAAGCGGGCTAGATCTGTTCAGATTTAGATATAGCCCCCATACAAATGTCGCTCCCGATTTGACTTTTGCGTTATAGAAACCACATACTGTACCCGATTTTTTTTTAATTGGCACAATATCTTATAGTCCAATTAAACAAAACTATGGTGAAAGTGGGTAAGATCGGTTCAGATTTAAATATAGCCCAAATACAAATGTTGCTCCCAAAAGTTTAACCGATTTTGGCCAAACTATACACTTTATATTTCACAAATTTCGTTCCAGGTTTCAATATATCCTCATACAAATGTCCTTTCCGATTTAACATTTTTTGTCAAACACATTCATTTACAGGATACAAAAAACCTTCCCGTTTTAAATCTTCCACCGAATTGAATTGCATTCGGATAGAAAGTGGAGTGTATCATAGAGTCGGCCCCGCCCGACTTTAGCCTTTCCTTACTTGTTATTAATGTAATACATGTCAATGGTAGCCTATGGGCAATTGTTGTAAACTAGTTTAAAAATGCATTTTCAATTTTGAGAACCATTTTGCCCACAAAATTCTCCATTACACAATAGAGAGACTAGATCACCAATAGCTTTAGAAAAATATTTTCTTTTATTCCATGCTTTATATAAGGTTACTTTCTATATATGTTTGTGTGCCACAAAATTTGAAATCAATTTTTGAAAGCTTTTTTCTCAACCAATTTTGCTCAAATTTTGCACACTTTTTTTTTTTTTTTTTTTTTTTTTTTTTCACTGAACCAACACTCAGGGGATGTCCCCTATAAATGCAGCGCATTGCGTTGGCGGAAGGAAAATACGGTATTGGAAGGAGGAAAGAGGGAGTAGTGTTTGTTGACTTTTGTTTTAAACTTCTGAACATCATAATTAGCTGGGAAGATATCTGCCGGAAGTCGATTCCACATACGGATAGTGCGGGCGAAGAACGAATTCATTCTGTAATGTGTGGTGCGGTCGGTTGTCAAATTTATAACAAATGGATGAGAATTCCTGGAAAGTCGCGTATCTCTACCGAACGTTCTCACGGGCGGTATAAGATCACGAATATCGGAGGAACAAACCCCATGAAAGTAACGATAGAACAAGGACACACAACCCACATTACGACGATGTTCAAGGGAGACAATAGAATTGGATATCCTACCATCACCTATCAACACCATCGCCCTCCTCTGGACACGGTCAAGTAGCTCTAGTGATGAAGCTGGAGCACCCGACCATATATGGGAGTTGTATTCCATCTTTGGTCTGATGTAAGTAGTGTAGATATTGAGAAGATCAGGGGGAGTGAAGTATTTCTTACACCGGTTTAAGAAGCCTAGACACTTGAATGCTTCTTTCGACATTTCAAATACATGTTTTGTCCAACGAACATCAGATTGAATTTTCATGCCTAGAACATCAAGAGTATCTGATTGCTCAATATCTACACCGTTCATTAAAATCGACGACACCGTTGGATCAGTGAATCGCTTGTGAGACAACAAGGAGCACTGGGTCTTAAGTGCATTAAAATCTACTCTATTAACTTGACCCCATTCGGAAATGGCCAGTAAATCCTGGCTGAGTGACTCATCCATCAATAGCCTTTTGTCTTCAATTTCTTGACGAGTTGGTCTATGATCGAATGAGTATGAATGACAGAGGTTGCTGTCATCGGCAAATGAGTATATTGGATTCGATGTCCGATCCAAGAGGTCGTCGATGAAAATAAGAAAAAGGGAGGGGGAAAGGACAGAGCCCTGAGGTACACCTGCGGTTAACCTATGCTCGTCGGATGAGAACCCATCTACAACAACACGTATAGTGCGATCTCTGAGGAAGCTCGATATAAATCGAGAGAAGTCACTACCAACACCAAAAGCGATAAGCTTTGATATGAGTGCGCCGTGCCAAACTCTATCAAAGGCCTTGGAGATATCTAGAGCAACGACCTTACTCTCACCAAGCTTGTGAATAGATCGATTCCACTTTTCGGATAGCAGTGTCATCAGGTCTCCCGTAGATCGATTCCTACGGAAGCCATACTGTCGATCATTAAGTAAGTCATTAGTTTCTAAATACCTCACAAGATGGTGGTTAACCATACTCTCCATAACCTTCGAGAGCGCTGAGCAAATCGCGATCGGTCGATAGTTAGCAGGATTATTAGCCTCACCTTTTTTAGGGATGGGCTGGATGTTCGCAATCTTCCAACGCGCTGGGAAAACCCCTGCACGGTATGCAAGGTTGAAAAGATTGCGAAGTGGACGGGCAAGCGTCGAAGAGCACTTACATAGGACAAGTGCTGAAATGCCATCCGGGCCCGGGGATTTATTTACGTCGAGATTTGCGAGAACCCTTTTAACTCCACGTGTTCGAAAAAAAATCTGAGGCATGGAACTAGATACATTTTCGATCACGGGGAGTGGTTGATTGCTTTCCGGCAAGGATGAATTCCTTGCAAACATTTCAGCCAATAGGTTAGCTTTGGCAACCGGGTTAGTGAATATCTGGTCATCTTTAACAAGAGTTGGGATTGATGAGGAGTTATCCTTTACTCTTCTTACAAATGACCAAAAGCTCTTACTTCCCCTGGGAGAAGAAAGAACTTTGGCACGAAGACGTTGTTCGTACAGAAACTTTTCACGTCTAAGTACCTTGGCACACATGGTTCTTGTCTGTTTGCGTAGCAGATCAGTTGTGGCATTTTTATTTAAACGCCATTTCCTGAATGCTTCCTCTTTGGATCTGACAGCAGCCTTGCATGTCTGGTTAAACCAACTTTTATTAGATGGTTTATCCGAAATAACTTTAATTGGAATAAATGACTTCATTCCAATCAAGATAATATTTTCAATCATTTCAGCCGCAGCATCTATATCGCCATTTAGAAAGCAAAGTTTCCAATTGAAATGCTGGAAAAAGTAGTTGAGCTCGGCCCAACGTGCCTTTTCATATATATATATTGTCCGCTTTGGGGCTGGGGTCGAAGCGACACGAAGAGCGGAATATGAAAAGGATGCTGAAACAATACAGTGATCCGAATTACCAAGAGGTGCTAAAACGTTAACTTCATACTTTTCAGGGTGTGATGTTAAGAAAAGATCAAGAATATTTGAGTGTTGCCCTTGGACACACGGAATGTGAGTCGGTTCATTCACTAGTTGCGTCAAATCATTATGCGCGGCAAAAAGCTCGGCGTATTGACCCTCCAGTGTTGAGTTACTCGAATGAGCAAGCCAAGAGGAATTGTGGACATTGAAATCGCCAGCAACCACAATTTCACTGCCAGGACAATCCTCTAAAATTTTTGTAATTGAATCGGAAAGGGCGTCAAAGCCATTTAGGGATACCTCCCTTTCCGCGTTTGGACTTCTATACACAAATCCGAAATGTAGTACGTGTGTTCCAATCTTGAATTTAACCCAAAGGGAGTTAAATTCTGGATTTTCTGAGCTTAAGTTATGCTGGCTCTGAAACACTATATTTTTACGTACATATACCACAAGACCTCTGTGGGGGATAAAAAGAGATAGGGTGTGATACCCAGGAATGTGAAAATCCTGTGGATCAGAATCCTCACACACCTGGGTCTCACAAAGAGCAAGAACATCGGGCCGATGGAAATGTGCGTGAGCATACACGGCAAAAAAATTCGATCTAAGCCCTCGTATGTTGGCAAATTGTATTTTAAACTTGCCAACCATTAGGATTTAAAGAAGTAAAAAAACTGAGTCAAAACATGTAACCAGAATTATCACATCTCCCTCCTTACCGTTGCTGTTCTCACCCAATGCCTAGTGTTATGCCTAAGGCATAGGGCGAACAACGACAAGAAGAGAAGATCGAAAATTCAATCACACGAAAGGGAATGGAAGAGGAAGGGGAGGGGAGCAACGAACACGCCAAGAAGGGAACATAGAACCCGTTTGTGCGGTCAGTGAAGTACGGCTACTGTAGTTGTTTTAGTCATCATTTGCTGCTCCCGCTGATGACAATGATGCCGTTGTTGTTGCTTTGTTTTGGTACGCGTCGCAGCTTTCGTTTGTTCGTTTTGTTATTTTTGCATGCAGGTATGTTTTTGTTGTTGTTATTGATTGGTTGACTATTATTATTTGGAGCACGGCGCGGTTTTTGGTTGTTTGTGATTTGTTATTGTTTTTCCTTTTCTTATTATTGTTTTGCGAGTTGAATCTTGTAATTGTTTCTATTATATGTTATTTATTTGTAATATTTTTATGTGATTTTATATAATTTAATTTGACACTATTTAGTTTAGAATAATTTATTAAGACAAACAAAAAAAAAAAACTTTGACGACACACAACACGGACGACAGATAAACGCATGTGCAACGGACGACGGACAAACAAACAAACATTTTCGATGACAATACAAGGAAATGGAAAAATTTGACCAATTGGACAAAGGGGCGTGGCACCTCCCATACGAAGTTAAAACCTATTATTGAATATTGTCAGTTCTATGACACCTAGAGTGCTGAAATTTTGTGTAAGTGCATCTAGCATCAATTCGCATAGTTGTGCCAAAAATGGGCGGTATTGGAAAAGTGGGCGTGGCACCTCCCATACGAAGTTAAAACCTATTATTGAATATAGTCAGTTCTATGACACCTAGAGTGCTGTAATTTTGTGTAAGTGCATCTAGCATCAATGTGCATAGTTGTGCCAAAAATGGGCGGTATTGGAAAAGTGGGCGTGGAACCTCCCATACGAAGTTAAAACCTATTATTGAATATTGTCAGTTGTATGACACCTAGAGTGCTGAAATTTTGTGTAAGTGCATCTAGCATCAATTCGCATAGTTGTGCCAAAAATGGGCGGTATTGGAAAAGTGGGTGTGGCATCTCCCATACGAAGTTAAAACCTATTATTGAATATTGTCAGTTCTATGACACCTAGAGTGCTGAAATTTTGTGTAAGTGCATCTACCATCAATGTGCGTAGTTCTGCCAAAAATGGGCGGTATTGGAATAGTGGGCGTAGCACCTCCCATACGAAGTTAAAACATATTATCGAATAGTGTCAGTTCTATGACACGTATAGTGCTCAAATTTTGTGTAAGTGCATCTAGCATCAATGTGCGTAGTTGCGCCTAAAATGGGCGGTAATGCAAAAGTCGGCGTGGCACCTCCCATATGAAGATAAAACCAAAATTACACCTACTGTAATTTTGTGTAAGTGCATCTAGCATTAATGTGCGTAGTTGTGACAAAAATGGGCGGTAATGGAAATGTGGGCGTGGCACCTCCCATACGAAGTTAAAACCCATTTTCGAATATATGCCGTTCTATGGCAGATAAAAAACTGAAATTTTGCAGTAATTTTTCCTTCTACAAAAGATAACTAAAAAAGAATTTCTAGGCCCAATAGAATTCTGCTTGCATAAAGCATGGATTTGAAAATTTTTTTTTTTGATTTACTAGTTTTTTACTTCAAATCAATCAAAAATATAACGTTTTGTCCAAGGATTATTTTGAGATATTAATTTTAAAAATCGAGCAATCGGATATATTTCAGAAATCGATCCAATGTTGACTACTTTTAATATTTTTCTATTTTAAAGGAAATTAAGATTTTTATTTTTTCGTTTTTATGTTTTTTAATTTTATTTTTGTATTACAGATTTTCACATTTTTCAGATTCTGAAAATTTAAAAAATGCAATATCTTTTTTTGACTTTGTCGAACTGTTTCTCACACATTTTAAGAGATTTTTTAAAAGAAATTGGGATTTCTTAGCGTTATTATGACGCTAAAGCTATGTTTGTGCAAATATAGTTTGGTTAAAATAAATATTTTAAAAATATCCTTTTTGTACAAATGTCGGACTTTGAACCAACACAACTTTTTTCCTTCAAAGGCCTGTCATACATAGACGACTTAGTAATATCTGCTTCTTTCTTTTAGATGCTCTTAGAACTTCATGGCGATCGTATCGATATTTCAGTGCATTTACAAAAACCCTAATTGTATAAAATTGATAAAAGCAATCAACTCCTCAATTTCTACAGCATTCGGTTAACTAATTTGCTCAGCACACCCTAATGTCACACTCACACACACATACATGCATGTACATATGCAAATAGACAGACAGTGTAAAGTACTGCAATTAAACCACAATTATTTTAATTATGACATGTACGAAGTACACACACACACACTCACACACCCATAGGGACGTACCTACGTACACTTGTCTTCGTAACTCTTGTAATGCAATTACACTGTACAACATTTACATAAGTAAATACACATGTTGTTCATTCTGACACGTATCCTCAGAACATCAAGATAAGTTGCAACAACGTTTACTTGGCCGCCTCGGCAAGGAGACGAACGTCTGGCTGGCTGGCTGCATGGATTAATGGCCTGTGTGGATATTTTTAAAACTTTAGGTTTTTTTCTCCTTTGCGCCAGCAACCGTTTACGTTTTCCTTAACCAACCACATTCAGTGTAATTAATACCCTTTAATTGGCAAGAAAACAAGCCTGAAACGGGGAATATGAAATATAATACGGAGGCAGAAAGGAGTGAAGGATAGGAGGATACTAAGGCAGGGAATAATTACAGAGAAGGATTTTGGAATTTCTGCAGCGCACTGCTTCCTTGGACATTTTGGGTTTGTCAAAGTTTTATTTTATAATTTTTTGGTTCTGGGAATTTTTGTTGCCCAGTGTAGTTACTGTGTAAAGTGAGTGGGTGTTAGACTCGCAAGTGCTTTTCAACTGTTTCAAGTATGGCTTTTGGGGTAATGAAATCTGTATATAATTCTGTTTTCTGTTTGTTTTCTAAAAGATAATGTCAATGGCATTAGAGGGGAAAAATACAAATTGTCGTTGTCATCTCGTTGTTGTCATCATCATCATCATCATAACCATCATCATAGTCATCATCGTCCTAATGTCAACGAAGTAGGATACTTTAAAGAAGACAATAATGGTATGGGTAGACAACATTAGAGGTAAACAAATTGAAAGTGATACAAAAATAAACATTCAGATTCAGAAGATGTGTGGGCAAAAATTTAATAATGGTCTAGAAAGTGGGGGATAACACGTGATAATAGGCCATTTTTGGCTAGACTTTAGACTGTTTAATTTTCTGTATCGAAATTTCATCTATATCATGGCCTTGAAGCTGGTATAAATATAGACAATCGCATAGTGTAAAGGCTACTTAAGTATGTATTATCCACAGTGCTATATATAACTGCATACGTTTGTGCATCCACAAATCCTTGCACTACTTCATCTAGAAAAAAAACCAACTCTACTCTACAGTGCCGAAGAAGAGCCCATCAGGCGTCGACTGCTTGTTAACATGTTGAAATAAAACAGCGGGATACCGGACAAGCAACAATCGCATTTTCAAATCGTTTCGTAGGGGGAGTTCTTAATGTCATCATTATATACATCATCGTCCTCATCATCAACAGCAGCGTCCTCATCATCGTCATCATACCCACAGCATACTTAAGGAGACATCAGCCAAAAACACCAAAACAAACATGGGAGGAGTTGAGGAGTCACGGCAGATATAACCAAGAAGTTTAACAGACAACATGGTGGCCCTCCTGCCTGAATGTTGCATGCTGCCGTTGTTGCTGCATTGCTTGGCTTTGGCAGCCTGCCTAGCCGGCTAGCCGCCTGGCTGGCAGTCAGAGCGTTGAAATGCCGGAAATGACAATAAAATTGTGTATGTTTGCTTGCCATTACATTGTGTGCATACTTTTGTTGACGCCGTTGTTGCTATTATCCTATAGCTTTTTAGTGGGTCCTGCATAATGTGTGGTTAAATGTGGCGGCCATCTAACATAAATGTTGGTCATACCCTACTCGAGGCGCTATCGGTTTGAAGTCGAGATAAAAGCCTACATTATTGGATGCAATAAGTTTTTCATGGTCATAGAGAAAAAGTGACAAGTCAAAAATTCAATTTTGTAAGATTTAATATTTTTTACAAAGACGAACACGTCTAAACTGTTTAAGCTACTTTCATAATGTTTTGGATTTAACTTGATGACAAACAATACAAAATTACAAAAATCACAATTAGCACATTTCCAGCGAGCCCTCAAAAACATAAATTGAATCAAAAAATTGGAAGTTCTAAAAAAATGAATTGAAAATACCACTAAAATTGAAAAATATAAATGGCCATCACACGAATGTGTAGCGATAAAACCTAACTATTTTGGAACAAGATATTAAAAAATCTCGGATAAATTTTAGTCGAGCATATCTCCACCACGGATTGCATTGCACAGAGCCTCTGTCGATTTTCGAAGTGCAGTAACATTACAGGAAAATTTCAATTATTTTTATACAACCAAACAAAAGATATTGAAAAAATAATTTTATAAATAAATATAATTTTTTTATTATTACAAACCACGATTCAAACAATTTTTGCAGTAGAAGTAAAAAAGTACGAATTTGGAAAAATCTTTTTAGTCAGTGGAATGTATACTCCGCATTTCATGAATCTAGCTGCTGCTATTTGGTTTGTACAATTTGAATCCCCTTTTTCCATTTTAACCCCAAAAAGTACGAATTTCATTATTTTAGGTGCTGTCGTTTGTTCCATTTTTATCCCTCTATTCCCATTTTACCCCTTAAAAGTACGAATTTGAAAAAAAAATACTTTTATTTTTTTTACCCCAATTAGAGAAATGTACACACCGAATATCGTGTTTCTAGCTGTTGTCGTTTGATAGGCACTATTTTTATCCCTTTTTGTCCCATTTGATTCCCTATGAATAAGATTGACTTTATGTTGCACGTTGTTGCTATAAGTGGAATGCGCATACCCAATATCAAATACTGTAAATATTAGGGATTTTTCAGGGGTATTTGCAGTCCTTGTGTGGGAAATTTGTTTCCCTAGCATTCTAACTAGCACATTTATACTTTTGGAGTGTTACAAACGGAATAACAAACATAGTGGTAGAGGGTATTCAAAGATTTTCCCGAGCCACGATGCGAACTCGAGACCTTCTGCGACCCCATACGAAAAATTCCGTAAATTAACATTCCTCATCAACAATTCAGCCATATATTAAATCATAGAATATAAGCTAGGAACATATACATAAGGGTCTATTGACTTTAAAGTTAACATTTCTAAAAGTTACAAACTTCGCAAATTAAATTGACAACTTTGAAGCACTGTACTGCACTCCTAAGAAAGAAAGACACATCTCCATTTTAGTAGTTTTGAGATATTTAGCTTTTAAGTTTTTTTTTTATCTAGGTGCGAAATGATACTTTCAGTAATTTACAATTAAAAATAGATCTTACAAGCTTAAAACAAAAATCAGAAACTCATTCACGGTTCCGAATCTGCTCTCAACTCAATTTTGAAATATTAGCACTTGTGACTTTCTTTCTAAGGACGGCAGTGTACGTCACCCAGTATTGAAAAATAGTGACCACAAATATTTATTCCAGAAGCTTATTTAGTCTTCGACAGATCGTTAGAGATATAGATTTTTCTAATTGAAAAAGCTATAAACTCCAGACGATATTTTCGCCATCGAAGTAGATGTCTTGACGTCACCTTTTGTCACAGGGCATATTTGTATGACATGTAGATGGCGCTGTTGAAGTAGTTCAACATCTGTTTGAGGTTTGAACTGAAGGCAGTTGAACTTTTTATAACTTTTGTCGTAAGAATGACATGAAATATCACCTGGACGTAACCAGGTGACACGTAGTTGGCGCAGTAGAAGTAGTTTATCATCCGATAGATCTTTTCATGTTTTTCCCATGTAATTTTTTTGTGTTGGATTTTTTCGGTGAAAATTTAGAGGTCATTTTAAAAGTCGAACATTTTTGTGAAATATGTTAACCCTCTAAGGATAATTGTATATTTTTGGTGCTTTCGGCAAAAGTTAAAAAACAGCCCTAAACCAGGTGTTTAACGCTTACCATACAATTCGACTATAAGTCTGTGAATACAACAAAACGCTACTTAAATGCCAGAAATGTGTCAACTTCATTCATTCTTTTAGGCTTCATTTCGCACCTTTTCAGAATTGGTGCTAAACTGTCCCACAAACCGAATTTGAGGGGACTGGTGGTGTTAATGGAAAAAATATTCTAAGACAAATTTCACTATAAGTCATCGAACAAAAGCAAGCTGTAGATATAATATAACAATTAAATATCGGGTATCAATTTGGGTTTTTAAACAAGAAATTATTTACTAAATTCCAAAACAAAAAATTAAATGTACCACCTGTATCAGAATCCAAAGTGTCAAAGTTTCATTTCGTTAATTTCGTTTTGTATGACAAATAGATGGCGCTGTCGACTTGGTTCTTCACTCCATCGTTGTTGAAAAACTTCTTATGACCGAATGAGAATTTTTCTGAAGAAAATATAAACAATTTGCTTAAATAATTAAGATAATGACCCACAATCAACTATAATCCCTGTAGTTTGGCTTTCTTAGATTTAATACCGCCAACTTTTCGAAAATTCTCTAAGTTTATTCATCGAAGTGATGACTTGTAAGATAACAATCATTACGAATGCTATCCTCTAAATGTCTCCGCTAGCCCGTGTGTAGGGCATCTCTCATAATAAGGCTTAGAAATCTTCAGTACAATTTGAATGTATTCACATGCGTTTGTGCAGACGGCAAAAACACATTACGCCAATGGCTTTGTGCAATGTGTGTATTGTGTGCTTTGTGTTGTGTGGTGTATGCCTTAAATGGTGGCAAAAGTTAAAGTTATTGTCATTGTCTTTAGTCAACGAAATAAAAAGAACTCATAAAACCGAAGAGAAATTGTTGGCAAATGTGTTCGGAAAGATATGGTCGTACATACCAACTGACACCTACTTGAACCGTCGTACACATGATGCTCTCACTTTCAAATGACAGCAGTACATGAAACGAGGGTGGGTTTAGGAAGTTAGACTGGGTTCGACAGAGAACAGTACAAATTTGGGTATTTATTTGTACCTCAAGACCAACTACATAAGATTTCCATAGTAATTTTATTATAACCCTAAAAGTATGGTTTGGAAAATACTCATGTTTCAATCGGACGGTAAGTTTATATGAATTTTTTGCAAGGATTTTTGGAATGATTTATAATTAACAAAAAACTATGAGACATTATCTCCTTGTTTCGTTTGCAAATATTTAGCTAATATATTAAAACTTAGTTATTAATTTATTTGTAAGACCTGATTAACATTGTTTAAAAGATACAAGGAGTTTTATATAAGATTTCCAAGTGGCAAAAAATAAAAATTTGCATATGGGCGTTGGGCACATCAGTGGTAATTTTCATTTAATTGTGAACTCAAATTATATCACTGGCAATGATTTTAGTGTTAACTCATGTAATAAAAAATAGATATATGATATATATAGATATATGATTTTTTGTTTCACGTTCAAATTAAGAAAAATAATTATATCAATAAAAAATTAATTAATTGACCAATTAGCATATTAATTTATTCAATTGTTATTTTAATTCTTTAATTAAATTTTTATTTAGAAAATTTTCGTTATAAAAAATTTTTATTTTGCTTCAAAACTTGTGAACTTTTTGGTTGGTGCGGTACTATTAAAAAAACTCAAAGTTTCAATTGAAACAAGTAAAAACGGCGTTAAGTTCGGCCGGGCCGAACTTTATATACCCTCCACCATGGATTGCATTCCACAGAGGTTGTCGGTTTTCGTAGAAGTGCAGCAATATTACAGGAAAATATAAATTTTGTAATATAGCCAAACTAAAACAAATACAAATATTGAAAAAATAATTATATAAATAAATATAATATTTTAATTATATCAAACCATTATCGATTTCAAATAAAAAAATATATATTCTTATATTTATATTTTCAAAAAGCTTACATACCATAAATATTGGAAGATAGTGGGTGTTACAGTTGGTTGTACTTCCATTCTATTTTAATTCCAAAAGTACAAATTTTGAAAATCCATTATCAGACGTACATGTGCAAAGTGCAAAATAACCTAACTTCATGATTCAACCCATTTTTGTCGTAAAAGAAAAAGTACGAATTTGGAAAAAAAACTTTTTATTTTTCGTGTCTATGCAGTCAGAGGAATGTATACACCGAATTCCATGATTCCAGTTGCGCCCATATGGTTGGTACCATTTTTACCCCCTTGACATTTCTACGCAATTAGAGTTTCATCATTCTAGCTGTAGTCGTTTAGTTGGTACTTTTTTATCCCCCTGTACCATTGTATCCCTTGAAAGTACGAATTTCGAAAAATTCTTTTATTTTTCGTGTCTACGCAGTCAGAGGAATGTATACTCCGAATTGCATGACTCTAGCTGCGGTCATTTGGTTGGTACTATTTGTATCCCCCTTTTCCATTTTAACCCCAAAAAGTACGAATTTCGAAAAATTCGTCTATTTTCCGTGTATACGCAGTCAGAGGAATGTATACTTCGAATTTCATGATTCTAGCTGCGGTCATCTGATTGGTACTATTTTTATCCCATTTTTTCTTTTTTAACCCCAAAAAGTACGAATTTCGAAAAATCTGTTTATTTTAAGTGTCTATGCAATCATAGGAATGTATACACCGAATTTCATTATTCCAGATGTAGCCGTTTGGTTGGTACTATTTTTATCCCTCCGTACCCATTATATCCCTTGAAAGTACGAATTAGGAAAAAACCTTTTATTTTTCATGTCTACGTAGTCAAAGGAATGTGTACACCGAATTTCATTATTCTAGGTACAGCCGTTTGGTTGGTACCATTTTCATCCCTCTATTCCCATTTTACCCCTTAAAAGTACGAATTTGGAAAAAATTCTTTTATATTATGTATCTACTCAATTAGGGGAATGTACAGACCGAATTTCGTGTTTCTAGCTGTTGTCGTTTAATATGTACCATTTTTATCCCTTTTTTGCCCCATTTCACCCCCTACAAATAAGAATCACTATATGGTGCACGTTTTTGCTATAAGGGGAATGCACATACCAAATATCAAGCAAATATAAACAGACATATTCAAAAAACATGCTAAATACGCTAAAATATTAGGGATTATTATGGGTATTTTTAGTCCTTGTGAGGGAAAAATTTTTCCCTTTGGGCCGATTTCGCCCCATTTCAATCCCAACCGATCTACGACTATAAGACGCATTTGTGGAAAATTTGAATGTTCTAGCTCCTTTCGTTTAGATGCTAGCGTGCTTTCAACAGACGGACAGACGGACAGACGGACAGACGGACAGACGGACGGACGGACGGACGGACATGGCTAGATCGTCTTAGAATTTTATGACGATCAAGAATATATATACTTTATAGGGTCTCAGGTCGATATTTCAAGGTGTTACAAACGGAATGACAAAGTTAGTATACCCCCATCCTGGAGTTGGAGGGTATAAAAACTCAGAGTTTCAATTGAAAAAATAATTACGTCAAATTATTAAAAATTAATTGATTGATACCCTCCACCTCCAGGATGGGGGTAAACTAACTTTGTTATTCGGTTTATAACACCTTGAAATATCGATCTGAGACCCTATGAAGTATATACATATATTCTTGATTGTCGTAAAATTCTAAGATGTCCGTCCGTCCGTCTGTTGAAAGCACGCTAGCGTTTAAACGAAAGGAGCTAAGACATCCAAATTTTCCATTAATGCGTCTTATAGTCGTAGATCGGTTGGGATTGCCACTGGGCGAAATCAGTCAAAAAAGAAAAATTTTTCCCTCATAAGGACTGAAAATACCCTTACAAATCCCTAATATTTAGATTATTCCATCATGTTTATACACTCCATATGAGTATTATGTCTGTGTGCATTTGTTTGCAACACCCAAAATGATGCGAGATAGACCCATTGTTAAGTATACCGATCGACTTAGACTCACTTTTTGAATTGATTTAGCAATGTCCGTCTGTCTGTCCGTCCGTCTGTCAGTCCATATATTCTTGTAATCAGGATACATGTCGCAATTGTAGTCAGAACCAAACGAAACTTTGCACAACGAAGTTTTTCGGGATAAGGACGAACAATATTTAATTTAAGGAAAATCGGTTCAGATTTAGATATAGTCCCCATACGAATTTCACTCCCGACTTGACTCTATTCACGCTGGATACCACATATTTTAACAGATTTGGTAGAACATCTTATTTTTCCAATATAAACACCCATGATAAAAATGGGTCAGATCAGTTCAGATTTATATATAGCCCCCATACAAATTTCGCTCCCAATTTGACTTTTTCCGCTCTAGAAACCATATATTTTATCAGATTGTTTTCAAAGTTGGCAAAACATCTTATATTTAAACTAGGAACACCTGTGGTGAAAATAAGTCAGATCTGTTCAGATTTATATATAGCTCCCATTCAAATTTCGCTCTCGATTTGACTTATTCTGCTTTAGATACCACATATTTTAACAGATTTTCTTCAAAATTGGCAAAATATCTTATGTTTCCACTAGAAACACCTGTGGTGAAAATGGGTCAGATCGGTTCAGATTTATATATAGCTCCAATACAAATTTGGATCCAAATATCACCTTTTCCGTTCTAGAAACCACATATTTTAGCAGATTGTTTTCAAAATTGGCAAAACATATTATGTTTCATCTAGAAACACCTGTGGTGAAAATGTGTTAGGTCGGTTCAGATTTATATATATCTCCGATTCAAATTTCGCTCCCAATTTGACAATTTGACATCACATTGTTTTCAAATTTGACAACACATCTTATATTTAAACTAGGAACACCTCTGGTGAAAATAGGTCAGATCGGTTCAGATTTATATATAGCTCCCGGTTTGACTTTTAGTGCTCTAGATACCACATATTTTAGAAGATCTTCTTCAAATTTGCAAAATATCTAATGTTTCCACAAGAAACACCCATGGTGATAATGGGTCAGATCGGTTCAGATTTATATATAGCCCCCATACAAATTTCGCTCCCAATTCTACTTCTTCGCTCTAGAAACCATATATTTTATCAGATTGTTTTCAAATTTGGCAAAACATATTATATTTCATCTAGAAACACCTGTAGTGAAAATGTGTTAGATCGGTTCAGATTTATATATAGCTCCCGGTTAGACTTTTAGTGCTGTAGATACCACATATATTCATATTGAGCATAACACGTTATACTTGAACTAGAAGAACCTATTGTATCCATGTTTGGATATAGCCCCGATACAAATATTCTTCTCGATTTGAAAAATTTAGTCGGGTCATATTAGCCTATGATTAGGAAGCATACAAAAATCCTTCCCGTTTTCAATTTTTTAACGAATCGAATTGTATCCGGATAGAAAGTGGAGTGTATCACATAGTCGGCCCCGACCGACTTTATACTTTTCTTACTTGTTTTTGAATATCTCTGCTAGTATTTGTTTGATATTTGGTATGCACATTATAAAACGACAACAGTTATAAACACGAAATTCGGTGAAATTCCTCTAATTGAGTGGATACTTAAAATAAAAGTATTTTTTTTTAATTCGTACTCTTAAGGGGTAAAATGGGAATAGAGGGACAAAAATGGTACCAACCAAACGGCTGCACCGAGAATAATGAAGTTCGAGATTTTTCGAATTTCCTACGTTTGGGGGGTAAAATGGAAAAAAGGGATAAAATTTGTACCAACCAAATAACCACAGCTGGAGTCATTAAATAAGGAGAAAATAAACAGCTTTTTCCAAATTCGTACTTTCAATGTACACAGTGGGAACATAGGGATAAAAATGGTACCAACTAAACGGCTACAGCTAGAATAATGAAATTCGGCGTGTATATCCCCCTAATTGCGTAGATACGTATAATAAAGAGATTTTCCAAAGTCGTACATTTAAGGGTAACATAGGAAAAAGGAGATAAAAATGGTACCAACCAAATGGATACAGCTAGAATCATGGAATTCGGTGTATACATTCATCTGGCTACATAGACTCTCAAAATATTTTTTTTAATTCGTACACTTTTAACTTTTTCGGCAATAATGGATATAATCATGAAGTTAGGTTATTTTGTACTGTGTACGTGAGAGATAATGGAATTTCAAAATTAATACTTTTGGAATGAAAATATGATGGAAATACAACCAACTGTAGCACCCACTATCTACCAATATTTATGGTATTTAAGATTTTTTGAAGGTTGCTGTTTTATATTTACTTTTTGAATTGACTTGAAGTATTATTTCAATATTTTTATTTGTTTTGTTTTGGCTATATTAAAAAAATACATTTTCCTGTAATGTTACTGCACTTCTAAGAAAATCTACATCCTCTGTTGAATGTAATCCATGGGAGGGAATATAAAGTTTGACCTGGCCGAAGTTAAAGCCGTTTTTACTTGCTTTTATTTAATTGAGGACTCAAATGAAATCAGTGGTAATGATTTCCGTATTAACATATAAATATATTAAAATAAATAAATATATGATTTTTTATTTCAAGTTAAAATTAAAAAAATAATTAAATCAATTAAAATTAATCGATTGATTAATAGAGTAAATAAGTTAATAAAAAATCCAATTGCTAATGTAATTCATTTAATTAAATTTTTAATTAGAAATTTAGTCATTGCTAAAGAATTCTTTATTTTGACTTTATATATTACCTGAGTCAAAACTTGTAAACTTTTTGGTTGGAGTGTTACTAGTCAGAAAAAACAAGTCCTAGTTTCAATTAAAAAATAATGACACCAATTTATTAAAAAATCCGAGTTTCAAATAAAAAAATAATTATGACAATTAAAAAATTATTGATTGATTAATTTAACACTTAATATATTAATTAATTAAATTGTTATGCTAATTCATTTAATTAATTTTTTAATTAAAATCTATGTATATTTTGGCTCCACATATTTCCAAAGTCAAAACTTCTCAGCGTTTTTTTATGATTTTGACTCCATTTCTTCTCTCTACCCTCGTATAGTCATAGCTATTAATGTACACTTCACATACATACATTCTCATATACCCATCTGTGTATCTTGATGTGAAATTATGCACAACACTGGCGGGTTAGATTGGTATGGGAAGGGCGATGTCGACGAAGTTCATTCCGGGGGGTTTCCTGTGATGTTTTGCTGCCGTTTTGCGCCGTAAATGCGTAAACAAGTGTTTGTCACACATGTCTCGTGATATCCCAGAAAGAACAAAACTTTTCGTTTTTTATTTGTTGTTGTGTTTCTTTTGTTAGGTTGTTGTTGCGATGTATTGAAGTTCTTTCTTCATTCGTGTAGCCTAAGTTCTGCGTCATCGTCCTTGCACTGCTCGCATCTCCTTTCGAGAGATAGATTTAGGAGGGAAGAGTTGAGGGGGTGAGCTGGATGGAGCTTGTTGTGTATTTTGTTTTTAATAATTTCTGGTTAAATGTGTTGTTGTGTGTAATTGAATTCTCAACTTTGTACATTTGGCACGCCATCACACACAGCAGGCGGCGGCAGGATGCTGCTGATCGTCATCACGAGATGATGACGATGATGACATTGAATTTTGTTGTATGTAATGTTGTGTGACAATTCGTTTTTTCGGCATTTTTGCATTTCCAGTTAAAAGTTTTCATACATTTTTGGTTTTTCTTTCAATTTGTGTGTGTGTTTTTCTTCTTCTTCTTCTCCCTTTTCGAACAAAACAAGGATCTTTAAGTACTTGCAATGAAGCAACAAAAGAAGAAAGAAGCAGCACTTGAACCTGGTGCCAACACACAAGCCTAAGTGTTGAGGGCTGCTGTGGTACTGCTGCTGGTGTTGTTGGAGTGTTTGTGGCAAATTTTGTCAGCTTTAAAAGGGGTTGTTACGGCTGAAGTTTAATTTAAATATTCTTGCGACAGAAGATGTTGAATTTAATCTGATTGTTGGAATTAAAAGTCATTGATTGTGTGTGTGGCAATCTTAAATCCACTTAAACAGATGGAAAAAAAGAAGAATAACTTATGCCATATATGTTTAGGAACTCTGTACAGTGTACAGCGTACACTCATCATACACTCAACATTTTACGAAATTATTACTCGTTACTTGTTAATAAAATATGACATAGATGTTGAAACATTAGAAAAATTAAAAAACTAGGCTTGTAATAACATTGTACAGTGTAAACAGGCCATATGGAAGAATTTTCGATGTTCATACTTGTAGGAGCTAAAACGAAGCATCATACTTATCTTTCTCGTGGTCAGTAATATATATGTACCAATTTTCAGCCTATTACCTCTCAAAAACACTTTTGCCACGCCCACTCCGCCCACAAAACGAAAATCCAAATTTCGGCATCAAATTAATCTTTCTCGTGGTCTAGCTCAAAGAACACTATTGCCACACCCACTCCGCCCACAAATATGTAATATATATGTACCAATTTTCAGCCTTCTAGCTCTCAAAAACACTTTTGCCACGCGCCCTCCGCCCACAGAGCAAATTTTTAAAAATTCTATAGCATATAGTTCCTTCCAGACCTGCATCTATCTATATTGAAAATTTCAACAATATCGGTTCAGCCGTTTACACGTGATTGCGGAACAACCAAACAGACAGACTTACACTAAGGTTTTATAATATTAATAGGGATAGGGATAATAGGGATTATCATCGTCATCAATCAAACATTCATGTCCATACATTCAAATGTTCGATATATGTAAATCCAACCACAGCGCCACCTACCAGCTCCAAACTACATAGAAACCTAATCTGGTACCAACCGAATCTATGGTGTGAATATGGTTTCTGTAGTTCATATAGTTAAGATCTGATCCTATAAAAAATATATGAACGAACATTTTTGTACATTAAGATATAAAATCGCCACATCGATACTAAAACACATGGGTTTGGTAATCAAAACTAGGTGTAGACGCAGGGAGTGGTGTAGGTATCATATATTCGGCCCACCCGACTTTAACCTTTCCTTACTTGTTTTTAAATAGAGTTCTATTTAAAAACCCTAACGAAGAAAACTAAAAAGAAATTCTGTGATATATGATAAATGTAGAAGTTGCGATACTTAGTGCAGTTCGAGTTCAATATTATCAGTTTTCAAATTGAGCTTCTGCTTAAAGGGCGATCATAACTTCTACATTTATTCATAGAATCAACTATGCCTCGTTTTCTTCGTTAGGTTGGCAGCTAATAGAAAATAAATGCGATTTTGGTATTTTTAATTTTTTAAAGCTATACATTGCGATAGCGATAAATTGATACCTTATTTAAAACAAGTAAAAACGGCGTTAAGTTCGGCCGGGCCGAACTTTATATACCCTCCACCATTGGTTACATTCCACAGTAGTTGTCGGTTTTCGTAGAAGTGCAGTAATATTACAGGAAAATATATATTTTTTAATATAGCCAAACCAAAACAAATGCAAACATTGAAAAAATAATTTTATAATTAAATATAATATTTTAATTATTTCAAACCACGCTTATAAGGCAAGGCTACCAATACGTCAATTCAAAAAATAAATATTCGTATATTTATATTTTCAAAAAGCTTAAATAACATAAATATTGGTAGATAGTGGGTGCTACAGTTGGTTATATTTCCATTCTATTTTAATTCCAAAAGTACAAATTTTGAAAATCCATTAACAGACTTACATAGTGCAATATAACCTAACTTTATGATTCAACCATTTGGGTTCGAATTTGGAAAAAAAACTTTTTATTTTGCGTGTATATGCAATCAGAGGAATGTATACCAAATTTCATGATTCGAGCTGCGCCCATTTGGTTGGTACTATTTTTACCCCCTTGACGTTTCTACACAATTAGAATTTCATCATTCTAGCTGTAGTCGTTTAGTTGGTACTATTTTTATCCCTTTATACCATTGTATCCCTTGAAAGTACGAATTTCGAAAAATCCGTTTATATTCCGTGTCTACGTAGTCAGCGGAATGTATACTCCGAATTACATGACTCTAGCTGCGATCATTTGGTTGGTACTATTTGTATCCCATTTTTCCATTTTAACCCCAAAAAGTACGTATTTCGAAATATTCGTCTATTTTCCGTGTCTACGCAGGCAGAAGAATGTATACTCCGAATTTCATGACTCTAGCTGCGGACATTTGATTGGTACTATTTTTATCCCTTTTTTTCATTTTAACCCCAAAAAGTACGAATTTTAAAAAAATCAGTGTATTTTACTTGTCTATGCAATCAGAGGAATGTATACACAGAATTTCATTATTCTAGGTACAGGCGTTTTGTTGGTACCATTTTTATCCCTCTATTCCCATTTTAGCTCTTAAAAGTACGAATTTGGAAAAATTACTTTTATATTGTGTATCTACTCAATTAAATGAATGTACACACCGAATTTCGTGTTTCTAGCTGTTGTCGTTTAATATGTACCATTTTATCCCTTTTTTGCCCCATTTCACCCTCTACAAATAAGAATCACTTTATGGTGCACGTTTATGCTATAAGGGGAATGCGCATACCAAATATCAAGCAAATATAAACAGACATATTTAAAAAACATGCTTAAATACGCTAAGATAATAGCGATTATTATGGGTATTTTTTAGTCCTTTTTAGGGAAAAAATTTTCCCTTTGGGCCGATTTCGCCCTATTTCAATCCCAACTGATCTACAACTATAAGACGCATTTATGGAAAATTTGGACGTCCTAGCTCCTTTCGTTTAGATGCTAGCGTGCTTTCAACAGACGGACGGACATGGCTAGATCGTCTTAGAATTTTATGACGATCAAGAATATATATATACTTTATAGGGTCTCAGGTCGATATTTCAAGGTGTTACAAACGGAATGACAAAGTTAGTACACCCCCATCCTGGAGGTGGAGGGTATAAAAATCTGACAAGGCTATTAGTTTTTTTAAATGAGCGTTGTTTTAATTTTTGGTGGGGTGTTTCGTGCCAACAAGAAACGATTTCTGTAAAAAAAATAATTTTTTCTCATTTGCTACAGCGGCTGCAACGTGAAAATAAAGTTCAGAAAATTTTTAGCTCGTGTACTTTAATTTAAGCAATCGGAGGGCATTGTAATTGTAATTTTAGTGGAATTTAAAATTATACATTTAATTTTTTCCGTTGATTATAGGAATCCGTTGATTCACGAATCACAACAATTGTAGTGTGTGGCCTTTATTTGGCTCATATCAGTTGCAATAGTAGTCTCGGTAATTGAACTAAAAGAACATCATAATCCTTCTAATCCTTCAAGATTAACATGGTCACAAACAAACAAAAATTCATAAAATATTTTTTTCTCCCTCCAAACAATACAAACATTTAGCAACTTTGCGGCTGCTGTTGCTATCATCGGCGACCATCCATGATGTGGAGTGGAATGGATGATGGTGGTGATGGCGATGTGTTTCTTGGTCGGTTTTAATAGCGCAATTTAATAGTTCCATTATTAGTTTTTCGGTCGGTAGTCATTGTCCTTTATTTTCGCAATCAACTCTAATCTGGTGTAGTACATTAAAATAGATATCGACAGGCGGACTGATGGAGGGACGGACGGACAGACGGACATTCGCAGGCAAGCACATCCATCCAATCATCCATCCATATTCAGGTTCAGCAGCAACAGCAACATCAAACAACAAATGACTATCTCAGCGATGAACACAACGGCTCCAACAGGCAGCTCTACCACAGCAGCTACTGGAGTTGAAGCTGATGCGGCTGTAGCTGTTGCTGTTGCTGCTGCCGTCTGCTATCAATAACCATCAATGCAAACATAATAGACCCGATATATATGTATGTACGAGCGAGCAACAGCCAAACAATGCAAACATTAAACACAATCAAACACAGATATTTACTACCACAGATACGACTGACTACATGCATATGCACTCATACATGCACACATACATATGGATGTATGTCTGTACATATTGCGATACAATAGAGATAGCTCATGCTCATGCACTTGCACACAGCGATATCCTTGCTAGCAGGACATCTAGTGCAAAAGAGCTGAGCATGGCCATTGTGCCACACCAAGGCACTGGATGGCCAGCCGAGCTGGGCCGTGCCGGACCGGACCGGGCATGGTATTGCCATATGAGTATTTATAGTCAATGAAGACATACATTTTAATTGTTTTCCGTATAGGCAGGACTTCGCCTCAGTCTGTATTCGCATTAAAGCTTAAACACAAATACAAACACATTCACACACACATACAGACATGTATATAAACACAGATAGTAGATTCTGATCCGATGGAATATTGGTATGTTTATACACTCTTTGACACAGTCACACACACAGACACATAGCGAGAGAAATTGTGTCCACACACAAGGATAAAATGCAGTAAACTATTATTCGGAATCTCTTGCCATTCGTTCGTTCATAGCGACATACTGGTGTCCGCATACATCCCCCATCCACCAACCCCACTTCATGCACTTATCTGCGTGTCTGCCTGGCTGAGTGTGTGTGTGAGTGTATGGTTGTGTAGACACAGAATATTGACTCATAGATTTACTGCGAAATTATTTGAGTCTGATGTTCAATCAATATGAATTTTACGATGTTCGAGGGCCGCTGGCAAAGTACTCAATGTCATGAAATGCAAAGAATGGTGGCAGAAAATTACGAAATGTCCTGTGATGAGTGCAACATAGAGGTCCAGAATCATTTGCCATTAATGCAGTAAATGTTGTTGTAGCAGCAATTGTAGTTCATATAAATTATACAGTTTACCATAAATTCGTCTTTAGTCATATTTAACGAATATGGTAAATAATTGATCCAATTTTCCGGCAGACAAATACAAATTATACAGTAGTAATAGGATGAATCGGACCGGCATTTGAAAGGAGGCCTATAACAACACTTGGGGCCTGGTCCAAAACATGGGCCTATATATTTCTCCTTCACGGTAGGTATTCATAGTTGAAATGTATCATGATCCGATGTAAGCCGTAGTTTCTTGAGCTGCATTAGAGTAGAATGGGGGCCATTTGGGTAATTCCAAAGTATGGATACATATATTTGACTTTGTATTTATTCTTAGTTGAAATATAATATAATCTGCAAAATTTGAAAAAAAAGATGTAAAATTTGCGTTCTTGAGGGGTAAAAATTAAAATGGGGTAATTTGAAAGGGCACTACATTAAACAGTGGCTCCTTATAGATCACTTTCAAAGTATGAATTCTTAGTTGAAATATGACTTGATATGCAAAATTATATCGAGATCTAATGCACGATGTGGGCTCTAGAGATGTAATAGAGTAGAATGAGGGCCTAATTTGTATGGGAGTTATTCCAAAATATGGACCCATATATTTGACTTTCATAATAGTTGAAATATAATACAAAATACAAAGTTTGATAAACTTCCGATGTAAATTGTGGGTCCTAGAGGGTTAATAATCAAAATAGGGGCCATTTGTAAGGGCGCTACATTAAAAAGTGGGTTCATATAGATCACTTTCAAAGTAGGTATTCTTAGTATGAAATATGAATATAATATAATTTGCAAAATTTTAATAACTTCCGATGTAAAATGTGGGTTCTAGAGATGAAATAATTAAAATGAGGGCCCATTTGTTAGAGCGCTACATTAAAAAGTAGGCCTTTATAGATCATAGCAGGTATTCTTCATTGACATATAACATGATCTGCACAATTTTATCAAGATCCAATGTAAGATGTAGGTTCTAGAGCGATAATAGTGTGAACTGGGGCCCATTTGTATGGGAGCAATACCAAAACATTGACCTATATAGCTAGCTTTCAAAATACGTGTTTCTAGTATAAATGTAACATTTTGTGGAAAATTTGATCAAGATCCGATGTAAAATGTGCATTTTAGAGTAGTAATATTGTAAATCGGAGGTACATTTGTACGGGGGCTATATCAAAACATAGATCCATGGGGTCCGCTTCCCCGTGAGCTGTTTCTAGTGCAAATATAACACGAACCTGAAAATTTGGCCATGATCCCATGTAAAATGTGTATTCTAGAGCAGTAATAGTGTAAATTATAGGGATATTTGTATGGAGGCTATATATAAATCTGAACCGATTTCCTCCAAATTCAATACCAATCGTCCTTGGCCCAAAAAAATAACTTCTGTCAAATTTCATGACAATTGCGACCTGTAGAGTGCGAACAAGCTTAGATGGGCAGCAGACAGACAGACGTCGTTAAATCGATTCAGCTGGTGATTCTAAGCCAATCCGTATACTTAAAGGTGGGTCTAGCTCGATTTTTTCTTAGTGTTACAAACATCCACGAAAAGTGGAAAAAATATTTTGCTCCAATTTGAATATATATATAACACCATGCGACAGTACTTTTTGGACCTGAACAAGGAAATTAAAAGTCCTGTAAAAAGTAGAAAGGATCACCAAATGAAAAATTGAGTACATAGTTTTACTACATACTATATTTAGTTTCACACGTATATGGCCGGGTCCAATAAAATAAATTTAAAACTGTCGCACGGTGTAATATTCTAAAGAAGAGAACAACGTTTATGTAAAAAGTATCTATGGATTTGTTAAAAGCTATTCCATTTATTCATAGATTATCTTGAGCTAGGACTTGTTATCTTCGTTAGGATTCAGCTATTAAAAATTAATTAAAATTAATTTCTGTCCTTGTAAGTGAAATTTTCTTTCTATAGCGCAATATAAACATAGAGTTGTCGTGGCATTTTATCCAAATTTAATCCAATACATTCAAATGGATTGAATGGTTGTGATGTCCATTATTTTGAATGATCTAAAGTTTATGATCTCGGGATGCAATTAGGGTTTGCATTTTCACGTACTTTTTATTTCCCGGGAAACGGGAATTATTTTTTCAATTTCTCGGGATCCCGGGACAGCACTTGAAATCAAAATACTGTTTACCATGAGTTAAGCTTATTTTTTTCCAATGAAACATTCACATTTTATTAAAGTTAAATAAATATATATTTCACAACGAAACTGTTACAGAATTCATATAATAAAGCGCAATGTAAGATCAATTCAAACATATTTTCAAGTTTCAAAATTAATTAAAGATCAGATATTTCTTATTTTATTGGAAAATGTGCACCCGACGGAGAATGATTGTTCACATTTATAGTGAGTATAGCATTAAGAAATGTTTGTTCATTGTTCAACTTTAAATTCTTTATTTTTGGCGTTCGGATACACGCCCAAAATCTATTTTTCTCCGAATTTATTTTTTTCATATGAAGCTTGACAGGGAAAATCCGAAAAAGTGGATTTTGAGTCTATAGCCGAACGTAGCTTAAAAATATTTTGTCATCCAACTGCAATATTTGACATATCTGATTAAAAGCTATGTTATCTACATTTTTATTTTTTTTTGTGGGGAAAAGATGGAATAAAATATGCGAGAAATATGTAAAATTTTCTACTGAATTCCCGCGGGATTCTCGTACGAATTTCCCGGGATACGGGAAATGGTAAATGTGCGAATTCCCGGGAATTTTCCCGCGGGAAATCCCGGGATGCAAACCCTAGGTTCAATGGATCCTCTTCCTCGTCTCATTACAATTTAAATGTTTATTTAATGAAATTTTTTTTGGTTGCAGTTTAATGATAACAATAGTTTTGCTTGTAAATTATGGGTAACTATCAATTTCGAATTATCAATTTCAAAATAACTATGTAAGCTTCAAATACTGCTAGCATAGTTTTGTAAAACGGCACAGTAGTTCAGGTACAGTGTGCAAAAAGATATAGAACTCTTTATTGAATAATTTTTGGTATTTTGGCAAAAAATCATTGCAAAAAGAACAAGTAAAAACGTCCTTAAGTTCGACCGTCCCGATCTTTATATACCCTCTACCATGGATTGCATCCCACAGAGGCTGTCGATTTTCGTAGAAGTGCAGTAACATTAAAGGAAAGATTCTGTTTTTGAAAAAGATAATTTTATAAATAAATATAGTATTTTCATTATTTCAAACCACGCTTATAAGGCAAGGCAACCAATACGTTTATACTATATATCGATTTAAAACTTTAAGTCAGTTCAAAAAGTAAATATAAATCAGCAATCTACAAAAAATCTTAAAGACCATAAATATTGGTAGATAGTGGATGCTACAGTTGGTTGTATTTCCATCCAATTTAAATTACAAAAGTAAACATTTTTAAAATCTTTTATCTCTCAAGTACACTGTGCAAGATAACCTAACTTCATGATTGCGCCAATTCCGTAAAAGTAGAAAGTACGAATTTGGAAAAATAGAGTACGACTTTCTAAAATATCTTTCTTTTTCGTGTCTACGTAATCAGTATATCAGAATGTATACACCGAATTTCATCATTCTAGCTGAAGTAGCATTTGTGTTCCTGTGTTTCCAATGTATCCCTTGAAATTACGAATTTGGAAAAACCTTTTATTTTTTTCGTATCTACGTAGTCAGATGAATGTATATTTCGAATTTCACGAGTTTAGCTGCGGTTATTTGGTACTACTTTTATCCCATTTTTTCATTTTCAACCCAAAACTTACGAATTTCGAAAACTTCCTTTACTTTACGTGTCTAATATCAAGTTAGTACAAGCAGACATATTGGAGAAATATGCATAAATACTTTAAAATATTAGGCGTTATTATGGGTCTTTTTAGTCTTGTGAGGGAAAAAAATCCCTTTGGACCGATTTCGCCCAGTTTCAATCCCAACCGATCTACGACTATAAGACGCATTTATGGAAAATTTGGACGTCTTAGCTCCTTTCGTTTAGAAGCTAGCGTACTTTCAACAGACGGACGGACATGGCTAGATCGTCTTAGAATTTTATGACGATCAAGAATATATATACTTTATAGGGTCTCAGGTCGATATTTCATGGTGTTACAAACGGAAGAAGAAGTAGATTGGATAGTAAAGGCATAATCTTCCAAAAATTCCCCTAAGTATTAAGAAGATTTTTTAAATTGTTAATACTAAACTAATAATAATAGATTAATAGATGTTTTCCTCTAGTAAGGAATTTAAAATAATTTTGGAAAAATTGTATCCTTTGGAACTTTGGAGTCCTCTGATGTGGTAACAGGATGGGAGAATGAAAAACTAAAAAGTCCAACTCAATTTTGCCCATAGTTTTAGACGTCAAATATATATAGTATTGTTCAAGTGCACTATTGACTGCCGGACGGTGTTATAATTCCAGCCGTAGCCCTGTAGTAGTATTATTTCTCTACCATTATTATCCTAAAATAACAAGTTTCGAGAATACATTAATTTCATGATTTTAGTTGATATCATTTTTATTCCTGTTTCTTCTTTAAATGTATATATTTCGAAAAAATCTTTATCTTGAGCGTCATCATAGGAATGTGTCTACTGCATTTTATGATTCTCGCAGAAGTCATTTGATCGGACCATTTATATCCCCGTTACCACCGTAAAAGTACGAATTTCTAAAAATGCCTTTTTTACGAATTTAACATCAGTTATATGGACTATACCTTTTTAATGCCTCTCTTCCCATTTTATACCTTAAAAAATAGGGATTTAGAAATATAAATTTATTTTACGTGTCTACGTGATTAGATGGAAATATATACATCGATTTTTGTACCCGATTTTCTTTAAATTTTGCAGAACATCTTATAATCCAACTAGAAACACGTTTTCACAAATTGGGTAAGATCGGTTCAGATTTAGATATAGCCCCCATACACATATCGCTCCCGATTTTACTTTTTCCGCTTTAGAAACCACATATTGTACCCGATTTTCTTTAAAATTGGCACAACATTTTATAATTGAACTAGAAACACCTATGCTGAATGTGGGTATGATCGGTTCAGATTTAGATATAGCCGCCATACAAATGTCGCTCCCGATTTGACTTTTTCCGCTCTAAAATACACATATTGTACCCGTTTTTCTTTAAAATTGGCACAACGTCTTATCATCCAACTAAAAAACCTATGGTGAAAGTGGGTAAGATCGGTTCAGATTTAGATATAGCCCTCATATATTTCAACTAAGAAGACATATTATGAAAGTCAAATATATGGGTCCATATTTTGGTATAATCCCCATACAAATTGGGCCCCCATTCCACTCTATTACATCTCTAGAACCCACATCGTGCATTAGATCTTGATATAATTTTGCATATCATGTCATATTTCAACTAAGAATACCTACTTTGAAAGTGATCTATATGGAACCACTTTTTAATGTAGAGCACTTACAAATGGCCCCATTTTAATTTTTACCCCTCAAGAACGCAAATTGTACATCGGATTTTTTTTTTAATTTTGCAGATTATATTATATTTCAGAATACAAAGTCAAATATATGTGTCCACACTTTGGAATAACCCAATAACCCATTCTACTCTAATACAGCTCTACAAACTATGTTTTACAACGGATCATGATATATTTCATAGGCCCATGTTTTGAGCCGGTGTTGTTATAGTCTTCCTTTCAAATGTCGGTCCGATTTATCCTATTAGTACTGTATAATTTGAACTACATAAAATTGCTCCCATGAAACACCTGGGTTTAGTAATAAAAGCGATGTATATACGCAGGGAATGGTGTAATGTATTATATAGTCGGCCCCGCCCGACTTTAGCCCTTCTTTACTTGTTTTGTTTATAGATGATGTCGTGTGTTTGATTACCATTTGTATGCCATTTTACAGTCTAAAGTATGCATTTTTCCAAACTGAGGGATAAAGTCTCGAGATTTTAATTTCTACCAAATCTATTATATTCAAGGATATCGTATGGTTTTCATCCTCCTACACTTCTGTTGGCAACCTCGTGCCTTTGTCTTTCTCTTTCACTACATGTGAATGGATAGTTTGTGGATTTGTGTGTATGTGTGTGTGTACGTTTATCTATATTTACAAACTACAAAATGCACAATGATTGTATCCTGGCTGGCTGGCATGTAGCTGCGTCAGTGTGTGCACTTTGCTCGGTATGTGGGGCTGCCAGTGCTCGTCTATTTGAATGCTTTTATAATGCTGAAGTTAAGCGTGAATTTCATCAGTGCCATTATTGGTAATTTTTGTGCGATTTTTTTGCTCCTCCTTTATCCCAGCACTCTTTACTTCATTTCGTCGACATCGGCGTCGTCTTCAGAGCTTTGCTCTGTTCTATATATCTTCTTTTTTTTGAGTTTATATCAGAGCAATATTTTTTCGATATCAAAAGTCAGTCAATATGAGTCCTGGATTTTTACTCACGTCTTCCCCTGCCTTCCCCTGGGCTGCGGCAGTTAAGTAGTATCTATGTGTTGGTTATTTGTCTAGAAGTGCGGAAGTGTGTGCCTGTGACTGTGCGAGTGGAGTGTGTACTTTTAGTATTTTTTCTGCTTGAAGTGATTTAATGACTCTGCTCTTTTTTTGTGCGCATCCTTGACGCTGAGCTGTTGCTGTTTGCCCCTCTGTGATGTTTGCTCGTGTCTTGCTTGATGTGTTGGAAGTGCATGCCGGGGGTTTTTTTCTGCAGTACTTCATTTTTATGCTAATATTTAAACTATTGTGGCAAAGCTATTTTGATGAAGCAGAAATAATACTTTGTAATAGATTGGTATTTTTGCATGTGCAATTTTTTTCCGCTTTTTCGATAGTCAGAGTGGATATTAAAGGCACATCAAAGGGGAGGGGGTCAAAGGGATAGTTAGAATATTGTAAATATGATGGGAAATCTGGTAAGCGGCCTGGATGGAAAACCATGGATATATAAATTAAGGATGGGCGATTTTTTTTCAGTATGCTCAATAATTTATGTTTGCACTTTTGCGAGTCGTTTCTCCTCTTTAATTTAAGAATTTAGTTTTAATAATTTATTTTTGTGTGTCCCTCAAAGACGACAGGGATATCAAATGAAAGAGGTGAATATCTGTTAAAAATACTTTAAATTTCACGATTCGATCTGTATTGGTTTAGTACTAACAACCATTTCAAATTTCCCCCTTAAAAAGTAAAACACGATTAAACAACATAAATAGGGGGAAATTTAAATGATTTGCAATTATAAAGTACTACAGATAAAAGTATGAAATTCAAAGTATTTTTAACAGATATTCTGTACTTTCATTTGATATCCATACCGCCTATGTGTGACTTGCAAGAGTGGAAAAATAAATTAATTGAATAGGATGGATATATAAATAAGGAATGGGAGTTTTTTTCAGAATACTCAATAATTTATTTTTGTACTTGTGCGAGCCTTACAAAGGCGTCATGGATATCAGATGGAAGACAAAAACATCTATTAAAAATACTTCAAATTTGCTGCTTCTATCTGTATCAGTATAGCACTAACAACCATTTCAAAAAGATAAAACATGTATAAACTGAATAAATAGGGGGAAACTTTAAATGGTTTGAAAATTTAAACTAATAAATTTAAAAGTATGAAATTTAAATTATTTTTTACAGATATTCTTATGTTTTATTTGATAATCATGTCACCTTTATATGGCTCGGAAAAGTGCAAACATAAATTAATAGAAAACTATGGATATATGAATTAGGAATGGAAGATTTTTTTTTCAGAATACTGAATAATTTATTTTTGTTCTTTTGTGTGGCACACAAAGACGCCATGGATATCAGATGGAAGATAAGAACATCTATTAAAAATACTTTAAATTGATTGCTTCTATATGTCTTAGTTTAGTACTATCAGCCATTTCAAGTTTTCCCCCATAAAGAGTAAAACATTAATAAACTAAATAATAGGAGGAAATTTTAAATAGTTGGCAATTCTAAACTAATACATATAAAAGCACGAAATTTAAAGTATATTGAATAGATATCCTTATATTTCATTTAATATCCATTACGGAGCATATATGAAACGCAATAGTGCAAAAATAAATTAATAGAAAACCATGGAAATGTAAATTTGGAATGGGAGATTTTTTTTCAGAATGCTCAATAATTTATTTTTGCGCTTTTAATTGTCATGCAAAATCGTCATGGACATTAGAATAAAGAGATTAATGTCTTCCAAAAATACCTTAAATTTCATGATTCTATCTGTATTAGTTTAGTACTAACGACCATTTCAAATTTCCCCCCTTAAAAAGTAAAACATGCAAAAACTAAATAAATAGTGAGAAAATTTAAATGGTTGGCAATTCTAAACGAATATAGATAAAATTATGAAATTTAAAGTATTTTCAACAGTCATTCCTTTCTTTTATTTGTATGACATGAAAAAGTGCAAAAATAAATTAATAGAAAACTACGGATATATAAGTAAGGAATTGGAGATTTTTTCAGAAAGTTCAATAATTTATTTTTGCACTTTTAAGCGTCACACGAAGGCGCTATGGATATCATATCGAAGATAATAATATCTCTTAAAAACACTTTAAACTTAATGCTTATATCTATATTGGTTTAATACTAACAACCATTTTAAGTCTCCGTATTAAAAATTAAAACATGAATAAAAATAAATAAGGGTGAAAATTTAAATGCTTGGCAATTCTAAACTAACTGAGGTCAAAGTATGAAATTTAAAGTATTTTTAAAGCATATTCTTACCTTTGATTTAATAATCATTGAGCTTTTGCGTGATACGCGCAAGTGCAAAATTAAATTAATAGAAAACCAAGGATATATAAATTAGGAATGGGAGTTTTTTTTTTTTCAAAACAATCAATAATTATTTTTTTATTTTTCCTAACCTTTCAAAGACGTCATGAATTTCAAATGAAAGAGTAGAATATCTGTTGAAAATACTTTAAAGGTGATGCTTCTAGCTGTATTCCTTTAGTACTAACCACCATTTCCAATTTCCCACCTTAAAGAGTAAAACATGCATAAACTAAATAAATAGGGGGAATTTTAAATGGTTGGCAATTCTTAACTAATACTAGTAGAAATATAAAATTTAAAGTATTTTAAGCAGATATGCTTATCATTCATTTGGTACCCATGGCGTCTTTGCGAAGCGCACAAAAATATAGAAATAAATTATTAAAACATATTAAATTATTTAAACATCCTTAGGAAATTAAAAGTCCCGTGAAAAGATCATCGAATGGAAAACTGAGTGAAAACACAGTTTTTCTACATACGACATCCAGTTTTATATTGACCAATAAAAAATTTAAAATTGTCTCACGGTGTAATAACATTGAATCCAAAAAGTGTACTCAGTAAGTACATTGAAATGAGCAAAAAACTAATTTTGAGCAAATTTTATTTAATTATACTTAATTATTTATTTAATAATCAACTTCCTCAATTTTTTTCCATTGCTACATGAATTTATTAAGCTTTTGTGATTGCAACAGCACCTCACTGCGGTGCAGATAAATTGGCCAACGTAATTGAACATTTATTGGTTTCACTTTTGAAATTGAAATTTAATAATGGAGTTCACTTTCCACGTAATTGCCACCTATATACAAATACATGGTGCAGCCTGTCTGTCAGTCTTTCACTCTGGCCGTCTGTCCGCCTGTCGTTCTTATTGAGTTCATATTTTCATTTTTAGGTCAATAATTGTTAACTGCCATCAGTGCTGACATTAATCTGTGCCAACCCACCGCCAGCACCATAATCGGCCATAATCTAAAAAGCATATTTCGCTGTTGCCGAATGCCAACCGACAATTAAATTGTAATAAACTCCGAACGTACGATGTGACACTAAATGCTGTAAAAATGGCTGGTTGCAACAGAATATATACACGTATGTGTATATTATGGGCTTTGGAAAAAATCGCATCGATCCTAAACTCATCGCGACATGAAACATGGCCAGGCACAGATAGATTGCAGATAGAAGCAAGGACGGGCGCACAGTACTTCGCCTCATAAGTGGGAAAGGTGAAAGTGGAGGTATTTTCGCACACCTAGTTCAACCTCTTTGTATATTACTTTGGCCAGACCATCTGCTGTTCGCCAGCGACAGTATAGTTCTTCCTGGCCAGCTTGTCCGCTTTTCAGTTCTCGGGGATTTCCCTATGCGCGACATTCCCTGAATTTAGGGCCACCAAGTCTATGGAGCTGATTAAAGTCTGACTATATGAGTATATGTTGACGTCAGTGTTCGGCACAATATTCTGGTTCAACCACTTCTCATCATTACATTGGCTTGCTGTGGACGCATTTAAAGTGAATAAATTATAAAATATGTGAAAATTCCAAAGGTGTAATGTGGTTTTCGTTTTCCTTTTCAAGCAATGCTTCCATTTTCTTCTGTATAAAATTATAATTGGGAGGCCGTCCAATATATTGACATTGACAAATATTGATACCCTGGAGTCTTAGTTAATAATTGTTAAAAGAAAATTCTGCGTACAGCTCTAAAAATCGATTTAATTAGAGAAATGGAAAAACCTTCCCGGCTCTTCATGATTCTCTGATACAGTATTTTGGTATATCCCATTTAAAGCATACTTTAAGGAGGTTAGAATCTATGATGTGTAAGTTAAAATTGATGGTTAAAAGGTATTCCTAAAAGAATAGTTCAAAACATACTTTAACCGGAACGCAATTGTACGTTGCTGCAACGAATTTGTTCATTGAAAGTCAACCAATGTCGGCGTTCATTGCTGCAACGGACAAAGTTTCGTTGATGCAACGAATCGTGATTTAATGGAAATTATAGTTCTGCAACGAATATGTTTGTTGCTGCAAAAATGTTTTTTCGTTGCTGCAGCATTGCTGATTCGTTGCTGCAACAGCTCTAATTCATTGGTGCAACAACTCTGATTCGTTGCTACAAAAACGCGGTTTCCTTGCTTCGTTGCAGCAACGATAAAGTTTCAACGAACGCCGACGTTAGTTCATTTTCAACAAAATTCGTCCCGGCCTCGAACGTTTTTCTTTCAGTGTAGATAATTTAGTTCCATGATGACCACCGGCAGTGAACTTGGAAGTGATTATTCACAACAGCAGCTCAACTACTTAAGGCAGAACTCCAACAACGTGAATGAGAATTACTATCGAATACATCCCAAAAAAAAACACACTCTAGAAAAACACATAATGCTATTTAATGATTATTTGGAATAATGGATTAATTAACAGAAAACTGTGTATCACCGCTCATTGATTTTTAACAAATTTTGTGCTTATATACGGTCCGCCAAATAAATTTTTTTTGAAAATGCTATAAAAAAACTACTTAATATTTTCTCAAATTTCTTTTTTTATTTGAAAGTACAATCCTTCCGGTTAATAATGGAAAATAATTTCATTCAAATGGCTGAGGTCACCCCACAAATAATAGTCCAACGGTTGAATAGTTGAACAAAAAAAAAACGTTAGATGGCGGACCCTATATATTAAATTTAATTATTTATTTAGTTATAAGAACATCGATTGAAACATACAAGGGGTTTAAGCTGAGATTTCAAAAGTCGGAAAAAATAAAAATTTGTATGTGGGAAATTTTCAATTTACAGTTTTAGTCTCACATGAAGTCACAGGTAATGATTTATATTTATTAACCTATAAATTAAAATTAGAAAAAAATGCTAGATTCCTTCGAATTTCCGCAGCTTGTATAAAAATATTCCACTGTGCAGTGCAGCCTAACTAAAAGACCCAATATATTTGAAGAAGAGTTCATATATTTATTAAGCTAACTGAACAAAAATTATAACTTGGAAGATGTGAACAAAATTCATAAACTCCCAATTTTGATGAAATATAACTGGAAATTAAAAAAAATATTTATTTGGAATTTTTAGCATGGTTTTGAAGCACACCACAGTGCAGTCACACATAGATCCATAGATATCTATTTAAACACAGATTTAGATTCGTTTGGCATACATAATGCTGCGGAAATAGGGAGACCTAGACCAAACAGGCCTTCAATAGTCATTGAAGAATACCTCCTTATTCTGACAAAATGACAAAATACTTGGTGCTTCAAGCAGGCCTGCAAAGGGGCCCTATCTACGCCTTCTAAAAGAAACAAAGCGCTGACTGACACATCGAAAGAATGAGTGACCTACTAATACTGACAAGACCACAATAATCACAAAATTTTAAATATAATTTTTCAACTACTTACACCGGTCTTCAATTTTGATAATATAGTCACTTTATAAATTTAGATATAATGAGACTTTCTTGAAACTTTTGTTTTAAGAAGTGAATAACTTCTCATTCAAGTAAAACACTTAGAATATATCCACTGGTTTATGTGTCATTTTTTAAGCAATATAACGATATACATTGTTTGGAAAACTACCCCATAATGAGTTCACAATATTAAAGAAACGTTGCCAACCAATTAAATGATATAGTATATCATTTTATAATCCGATGGAAATAATTCAACTTAAAATATTGCACTTAGAAGCACTGTAAGTTTCCAAATTTGGTGAATCATAAAATATAAAGTACTTCGAATAATGTCAATTACGAACCGAATTTATTTTTGTTTTCCCACTTTTATTGCAATGTCTATAATTAAACACTACACAAGAGTATTATGTCTTTGTGCATTTCTTTGTAACACCCATAAGTAAGAGAGATAGACCCATTGTTAAGTATACCGATCACTTTTTGAATCGATTTAGCAATGTCCGTCTGTCCGTCCGTCCGCCTGTCTGTCCATCTATTCTTGTAATCACGATACAGGTCGCAATTGTAGCCAGAACCAAACGAAACTTTGCACAACGAAGTTTTTCGGGATAAGGACGAACGCTATTCATTTGAGAAAATCGGTTCAGATTTAGATATATCCCCCATACGAATTTCACTCCCGATTTGACTTTTTTCACGCTGGATACCGCATATTTTAACAGATTTGGTTCAAATTTGGTAGAACATCTTATTTTTCCAATATAAACACCCATGCTAAAAATGGGTCAGATCGGTTGAGATTTATATATAGCCCCCATACAAATTTCGCTCCCAATTTGACTTTCTTCCGCACTAGAAATCATATATTTTATCAGATTGTTTTCAAATTTGGCAAAACATCTTATATTTAAACTAGGAACACCTGTGGTGAAAATAGGACAGATCGGTTCAGATTTATATATAGCTCCAATTCAAATTTCGCTCTCGATTTGACTTTTTCTGCTCTAGATACCACATATTTTAACAGATTTTCTTCAAAATTGGCAAAATATCTTACGTTTTCACTAGAAACACCTGTGGTGAAAATGGGTCAGATCGGTTCAGATTTATATATAGCTCCAATACAAATATGGCTCCCAATATCACCTTTTCCGTTCTAGAAACCACATATTTTATCAGATTGTTTCAAAATTGGCAAAACATATTATCTTTCATCTAGAAACACCTGTGGTGAAAATGTGTTAGATCGGTTCAGATTTATATATATCTCCCATTTAAGTTTCGCTTCCAAGTTGACATTTTCTGCTCTAGAAACCATATATTTTATCAGATTGTTTTCAAAATTGGAAAAACATCTAAACTAGGAACACCTCTGGTGAAAATAGGTCAGATCGGTTCAGATTTATATATAGCTCCCATTCAAAGTCCGCTCCCTATTTGACTTTTAATGCTATAGATACCACATATTTTAACAGATCTTCTTCAAATTTGGCAAAATATCTAATGTTTCCACTAGAAACACCCACGGTGAAAATGGGTCATATCGGTTCAGATTTATATATAGCTTTATATTTATATTCGCTCCCAGCTTGACATTTCCCCCCAGAAACCACGTATTTTCTTCATATTGAGCATAACACGTTATACTTGAACTGGAAGAACCTATTACGTAAGTGGGTCACATCATTCCATGTTTGTATGTAGCCCCGATACCAATATTCTTCTCGATTTGACAATGGAGTGTATCGTATAGTCGGCCCCGCCCGACTTTAGCCTTTCCTTACTTGTTTTAATTTGTGATTTTACTCAAACTATACAACTTGATCTGGTCAAAATAAAGGAAATTAACTTTCATTTTCTATTTTTTTAATTCCTAACCTTTCCTGAAAATGGTATATTCTAGGACCGCCAGAAGGACTTTTATCCCAGGCCTCCAAAACCCTATACTTCCTACAACATAACGTATACATTTGCAATGATAGTTCCATTTGAATAATAGACTTACCAATTGGCCCACAAGTAGGCATACAAAGCCTACACTCCGCTGCTGGATGAGTGCTCAGTTTTGTATGCATACATATGTGTGCGAGTGTGTGTGTGAGTGACAGAGTACGACGTTTGTGCAGCCTTATCATGAATTATGGCTTTTTGAAAAACTACACGTAATAGTGACATAATATGAAAAGTCTACAAGTTTTTCATTTCATTTCAGATCTGTGTGTTTTTTGCTCCTTTGCCGTACATACACACCACTACACACACACATACAAACTCGCAAGCTGCCAGAGAGTGTTTCCATGTATGTTGTCACACACACACTCAGGCACATCCCAGTGTCATTCGTTCGAAAATAATAATAATAAAGACAAAACTATTATTAAATATTGAAGCACGTTTTCGGAGTTAATGCCACTTATTGTCGAGAGCACACACATCGAAGGGGAGTCAAACTGATTTCGCCATAAATCTTCTCGAGTGCGATCAAAACGCTTTTTGGCTTGTGCAACATCTGGAGTGCAACGTGATTGAAGTGGTAGCTTTGGATGGCTGTTGTTGTCGGTGGTGGTGGCGGAGGAGGGAATTGTGGAATGGGGAGGGGATAGTGACATGTGAAATGTGTGATTACGAACAATGTACGAGCGTGTGAGCGTGTATTGACGGTTTATTGAAAACGTATTTGTTAAATGCGGTATAAATGGTAATTTGGCACACAATCTCACCAGATCTCCAATTCGTACCTTCACTTTCATTTGTGTCAATCATGATTTGTGTGAAAGAAAATTGTGGCAAATATCGACACCAGGAAGTGAAAGGGCATGCAGATGATAAATGGAAAAATTCAAATTTAACAAGTAAGGAAAGACTAAAGTCGGGCGGGGCCGACAATGTGATACACTCCACTTTCTATCCGAATACAATTCAATTTGTTAACCAATTGATAACGGGAAGTATTTTTGTATGCTTCCTAATTATAGGCTAATATGAGCTGATCCAATTTGTCAAATTGAGAAGAATATTTGTATCGGGGCTATATCCAAACATGGAATGATGTGACCCACTTACACAATAGGTTCTTCCAGTTCAAGTATAACGTGTTATGCTCAATATGAAGAAATTCTCTGAAAATACGTGGTTCTGGGGGAAAACTCAAGCTGGGAGCGAATATAAAGCTATATATAAATCTGAACCGATCTGACCCATTTTCACCATGGGTGTTTCTAGTGAAAACATTAGATATTTTGCCAAATTTGAAGAAGATCTGTTAAAATATGTGGTAAAAGTCAAATCGGGATCGAAATTTGAATGGGAGCTATATATTTATTTAAATCTGGACCGATCTGACCTATTTTCACCACAGGTGTTCCTAGTTTAAATATAAGATGTTTTGCCAAATTTGAAAACAATCTGCTAAAATATATGGTTTCTAGAGCAGACAAAGTAAAATCGGGAGCGAAATTTAAATGGGAGATATATATAAATCTGAACCGATCTAACACATTTTCACCACTGGTGTTTCTAGAGGAAATATAATATGTTTTGCCAATTTTGAAAACAATCTGATATAATATGTGGTTTCTAAAACGGAAAAGGTGATATTTGGAGCAAAATTTGTATTGGAGCTATATATAAATCTGAACCGATCTGACCCATTTTCACCACAGGTGTTTCTAGTGAACACATAAGATATTTTGTAAATTTTGAAGAAAATCGTTTAATATATGTGGTATCTACAGCAGAAAAAGTCTAATCGAGAGCGAAATTTGAATGGGAGCTGTATATAAATCTGAACCGATCTGACCTATTTTCACCACAGGTGTTCCTAGTTTAAATATAAGATGTTTTGTCAAATTTGAAAACAATTTGATAAAATATATGGTTTCTAGAGCGTCAAAGAGTCAAATTGGGAGCGAAATTTGAATGGGAGATATATATAAATCTGAACCGATCTGACCCATTTTTATCATGGGTGTTTATATTGGAAAAATAAGATGTTCTACCAAATATGAACCAAATCTGTTAAAATATGTGGAATCCAGCGTGAAAAGAGTCAAATCGGGAGTAAAATTCGTATGGGGGATATATCTAAATCTGAACCGATTCTCTTCAAATTAAATAGTGTTCGTCCTTATCCCGAAAAACTTCGCTGTGCAAAGTTTCGTTTGGTGCTGGATACAATTGCGACCTGCATCGTGATTACAAGAATAGATGGACAGACAGACATACGGACATTGCTAAATCGATTCAAAAAGTGATTCTAAGTCGATCGGTATACTTAACCATGGGTCTATCTCGCTTCCTTTTGGGTGTTACACACAAATGCTCAAAGACATAATACTCTCGTGGAGGGTATTAAAACGAGGTTTTTATTCGGTTACTTTAATTTAACTACTGATTTTAGGTTTTAGGTACCTCTAGAGGTTGCATTGTAAGAAGTTTGGTGCCGCCAGAACAAAGCTCCGATGCCCCAATGAGCGACATCTTGATTGATATTAATAGTAACTAAATTTTCTTGGAATAAAATTTTTTAAATTCCAAAGGATCTAAAGAATGGTGGCTTAGGTCATCATTATTACTATCTCGTTTTGAGAAACCGTATATATCCATAATAAATTTCTCTTTTTAGGAATACCTTTTCCCTTCCCCTGCTCTAAAAAACACTGAAAACTTAATCATGTTTTGCTAACCACAATATCAAGTCAGAATTAAAATTATGAAAAATAAATTCCACAGAAATCAACCTTTCAATTTCAAACAGCCAGCCAACATTAAACATATCCTTTCTGTCGTTCACACGATGGCCAAAGAATTGAAACTGCTTCCGCAATATAATAACGAACTTTTTTAATATAATAATATCAAATAATAATAATAATAAATGTTATACACTGCACATCCCCCATACACATATATAAGTGCAGGGGAGAGCAAAAAATCACAAGAAGAGGAGTATTATTGAATTTTCCATTTCATTAAGCAAAACTTAACTCACGCCGCAAAAAAAGGAAAACGCCAACACTCTCGTCAGTAGCAAGTGAGTGAATTATGGGCGGTAGAAGAGGGGGAAACGGAACGGAACACCAGCAGCTAAGTGAACTTATGCCGCAAAACCACAATAAACCAATGAAATTGTTATCCGAGCAAACAGACAGTGTTTTTTGGTCGCTCTTATGGGTGACACCATGAACTTTAAAAATAAATTATTTAAAGGTTTTCCCAAAGAATGTCCAAAGTCCTGAGAAAACGTTAAGTCAATTTTTGTATTAGAAAAAAAAAACAAATTAACGAAAATCCTTGAACTTTTTATACCCTCCACATCCTGAATGGGGGTATACTAACTTTGTCATTCCATTTGTAACACCTTGAAATATCGACCTGAGACCCTATAAAGTATATATATTCTTGATTGTCATAAAATTCGAAGACGAGCTAGCCATGTCCGTCCGACTGTCCGTCTGTCCGTCTGTTGAAAGCACGCTAGCATCTAAATTAAACGTTCAAATTTTCCATAAATGCGTCTTATAGTCGTAGATCGGTTGGGATTGAAACGGGGCGAAATCGGCCAAAATTTTTCCCTCACAAGGACTAAAAATACCCATAATAATCCCTAATATTTTAGCGTATTTAAGCATGTTTTTTTGAATATGTCTGTTTATATGAATATGTTTGGTATGCGCATTCCCCCAATAACAAAAACGTGCACCATAAAGTGATTCTAATTTGTAGGGGGTGGAATGGGACAAAAAAGGGATAACAATGGTATATATTAAACAACAACAGCTAGAAACACGTAATTCGGTGTGTACATTCCTCTAATTGAGTAGATACATAATATAAAAGTATTTTTCCAAATTCGTACTTTTAAGGGCTAAATTGGGAATAAAGGGATTAAAATGGTACCAACCAAACAGCTGTACCTAGAATAATGAAATTCGGTGTATACATTCCTCATTCCACATTGCATAGACAAGTAACATACACGGATTTTTCAAAATTCGTACTGTTTGGGGTTAAAATGAAAAAGGGGATAAAAAATAGTACCAATCAAATGACCGCAGCTAGAGTCATGAAATTCGGAGTATACATTCCTCTGACTGCATAGACACGGAAAATCGACGAATTTTTCGAAATTCGTACTTTTAGGGGTTAAAATGGAAAAAGGGGATACAAATAGTACCAACCAAATGACCGCAGTTAGAGTCATGCAATTCTGCAAATTTTGATCGGGAAAGGATATTGTGACGAAAATTCACATTCTTAGAGCAAAGGTGATTTCAAAGGTAGTATGCATAATTTTGGATCCCTAATGAATATGGGGTTACTGAGTGACCCCCGAAGTTGGTCACTTCCGTCATGTCAAACTTTGAAATGATAGTCAAAAATACATCGTTTGCAAAATACAGCACTGATAGTGCACGTGATTATCGACTAAGAAGCGTGCTTACATTTAGAATTACTAGAAAAATATTGCATATTTTCGTCGTATTTTTAATGATGCGATCACATTAAAAGCCCGATATTACTTAGATTAATTATATTGTTAGATTGTTTACAAAATTCTAAACAACTGGAAATGTGGTACCTCAATTAGAAGTTATACGACGAAATGACCCATTTTATAGTTTTCCCACATCATCGCTTGACAATTTTTTTCTTCCTTTATCTTCTCATCATTTCGATCAACGAAATATATCCCCTGTTCTGGTCGTTCCAAAGTTTTGTTTTTAAAAGTATATTTTTGTGCTTCGTAATTATAATAAAACAAGTAAGGAAGGTTAAAGTCGGGCGTGGCCGACTATATGATACACTACACTTAGCCATTACCCTATGGTGTAGGATATAAAAAAGTCATTACATTTGAACCGGGTGATATACGATGCACCTATAAGAGGACACTGAATGGGAGCTATATACAAATCTGATCCGATGTGACCCATGTTTAGCGAAGGGTTTCTAGTTGAAATATTAGACGCTTTCCCAAATTGTATGGAGTGTTAAATATGTGGTTTCTAGAGCGGAAAGAATCAAATCGGGAGATATATGTAATCTGAACCGATGTGACCCACTTTCGCTATAGTAATTTCTATTTGAAACATTAGCTGATGTGCCGAATTAGAAGAAAATCTGTTCAAAACTGATATTTCTAGAGCGGAACTAATCAATTCAGTAGCGAAATTTGTAATGGAGCTAGATATATATGGGTCAGGTGAGTTTAGATATATATATATATATATATATATATATATATATATATATATCTGAACTCATCTGACCCATTCTCACCAGAGCTGTCAAAGAGCGGAAAGAGTCAAATCGGAGGAGACATTTGTATGGGAGCTATATATAAATCTGAACCGATCTATTCTATTTTTACCAGAGCTGTTTATAGTTGAAATATAAGCAGTTTTGCCAAATTTGAAGAAAATCTGTCAAAGTTTGTGGTTTCTAGAGCGGAAAGAGTCAAATCGGGGAGACATTTGTAAGGGAACTATATATAAATCTGAAAGATCTATCCTATTTTTACCAGAACTGTTTCTGGTTGAAATATAAGCTGTGTTGCCAAATTTGAAGAAAATCTGTCAAAGTTTGTGGTTTCTAGAGCGGAAAGAGTCAAATCGGAGGAGACATTTGTATGGGTGCTATATATAAATCAAAACCGATCTATCCTATTTTTACCAGATCTGTTTCTAGTTGAAATATACGGCGTCTTGGCAAATTGGGGGAAAATCTCTTGAACTATGTGGTTTCTAGAGCGGAAAAAGTAAAATCGGAAGCAAAATTTATATGGGGGCTATATCTAAATCTGAACCGATTTGCTTCAAATTAAATAGCGTTCGTCCTTATCCCATAAAACGTCATTGTGCAAAGTTTCATTTAGTTCTAGCAACAATTTCGACCTGGACTTTGATTACAAGAATAGATAGACAGACGGACGGACGGACGGACATCGCTAAATCGACTCAAAAAGTGATTCTAAGTCGATCGGTATAATAAACGACGGGTCTATTTCGTTTTGGGTGTTACAAAGAAATGCACAAAGACATTATACCCTGTGGTGTAGGGTATACATATATGACACTCGCAGACTCTCGATTTTGGAAATGGCGAATTGATTTTGGATAATTGTGGTCCCTTTTACCAAAATTGATTTTGAATTCCAAATTTCGATGTTTTAAATGGTGTTTCTTATAAATATCATTTCAAAATATTTTATTGTAATTTAAAATTGGTGAATTACTTTTTATGATTCCCGAAACTCATTTTTTTATTTGTTGCATTGGGTTATTTAATCATAAATTCCATTTTTAAATACAAATTTTTGATTTTTATCTTATCCAGTGTATGCAAAGCCCCATATGTTTGAATAAAACCACACATGAATTCACAGATCCATATACCCGCACAATTTTTCACACATCCATCTACAGCCATACATATGTATGTATGTGTTCACACATACACAACCATACATACATACATGGCATATCTAAAAGTTATTATATGCGTTTTATTCATAAATCCATAATAAAAAAACTGTTGTAAAGGGTTATTACCCTGGAGTATATATATGTAATATATATTTTTGTTTAGATCTAAAATTAAGAACTTTGCCGTAAGGTAATTTTAAATAATTCGCAACTTTTCTGTTGTATATATAGAAATATAATTTTTTAGGAAGTTTCCGTCAATTTGCTTCTTGTTTTATAGAAAATTCAAATAGAAAATTAAATTTTGATATAAAAATTTATTTTTGTATTATAATTTATTTAAAGAATTTGCCATAAGTTAATTTTAAAACAAGTAAGGAAAGGCTAAAGTCGGGCGGGGCCGACTATATGATACACTCCACTTTCTATCGGAATACAATTCAATTCAGTAAAAAAGTGAAAACGGGAAAAATTTTTATGTTTCCTAATCACTGGCTAATATGACCTGGTCCAACGTACTTGTCAAATCGAGAATAATATTTGTATCGGGGCTATATCCAAACATGGAATAAAGTGACTAACTTTCACAGTAAGTTCTTCCAGTTGAAGTATAACGTGTTGTGCTCTTTTTGAAGAAATTCGGTGAAAATACGTGGTTTTTGGGGGAACGAAATTTGTATGAGAGCTATATGTAAATCTGAACCGATGTGACGCACTTTTAACCATAGGTTAGTTTAAATATTAGACGTTTTGCCAATTTTGAAGAAAATTTGTTAAAATATGTGGTTTATGGAGCGGAAATATTCAAATTGGGAGCGAAATTTGTATGGGAACTATATATAAATCTGAACCGATCTAACACATTTTTACCTCAAGTGTTTCCAGTTGAAATATAAGGTGTTTTGCCAAATTTAGAGGAAAATCTGTTAAAATATATTGATTCTAGAGCGGAAAAATTCAAATTGGGAGCGAAATTTGTATGGGAGCTATATATAAATCTGAACCGATCTAACACATTTTCACCACAGCTGTTTCTAGTTGAACTATAAGATGTTTTGCCAATTGTGAAGAAAATCTGTCGAAATATGTGGTATCTGGAGTGAAAAGGGTCAAATCGGGAGTGAAATTCGTATGGGAGCTATATCTAAATCTGAACCGATCTAACACATTTTTACCACAGGTGTTGAACTATAAGATGTTTTGCCAAATTTAGTGGAAAATCTGTTAAAATATGTGGTTTCTAGAGCGGAAAAATTCAAATTGGGAGCGAAATTTGTATGGGAGCTATATATAAATCTGAACCGATCTAACACATTTTCACCACAGCTGTTTCTAGTTGAACTATAAGATATTTTGCCAATTGTGAAGAAAATCTGTTGAAATATGTGGTATCTGGAGTGAAAAGGGTCAAATCGGGAGTGAAATTCGTATGGGAGCTATATCTAAATCTGAACCGATTTTCTTCAAATTAAATAGCGTTCGTCTTTGTCCCGAAAAACTTCGTTGTGCAAAGTTTCGTTTGGTTCTGGCTACAATTGCGACCTGTACCGTGATTACAACAATAGATGGACAGACGGACAGACAATCGACTCAGAAAGTGATTCTAAGCCGATCGGTATAATTAAGAATGGGTCTATCTCCGTTCCTTTTGGGTGTTACAAACAAATGCACAAAGACATAATACTCTTGTGGAGTGTATAAAAAATACCAAAAAATATTTATGAAAAGTTAACAATTTTCCGTAAAACTGGAAGTATTTTGCTTGAAATTAGAAATTATCTCAGGCCACAAAAATCTTATAATTTTTTGAAATAGTAAATTTACGATCCACCATAATGTGTACATTTTCTAATTTTGAAATCGAGAAAATCAGCTTTATTTGCCATATAGAAAAGAACATTTTTGGAGAATTTATTCAAAATTGAACAGAAGGACAAAAATTTGCGCGATCGCTTCACATGGAATTATTCTATTGTGAAAGAAGTATAAATTTCCAACGAAAACAAAAAAGATGTTTGGATCGAATATATTGGAAGAGTTTTATTCTATTTGTTATATAAATAAAAATATATTTCGAGGGTAATTTTTCCGATTTAACTGCAAAAGTATTTATTTTTTGTTTTTATTTCAATTAAAAAATGTGCTGCCTTCGTTTTATAACCCTTTTTGATGTGGAGCATAAAACGGAGCGCAAGCTCAAATTAAATTTGTATAAATGCATGCAAGTGTGTGGAATGAATTTCATTTTGTGCTGTTTCAGTTCCATTTTGCTTCTCGTTGATGCTTTTTTGCCATTTTCCCTGCTCTTATTATTCTTTTTTTTGGTTGGTTGTGGTAAACTAATGGTTGCATTCCACAGGAAAATTAACATACTCACACTTTGGTAATTGAAGAGGGTGTGTGTGTGTGTGAGTTGTTGGTTGGACCGAACCTAAATTATTACTTTACACTAACACACAAACACTCACTGACTGGCAGCACACACGGAATGGCCAGGATGGCAAGGATGCGAAAGTAAAGTTATTATTGCATTTCTGTGAGCACTAGTGGTACCTTAATTTACTATCACTGCCCCATATATTTACCCGGCTATGTCGGAGCATTATCCTTTTTCTCTGGCGTTTTCTGTTATGCTTTCGGTTGCGGGTCTTTCTTATGGCCCATAAACTGTGCAATTGTAAATCCCGAGTATAATTTTCGTAAAAACCAATTTTACCACACTTTCCCCCCTCCCTCCGCCACGACCCACCGATCAGAGGAGGCATGAGCAAGTATCTTCAGTTTTTGTGCCAGTGATGTATCGCCTTTTCATTGGTTATACCTCCCCTAACGGACGGATGAATGTGCTGGAAAATCTAAGGACCTACTCGTACATGTTTTAACGCTTTGGCCTAAAATTTATACGGTTCGGTATTGGCATCAGAAATATCCTGCTGGTTTGTTACCAGCATGTAGTACTAAAGACGGAGAATCATAAAAAAATCCCATTGCTTTCGGTTTTGGCAAAAGGTGAAATATGGTTAGCAACAGTTTGTAAGCAGCTCATGTCTTTATCGAGGTAGACAGAGGCGGGATTAGTGAGGCCTACTCCAGTAGGCCTTCAGGGAGATTCAAAAGGTTTTGTATCCTAAATTTCTTCAGAAGGCAAGTTCCAAAAACATTTAATGAGCACAAAGTCCGCTATAAAATTATATATGATAAAGCTTTGATTGGTTGGGAGAAGCTCTTCCTTGTTCTCGTAGTAGTAGCAAGTGCATCTAGCCAGAGGTGGTGAACTCCACATATTGTGACAATATTATTGTTATTTTACCACCTCTGCTCTTCATAAAGAGAATGTCAGGCTTTTCTTTTGATTAAGTTAATTTCAAAAATCCCTGAAAGGCCTGTTTGCAGTCATCTCAAGCCCTTCTAACCGCCGCTGTGCATATTCAGTTACGGATGTATCCTCTTCCTGGGTATTTATGTGCGTTTAGGTTTGTTAAATTTTCATCTAACTCCAATTCAATTGTTATGGCTGGCAAACAATTTACAAGCCAACACTTAACGGCATAAATTGTTCGAGGAAATTTAAAAATAGTTGAATTCGAAGCTCGAATTCAATAATTTGTAGTTTATTGAACTGTTCAGATTTTCATACAGTCTGTTTTTGATATAAGTCTAAGGATTATTCCTTGAACTCCATTAGGTTCTTCCTTTTGTGCTATCATTGTATCATATTTAGCTTATGGCGGGTTATAGCTTTTGAGCGAGTTCCTTCTGCCTATGAACGCGACAAGATTTTTAGCTCTCATTTTCTCTCATCCTGCCGTACTTTGTGGGCATTTTCAGTGAGTGGAGAAGTTTTGGACATTCTGTAATTTTCGACAATAGCTGACTTCATGTAGAACCTGTACTTTGCATATAACCTATAGATGGACAGTAGAAGGATGAACGGGCTGAAAGACGGAAGGGACTGCGGCAGGGGACTTACGAAGATTATTTGATAGACTTGACATGGAATTCTGAGTCGTATTATCTATTTTATAGATTTTCTTATTAGAATGTAAGCAGATGTATTTTAATCTCATTATTTAGGTTTCAACTTTTTGTTTGGGACACTTTTGTGTCTCTTTTCCAATGTTGTCCCTATTTCAACGCCAAGAACTATGAACTACTTTTATGCGCGTTTGCGCTACAAGATGAATGAATGTTGTTACAGTCCTTGTTAGGGAAAGATTTTTCGGCTCTGTTAACGGTTACCCCCAACGGTGAAAAATTGCCCCAACGCAAAAATGAAAATGACCCAATCCGTGGGTTCATTTTTCGTTATGAACAAACCGAAAATGAAAGAAGGCCCCAAAATATTTGTCTGTATATTTTTTTAATAATTAATGAAAAATGACCCAAGTACTTATACAGATACTTCGTTGCTTCCTTTATTAAGTTTGGGGGAAATAATGGGACTGCCATAATTTTATTATATTACATATATGCAGGCTTTGATGAACTTGAAAATTGTACGAGTTTTTCCGTTTTTTGTTGTTGTGATCAATACAAATTTTTGGGGACATTTTTCACTGTGATCACGGTTCGCAGAGTGTATTTTTCCTTCAGAACCCATTTCACTCCTGTGCCATATTAACCGGTATTAAATGAATGCATGGAAAATTTCGCCGTTCGCACGCTACTTCCGTTTAGCGTGCTTTCAACTGACGGATATGGGTAGATCATCTTAAACTATATACTTTATGGGTCTCATATCAATATTTATCAGAATAGCATTTTGGGTAACTCATTTCACACAAAAAAATACTTCAAATTATACTTCAACTGACGGATATGTGTAGATCATCTTAAAATATATACTTTATGGGGTCTCGTATCAATATTTATCAGAATAGCATACAATAGCATAGTCATTTCACACCAAAAAATACTCCAATTAAAAAGATAGTTTTATAACAGAAATCATCCCGATTAAATCCAATATAAAATATGAAGTGATGCCTAATTTTACGTAGCTGCTGCAGTGCAGTGTAAAACGGCCTGTGGCCAGATGTGTCATTATATTCTGTAGACTTCCGCCATGTACACACAGTATGTATTAAGGATTAGTAAATCGATTATGATTTTGGTCCAAAACGATTTTGGGGATCAAAAAATCATTGATTGGAGTTGATTTTATGTTTCAAACTTTATACTGAAATCGATTAATCGAAATAGACTAATTCCATGTGAAACGGGACAGAAATTGTTCATTAGGTTTTTCGATTTTAATGAATGTTTTCAATTTTTTACTTATGAGTAAGGGGAATAGAATTGTATTTCCCGAAAATTTTTAATAAGATAATTTTAAAAAATTCTTAACTTTTTCTATTAGGAGGTTGTTGTCAAATATATTTAATATAAAACTCTCAAATATTTGAAAAAATATATTTTGTTTAGTGTTTTTAATCCCCTGTAATTTTATAATAATGAAAAAAATAAACTCTTCGATTATTTGGTTCAACTTGTGTTCTTGAGGTCTTTCTGGAAGGGTACTAATAGCTAATAATAGTCTTTGGAATTTCTTAACCCATATTGTCTTGAAAAATAAGATATAATGATATATATCCTCCTATTCTGTAGAGTAAGGGTATAATTAATCGACTACAAAAAAATGATTTTTATGTTCGATTATCGAACTTGAAAAGATGTTTGAATTGATCTCACATTGCGCTTTATTATATGAATTCTGTAACAGGTTCATTGTGAAATATATATTTATTTTACTTTAATAATATGTGAATGTTTCGTTGGAAAAAATAAGCTTAACTCTTGGTAAACAGTATGTTGACGATTTCTCGTGCTGTCCCGGGATCCCGGGAAATTGAAAAAACAATTCCCGTTTCCCGGGAAATAAAAAGTACGGGAAAATGCAAACCCTACCTAGTACGTATGAGGAATTATTTTCTCATATTGGTCGTCGATTTATCGCTGGTGAGGACTACTGTGCAAAGCCTCCTTCGCGGTGATCCAGAAAACCAAACCCAAAAGGTCGTGAACTTTATAATATATCACTAAAAATCACAGTAAAGCTCTATCTTTTGACAGTCCAACCTACTGGCCGAACGACCCATCCAAGGTTCCGAATTTAATGGACTTCATAGTTTATGGTCGAATTTCGCCTAGATTTTATCATAATAAATTACTATACATCTCCATATGTACATAAACGGCGTTAAGTTCTTCTTTACATACCTTCTATCATGGATTGAATTCCACAGAGGCTGCTGATGTGAAGTAATATAACCAAACCAAAACAAATAAAAATATTGGAAAAAGCAATTCTATAAATAAATATAAAATATTAATTATTATAAACAACGTTTATTTCTATCCATTTTTGTCGTATAAAACAACAAAATAAAGTACGAATTTGGCAAAATCTTTTTATTTTTCGTATCTACGCTATGACTGCGTAAAAGCTAAAGCTAAGAAACCAAAATTTCCAAAAAAAGAAAATTTGAGTGCAAAATCTCTTAAAATGTGTGAGAAACAGTTCGATAAAGTAAAAAAAAAGAAATTACCATTTTTTGATTATAAAAATCTGAAAAACGTGAAAATCTGTAATACAACAAAAAATAAAAATTTTTCTTCGCATTAGGAACAAATACGCAAAAATATGTTAAAAAACATAAAAAGGAAAAAATAAAAATCTTAATTTTCTTTAAAATCGAAAAATAAGAAAAGTAGTAAACTTTGGGCCAATTTCTAAAATATTTCCGATTGCCTGATTTTTAATGTTAATATCTCAAAATAATTCTTGTCTAATTTTGGTTTTTTGCAGATCTCAAAAATGTCTACTCGAACAAAAGTTATTGAATTTTGGCCGATGGATTTTGATTCTGAACCACTGTGCAGCATAGCTAAGCATGAGAACCCTAATCTAAGAGTGGAGGAAAGTTTATGTGTGTGCTCCTGTCTTGATATTCCACATGGAAAATCGCAATACATCATAATCCACATAGTAAATCATTTTCACCAGGATATTTATTTTTTTGCTGATACTTAACACGCATGTAAACTCAAACTGTAAACAAGAAAACTTTCACGAGTTAATTCCAGTTTTATGCTGACATATAACTATTAATTCAGCACTTTCCAATGATACTACTGAGTTTTGAATAAGATTAAGACCAACGAGAAAAACGGCGTTAAGTACGGCTGGGCCGAAATCTATATACCCTCCAGCTTGGATTTCATTCCACAAGGCTGTCGATTTTCGTAGAAGTGCAGTAATATTACAGGAAAATATAATTTTTTAATACAGCCAAACCAAAACAAATAGAAATATTGAAATATTGAAAAAATAATTTTATAAATAAATATAATATTTTTATTATTTCAAGCCACGCTTAAAAGAAAAGGCTACCAATACGTTTACATAGTGCATATATATCAAGTCAATTAAAAAAAATATTCTTACATTTTCTAAAAAGCTTCAATACCATAAATATTGGTAGGTAGTGGGTGCTACAGTTGGTTGTATTTCCATTCTATTTTAATTTCAAAAGTACAAATTTTGAAAATTAAATTACCTCACGTACATAGTGCAATATAAGATAAATTCATGATTCATGTTTGCCGTAAAAGTACGAATTTGGAAAAATTGTTTTTATTTTGCGTGTCTATGCAGTCAGAGGAATATATACACCGAATTCCATGATTCGAATTTCATGATGCTATTTGGTTGGTACAATTTTAATCCCCCTTTTCCAATTTTACCCCCTTAAGAGTACGACTTTCTAAAATCTCTTTATTTTACGTATCTATGATATTAGAGGTATGTACACACCGAATTTCATCATTCTAGCTGAAATCGTTTAGTTGGTACTATATTTATCCCTCTGTATCCATCCTTGAAAGCACGAATTTGGAAAACACCTTTTATTTTTCGTGTCTACGCATTCAGATGAATGTATTCTCCGAATTTCATGACTCTAGCTGCGGTCATTTGGTTGGTACTATTTCTATCCCCTTTTTCCATTTTAACCCCAAAAAGTAAGATTTTCGGAAAATCCGTTTATTTTACTTGTCTACGCAATTAGAAGAATGTATACACCGAATTTCATTATTCTAGGTGCCGCCGTTTGGTTGGTACCATTTTTATCCCTTTATTCCCAATTTAGCCCTTAAAAGTACGAATTTGGAAAAACTATTTTTATAATATGTATCTAAACAATTAGAGGAATGTACACATCGAATTTCGTGTTTCTAGCTGTTGTCGTTTGAAAGGTACCATTTTTATCCCTTTTTGCCCCATTTCACCCCTACGAATAAAAATCTCTTTATGGTGCACGTTTTTGTTATAGGGGGGATGCGCATACCCAATATCAAGTAAGTACAAGCAGACATATTGAAAAAACATGCTTAAATACTTTAAATATTAGGGGTTATTAGGGGTATTTTCAGTCCTTGTGAGGGAACAATTTTGCGCTCTTGGCCGATTTCGCCCACTTTCAATCCCAACCGATCTGGAACCATTAGACACATTTACGGAAATTTTCAAACCTTTTAGTTCATTTCGTCCGGAAGCTAGCCTGCTTTCAACAGACAGACGGACATGGCTATATCGTCTCAGAATTTTACCACAATCAAGAATATATATACTTTATGGGGTCTCCGACGAATATTTTAAGGTGTTACAAACGGAATGGCAAAGTGAATATACCCCCATCCTTAGGTGGAGGGTATAAAAATATCCAACTTCCATCGGAAATATTACCCTGTAATGCCAAGGTGAGATATAGCGATCCTCGTATCCCTTATCGCCTTACTAAGTAGCCTATTTCTGTGGCATGTGCAACACAACTGGCCTACGTGCTACACACTTTCTCCATTGGTCTGGTCGCATGTGATTTTTGCGTCACTGGAGCTCACATGCATTGCATATTCATATTCATAAAGCCATCTAAGCCAACAACTTCTTAACATACTGACCCCCAACGGCGGTTAATGAATTTAATTTCATTATTTCTGTATACCAAGGAAATGTGTGGTTAAGTCAGACATGTTTATGGCCACTAGCGCATGGCGATTTTTAATGTGGAAATTTCTTAGAGTTTCGCCATAATTAAACTAATCACTTTTAAAGCGATTGCATAAGTTGGCCGATGTTTATTGCCGGCATATATAATAAACTAAAAGTATGTTTTTTTAGTGAAATGCATATTAGTTAAAGTTTTGCAACCAAAGGACAGCTGCAGGGTGGGGGAATGGTCGGTCGGTCGGTCGTTCGGATTTGTGCAAAAATACGGAAAGAAAAATGTTTAACGATTTCCCAACTCATGTTGAGAGATGATGATGACTATGAATCTTTGAAGTTGTTATTACTTGAAGCATCATCAATTTGAGCAAACTTTATACCTCCGTGCCCGACCCCCTCTCTATCTCTCTCACAGCTACCCAGAGGCAACACAACATCATTGCAGTCTGCGTCAACATCAGTAACACATTCTGGTCCCTGATTACCGACATGCGACGTCCATCGCACCATCAGCCTGAGTCTCAGTCTCAGCTTCAGCTACAGCTCCAGCTACAGCGTCATCATCACTCTCCATTGCCTTGCTGGCGTCATTCTCGTCGTCATCATTATGCTGCATTGCAGTATGTATAAAGGTATTACCTTAAGTTTTCACATACATCCATAGTTTTGTATTAAAAATGACCCTTTCTTTCACAACAGCAACAAAGTTATGTTGATGCTGATGTCGATGTTGTTGCTGCTGCTTCTGCTGCTGGTGGTACTCTGTATATGTGGTTGTTGTTGTTGCTGTTATTCCGTTTTAAAGGCCAAACAAATCAGTCGTGCCTGAAGATTAATGATGGCATTATAGTGTCGTCTACGTTTTATAAACTTCAAGTGGAAAACATTAAATTTATATCAAACTTCGAACGATGTTGTATGCGTACATGTGTCTGTGTCTCTCTGTGTGTGTGTGTGTGTGATAGAGAGTGTCCTTCTGCCAGGACATACTTGCACACAGCTATTTTTTTCGTTTTTTTTTGGTCGGTCATCCATCTATCCAATCAAGCAGCCAACCTGCCAGGCAGTCAGCCCTTGGAACAAACAACCGGCTATGTTGCTGCTGCCTGCCACTCTGCCACCTTATAACGTCCGCATCGCCGAGTAAGTACACTCCGAATTTTGGCCTTAGGGCTTTAACAGTTTGGTCTGTTGCTATTGGCCAACCAGCAAACAAATAATCATGGTCGCTACGCCAGTGCCACACGCCAGCAGTACGTTGCAAATCTGTCCGTTCGTTTTCCCGGCATCCAGCCACCGATACGAGGATGCAGCGAAAAGTTAACAAAACAAAGGCATATTTTTAGGAATAAATTCGCATATTGAAGTACTAGGGATTAAACAGAATAAACGAATGTAAAAATAAGCGCCTCAAATAGATCTTAAATAGCTGGAAAGCATGTCATCCTTGGTTTAGGTGACCGCTTTTACGGGAGCGTCAAGTAGTGCCTTAAGGCACTGTTTTGAAAAAAATGTCATCCATATCGGCCTGACATGAAGAGAATACAGTAGCTCTCGAGGGCCTCAATGGTAATATTTATCCCTAAGACACTGAAAAGCTCCCCTTCAAAGGCTAGGGCTTATTAGCCTATTAGTTCAACTTCATTCCGTTTGAAGATGATGGAGACGTCAAGTAGTGTCTTAAGGCACTGTTTTGAAAAAATTTCATCCAAATCGGCCTGACATGAAGAGAATACGGTAGCTCTCGAGGGCCTTAATGGTAATATTTATCCCGAAGACATTTAAAAACTCCGTTCCAATGGATAGGGCTTATTACTCTATTAGTTCAACTTCAATCCATTTGAAGATGATGGAGAGGTTAAGAGATCACCTGCAGAAGGGGCTGGAATATGTGGCACAGTTGCTACAAATCAAGATGACCGGAATTCCATTCCGACCTTCGATCGGAAGGAATGGGAAATCTGATCCAATACGACGCGATAACACTTCCACGATGGCAGTTTTTCTGGGCACCGAATTCACATTTAATAGCATTATTTTTGTTGTTATTCCATTTAAAGATCTTGAAGAAGTTAATAAACCACCTGTAAAATGGATTGGAACATCCGGAACGATTGCAACAAATCAAAAAAAAACGAAATTCCATTCTTTCTTTAACCAGAAGTAATGGGAAACTTGATTCAATTCTTGATGACTGGTCGACGTCATAACTGTTCCACGATATGGTAGCTATTTTGGGCATCGAATCCATATTTAATAACATTCTTTCTGGTGCGGCAATTCCAGCGCTATACATCCTTAGAGTTGAAGGAAGGAAGGAATGGTGAATCGGATCCATTACTTGATGAGTGGTCGACGCGATAACAGTTCCACAAACCAACAAAGAACAAGGCGATCGAAACTCCAATGAAAAGTCTAAATTGAAGAAGATCTATCGAACCTTGTTGTAAAACACAGGAGGTTGCGTGCAGAGGATCCAACTTCTGAAATTCTATACAAAGCGAAACGATTGATTCTGCTCATCAATAGTGAACCCGAGATAAGTCGCTAATGAGGATGATCGAAACTCCAAGAATATCTACTGACCCAAATTCCAATGATAAAAGTGCTGCAGCACAAAAGGCTGTTAACAGTGAACCCAAGTTGAAGTAGCTGAAGAAGGCGATCGAAACTCGAATGGAAAGTTCGAGTTCATGATGTCCTATCCAACATTGGTGTAACACGCTGGAGGTTCTGTGCAGAGAATCCAACTACTGGAATTCTATACTATGTGCGACCAAAACTCCGATTTCAAGAAGATGTATCTATCAATTGGTTTAACATACTGGATATTGCATGCTGAAGATCCCATGGCCGATTCTGGTCATCCCCTTTTACTTCTCTGGACATCGAATAAATAACATTATTTCTCGTGCGATAATTCTGGTGTTATCAAGCCATGGGGTGGAGGAAGAAATGATAAATCTGATCCAATACTTGGTAACTAGTGGACGCGATAACTGTTCATCAAACCAACCAGGGCATATTGAACTCCAAGGATAAAAGTGCTGCAGCTCAAAAAGTTGTTAATAGTGAACCCAAGTTGAAGTTGTTGAAGAAAGTCCGAGTTCAAGAAGATCTATCGAACCTTGGTATAAAACACTGCAGGTTGCATGCAGAGGATCCAGTTATCCAATTACTGATAGTTTATACTATTTGCGACCATTAATCGGTACGCTTGCATCAAAGTAAGACTCTGTTAGATTTTCTTGACACCGAAGCAACATAAAATGACACTCTTTCTGGTGCAATAATTCCAGCGTTATCCATCCTTTGAGTGGACTACAGGAAGGAATGGGAAATTGGATCCATTATTTGCTGAGTAGGCGACGCGATAATTGTGCAAGATGTAACCATGGTACATTTTCTGGACAGCGAAGCCATATTCAATGACATTCTTTCTGGTGATAATTTCTGTGATATCTCGTCTTGGAGTGGAGGCAAGAATGGTATCCATACGACGACGATATTACTTTCCTCTATAGCAGTATGACAACTTTTCTGGGCATAGATACCACCTTCAATAACATTCTTTCTGGTTCTTTAATTGTGGTGTTATCCAAAACTTGCTGACTGGTCGACGAGATTAATTTCCACAATGTCGCCATGGTAGATTGCCTGGATACCGAAGTCACCAACAATAACATTTTAGCTGATGAGATAATTGTGATGCTATCCAGGCATGAAATGGATGGTTACCTACAACTTGCTGACTGGTTGACGTGATTAATGTACACGATACCACTACGACAACTTTTCTGAATACTGGTGCCACCTACAATAGTATTAGTTATCCAGCCTTGTAGTGGAGAAAGAAAACCTTCACTACAATTCTTTCTGGTGCGATAATTCCATTACTTAATTTCCACTATATATGGAAATATGATCAAGTACTTGCTGAATCTTTGGTATGCTAACCGATCTGAGAACCTATAGATCTGCAAAACTATCAAACCTTCAATACAATTCTTTCTGGTGCAATAATTCCTAAGTTGTCCATTACATACGGAAATATGATCAAGTACTTGCTGAATGTTTGGTATGCTAACCGATCTCAGGACCTAAAGATCTGCAAAACTATCAATTTATGTCGAGCTTCCTCGGAGATTGCACTACACGCGTGGTTGTAGATGAGTTCTCATCCGACAAGCATAGATCGACAGCAGGAGAACCACAGTGCTCTGTCCTGTCCCGCTCCATTTTTCTTATTTTTATCGACGACCTTTTGGATCGAACTTCGATTCCAAACTACCCATTCGCAGATGAGAGTAACCTCTGTCATTATTCATACTCATTCGATCAGAGACCAAGATCTGCAAGAAATTGAGTACAAAAGGCTATTGAAGGATGAGTCACTTAGTCAGTATTTACTTTCCATTTCCGAAAGGAGTCGATTGAATATAGTAGATTTTAATGCTAATATGACCCAGTGGTCCTTGTTGTCTCACAAACGATTTTGTGTTTCAATTATGCCGCTGATTTCAATAAACCGTGTGGATATTGAACAATCGGCTGATCTACGGCACTTTCCAGGAACTCCCACAAATTTGCTATTGATTGGACAGCACAATCAGAAATTTAAACCAGTAAGGAAAGGCTAAAGTCGGGCGGGGCCGACTCTATGATACACTCCACTTTCAATCCGAATACAAATCAATTCGGTGAAAAAGTGAAAACGGGAAGGTTTTTTGTATCCTGTAAATGTATGTGTTTGACAAAAAATTTTATATCGGAAAGGACATTTGTATGAGGATATATTGAAACCTGGAACGAAATAGGTGAAATATAAAATGTATAGTTTGGCCAAAATCGGTTAAACTTATGGGAGCAACATTTGAATTTGGGCTATATTTAAATCTGAACCGATCTTACCCACTTTCACCATAGTTTTGCTTAGTTAGATTAAAAGATGTTGTCCCAAATTTAAAGAAAATCGGGTACAATGTATGGTTTTTAGAGCGCAAAATTCAAATCGGGAGCGACATTTGTATGGGTCTTATATCTAAATCTGAACCGATCTAGCCCGCTTTAGCCACAGGTGTTTCTGGTTAGATTATAAGATGTTGTGCGAAATTTAAAGAAAATCGATTAGAATATGTGGCATTTAAAGCGGAAAAAGTCAAATCGGGAGCGACATTTATATGGGGGCTATATCTAAATCTGAACCGATCTTACCCAATTTCTGCATAGGTGTTTCTAGTTGGATTATAAGATGTTGTGCCAAATTTAAAGAAAATCGAGTACAATATGTGGTTTCTACAGAGAAAATGTCAAATCGGGAACGACATTTGTATGGGGGCTATATCTAAATCTAAACCGATTTGACCTATTTTCACCATAGATGTTCTTAGTTTATATATAAGATGTTTTGCCAAATCTGAAGATAATCTGATACATTATGTGGTTTCTAGAGCGGAAAAAGTCAAATCTGGAACGACATTTGTATGGAGGCTATATCTAAATCTGAACCGATTTGACCTATTTTCACCATAGATGTTCTTAGTTTATATATAAGATGTTTTGCCAAATCTGAAGACAATCTGATATATTATGTGGTTTCTGGAGCGGAAAAAGTCAAATCGGGAGAGAAATTTGTATGGGAGCTATATATAAATCTGAACCGATCTGACCGATATTCACCATGGGTGTTTCTAGTGGAAATATAAGATGTTTTACCAAATCTGAAGACAATCTGATACATTATGTGGTCCCTAGAGCGGAAAAAGTCAAATCGGGAGAGAAATTTGTATGGGAGCTATATATAAATCTGAACCGATCTAACACATTTTTACCACAGGTGTTTCTAGTTAAAATACAAGATGGTTTGCCAATTTTGAAGAAAATCTGTTGTTATATGTGGTATCTAGAGTGAAAAGAGTCAAATCGGGAGTGAAATTCGTATGGGGGCTATATCTAAATCTGAACCGATTTTCTTCAAATTAAATAGCGTTCGTTCTTATCCCGAAAAACTTCGTTGTGCAAAGTTTCATTTAGTTCTGTCTACAATTGCGACCTGTATCGTGATTACAAGAATAGATGGACGGACGGACGGACGGACGGACGGACAGACAGACGGACATTGCTAAATCGACTCAGAAAGTGATTCTAAGACGATCGGTATAATTAACAATGGGTCTATCTCGTTTCCTTTTTAGTGTTACAAACAAATGCACAAAGACATAATACTCTCGTGGAGTGTATAAACAGATATCAACAGACACTACTTCTTCTTTCCTCCTTCCTGTACCTTATCTTCATTTAGCCATCGCATATATAGGAGACATCCCCTGAATGTTGGTTCAGCGAAAAATAAATAGAAATATGAGCTGACTCATATTTCGGTAGGGACGACTTGTCAAACACAGTCATTGGATAGGACATGGAAATTATGTGAATCCAAGGGTAGCTGCCGCCAGTGAACCCGTCGTCGAAGAAGGCGATAGAAACTACTATGGTGGTCCTTCCTTGGAAAAACAAATCAGAGGTTGCGCGCAGACGATAAAAGGAATTCTAAAATAATAGGTTGGCAATGAGTGCTTTGTTGCTTAGTGCGATTCTTTTTGGTTGATTTTCGAAAATAGAGTTGTGGTTCTCGTTCGTTTGGGAGAATTATTGACTTAAAGAGTTGGGGCATTTTATTGAAAAATAGATGCGAAGCATTCTGAAGACGGTCATCACTGGTCAGGAATCATGATAATGGGTGATAAGGTTTCAAATGGGAGCTCAATAAAACTCTGGAGTGAATTCCTTCATAGACTATAGCGTTTGTAACTAGCAAATGTCTCTGCCGATTTCTTGAGTTGATTGGATCTTAAGAGTGGCTATCTTAAAATATATTTGTTTAGCTCTGGAAGATCATTCTTCATCGAAACGACGAAGCATGAAGAATTTTTTGGGTTAACTAAATGGATGGTATGACAAAGTGCTTACTTTCTCCATCACTATAAGTGAAGTGCAAAATTTCAAATGTCGAAATTTCGAAATAACTTTTAATTGTTTTTTTTTCATAGTGCCTTTGTAAGGCTTATTTTCCATTTTTTTTTGATTGGCCCTTGTACTTCTCAGTCACCTCGAAGGACCATCTTCAGGAAGCTCAATCAACTATAATCGAATCTAAGCTGCAATGTGGCTGATAACTGATAAATATTGAGACCATATAATAGATATTTCCATTATTCAAGGAAAAATGATTATTTACTCAATCCAGAGTCCCCGAAATTTCCAGCTCCACCCTCGCATATTTGTATATGCAACCGTCCATGCATCCCGTTTGCACTGCACACAAACTTGCACATACACGAACACACAGACGCGAAATGTTGCAAGCTATTTTTCTTGCAGTAAATAATTTTTCATGCACGAGCGGCAAATTTATTCCGTCGTCATGCGGACACCAATTGATCAGGAACACAAATAAAAGAAAATTGATGTCGCACAAAATTTTTAAGTGTTGCCACACGCATTTTAAATAGGTGTTTGCTCGTTACACTCCCTCCATGACACACAATTTGCAACCTGTCCGCAACCCCTCATCCAGGCGACCACTTGTCGTCGTCATCATACGCCTGGTGGTCTGTCCCAGTTCTTGGGGTGGAAGGAAGGAAGTTCGAATGGACGGATTGGAGGTATAGCGACAACTTTATTTGCTCCATACCAGCGGCAGGCTAACGAGTGGCCGGCCAATGCCAGAGCTGGGGAAAATTGCTGGAATTAATTGATGTTGTATTATGGACGACGATGAGGAGGATGACGATGACTACTACTTTTTGCACTGGTTTTGACAAATTTGTATAATTTGATTTTACAATGAAGCTGGGTGGAAGTTTTGCAACAAATGGGTTTTGATTTAAAACTGATGTCTTTCGCGATAGCGGGGAAGCACAAAAATGAGATGAGAGCTACTGACACATTCGAGCTGTATGTGGGGCAAGGTAGACGCTACAAAGCAAGCAGAGGCATGTGACGGCTATTACCATATTTCACAAACTAATGATGGGCAAACTACAGACTTGGTACAGTTGAGCGATATTATTTGTTATTGTCTGACAAAATCTTTATCTTCTGACCAAAAAAAAAGAAACAATTCTTCTGATCAAAAAAAAAAACGATATAAAAATTAAATATAAACGAATCAGTATATCTTTAACTCAACTGATGTAGTACAACAAAGCTCCTACAAAAGTTGTATAAATCTCTTGACTTGCGTAACTATTACTTAGGGCCCCATTAGTACAGAAGTCAACGTAAACAATTGAAATCTTTCAAGTGAAGGATGGTAGTTCGTTCCCTCCATGCAATACTTTGGCTTGTCCACCTGTTGTTCATTGGTACCAGTGCATTTTGCTCGGCAGAGCATCACGTTCAAATGATAAAACTTTATTATCAAAATAACCATTTGACGGCAGTCGCAATAGCCCACCAAAGTCGAACCTCCAATGTCTGGTGGCTAAATTAGCGACTGGTTGGTGAACAATTCGTCATCATATATGCGTCAAAAGAACTCCAGATCGGTCGTGGACCTTGCCGCTGTCCGAAAAAGTATTCTGGAGATCCCAAAGCAGTTGATTTCCCGCCATACACAAGAACTTGGACTTTCACAGACTTCAAGGTTGCCAACTGATACTGAAGCTCACAGTTACTGACAGCAGCTAACACCGTTTGTTCGCTGAGTGGGCTTCGAAGCGTTTGGAAGACGACTTATCAGCGGCAAAAACTCCCAAATTTCAGGCGCCCAAATCTCTACTTTACTGTTTGAATTATGCAAGGAACATTCATATTAAGCATTTTCAAAAAGATTTTGTCAATATCGCGGCTAAATTTAGCTGTGGATGCATTTAAAGTTCATAAATGGTAAAATAGTTGAAAATTTGGTCATAATAGATATTGGGATGTATCTTGGGAACCATTTATGGAATTAAAATTTCGTTCGGTTCATAGAAAATAGGAACTCTTGAGGTGTTCTTTTGCATTTAAAAAGTGTAATTAAGTTTCTACTTTTCTTTTCAGACAGAGGTTTACCGGTTGGTTGTATTTATTCAATCTTGGTAATTTTCTACAGTATAAAACTATATTCGCGAGGCCGAACGATGCCTCGGTATTTACAAATATTGTTAAACTATTGTCTTATTCATTCATTTTAAAAATAATATTCAGCTTATAGCTGCCAACATCGATTTAATTACTGAAATGGTAAAACCTTCTAAGTCAAAAATAGAGCAATACTTTCTTCGTTGTTCTCTGTTTATGTATTTAAGAAAACTTATTTAAAGCATACTTTAGGGATGTAAGGTTTTATGACAAGCGAGAGCATGTAAATATTGGGTCGATATTAATCTTAAGTTAAAGTTAAAACAAAAATTTTATTTGGGATTTGGGCGTGTCACTGACAGTTTTCATGATTGAATGAATGATTTGTATTCACATATAAAGGGTGATATTTTAGCTATTATCTTTTTGGCAACACTGGTTTAAACAGCTGACGCACGTCTCGTGTTTTGTTTCACTGTCAAACATCTTCAGTTTGGTCTATAATTTCACCATGAATCGTCTTACAAACGAACAACGCATGCAAATTATTGAATTTTATTACCAAAATGCGTGTTCTGTTAAGAAAGTTCATCGCGCGCTTCCATTTTATGGTCAGTTTAATCGACCCACTGAAGCGGCTATTCGGGCTATTGTGGCTAAATTTCGCACCAAATTTACATTGTTGGACATTAAACCACCAACACGCTTATGTAGAGTGCGAACTGAAGAAAATATAAAATAGCAGCTGTATCGGCCAGTGTTAATGATGACCATCAATTATCGATACGTCGCCGTTCGCAGCAATTGGGCCTCTGTCACTCAGAAACGTTGAAATGCCAAAATTGGACTAAGCGGATGGACCATTTGAGGCGCAGTCAAGGTCAACATTTGCATGAAATAATCTTCAAACATTAAATTATATGGACCGTACTATCGATTCAAATAAAGATTTCATGCATTTTTCTGAATTTTATGTGTTTTTTTTTTGAAAAACTTTCCTATAGCTTTTAAAAAAATCACCCTTTATATATATACTAGCTGAACCCCGCCCGCTTCGCCAGGCAAAAAAAAACAAACGGTAAAATTAAAATTTATGTACCACTTATAATCAAGGTACTTCCCTGATATATTAAAGAAATGGATATGTTCCATGAAGAACGTTAGTTTTCGTCGAAAAATGGAAGAAATGTCAAAAATCAAATTGATTTTTTGTTAAATGTGATTCTCCTCCTTTCCGTTAAATAAACAAAACACTTCATTCGTAGGAAGAAATTACATTACATTCAAAACACATAGAAAATCAATCAAATTGTTCACTAATCAAACAACACAAAAACTTAAAAATTATATAATTTCCGATTTCTTGAAAAGAAGAAAATCCAAAGAAAAGGTGTAATTTTACAAAATTCAAATCAAAAATGTCCCAATTTTCAAATCCCGCCCATTTGTATATTGTCTAAGCAGGTTACAACTAAATTAACTCACACAACAATACAGGTTTTAATTTCGAATGGGAAGGGTCACGGCCACTTTCCGCCCATCTCTGTGTCGAATATACTCTAAAACCGGTTTTAATTTCATATGGGAAGGGTCACGCCCACTTTCCGCCCATCTTTGTACAACTATTTACACTGAATGAACTCACACAAAATTTTAGCATTCTAGGTGTCACAGAACTGGCAATATTCAATAATAGGTTTTAACTTCGTATGGGAGGTGCCACTCCCACTTTTCCTCTGCCGCCCATTTTTGGCACAGCTACGAACATTGATGCTGGATGCACTCAGACAAAATTTCAGTATTGTATCTGTCATAGAACGGAATATATTCGAAAATTGATTTTAACTTCGTGTGGGAGGTGCCACGCCCACTTTTCCAATACGGGCCATTTTTGGCAAAACTACGCACATTGATGCTGGATGCACTTACACAAAATTTCAGCTCTCTAGGTGTCGTAGAACTGAATATATTCGATAATAGGTTTTAACATCGTATGGGAGGTGCCACGCCCACTTTTCCAATACCGCCCATTTTTGGCACAACTGTGCAGACTAATAATTGTTTTTGATCTAATTTGTCGATATAAGGGATATGTCCTTATTCGCACTGTACAGGTCGCAATTGTTGTCCGATTGCCATGAAATTTGACAGAAGGTTTTTTTGCCCAAAGACGATCAGTACTGAATTTGGTCGAAATCGGTGCAGATTTAGATATAGCCTCCATATTCATTCACACTATTTACTGTTCAAGAATACAAATATTTCATTGGATCTGTACATCAGAAGTTGATCAAATTTTACAGATCATGTTGTATTTCATCTAGGAATACATAGTCTGAAAGTCAAATACATGGGTTCATTTTTGGTATAACCCACATACAACTGGGTCTCCAGTTTACATTATTACCGATCTAGAACTCAAATCTTACATCAGTTCTTGATCAAATTTTGCAGATCATGCTATACTTCAATATGGAATACCTACCGTGAAAGGGAACTTTATGGGTCGATGTTATCCTGCATCCCTCCGATTTATCATATTACCGCTGTAAAATCTTCATTTGTTATCGGATCTTGATAAAATTTTCCAATGTTGATGAAAATGATTATAATATTTTTCCCTAGGTGCAGCTACAATGAGACAGGATCACACCATCATCACATGCAGGAGTAACATAATCAAAAGATTTTCATAAATTTTGCATAATTACAATACATAAATAAAATAAAATCGATCATCGATGTTAAAACACCTGGGTTGAGTAATCAAAATCATCCATCAGGGAGTGGGGTAGGGTATCATATAGTCGACCCCGCCCAACTTTAACCTTTCCTTACTTGTTTTGTACAGCATATCTTTAGGATTAGTATTCTTTCTGGCTTTCAAATATCTATATTAATTTATACTTTAAGAACAAGAACAAAAGTTTTCAATAGGAAACTTATTATAATCCTAGAAGTAGGTATTGCATACATATTCTAATCAGTCCATAAGGAATGTCTTTATAGGATATTTGCATAGTGGACGCCTTATCTCAACGTCTCCACATGACAATTTCTCTCGAATTCACTGGTGAAAATGCTATTCGTAAAATGCTTCTTACCCTCCTAAAATTCGGAGCACCCTAATATCTACATAAATATATGTGTTTCCATTATGTTAGTTGGTGCTTCGTCCATATGCCTATGAATCTAAAATCATCTAAACTACAACGTATAAACACAATTGTATCCGTCCGTACATGAGCATGAATTTTAAAATCCCCCCGTATCATTTTTGCTACCTTAACAAATTTATGCGGATGCGGCTGCTGATGGGGTTCTTGTTGTTGCTGCTGTTGGCTCTGGGCTGGACGGACGAATGGTATGTGTGTGTCTGGATACTCGATTTGCGACCATGAAAATATATGGTATGTGTATGGGTAGTCGTATTTTCGGAAGCCCATGTTTATAAATAACATATTTTCCATACCGAATTTATATCTGTTGAGAGGGCTGCAAGGTGACTGCCGCACAACCAAACAAGGCTCTTTTCAAAGCTTGTGTATGTGCTCGAGTGTGTGCTACCAAAAATATACCCTAATATCTGCTGTGTGGTTAGACAATTTACTACACATTTTTATTTCCATTTTTGAGCATTTATTGCGTTTAGTTTTTGCCCCCCCTGCATATTAGTTAGGTGGTGGCGGAGCACTGTAGGTGGGCTGCTGCCACTCTGCTATGAGCAACAAATTCAAATTCAAATCCTCTTTGGCCCGTAAAGTTACCAAAACTATTTTCAAATTTATGTCCATGTCCAGATTTGTGCATGCGAATGTTATAAAATATGGCTATTATTTTTTGCCAGGGTAATTTTCAAAATAGTTGCGATTAATACGGACGATGCTGGCGCTGTTGTGGTCGGTCGAGTAGGGTGGCAGGGGGAAGTTCGTTTGGTTGGTTCGTGTAGTTTATGACCTGTTGGGGGATTAAACAGTTGATTAGTTGAAACTTGCTTTTCACATCGAACTAAAAAGTAATATTCGAAATTGAGCATATTGGTGTAGAAATTTAATGAATGTGTGTTCAAGGTGTTTCCTTTTGGAAATGAAGTATCCTTTAGGATGGGAAGTTATTATCGTATGAAATTAATGCTGTTTTTGGGTTAAAGGAAAACCAATTTGACTATTCGAGAGTGATATTTCTATGAAGATAATGAAGACACCAATGAAAATCGGATGCACTCTATGACATGAGAAGAAATTCAAAAGCGACCATTCCTGTCCTGGAATAAATCACCTTTGCCCGAGTTTCAGTAAGTTGCGACCACAATTACAACCAGTGCTTTGATTACAAAAATTGAAGAACAGACATATGGACTGGCGAAGTTATAATATGATTTCGACTTTTACGAAAATCTCTGGAAAGGTTCTTCGTTAAAAACTATGTTATACGTATCTCTCTCTAATTACGTAGAGACGTAAAATAGAGGGATTTTTGGAAATTAACCATTGATGCTGAAATCAGGAAATCAGGTGTGTACATTAGGGCGTACCTCAAAAAAAAAGTTCGCCGTACACCTTCGAATATGAAGTATTATTGAAAGGTAGTTTCAAAAAAAAAAATTTTATTTTTTTATGCCGAACGTAGGGGTCGCGCTTTTACATTTTTCTATATAACTTGTATTTATAAACGGATTTTAAAGTGTGATACATCGATGTTTTTGTCTCGACGAGGCCGATTTTTTTGTCTTTGAAGTCATTGAGCTCAAGCACCCCCTTCTGGTACTTACCCATCATTTCTCAGTTGCTACTACCCTAATGTACCACTCTAATAATCGAAAATTAAAGCTCGCATAAAATCATGAATCATGTTTGAGCTCAATGACTTCAAAGACAAAAAAATCGGACAAAAACATCGATGTATCACACTTTAAAATCCGTTTATAAATGCAGAAGTTATATAGAAAAATGTAAAAGCGCGACCCCTACGTTCGGCATAAAAAAATAAAAAAAATTTTTTTGAAACTACCTTTCAATAATACTTCATATTCGAAGGTGTACGGCGAACTTTTTTTTTTTTACTTGTAACCTGGTACGCTCTAGTGTACATTCATCTGTCTTTGTAGACTCAAAATATAAAAGATTTTTTTTTTCGAAATTTGTACTTTTAGACGGAAAATGGCGCGAAAGGTAACTACTGAACTGGGATTTTTGGGTGTATATATAAGTCCGAAGCAGTTCTCATTCCATTGAGTTTGCGATACAGATATACAATCAATAATTAACCAGAGTAGTTGTTGTATTGCACCTGGCATTGATAAGGGGAAGTAGCGTTCCTTGAAACGATCGTCTGTCCTGCTAGCAACCGAACCAAATAAATGTCACACACTTCCATTTAAAATACTTTGTTTTCTGTTTAAGAAAACAAAAACAAATGATCTCGAACCTGAGTAAGAGATACAACAAAAACTATGAAAAGAAAAGATCAAATAATCAAAAACAAAACAGATTCAACGATATATTTCTACAATAAAGATTCTCTCAAACGTTAATTTACAACACTTTTTTCACTGAGAATTGGTATAGTTCGACCAAAAAATGAAAACTTTGCCACTGTAAAAAGAAACTCAGACCAACTGGACTATAAGATTATGCTGGAAAAATGATCTACTCAACATGCCCTTTCAGAATTGCAGTGGCATTGCGTTGATCCAAAAATGTTGTTGGACAGTGTAATTAATCAACATTCTTTAGTCTTGAGTCGAAAAGCCAAATTATTTAAGCTGACTTCGACTTTATCACAGCCCATTCATGAGCTAGCCACTCGTTTTCGATGTTATGCATTTTTCATAAACCGCTGGAAAACTCACTGTCATTAGCTTTAGCTTACCACACATATCAATATAATGGGCACCATTTAAGAAGAGTAAGAACTGAATCAGTTTTACTAACAGTCTTCTTAACTCGCGCAAACTTTGAAAAAATCAAGATTTTCAAAATATCTCAGGAGGCCGACAGATTGCTCATCGGGTACCCCTGCTAGAGAGCTACCAGTCAGCAGTTGATATACAGGCAATTGGAAATAATTTCGGATACGAGTTATTAACGTAGACAGTAATCTGATATATCAGCATTTGTGTTGTTGTACCAGCCTGACCACTTGAGAACGGCCATTTAGTGAGTTTCGTGTTGGCTATGATTTAGACCAAAATCACTGGGAAAGTTTATACGACCCATAGAATAGCAGAAGTTTTAGAGGGTGGGGAAATATCCACAAATCATATGGGTGATTCCATTGGAACGGGTGTGACACTTTTGCTTACATTTGTTTAAATATCTCCCATATTATTTGACTGGAATTTTTACAAACTGCCAATGGAAAACGGCAGATTAATCTGGATATTATTGCAAATATAAATATGTCTTAGCGTTTTAAATATTCGAGATATACAACAAACTAGAGCGTCTCGGGTGTGACCTTAGTTTTTAAGAAATTCTTTAGGTTTTACTTATTTTCTTAATTTCGGTAATGTTTTTTTCTTTATATCTCTTTATTAATTTTTGCTAATGAAAGGAGTAGTTCATACACTTTCTTCTAAAGTATACGTTACCGACATCTCTTTATGAATATATGAAATATTGTATATTTAAATTGTAACGGGCGTAACATTTTGAAGGAAATTCTGTTACGACACCAGCCTATATCTGGAAAAAGAAATGATCAGACCTATTATTGTCATTATTTTGTTGAAATATAAAATTTGAAAATACAATATTATGAGAAGTATAAACATTAAATAAATTTTAAATTTTAAATCATAAATTGATTTTGAAATTTTGCGAAAAAAGGGTCACTTTACGTGGAATCACCCATATGCTCATTGATACTCATATGATTTTCTTTATTACTTTATTATTTTTGCATTCTAATTCTTTTACATTTGTGCGAATATCTTAGATAATTCCCAAAAACTTACTTTTTTACAGAGTATTTAGAACACTTATGTAGGTACTTAAAAAATATATAATAAAAATATTAATATAGAATTAAAAAATAAATGTTAATATGGGCATTTTCCTAGTCACATACGTGACTGTCGTACCTTTCAAAGGGGGTGAAAAACATATTAGTGTACACCGTACGAAGGTCTACAATTACTAAAGAGAAGAAAACAATTGAACTGCATGGTCCTAAAATAAAAGCTACTAAACAAGGTGACGTGACGTCAGTTTTTTCATTCTTTACAAAAACACACAACAGTATTGTTGGACACAGTAACAAATATTTTGTCATCATATTTTTCCTATTTTCAAATTTTTTACAAATGGTCTTAAAAATAAAAAAGAATAAATCAGGAATTCAATTTTGCAGTCCGTATGATGATCATTGTAACTAAGCTACGCTTTTAATTTAATTTAATTTAATTTAATTTAATTTAATTTAATTTAATTAGCATGGTGGACCTGCTGCGAAAAACTCAAAAAAAATCGGATTTTTTTTTCAAAAAATAAATATCAATATATATTTTTTAAATTATCAAAAAAAACTATTTGTTTTTTTCTACTAAAACCCAAAAATTCTCCTGTAAAAATTATCCTTATATTTTTTTGCAGAACAACAGCTATTTTCAAATAAAAATCATCTAACGCAATATCGGAAGAACTTCGAAAATGTTTCGTTGGTTTTCTATTTTTTAAATTTCTGCTTTAATGCACTTGAAATTTGTTGCGTATATTACTCTTGTAGCCTGAAAGCAAACAAAAAGTAAATACACGTTTTATGGTAAATACACGTAATGGTACCAATGTTACGACAATAGCTAGAAACATGAAAATTGGAATGAAAGTAGAGCTATTTTTTAAAATTCGTACTTTTAAGGGATATAATGGGAAAAGAGGGATAAAAATGGTATCAACCAAACCGCTGAAGTTGAAATCATGAAATTCAGTGTCTACATTCATCTGACTGTGAATACGAGAAACAAAAAGGAATTTTTTTCAGACGGAAAATGGGCGAATGGGGATAAAAATGGTACCACCCAAACGGCTGCAGCTATAATAAGGATATTCGGTGTGTACATTCACCTGACTGTGAAGATGCGAAAAAAAGGATTTTTTCGAAATTTGTACTTTGGCCGGAAAATGGCGAATGGGGATAAAAATGGTACCACCCAATCGACTGCAGCTATATTAAGGAAATTCGGTGTGTACACTTCTCTGACTTCTCTTCCCTTCTCTTCTGAAAGAGATGTTTCGATATTCGTACCATCAGGATCTAAATGGGATTAAATTTGATAACAACAAATTGTCATTTGGGAAAATCGGGCTTGAGGGAATATAAATCACAAAACAAAAATGTTATGCAAAAAAAAAATAATTTTAGCCGTATTTCACGCGAAAATGAAAATGTTACTAAAATATTGAAATTGTATTTTTTGTTTACCATGCTCTACCGTAATATTCACTTTTTGTCAAAGTGACTAGATCTGCCAAAAAAAGGACACGCTTCACAAATTTTAAACTTAGAAACTAAAACTTTATTTATTTAATAGTTTTCAATGTGTTGGGTAACGTTAGGAGAGCTTATAATTGAACTACCGATTAAATTTGATTTCTTTGTATTTTTATTTTCAAGTTTATGTTTGACATTTGCAAAATGGGACGCTATGTGCTCGAAAAAAAAATTGGGAAATATAAAAAACTTAGTGAGTCTTTAACGCAAACTGTAAGAAATTTACATGGAAAATTTTTGAGAAGAGATCGGCCTTCAGTTCAGCCTTCATGACGCTCATTTTCATCTCGGTGGCTATGTCAATAAACAAAACAGCCGCATATGGGGTTCAGAGATCCCACACGTGACTATTGAGAAGCCAATGCATCCACACGAGGTACTGTTTGGTGAGGATTTTGGGCTGTACTGAAAAATTGCTTTGGTCGGATGATGTACTGCCTCGTCGTGGTAGTCGTATGAATGGAACGCAATCCATTATTAAATGACAAAATTTAAAGTTTCCAATAAAACCAGAAATTTGAAAAAATAAGCAGTACTTTTTTATAGCCGATTGGATTTTTAAAAAGTGTACCGCTCTTATAGCCTACCTTTACCAAGCAAATAATAATCCTTTTTTTCAAGCATATCCTGCATTGGAAACTATCCTTCCCCGGACAAACAGAGCTTGCATAATCTGCAACGAAATCTTATTGTGTCACCCAGTTCATGTAATACACTCCATGCGAACTGTGGCGGGACAATTTGCTTTGTTTCAACATTTTCAACAATGAAATGTACGTACAATGTACGTACCTACATATATATCTACCTGTCAAGGCATGACAATAACAGACAAAAATAGTTGTGGTTGCCAGTGGAATTTAAAGACCCCAACAAGGACATGTCACACATAGAAAACCACAAAAACTAAATAACGGAAGTAAGTGACACACTAAAGTACTACATCCGTTTCAGTTTTCGAGAGGGGGCAGAAGCAAAGGCAGGGGGAGTTGGGTTGTAAATCTCGTTACCCCAAAGCCCAGGCATTGTTTTGCTGTCTAAACAAATTTCAGAGCTTAGCACAGGAAAAGTTTTGTGCTGTGGCACTGCATGTTCTTGTTGTTGCTGCTGTTGTTGCATTTCGAAATTAAACTTCAACTTAAACTTATTGAATTGATGTTATTACGAAAATACCTTTGTGTTAAGCCACACTCATACTACCGCGCACTCCGGTAGTGTTAGTGTCCGTGGTGCTCGGTGTTCGCTGCTCAAACTAATGGCTGCTACATTCAACGCTTTTGTTGGGAGTTTCCGGTTTGGCTTGGGAGCAGCAACACCGTTTAGTTTAGGCTTAAAAATTTAACATGACTTATGAGGACATTGCACGCACGGTTTTTGCAACGGCATATATTGTTGGTGTGCGGATGTTTATGAGTACGCCCGTTTATCCTTCCACGCCTCCTCCATCTGGCTGGTTGGCTGTCTGTCCTCCTGCCTGCCTGTCTGTCCGTATGTTTCGTATATATAGTGTTCCCGTTTTAATGGTATTTAAACCGCAAAATTGCATAAACAACAAGAAACTTTGCCATTACTTGCTGGGTTTGCTTCCCGCCTCGACGTCTTCTTCCTTCGCACAACTATAGCAAGGAAGCATTCTGTAATAGCGAACACAGCCGGATCAAGAAGAAAAAGCATACGGAAAAGTTAGGTTTATGTTGGCGTGTTTTTTTCTTCTTGAAATTGCACTGCATTCAATTAATTTGAAATTTATTTGCCGCCCTATTGTTGTGCCATCCACTTTGTGGGTAACACTACAACCCTTTCTATTGGATAATTAGTTGAGCACTTGGCTTGGAAACATCCAGGTATTGAGGTATTTTCGTTTCCTGCTTTAGACATGGATTTGATATCGAAACTTCCCGAGCGATCAAGTCAAAATGTTTAAAGCATCGCATGATCTGAACGGCCCACAGAGTATTATCAGCGGCAGAAACCCAAATCTCAACTTTACCGATTGAATTTTGCAAAGAATATTCCTATTAAGCATATTCTAAAAGATTTTTCCAATATCGTGGTTCATTTCAGCTGTGGATGCATTTAAAGTTCGCAAATGCTAAAATAGTTGGAAATTTCATCATAAGAGAGGTTATTCTATTGAGATATATCTCGAAAACCTTGCATAGTATTGAAATTTCGTTCATTTCATAGAAAATAGGAGCACTTGCGGTGTTCTTTTGCATTTAAAAAAAGTGTAATTACTCGTTTGCTTTCCTTTTCAGACAGAGGTTTACCACAAGGTTGTATTTATTCAATATTGGTAAATTTCTACATATAAAACTATATTCGTGGGGCCGACCGATGCCTCGGCATTTACAAATATTGTTAAACTATTGTCTTATTTATTCATTTTAAAAATGATATTCTTCTTATAGCTGCCAATATCGATTTAAATACTGAAATGGTAAAACCTTCTAAGCCAAATATGAAGCAATACTTTCTTCGTTGTTCTCTGCTTATGTATTTAAGAAATTTTATTTAAAGCATACTTTAGGGATGTAAGGTTTTATGACATGCGAGAGCATGTAAATATTGGGTCGATATTAATCTTAAGTAATTTATTAAGTTATATTAGCCGATTGCCATCGATTAAAATATAAAATAATTTTTATAAAAAATTTCGAAAATCGTGAAAAACCAAAAATTTTATGTGGGCGTTGGGCGTGGCACTGAAAATTTTCATTTAATTGTGGACTCAAATGAAATCACTGGAAATGATTTGTATTCACATATATATTTAAATAAAACCAGTAAGGAAAGGCTAAAGTCGGGCGTGGCCGACTCTATGATACACTCCACTTTCAATCCGAATACAATTCAATTCGGTGAAAAAGTGAAAACGGGAAGGTTTTTGTATCTTGTAAATGTATGTGTTTGACAAAAAATGTTATATCGGAAAGGACATATTGAAACCTGGAACGAAATAGGTGAAATATAAAATGTATAGTTTGGCCAAAATCGGTTAAACTTATGGGAGCAACATTTGAATTTGGGCCATAGTTTTGTTTAGTCAGATTATAAGATGTTGTGCGAAATTTAAAGAAAATCGAGCACAATATGTGGCTTTTAAAGCGACAAAAGTCAAATCGGGAGCGACATTTGTATGGGGGCTATATATAAATCTGAACCGATCTTACCCAATTTCCGCATAGTGTTTCTAGTTGGATTATAAGACGTTGTCCCAAATTTAAAGAAAATCGGGTACAATATATTGTTTTTAGAGCGCAAAATTCAAATCGGGAGCGACATTTTTATGGGGCCTATATCTAAATCTGAACCGATCTAGCCCGCTTTAGCCACAGGTGTTTCTAGTTAGATTATATGATGTTGTGCCAAATTTAAAGAAAATCGATTAGAATATGTGGCATTTAAAGCGGAAAAAGTCAAATCGGGAGCGACATTTATATGGGGGCTATATAAATCTGAACCGATCTTACCCAATTTCTGCATAGGTGTTTCTAGTAAGATTATAAGATGTTGTGCCAAATTTAAAGAAAATCGAGTACAAAAAGAAAATGAGTACAGAGGAAAATGTCAAATCGGGAACGACATTTGTATGGGGGCTATATCTAAATCTGAACCGATTTGACCTATTTTCACCATAGATGTGCTTAGTTTAAATATAAGATGTTTTGCCAAATCTGAAGACAATATGATACAATATGTGGTTTCTAGAGCTGAAAAAGTCAAATCGGGAGCGAAATTTGTATGGGAGCTATATATAAATCTGAACCGATCTGACCGATATTCACCATGGGTGTTTCTAGTGGAAATATAAGATGTTTTACCAAATCTGAAGACAATCTGATACATTATGTGGTCTCTAGAGCGGAAAAAGTCAAATCGGGAGAGAAATTTGTATGGGAGCTATATATAAATCTGAACCGATCTAACTCATTTTTACCACAGGTGTTTCTAGTTGCACTATAAGATGTTTTGCCAATTTTGAAGAAAATCTGTTAAAATATGTGGTATCTAGGGTGAAAAGAGTCAAATCGGGAGTGTAATTCGTATGGGGGCTATATCTAAATCTGAACCGATTTTCTTCAAATTAAATAGCGTTCGTTCTTATCCCGAAAAACTTAGTTGTGCAAAGTTTCATTTGATTCTGTGTACAATTGCGACCTGTATCGTGATTACAAGAATAGATGGACGGACAGACAGACAGACAGACAGACAGACAGACAGACAGACAGACAGACAGACAGACAGACAGACAGACGGACGGACATCGCTAAATCGATTCAAAAAGTGATTCTAAGTCGATCGGTATAATTAACAATGGGTCTATCTCTCTTCCTTTTGGGTGTTACAAACAAATGCACAAAGACATAATACTCTCGTGGAGTGTATAAAAATGTTAACGTTATTTCATTATTCAACGAGATTATTATTTCTTTGTGCATTTGTTTGTAACACCCAAAAAGAAGCGAGATAGACCCATTGTTAATTATACCGAGCGACTTAGAATCACTTTTTGAATCGATTTAGCAATTTCCGTCTGTCCGTCCATCTATTCTAGTAATCACGATGCAGGTCGCAATTGTAGCCACAATCAATCGAAACTTTGCGCAGCGAAGTTTTTCGGGACAAGGACGAACGCTATTTAATTTGAAGAAAATCGGTTCAGATTTATATATAGCCCCCATACGCATTTCACTCCCGATTTGACTCTTTTCACTCTATATACCACATATTACAACAGATTTTCTTCAAAATTGGCAAAACATCTTATATTTCAACTAAAAACACCTGTGGTGAAAATAGGTCAGATCGGTTCAGATTTTTATATAGCTCCCACACAAATTTCGCTCCCGATTTGACTTTTTCCTCTCCAGAAACCACATATTGTATCAGATTGTCTTCAGATTTGGCAAAACATCTTATATTTAAACTAGGAACACCTATGGTGAAAATAGGTCAGATCGGTTCAGATTTTTACATAGCTCCCATACAAATTTCGCTCCCGATTTGACTTTTTCCTCTCCAGAAACCACATATTGTATCAGATTGTCTTCAGATTTGGCAAAACATCTTATATTTAAACTAGGAACACCCATGATGAAAATATGACAGATCGGTTCAGATTTATATATAGCTCCCATACAAATTTCGCTCCCGATTTGACTTTTTCTATATACCACATATTTTAAATGATATTCTTCAAATTTGGTAAAATATATTATATTTCCGCTAGAAACACTCAGGGTGAAAATGAGTCAGATCGGTTCAGATTTAGATATAGTCCGCATACGAATTTCACTTCCCAGTGAACTCTTTTCACTCATATTTTAACATATTTTTTTTTCAAATTTGGTAAAATATGTTATATTTCCACACTCAGGGTGAAAATGAGTCAGTTCGGTTCAGATTTATATATAGCTCCCATACAAATTTCGATCCCGACTTGATTTTCTCCGCCCCAGAAACCACGTATTTTCACCGAATTTCTTCAAATTGGGCATAACATGTTATACTCGAACTGGAAGAACCTATTGTGTAAGTGGGTCACTTCATTCCATGTTTGGATATAGCCCTGATATAAATATTCTTCTCGATTTGACAAATTGGGTCAGGTCATATTAGCCTATGATTAGGAATCATACAAAAAGCCTTCCCGTTTTCTATTTTTTACAGAATTGAACTGTATTCGGATAGAAAGTGGAGTGTATCATATAGTCGGCCCCGCCCGACTTTAGCCTTTCCTTACTTGTTTAACTTTTGATCTAATTTGACGATAAAAGGGATTGGTGTGAAATTTCAAGGTACTCAATTCTCAATTCCTTTTAATTTTTGCCGCAGCTTGTATGAAAATATTCCGCTGTGCGGTCTGTCAAATCTATTCGCCTGGACTTGACTCCAATAAGAGTTGAATTACTAACCAGCCTCTGTGACATAAGGCATCATCGTGCTGAAACCTCATACCAACCTCATTCATCTCCTAGAATTTATGGAGACAAATCCTGATTAACAAGTCGTGATAGAATACCCCTTTCGCTGTTATTGAATTATCATATGTATTTTTGAAGAAGAAGCATTCTAAATTCTCTAAATACACAGCAAAAAATTAAGCGTAGTTACTCCAGAATCACTGCTGGCTTTGTTGAAACCCAAATGGTACAGTTTTGACGTGAAACAGAGCCATCAATTAGCCTCATCGCTGTAGACTATTTTGTTGGCAAGATCTGGATGACTTTAAAAAGATTGATGGTGACAGATGTTGTGTTAAAATATTAACCATTAAATAGTACTCCGATATATAATATATAATAATAAATGCCAGTGTCCGCCCACTAGAATTTGCAGTAACCGAAGATTAAGAACTGTTCGGCACTTTGTAAGTTGAGAAGCATTTCACCCAAAACACATAGCTCGAGCAGGAATTCATTTCCAACGAATGTACAGTGGCGAGAAAATTAAGTTACCCACAATTCAATTCAAATATGTAAGATTGGCTCCTCACCGTTTAATTTCTGGCTTAAATTTACTGATCTTGGGAATTTGTACTACATCACCATTAAAACTCAACACAGATTATGGAATTCTAAGAATAATAATAAACTGATTCGAGGAATAGTAAGTAATGGAACATTTGCCACTTCGACCGTTTGAATCAAACATGACCAATCTTAAAAAATCGCTCTGCCGCTTTCATATGACATTTCTTGTTTTGTCCGTCCGTCCGGGTTGTCATCAGTTTAGCGATTTTTAGTATCTCAGATTCGGTACAATCTTGGATGGATAAGGTTATTTTATAAGTGAAGTGTATTAATTAGTATTGTAATTTCCTAGGCAATAAAAGGAGAAATAAAAAAATATACATATTAGGTTGGGTCACGAAAAAATGCTGAGATGCAGATATGAAGATCGGATTGTTTAATGATGTTTCGTCGCATGGGTCAAGACGTCTGTGAGCTACATGCTCCTGAAAACACCGTAAAATTTCTTATTTCAATTTTGTTTATGAATCAATAGACTCCTTAAACTTTTTAAATATAAATTTGTATTCTTGTCTTAAAATATAATTGGACGTTTAAACTAATTTTTTGTGTTTGTTTCAGAACCAAAATTATCAAACTCTTTTTACAAAAATGCGGCATTAATTTCGTTCCGTTCTGTTTCTCCTTTCCTTTGAAAGGTATTGATTGGAGCTAGTCATTGCTTATAAAATACACCCAAAAATATTAAAAACTTTTTTTATGAAAAACTATTTAGTTCCTATGAAAAAACACAACAAACGTTCAACAATTCGAACAATAATTTATTTTTAAACAAGGGACGATATTTATATTTAAAATAATTTCAGGAGTCTATTAATACGTTCCAACATCTTAAAAAATCACATGAAATAAACCAATTGATTTCAATACCTAGTGTTTTTTTAAATCAAATCAAAACTATTATACTTTAAACTTTAATCATTCAATATAATCTTATTCATATTTTAAGCAAAGATCAAAAACACATAAATTCACGAATTATGAAAGGTTTTCTGAAGCATATTAACTATCATCGGAATCAGTGGTCGGTTACTATAATCAAAATTGCTTTATGCTAGTTATTCAAACATTCTATCCATTGCAAGCCACATTTGATACCTATTTTGCTAAATATTATTTTTATGCGCATATTTTGTTTAAAATCTGGCCTTCTTTCAGGTCGAGCACAAGGAACACAGTTTTCCTATACTTTCTAAAAAAATCTGGGGCAAGAGCTACAGAGCCCTTGTATTATCTGGTGTAGCGAATGAAAATACCATTTTAGAATAGCTATAATCTATTGTGCTATCATCAAAATATTTGTGAAATATCAGAAAAGTCCAAACTAGTCTGTGTGGAACTTTGTCTCGTCCAATTATTCTTAGTAAAGCATTTAACTAAGTCGTCATGTGCCCTCACAATTGTTCTGCTCCTGATTCATTTAAGTTATGTTCCTTTAACATTTCATGTCCTGTGCATAGTTAAATGTTAACAGCGGCGCTGCAGGAGCAATATCCGATTCTCTACCGAAGACATGCGGAATTGTAGGGTTAGTGAGATTCCTTGCGGTTCCTTTACATAACCGAGGCATATGTTCATTACAGGCTGTTTATATGTTTGCTATATACATAGATATGTATTAATGTATATAACAATGTGATTCACATAATAGTTAAATATATATGTATGCATGCGTGCTGCCATTCTTTGCCAGGGTATGCATATTTGAATACCTTATAGGTTACATGTTTTTTTGTTGTTGTTTAATCGATAATTTACAGCATTTTTACTGCCTCGAAAAAAACGTAATTATGAAATTGTAGACGAAAATTGTTTGCGAAGCAACTTTAGTGGTAATAAAAAATCAAATAAAAAATAGTTCAAATCAAATAAAAAATACATATTTAAATGCTGTGCTTTGATTTGCACGATATGCTAGTTAAAGCATGTTGTCAATAATGACTCACCTGACATAATTCAAGAATGCAAATAGGATTCTTTATTGGAATCTGAATAGTACTAAAACTAAGGGCTTTCCAATAAGGAAGGGTCGATGTTTATAAGCAACCTGTGTCTTTGTCATTATTGAAATCCTCTTCAAATTCTAAAGCCCTCCCATATATGTCTTTATGTATAAAATAAAACATCGTTTAAATATCTGATCCGGATTCACAAGGTGGAATGGATTAGAGAGCTGAAATTTGCAATGACTCTGTGGCGTAGATCCGACTGAATTAGGGCGATGGTCTTGCGACAGAATCGTAAGTCTTTGGAGGCCAATTATCTACAATTATCTTCACTTTCTCAACATTTTCATCGGTTTTTGATGTGATGGATCTTTCAAGATGAATTTTAATAGGCAGTCATAATTTGGACATGCTGGACAATCACATAACTTGATTTGGTGAGTAAGAAGCAATATAGTGACAGCAGCAGAATGTCAATATGAATATGTGCGAACTACCTAAGACGATAGAAGGACGTAATGACGGACATTGCAAGATAGTTTTAGAATAGCACAGACTAACTATCTTAATTCAGTAACTTTGGATCTTGTATGGAAAATATTGCAGATTTTTTGTACAAAATAATCTTCGTTCTTTATCGAAATTGTAGTATTTCGTTTGCAGCTAATTCGCGGGTGATTAAGAAACAATATCACCGCTTGCTGCATTTTTGGAGACTATTCATTTGTGAAAATGCAAACTTTATCGTAATAAAAGTGTCACCAGATATTTACATAATCCAATTACAATCTAAATAGAATTTGTGCTACTTCACTTTAACTAAATGTCTTTTAGAATGTTATAGTCCATTGAAAGCTTGGGTAATATTTTCAAATAAAAGGCAGAAATCCGATGACACGATTTCAAAACTGTTTCGATGAATTTATTATACCATCATACCCCAGAGGAGAAAATCAACGCAAGAAAAATTTAAATTTGAACGATTAACGTCAAATTGTGATATTTGCAAAAAAAAAAAATCAATTTCTATCCCATTTTCATACGAATTTCGAAAATCCATTATCTATCGCGTACCTAGTTTTTCGATTCTACCATTTGCTTAGCACCTAGCTGTTGTCGTTTGTTTGGTACCATCTTTCTCATCGTTTTCTCCATAAGTAAAATTTAAAAAGATATATACTATTTTATTGCGCATCTACACAGTCACACCGAATTTTATCAGTCAAGCTGCTGCCATTTGGTCGGTACCAATTTTGTCGATTAATGTTTGGAGTCTACTCAGCCAGAGCGAAGTATACACCGGTTTTCACCATTTTTATTCCGTTTTACCCCATTTCGCCCATTTTCAATCCCAACCTTCCTATCACATTTCGTTTAGTTGTTTGTCAGATAGTTTACTTCACATATGGCGATGAAATATCTAATCTTAAACAATTCAATTTTCTTGTGTGAGGGTTAACGTAGCAATTTTTTTTCGCGACCCAGTCATAAATATAGGTCATAATGAGGCATCTGAAAGCTTAGGAAGTGATTTATTTATATATTATTTTAATACCCTCCTCCTAAGGACGGGAGTATATTTACTTTGTCATTCCGTTTGTAACTCCTTAAAATATTCATCGTAGACTCCATAAAGTATATATATTCTGGGTCGTGGTAAAATTCTAACACGATCTAGCCATGTCCGGCTGTCCGTCTGTCTGGCCAAACGAAATGAGCTACGCGCTTCAAATTTTCCCTAAATGTGTCTTATGTTTGCAGATCAGTCGGGATTGAAAGTGGGCGAAATGTGCCCAGAGGGAAACATTTTTCCCTAACAAGGACTGAAAGTACTCGCTAATATTTAGAGTATTTAAGGATTTTAATACCCTACACCACAGCATTGTTTGTAACACCCAAAAGAAACGAGATAGACCCATCGACATAGAATCATTTTTTGAGTCGATTTAGCGATGTCCGTCCGTCCGTCTGTCCATCTATTCTTGTAATCAAAGTCCAGGTCGTAATTGTTGTTAGAACTAAATGAAACTTTGCACAACGAAGTTTTATGGGATAAGGACGAACGATATTTAATTTGAAGCAAATCGGTTCATATTTAGATATAGCTCCCCTACAAATGTCTCCTCCGATTTGACTCTTTTCCCTCTAGAAACCACAAACTTTGACAGATTTGTTTCAAATCTGGAAAAACAACTTATATTTCAACTAGAAAGAGCTCTGGTAAAAATAGGATAGATCGGTTCAGATTTATGTATAGCACCCATACAAATGTCTCATCCGATTTGACTCTTTTCAGCTCTAGCTCTAGCTATATATATATATATATATATCTCCATTACAAATTTCGCTACTGAATTGATTATTTCCGCTCTTGAAATATCATTTTTGTACAGATTTTCTTCTAATTCGGCACATCACCTAATGTTTCAAATAGAAATTACTATAGCGAAAGTGGGTCACATCGGATCAGATTATATATAGCTCCCGATATGATTCTTTCCGCTCAAGAAACCACATATTTAACACTGCATAAAATTTGGGAAAGCGTCTTATATTTCAACTAGAAAACCTTTGCTAAACATGGTTCACATCGGTTCAGATTTGTATATAGCTCCCATTCAAAGTTTGTGTTCAAATTTTCTTACAAATACAGATAGAAGTATGGAATTTCTAGTATATTCTCCTCTTATAGCTGCATCGTATATCACCCGGATCAAATTTAATGACCTTTTTATATCCTACACTATAGGGTATAATGACTAAGTGTAGGGTATCATATAGTCCGCCACGCCCGAATTTAACCTTCCTTACTTGTATACATTTCTGCTGTATATGCATGTGACGTACATTCTTCTTCTTTACGCTATAAAAGCACCAACAAGTAAATACACGTTTTAGCGGGCGAAATAGGACAAAAAAGGGATAAAAATGGTACCAATGATACGATAACAGCTAGAAACATGAAATTTGGAATGTACATTCCTCTTATTGCGTGGATACGTAAAATAGAGGGATTTTTCAATATTCGTACATATGGTACTTACCAAACCGCTGAAATTGAAATCATGTAATTCGGTATGTACATTCATATAACTGTGAAGATGCGAAATAAATAGGATTTTGTCGAAATTTGTACTTCAAATCAATCACTTGTACTTCAATCAAACGGTTGTGGCTAGAATCACGATATTCAGTATTTGCACTCTCCTGTGTACGTCGACGCGGAAAATAAGAGGTACCAATTCGTACTTTTAGGGGTCAAAATGGAAAAATTAATGAAAATATTACCAAACAAACGGCTGTAGCCGTTGAAACATATTGGATCTTCAATATTACAACTTTTCCTTTCAAAATGGTACAGACATTTAGGCTGTAGAGGAAATCAAGAAATTGCAAATGGAGAAAATCGTGGAATATCGAGGGATATTTTTTCTACCTATTAGTATTTAGGCCACATTTTTGAAGATTTCCGACCAATAATTACATTAATATGTGTATATATTAGATGACTATTAATAATATAATAATGAAGAATCACAATTTTCCTAATATGGTAGTGTACATCTATGTAATGTCGACAGCCTCTAATCTATCTATATATGATTAGACCATGCCGAACTTAACACCTTTTTACTTGTTTATTTTATTTATATTTTAATTTAGGGACCAGGGATTGAGTCGTGTGACAAGGACCGTTATCAATACTGTTTCCCATGAGTTTATATTATATATGTGTGGATTATTATATATGTGTCTGCTTTGATCTTTCAAGATCATAATGGGGCTTCAGAAGGCCAATAGTTTTCGTTCGAATAATGAATGTCGTTTTATGAACAGCCATTTGGCGAATATAATAGGTATAAGTCAAAAAGGAAAATAATTCAACTTCACATGTGAAAGCTCGAATGCGAAAATCACTCCATTTACGCTGTAAAAACATCTCGTAAAGCTTAAGTAGCTCATCTTTATTCCAAATTTCCAGCACACGCACATATCTAGAAAACACTTCTCATATCCCCCCTCTTCCCTGCTACTTAAACGCGTATAATAAACCTAAGCTTCTCTCGTCGTATTAACCATGATTTGTTCCTGAAATTTTTAACCGAAGGCATCAACAAGATTACTATCATTTCCGAAATCATCAACCGTTACGCATATTCAAATTATCACACAACCACCAACGTCACCATTACCATCATCAGCAGCAACAGCACCAGCTACAGCTACAGCTACAGCTACAGCTACAGCTACAGCTACAGCATTCGGCAATGACAGCCTTGCAAGCAGCAACCAACCGGCATCACAGCCACTAACCCTGGCTGCAAGCGGGTGTTCAATGTACGGAGCAGTAAGTAATCAGTCTGTATGTATGAGTGTGTTTGTGTGAGTGCATGTATCCTGGCAAAAAAGGAATGTCGTATGTCTGTCAAATGCAAATTACCTATCACTTCTGTTGCATACTTTCAGCGACACAGACACGCACGCACACACGCATACGTCCATGATGCATGCATGCATGCAACAGCATCACATCCCACTACAACTCCAATTGCAACAGCAACAACACGAAGCGTTTCCTCTTCTCCCCCCTCTTCAACCCCTTTTCATGCATATGATTACGTAAATCCTCATGTAAATATGCAAACATTGACATCCATACAGTCGCCCCCCCTCCGCTCCTCGCCACATACGCAATCTCGTGCATTCCTAAACCAACTGTCAAATAGCTTGGGTCCTGCACAATACATAGACACTCGCCCAGCCCCAGCCCCATCCCCACTCGCACTCACACTCTCTCACACACGCAAAGAAAAACCAAAACCAAAGCGTCATGCATATGCATGACACCAACGCAACACAATATTACCCCGGCTACACAGCACAGCTGTAGCTAACCTCAGCAACATTTGATCAGCCAAATTCAAAGGACCAACAACAGCCTGTTTCTCTCTTCGGCCAGACCACTTACTTGAAGGCAAACAACAACGTTTGCTGGGTTATTGAGTGAACAAAGAGCGTGGACCAAAACAATTGTAATTTAAAGCTTATTTGGACACACTCCCTGGTATCCAATCCCAGGGAAAAGGAATCATCAACAACAGCAGCAGCAGCAACAGCACAGCAATAACAACAACGCCATAGTATAGTGACAAACAAACAAACAAACAACTTAACCAATATCCTCCCCAAGCCACACCACCATCTCCACCGTCGCCACCATCGCCACCTCAATACTCAGTAGTGTGTCATGTTAATTCTGCAACACCTTTATTTCCATCCATCCTTTCGTCCTTTCGGCGCATATACAGACAGCACCAGTACTGAAGTGCTCCTACATGAAGTAGAACTTGTTAGGCGAGATTCGGGTACGCCAGTACAATGCGTCAATGAGTCTATGTGATAAGATCGTTATTTAAAATGCATTTTAGCGTTCTGCCCCAAAAAAGGACGAGGGCAGGATAGGGCACACAGAGCGGAGTAACCTTCTCCTTTCATTGTATATGCATAGGTAAAATTACCATAACGTCTATTAACACTTGCATTCGGGGAACTCTATGGCCGAGGGTTCCTGCAGTTGCAAGAAAAGGATTAATTTGCATGCGAAGTATCCTCGTTGGCATAGATTTGAACGTTTCAGTTTCACAACTGGAACGTTGCCTGTCATTGGAAGATGACATCATTCTTCAGTAGGTTAAAGGAGCGACAAGCTATAGAGTTGATGAAAATAGTAATTATATGATTGATTTGGAATAGACCACAGCAAAATATATATATAGTCCATTACACTATTTATTTATTTATTTCAATAGTATATGGAAAGATATCCTTACAGACTTGCTTAAAAACTAAAAGTAATATAAATCTAAAATTTCCATAAATTTATTGATAGGAAGCGATAAATCTAAAGCAAATTTCTTTTTAATTAACTTGAATTCTTTCAATGATCTCAAAATAGGTTCATTACAAGAATAATTATTTCTATGCACAGGAATATTAAAAAATTCAAAGAATCGCAGACACCTAGCAGGAACGTTGAAGCCAATTCTACTAAGGAGCAAAGGACAATCAATAAGTCCACAAATCAACTTGTACACGAATAGAACAGAACTCTTAGCACTTCTATTGGCCAGGGTTTCCAAACGTATAAGCTTACATCGAGACTCATATGTGGGAAAAGGATTGGAAAAACTTAAAGAAAATAAGGCAAATTTAATAAATTTTTTTGCAATCTTTCAACACGATCACAATTTACATCATAAAATGGATTCCATACAATGGAAGCATATTCAAGTTTTGATCTAACAAAATAAGTATACAAAATTTTTCGAGTATATGGGTCATTAAATTCTTTACTATTTTTTTTAATGAAAGCAAGGACCGCATAAGCTTTTGGCAATACATATTTAATATGAGCATTGAAATCTAACTTTGAATCAAACAAGACACCAAGGTCTAACACGCGATTTACCATTTTCAAACATTCATTATTGATATTGTACTGCGAATCAATCATTCTAGTACGTCTAGTAAATGGAAGGTGATAACATTTAGAAATATTCAAAGGAAGATTATTTTGTTCACACCAATGGAACACCCTATTCAAATCTTCCTGAAGAAATGCCATATCTGCAGAATCTGAAATATCTAAAATTATTTTAATATCATCCGCATAAATTAAATATTTAGCAAAATGAAAGCAACTAGATACATCATTTACAAATAAAATAAAAATATGGGACCTAAAATGCTACCCTGAGGGACCCCAGAGGAAGCTACGTACATATAAGATTTAAACCCGTCAACAGACACAAAACAAAGTCTATTAATGAGATATGATTCTATCCATTTAATAAGAGATACATGGAATCTAATGTTAAAAGAAGAAATTTGTGTAAAACTTTATCAAAAGCTTTGCAAAAATCTACATAAATAACATCAAGTTGATATCCATTTTCAAAGCTGGAAATGCAATGATTAACGAAAGTAGTGAGATTAGAAACAGTCGAACGATTTTTCATAAACCCGTGTTGCGATCCTGTTATGATTGGACAGACGGTTGGATAAACGTGTAAACAACGTATTCAAATAATTTGGAAATATTTGATAATTTAGAAATTGGCCTGTAATTGCAAACGTCTCCCTTAGGACCCGATTTATAGATTGGGGTAATGGAAGATATTTTCCAACAATCTAAAAATGTTCCTGATTCCAAAGAGTAATTAAAAATATACTTCAATGACACAGAAATCGATGAACTACATTTTTTTTAAGAAAATGGGCTGAGATACCATCAATATCAAGTTTAGTTGATTCTTTGAGATTTAAAAGACTCGAAACAATATCCATTTCTGATACATGAATAAATTCAACATCAATGTCAGAAGTAATATTGTTTAAAAATATATTATTGACGAATAGGTCGCCAGTCTGAAAATTCGCTTTAAAAAATCCGCAAATAGATTATCTTGCTCACAAGAAGACTTAGCACGGTTATTCCATGGTACATTACTGAGGGAAAATCGCTATTAGATTTTATGAATTGCCAAAAAGACTTCGGATTGCTATTAATTTTGTTCTCAAAATTCATTATATATTGTTTATATAAAAACTTATTTAAGAAAGAAAATTCTCTTGAGTAGTGCTCATACAGCCTTTTACTCTCAGGGGAGTTAGAAGATGAATAAGCTTTAAAATACTTATTCCTCAGATTCTTAAGCTTTTTCAAACCTGGCGTGTACCACGGTAGTTTATAGGATTTTGGCTTCAATCGCGGAATATTACTTAAACAAATACCTTCTCTTTTATTAGTGAAATCAGAATAGCATTCAGCCAGCGTTCTGTCCTGAAAGATATGCATTCAGTTGATATTCATTATTAACTCATTTACCAATTCAAAGTTGCAACAATTATAATCATAAGCAATATTACTTAACCGATTATGCAAGAAATTTATTCGACGCACTTCAATACAAGACATGATAAACTCCTTGAGAAATTTACATAAATAAGAGGCCAGTAAATCAGGCCGAATCGCCAAACTCAATAAACGAATAACGAGATGACCTGTTCTTATGCATTTGCTGCATGATCAGGGAAGCACAAAACGCAGCCACATTGCACTACATGATTAAAAATCGGCGTCATGCAAAATCGTTCAAATCAAAAATTCGGCAAAAAATAAATATGGCCCAGAATGGAAAATGAAATTACACACAAAAATAGATAAATGAAAAATCGGCCAAAAATTGGGTTATTTTTTATATTAAAAAATCGTCCACATATTTTAGTAATCTTTTAAGAAAACCCGTCCAACAATATGTCATCTGGGGTAAATAAAAATTCACCCAAATAAAAAATGAAGAGTCGTCAAAAAAACTGGGTAAATTTTCATATCAAACATCGCCACAAAAATAAGGTTAATATTTCATATGAAAATCGCTCAAAAAATTGGTTAATTGTTCATATGAAAAACGCCCAAAACATGGGTTATTTTGCATCCGAAAAATTGCCCAAAAATGGGTTATTTTGCATTTGAAAAATCACCCAAAAATTTGAGTAATTTTTAAGATGAAAATCGCCCAAAAAAATTTTTTCTTTTCATATGAAAAATCGTCAAAAAATAAGGTTAATTTTTCATATGAAAAATCGCCCAAAAATAAGGTTAATTTTTCATATGAAAAATCGCCCAAAAATAAGGTTAATTTTCCATATGAAAAATCGCCCAAAAATAAGGTTAATTTTTCATATGAAAAATCGCCCAAAAATAAGGTTAATTTTTCATATGAAAAATCGCCCAAAAATAAGGTTAATTTTTCATATGAAAAATCGCCCAAAAATAAGGTTAATTTTTCATTTGAAAAATCGCCCAAAAATAAGGTTAATTTTTCATATGAAATGGCGCAAAAAAATCGGATATTTATACACTCCACGAGAGTATTATGTCTTTGTGCATTTGTTTGTAACACCCAAAAGGAAACGAGATAGACCCATTGTTAATTATACCGATCAACCACTTTTTGAGTCGATTTAGCAATGTCCGTCCGTCTGTCCATCTATTCTTGTAATCACGATACAGGTCGTAATTGTAGACAGAACCAAATGAAACTTTGCACAAAGATGTTTTTCGGTACAACGACGAACGCTATTAATTTGAAGAAAATCGGTTCAGATTTAGATATAGCCCCCATACGAATTTCACACCCGATTTGACTCTTTTCACTCTAGATACCACATAGTACAACAGATTTTCTTTAAAATTGGCAAATCATCTTTCATTTAAACTAGGAACACCTATGGGGAAAATAGGTCAGATCGGTTCAGATTTATATATAGTTCCCATACAAATTTCGCACCCGATTTGACTTTTTCATCTCAAGAAACCACATATTGTATCAGATTTGGCAAAACATCTTATATTTAAACTAGGAGCACCTATGGTGGAAATAGGTGAGATCAGTTCAGATTTATATATAGCTCCCATACAAATTTCGCCTCAAAATTTTCCCATACAAATTTCGGATAGACTTTTTCCGCACCAGAAAGCACGAATTTTCACAAAATGAGCTTAACACGTTATATTTGAACTGGGTGAACTATTTGCGAAAGTTAGTCACTATATTCCATGTTTGGATAAGCACCGATATAAATATTTCCGATTTGACAAATTGGGCCAGGTAATATTAGCCTATGATTAGGAAACATACAAAAATTCTTCCCGTTTTCACTTTTTTACCGAGTTGAATTGTTTTCGGATAGAAAGTGGAGTGTATCATATAGTCGGCCCCGCCCGACTTTAGCCTTTCCTTACTTGTTTTCATCTGAAAAATTGTTCAAAAATTGAGTAATTTTTAATATGAAAAATCACCCAAAAAAAATCGCCCAAAAATTTTAGTAATTTTTAATATGAAATATCGCCTAAAAATATGGTACGAACACAGTCGGCTTGGAGGCCTTCGGTCCTGTTTAAATATTTTCTCCTCTGGGGCTACATAGAGTAAACTGTTGATTTTCTCTCTGATATATGTCCAAATCCGGCTACACAGAGTAAAAGTGTAGAAAGTTGCCGTCCTTCGGGCGGGCTTAAAGTATTCTCCTCCGGTATATGCACAAACTTACGCAGAGTATAGGGTTACATTTTTAGAAAAAAAAAAACACTCAAAAGTATCATTTTTCATATTTAAATTTATGAAATATATATGAAAATAAAAATGAATGTTACTCTACCTGTCGAAGTAATCGATAGTTCAAATTTAAAACGTTAAATGGCCCATCCTATACTTAGGGTCTCAGGTCACACCTTCAATGCGTTACATTTTTTTCCGTCCCAATTCGGAAGCAAAATTTTATACATGAAAAGTCGCAGTATTCAAGTCATCAATCTGGAATATCTCGCGTAATTAAAGAGCTATAGTTTTCCACCAATATTGCATGGAACATGCTTTGAAAATGGCTAGCATTGAAAACAGGAAACCGGATCTCACTTACACTATGTTCTGCATGGCATGTACTCCAATCAGTGTTTCCGGTTACCCAATTTACTCTCACAATCCGTTTGCCACCCCTCCCCCAGACCTTTTGCGCGCTCTAACTTGATTGCAAAGCTAAAATCTGCTTTTGTTTCTATAAACCGAATTATAGGAATGTATGTATGTTTGCAGAAAGCGAACAATACAACATAACCAACGGCAGAAGCTGAGCTGAAGCAGCAGTACCAGCAGCTGTAGCTGCAGCAATATCATGCTGCAGCAGCAACATAGAAGAATAACTCAAAAAGTCATTTACTAATTTTGCAATGTTTTTTTTGCTGCTGCTGCTGCTCGCTCGTATTCTTTTATCGTTTAAAAGCTATTTCACACTTACTCGAATACAAATTGCTATTAAAAGCGAACTAACTCGTTTTTTGTACCACAATTTTTACCAGCATTTTGTGTGTGTTGCCGCTGTTGTTGCCCTTGCCATTTCAGTGGCTGGTACTAGATCCACTGACTGGCTGGCCGTGTTGTTGTTGGCCATGTTAGCGCTGGTGCTGAGGGCGAAGGTGGAGGTGTTCGTTCCAGTGTTGCTCGCCAGGCTAATGCTTTTGTTTCATTTATATCATCTCTCAGTCACTACCACGGGCAGTACTACCACTGCCACTCGGAACTTTTACTTCTTTTACTCTTTACTTTCTCCGTGGCTATGCTTTGCCTTGCTTTTTTCGTTTTCGTTTACGTTTCAAGTTATGTTTTTTTGTTGTTTTGTGCGTCTTCTGCTTTGCCAGGGAACATGAAGGATCCCGTGCAGGACCAGGACAAGGCTGCATAGCTTGAGCTCGAGGCAATGAGTAAGTGCATGGTAGCATGAATTTATGATTTATGAAGAGAAACGGCAGTGGCAACAGCAATAACAGTGGCAGCAGCAGCATGAAATAGAATGGAATGGAAATGTTGTTGTTGTTGCTGTTGTCGTTGTTGCGGGGCCAAAATGCTTACAATGCGGCTAAATGGAAGAAAATAGCAGAAAAAACGCGTTCAGTGGTTTCATCTGTTAAGGAAAAAAGCGGTAAGGACGTGTTGAAGTGATGATACTTTTTGCTGCTGCTGCTTGCTGCCGTTGTAGTTGTTGTTGTTGACGAGGTTGATGTTGCTATTGCCATTGCCGCCGCTGCCGTTGCTGTTGCTGCAGCCACTATTCTCATGGTTTTAGGGGATTATGCTTCATGTCGTTGCACAATGGTTTTTCTTTTTCATTTCAACATTTCCGTGATATGTTGCTTTCGTGCTGAACAGAACAGTGGTTTCAAAGATGATTTCACAGACATTTCCTTCACATTGTTGGGTCATACAACTGACCGTTCAGACACCATATATATTCTATATAGTCGATGATGACCAATAACATATAGGGTGCGCCATTTGACATTTTAAATTTGAACTACCGATTACTTTGACTTTGAGAGGTAGAATAGCATTCATTTTTATATTTATTTTCTGGTTTACATATGTGTGACATTTGCAAAATGGGGCGCTATAAGATCGAAAGAAGGGAAATATTAAAAACTTGCTTCCAAAGTAGTGAGTCTTTAACGCAAACTGTAAGAAATTTATGTGGAAAATTTTTGTGTTTTCAGATGAAGCTCATTTTCATCTCGGTGGCTATGTCAATAAGCAAAATTGCCGCATATGGGGTTCAGAGAACCCACACGTGACTATTGAGAAGCCAATGCATCCACAAAGAGTCACTGGTAGGTGTGGATTTATATAAATATTTGTATCAAAACAAATTTTCAAAAAAAAATATTTTATGTTCATTTTTTGGACTTAGCCTCGATAACCATAAATTTGACTTATTCTGGATAATTATCCGGGCTAAGTCCAATATTTGTAACATACAATATTTTTTTCAAAATTTGAATTCGTACACACATTGATATTGCTGTTGGCGATAATTAAAAAAAAAGTTTTTATTTTGAGTGAATTTGTAACTTTTTATTTATATCCCAGCTTAATTATCCAGGCCTATTGTGTTCCATTATTAAATGACAAAGTTCTACCTTTCCAATAAAAAAGAAATTTGAAAGAATAATCAGTACTTTTTATAGTCGATTTTAATTTAAAATGTTACATGGCCCGTTCAGGAGCACTTATCAAAAAGGGATATATGGTACCAGCCAAAGTATTGCAGCCATAATCGTGAAATTTCGAGTATGCATTCATCCAAACACATAGATGCGCAACTTAAATGGAGTTTACGAAATCTTTGCCTTTAGCGAGGAGAGGAGCATAAAGAGATAACAATTTTACTATTACTTAGGAGCAATATAAATTAATTTTTCAAAAATTTTACCATTGAGACAAGAATTTTACCATACAAAGAATTTCAGCTAGATTCATGATATTCGGTGTGTACTCCCTGACTACGTACACTCAGAAAAATAGCATTCCTTCAACAATTTTACTCCAGTTCAGTAAAAATTACTTTAAAAGTTGGAAAATTAACTAAGTATGAGTAAAGTTTCCTTCTTTAAAGTCATAGAAATAGAGAAGTAAAATTACTTAAAAACATTTCATTGGATCTAATAAAAAATTCTTACAAATGAGTAAATTCATACTTATGTGGAAGAATATTTCCACGGTTTTAAGTAAGAAAAAACTCAGAATTCTTTTTATGGAAAAAATTCCGCTTAAGAAATTTTAACTTAAAAATGTGTTTTTTTTTTCCTAAAATGAAGTTAATATGTTTACTGAAATTTATGTCGAGTTCTTCATACATTTATATATTAATGAACTTATAAAAAACATTTGAAATTGTTTTAAAAAAATTCTTGAATATTAATCTAAGAAGCAATTCTCGTTCGTTTGCAGAGACTTATTTCTTAAATACACTCAGAAAAATAGCATTCTTAAATCTGAGTTACTCCAGATTAGGTAAAATTTCCTTACGAGAAGGAAAATTAAATAGATATGAGTACATTTTCCTTATTTCAAAGCCAGAAAAAATAGTACATATACTCAAAATAGTGTAGTAAATTTACTTAGAAACATTTTTTTGGATCTACTAAAAACTTCTTACAATTAAGTATATTCATACTTGTGCGGAAATTTACTAGCGTTTAAGAAAGAAAATAATGCAGAATTTTTTTGTATGGAAAAATTCCAGTTAGGATGTTTTTACTTAAAAATGTGTTTATTACTTCAAATAAAGTAAATAAATGCAATTAAATTTATGCCATGTTCCTCATACATTCAAGTATAAATAAACTTATAAAAAATACTTCAGAGTGTTTAGAAAAATACATGAATAGTAGACTAAGAAGCAATTCTCGTTCGTTAGCCGAGACTTTCTTCATAAGTAATTCAAATATTACTCTAAACAATCACTGCGAACGCGCCTATCTAGCCTCCGCAGCTGTCATGGTGAAATATCTCAACTCTTTATGGTATAAGTAAGATGAAACGTTTGAGAACTATACCATGCTGTCATTTTTCATATAAGTGTTGCATACTCTGAAGCGAAAAAATTTATTTCAATTAGCAAGTATAGTCGTAGTCAGGCTGAGTACAAACTTACTTGAATTAAGGAAAAAAATTCCGAAAAATTTCCTCAGATTGAGTATAAATTTACTTGGCATGACTACAAATTTACTTAGTTTGAGTAACAATTTACTTGGATTTAGGAAACAAATCGGAATATTTTCCTCAGTTTGAGTATAAATTTACTTGATTTGAGTAAAATTTCTTAAAAATTTTCCTCAGATTAAGTAAAGATTTACTTGATTTGAAGAAAAAGTTTCCTCAGTTTGAGTAAATTTTACTTGCTTTGAGGAAAAGTTGAACTGGGATCAAGTTCAAAGCATGTCTTATTTTCAAGGAAAAGTTTGTACTTGATGTGAACAAATTTTGCCTTAGCGCTATACGAAGTTCAATTTTCCTCAGTTTTAGTACATATTTACTTAATCCGTGGCATACTTTTTTCTGAGTGTACTTCAAGTATTTTTCTAAACAACCACTGCAAAGCCGCCTATCTGGCATCGCAGCAATCATGGAGTAATAGCTCAGCTCTTTATGGCAGAGCTATCATGAAACTTTTGACAAATATTTCATGTTGTCATTTTTTATATCAGTTTTGCATACTCTGAAGCAAAATCATTTGTTTGATTTTTTTAGTTAAATTGAACTTATTTTAAGTTCACTTTTTTCCTTGTATCAATTACATTTTTTCCTCAGTTTTGAGTAAAAAATACTTGTTTTAAGGAAAAATCAGCAAAATTTTCCTCAGTTTAAGTAAATATATACTTGATTTGAGTAAACATTTACTTACTTTTATGAAATTTTCTGCAAAATTTTACTAAGATTTAGTTAAAATTTACTTTGTTTGAGGGAAAATTTGCTTAGTCTTAGGAAAATGTTACTTAAATTTAGTAAAAATTTACTTGGTTTTAGGAAAAAATTACTTAGATTTAGGAAAATTTTAGCAAAATTTTACTTAGATTTAGTAAAAATGTACTAGGTTTGAGGGAAAACTTACAGGAATTTTCCTCAGTTTAAGTAATAATATTAACTTGGTTTGAGGAAATTTGAACTAGAATCAAGATCAAAGCATGTACTATTTTCAAGGAAAAGTTTGAACTTGATATGAGGAAATATTGCTTTGGCGCTATACGAAGTTCAATTTTCCTAAATTTTAGTTCATTTTAACTCATTATAGGGTTCACTTTTTTTCTGAGTGTACATATGCAATATAAATTAATTTTTTGATTTTTTTACATTTAATGAGGATGCGGGACAAAAAGGGATAACAAAGGTACCAACCAAAGTGTTGATTAATCTAAGATATCATCTTATAACATCTATTCTAGTAAGTGAATGCATTGAGGAACTGTCCAGACTGAGTTGTCTGTCTAAAGACAATCTAATATGGATCCCTGGACACAGGATTTTTTTTTTTGAAAAACGAACGAGCAGATGCTTACGTATTAAGAGTGATTGGAATGCTAGCGGGCCTTCGAAACCCTACGGGACAATTCAACGATCACTGTCGAAGTTGTGTATAAATATTATAAATTATACAATACACAATAATTTAATGTTTATTTGCATTATATATTAGTTTATGTTAAGCAAATATGTTTTTTCAATTTCTTATCGTAATTATTCACCACTCATAACAGAGGATAGCTTAGCTTAGTACCAACCAGTAGTTCTGCAGTTCAATCCTCGATAGCTGCGGATTTTTTAAAACGGAATTGTTGGGAAAATGGGTACTATTTCGAAAACAGAGAATACTCAATCAGAAACACTGTATTTACACGAATTTTTACGAACGTATTAAAAGAGATTTTTCAAAATGGATTCTTATTTTTTGCCTTTACATCTGGAAATATCTGTTTATTTTAGAGGAAATTGAAACACGAAAACGGAAGTTATAAAAATACTGGTATGTATGTATATTAGGCTGGATCGTGGTCCATACAAATGGAAAAATAAATTCCAGTCACACCAAGAAAATAATGTTTGGATAATGATGCCTAAATGATAAAGATACTTTTATGGACCTAATCGCTCAGAAAAACATTGTTTGGCCTAAAATGCAACGTTAACTAGCAATGAAAGGCTAAAGTCGGGTGGGACCGACTCCACTTTCAACCCCATTACAATTCGGGAAAAAAGTGAAATCGGGAAGGATTTTTTTGTACGGGCACTATATCATGAACCGATGTGGCCTACTTCCACACTGTGTGTTTCCAGCTGAAATATAACGTGTTCTGTCAAATTATATCAAAATCAGTGAAGGCATGTGTCTGAGAGAAAAAAATTAAATTGGGAAGGACACTGGTGTTAGGACTATATTATGTATATATTATATTATTATGTATTAAAACCTAAGGTGCTGCGGGAGCAAAATTTGTATGTGTATCTGAACTGATTTGATTCACTTTCATCATATACGTTTCTGGTAAAAGTTTTAGGTGTTTTTGCCAAAATCCAAGAAAATCGTTTAAAATATGTAGTTTCTAGAGGGGAAAGTCAAATCGGGAGCTAAATTTGGATTTGAGTTACCTATAAATCTGAACCGATTTCACTCACTTTTATCGTTGATGTTTCTAATTGAAATTGTGCCAAATTTGAAGAAAATCGGTTAAAAAATCTCTACAGCGGAAATAGTCAAATTGAGAGCGAAATTGTATGTGAACTATATCTAAATCTGAACCAAAACTGTTTTTACCTGAAATATAAGGTGTTTTGTCAAATTTGAAGAAAATCGGTTAAATTGTATGGTTTCTAGTGGAAAACGTGTTTTTAGAATTATGTTCAGGAGCGTTAAGTTCAGAGACGACTTGACCCAAGGCCAACAAAATTTTGCAGATCATAATTCGTGAACCATCTTAATGTATATCTAAAGAACAATAGACCTGTTTATAAAATTAATTGGTGCAAAAATAAATAAAATTCACAAAGTGCAAATATTTACCTGTAAAACATAAATCTAAATCAGGAAAACTACAATTATATTCATTTTGCTTTTCAAAAGTCTATTCGCCTCAAACTAAAGTCTTATGATTCAATGTTCGCTTCTTTACTGTCTTGTGTAAACTTGGAAGTAATTGTTTATTGACAAAAATGGGTACTTGTCACCGCAGAAAATGTCGTGTTGATCCAATTCTGGAGAGATGAAATAGAGCATACTTTGCTGCAACTGAAAATTTTCAAAATTGATACACATCCTGACATCTGATGACAAACTATATACACTATATTTGTAGTTGGTGAACCTAATATATCATAAATATATAGAGGTTATTTGATCAAAATTTTTGTTGTTGCCTAGTGTAATTTGCATTGTGTAGGAAAGATATATTTTCGCATTAAAGCAATGATACTGAACATCGCTAAAATACTCCTCGTGATCGTTTCCTGTCTTCGCATAATAGAGAAAAGTTCTCCTTACTTCTCACGCCACTGTAAGTGCGATAGATATGAATTTCTCAGCGAGAGAGAGTCTCGCATATTGAGCTCAACCTACGTGAGAACAGATTTGATATTCAATTCGGGCTCTTGAACATTTTAGAACAGTGGCTGTGTTTTCTTATTTTTTTTTTTTTCAAAAAAAAACAGGTAATTTCACTGATGTGTGATTTACTCACGCCTTGCAGCTGTGTGGTCGCGTATGGTCCCTCGACACCACTGTCCCCGGACATTGGTGTTGCACTGCACTTTTGCCGGGCGGTAATCGAAGACGTGTTAGTCTTGGATTGTCTCGGGTCAGCCATGAATTGATAAATGAGTTCTCAACTTGTGTATCGATTTATTGAGGTTATGTGTGTTCATGTTCTAAAATAACTGCCAACATTTTTTGTTGTTGCCACACGAGGAAAACTAGGAATTGGCCAGGACTACGAGAAGGCAACGACGAGACACAACGCTATGCTCGCTGTCTGCACTAAGGCAGGAAGACGACGAAAAAAATGCGCACAGAACTTGAGCTAAAGAAAATCATGAGTTTTTTCCAGCCGATTATCTTTGCGTGTTTTCAAGAGCGTCCGTCCGAACGCTCGGCTGTCGATAAAGGGATATGTGAATGTTATTGTCTGTCTGTCTGCCCGTGTGTGTATTTTGTATTATGGTATAATATTTCAAAAACTATGGCAAATTGATTTTGTATAACACTTCGCATAGAAAAACTTTCTAGTGGTTGAATGAATGTTGAAAAAAGCAAGAAAAACAAAAACAACAAAGCCAAAGGAAAAAACTGCCCGAAAAAAGTGATGTTGATGTTAGAGCTCTATGGAATACCGGATTTGCTGTATGGATTTTGTTTAGTTTTTTTATGAGGGTGGGGAGGGGGGTTTTACGAAAGGAAACATGGGAAATTTATTATTTTTTATTTTCAAATTTTGCGTTATTTATGTTTTTCGTGTGTGTGTGTGCGGGTGTGTGTGCGTGTGAGCTCCAGCCAGCCATAAGGGCCTGTCCTGGCGCTGTTTGTGCCTGAATGTGTCAGGATGTGAAAACAAAGTACGCTTCAAAAATCAAAAGGAATTTCATGGTTCCAAACCCCAAAAACATCACCCATAAAAACTTTGTTATACTTTTACACAACATCCATTTACATGCTTACATATGTACACTGTACAAACTGGAGGTATGTGCATGTGTGTGCATGCAGGCACTGAGAGAAAATGTGTTTCACATTTGACTTCAGGGCAGTCGACACGCCTGACTGTTAAAAACAGTGTATGCATGTTATGATATGGGAAAATTTATTTTGACAGGTCCCTGCTAGGTACAGACCTAGGTCCTCGGGCAAACCTATATATATGGAGGGGACTCGACACTTTACTGTGGGTTTGTCATTGGAGATGAGAATGACATGGCCTCTATGGCATGTCTTCATTCTTGTTGGAGGGAATATATGCCCAGAAATTATTTTATGATAAAAACTTGAATTTTGAAAAGAAAATCTTTGTTCAAATTTCTTCACTTTCAAAAGTAATTCTGCCCTTTTATTTTTCTCAGTGTATCTAGGTTAGTTGTGAAAAAATATATATGTGGGAGCAGATTTACATTCAGTATTTTTTTCTGTGCTCTTCGTCCACGGGTGTGTGTGTTTTTTGTGTCTTGCTGCTACAATATTTTTGCAAGTGTTGCCAAACAAAAATATCAAAACAACAAAAGCCTTTAATTAATTTATGCATGCGAGATTTCCTTCCTCACACACACAAACAAACACACACCGGCTCACATACTCGTACAAGTACGCACCCACATCCTTGCAAACAATGTTTGACGAACAGGAAACTCACAGGCACCAGACACGTTATTCGGTTGGGGGGATAGTCAATGGTAGAGCTGACTGCTGGCGGTCAGAGGGTGAGAACAAGCGAACGAACGAGCGTTCGAGTGACAGAAAGGGTTTGTATTTCTTTTGAAGACACAATCACACGCCCACCCACACATGCCGGGTTAACTTTTTTGTGTCCATGAAAAAAGGGTACTTTTAAAGTGGTTTTCGATTGTTACGAGACGGCTAATATTTAATCTAAATTTGAACACTGTGGCCAATTTTCAACACTCATTCATTTGCAGGAAATTGATATTCCCATTCTAGCAACTGAAATAAAAATATTCGTAAATGTATGTATATAAGGGTGAATGGTCTTTAAAATATTGAAAATATTTGAAAAATTCTAATCAAAGTCGAAAAATATTTGTTCTAAAGCGATTTAAGATAGGCGATTGACTACAATAAACCCATTCTAAAATACGAAACAGCAAAGAAGTCCTTACTCGTATTCATTTGGTGATCGGTACTACCCGTTAGTTCTCCCAAAAGTTCCTATGCCCTCGGATCCTTAAAACGGTGACTTCGAAGAGACAACTAAATCTGAATACCTCTTCAATTAACTGGGGGCTGATGTAATTATGATGTATTATGAAGATAATTCTTTCAGTGTACAGGTGTTTGAAATCAATTATGATTTCATATTTGGTCATGTATTGTGTGCAATATTTAATCAGCATTTCATGTTTTTATCTTAGCTGTTTGTGTATCTAACAATTTATCTTTTAAATGTACGAATTTCGATACACCCATTTCATCCTGGAAACTCTAAATAAAGGTTTAAACAGCTGACGCACGTTTCGTGTTTTGTTTCACTGTCAAACATCTTCAGTTTGGTCTATAATTTAACCATGAATCGTCTTACAAACGAACAACGCTTGCAAATTATTGAATTTTATTATCAAAATGCGTGCTCTGTTAAGAAAGTTCATCGCGCGCTTCCATTTTATGGTTAGTTTAATCGACCCACTGAAGCGGCTATTCGGGCTATTGTGACTAAATTTCGCACCAAATTTACATTGTTGGACATTAGACCACCAACACGCTTACGTAGAGTGCGAACTGAAGAAAATATCGCAGCTGTATCGGCCGGTGTTAATGATGACCATCAATTATCGATTCGTCGCCGTTCGCAGCAATTGGGCCTCTGTTACTCAAAAACGTGGAAATGTCAAAATTGGACTAAGCGGATGGACCATTTGAGGCGCAGTCAAGGTCAACATTTGCATGAAATAATCTTCAAACATTAAATTATATGGACCGTACCATCGATTCAAATAAAGATTTCATGCATTTTTCTGAATTTTATGTGTTTTTTTTTTTTTGAAAAACTTTCCTATAGCTTTTAAAAAATCACCCTTTATTAGTGGTTATTGAGGGTATTTGCTTTCCTTATTAGGAAAAAATTTTCCCTCTGGATAGCTTTCACCTATTTGCAACCACGAACGGTCTACAACATTAGGAGTATTGATGGATGGAGACCTCCTAGATCCTTTCGTTCAAATGCTTTCAACAAATCGTTGGACTAATATACTGACATATGATGACCACATATTATATGAAGTCTCTGATGATTATTTCACGGAGCTACATTTCAGTGAATTGCTAAATGAATATACTCTCGATCCTAAGGTAGAGTGAAAATAATAGAACATTACTTAATATCCTACTAAAGAATCATAATGATTTTGTTTGGAACATAATTTAGTTGCCACGATTTCCGGAAAAATTAAATAAAAAGTGATTGTTCAAGCGAAATCATCCTAATCTTTCAATTTGATGGCGTCAAAGTGCCAGTGGTGGGGATTTCGGACTGGAGTCGTCATTGGTCCATGCTTCACTGAAAATTAGCGCCACACAAGCAGTGACGACTAAAGTTCGACATGACGAGGGGATTACTGCCCAAATTGGATGAGATTGATGGCATGTAGTTTCAGCATGTCATATAGGTTGTGAAAAAAGTCAATTGATGCGCGTAACATTTCCTGATAGTGAACTCTTTCGTTTCGGTGATTAGAATTGGCAATCTGTAGTGGAAATGTGGAGTATATATTCAGATTAGAGATGGGCGCGATTCTCATGAATTGCATGAATCACGCGTGATTTTTGCATGAGTGGCACATATTTATTATTTTTATACCCTTCACCTCCAGGATGTAACACCTTGAAATATCGACCTGAGACCCTATAAAGTATATATAAAGAGTGATTTTTTTGAGGTTAGGATTTTCATGCATTAGTATTTGACAGATCACGTGGGATTTCAGACATGGTGTCAAAGAGAAAGATGCTCAGTATGCTTTGACATTTCATCATGAATCGTCTTACAAACGAACAACGCTTGCAAATTATTGAATTTTATTATCAAAATGCGTGCTCTGTTAAGAAAGTTCATTGCGCGCTTCCATTTTATGGTCAGTTTAATCGACCCACTGAAGCGGCTATTCGGGCTATTGTGACTAAATTTCGCACCAAATTTACATTGTTGGACATTAAACCACCAACACGCTTACGTAGAGTGCGAACTGAAGAAAATATCGCAGCTGTATCGGCCAGTGTTAATGATGACCACCAATTTTCGATTCGTCGCCGTTCGCACCAATTGGGTCTCTGTTACTCAAAAACGTGGAAATGCCAAAATTGGACTAAGCGGATGGACCACCTAAGACGCAGCCGCGGTCAACATTTAAATGAAATTATCATCAAAAAGTAAATGTCATGGACCAATCTAACGTTTCAAATAAAGAACCGATGAGATTTTGCAAATTTTATGCGTTTTTTTTTTTTTTAAAAAGTTATCAAGCTCTTAAAAAATCACCCTTTATTCTTGATCGTCATAAAATTCTGTTGAAAGCACACTACCATCTAAACGAAAGGAGCTAGAACGTTCAAATTTTCCATAAATGCGTCTTATAGTCGTAGATCGTTTAGGATTGAAACGAGGCGAAATCGGCCTAAAGGGAAAATTTTTTCCCTCACAAGGACTAAAAATTCCCATAATAATCCCTAATATTTTAGCATATTTAAGCATGTTTTATGAATATGTGTGTTTATATTCGCTTCATATTTGGTATGCGTATTCCCCTTATAGTCAAATATAATAGCACCATAAAATGATTCTTATTTGTAGGGTGTGAAATCGGGCAAAAAAAGGATAAAAATGGTACATATTAAACGACAACAGTTAGAAACACGAAATTCGGTGTGTACATTCCTCTAATTGAGTAGATACATAATATAAAAGTATTTTTTCCAAATTCGTACTTTTAAGAGGTAAAATGGGAATAGAGGGATAAAAATGGTACCAACCAAACGGTTGTACCTAGAATAATGAAATTCGGTGTATGTATTCCTCTGATTGCATAGTCACGTAAAATACACGGATTTTTTGAAATTCGTACTTTTTGGGGTTAAAATGAAAAAAGGGATAAAAATAGTACCAATCAAATGACCGCAGTAGAGTCATGATATTCGGAGTATACATTCCTTTGACTATGTAGACATGAAAAATAAAAGTTTTTTTTCCAAATTCGTACTTTCAAGGAATTCAATGGGTACGGAGGGATTAAAATGGTACCAACCAAACGGCTACTACACCTGGAATAATGAAATTCGGTGTATACATTCCTCTGACGGTGTATACATTCGTACTTTTTGGGGTTAAAATGAAAAAAGGGGATAAAAATAGTACCAATCAAATGACCGCAGCTATAGTCATGAAATTCGGAGTATACATTCCTCTGACTTCGTAGACACGGAAATAGACGAATTTTTCGAAATTCGTACTTTTTGGGGTTAAAATGGAAAAAGGGGATACAAATAGTACCAACCAAATGACCGCAGCTAGAGTCATGCAATTCGGAGTATACTTTGCTCTTACTGCGTAGACACGGAAACGGATTTTTCGAAATTCGTACTTTCACGGGATACAATGGTACAGAGGGATAAAAATAGTACCAACTAAACGACTACAGCTAGAGTGATGAAATTCTAATTGTGTAGAAACGTCGAGGGGGTAAAAATGGTACCAACCAAATGGGCGCAGCTGGAATCATGGAATTCGGTGTATACATTCCTCTGACTGCATATACACGCAAAATAGAAAGTTTTTTCCAAATTCATACCTTTTCTTTTACGGCAAAAATTGGTTGAATCATGAAGTTAGGTTATTTTACACTGCGTACGTCTGATAATGGATTTTCAAAATTTGTACTTTTGGAATTAAAATAGAATGGAAATACAAACAACTGTAGCACCCACTATCTACCAATATTTATGGTATTTAAGCTTTTTGAAAATATAAATATAAGAATATTTATTTTTTGATTTGAAATAAGTAATGGTTTGAAATAATTAAAATATTATATGTATTTGTAAAATTATTTTTCTTTTCAATATTTGTATTTGTTTCGTACGTGATTCAATTATTTCCTCCGTGAACGTGAGTGAAGCACTCACGCACCCATCTCTATTTCAGATGTTACGTTTCTTTTTGACCATTTTCATCTGATAGGCAGGGAAATGTAATGTTTTATATATGTAGATTTTATTAAGTCCGAATATCGATCAAAATATTTTTTCTTATTATCTAGGAAAACCTCGACCGCCTAAATACATTTACCAATTCTAGTGGTCTAAATCACTAAGTCTTCCTTTATGGATATTACGTGAAATATAATGAAATTGGCAATAGTGGAAAAAGCTCACAGCTCAAACTGACACTTGTTCAATTTGAAAGGGGGAAATATTTTTCTATATCTCAAATGGAATCTAATTTCATAATTATATAGATATTGGGGCATTTCGTTAACCTTGCCAATTTGCCACTAAAAACGCTGAACACACTCTATATATACGTAGACAAATCTATAAATAAAACTAATATTTCTAAAAATATGATTTGAATTTGGAAATTGTCCTGGCTCAAGACCCTTTTGCATCTATATTTCAAATTTATTTACAAAATGGTGCAAATTAGCTATTTGTTTAGTATACATTCGAAAACACATTCGAAAGTTTTCGAACTTTAATCGTACGCAACTATATTCACGTTTCACCCCAGCCGTCCCATTTAACTAGGCACCTCACCTTCTCGAATATATCCTTGGGATAATTAAGCTTCTTTAACCGCTACCTTCATGTCACACCATCCCACCGGAGCAGCAGTCATTCTTCAATCACTCCACTTCGCTGCTGCCTATTCGCTAAAGTGAGTCATTCATCCATCCATTCAGCCAGCCAGCCAGCCATAGCCTACACGCTTTTCATTACCACCAACTTTTCGAGGCGTTGTTGTTGTTGCTGCTGTTGCTGTTGTTATTATTGCCGTTGTTCGTTGCTATTGCCTTCGCGTTTTGTGCGATTTTTCATTCCACGGCGTATGCACACAATAAGCCCTCTTGAAGCATGTTAGACTGATTTTCTCCCAGTTGCATGTGTTCATGAAGGTGTTTTTGTTTTTTGCTTTTCGTGCCATCAGCGTCCTCGACGCACCGTGGTTGGGAAGCGTTTTACAACGGTCGAAAGTCTAGAGTGTTTGAGGTAGCCTTTCCTTAATTCAAGTGCAATTTACTCAAACGGCGTTTTATTTACTCAATTGAGCTCAATTTTAGTTTGCACATCTTCGAAATATTTTTTTGGGGCCACAATATATTAAACATGTATAGCGGTTATTGGATGGGATTCATTGTTTAATGAAAAGCAAATATGTATTCAAATGTAATAGAAAGGAGAATACACTGAAAAAATGTTTGATACTGAAGCATACTAAAATTGAGTTGAAATGTACACAATCTAAGTACATTTGTAGTTAAAATGAGTAAATAAAACTCATTTTGAATAAAAATTTTAATTGATTTGATTATGAACGTACAAGTATTCAAGTAAAAAACAAGTAAAAATGGCGTTAAGTTCGGCCGGGCCGAACTTTATATACCCTCCACCATGGATTGCATTCCACAGAGGTTGTCGGTTTTCGTAGAAGTGCAGTAATATTACAGGAAAATATAAATTTTTTAATATAGCCAAACCAAAACAAATACAAATATTGAAAAAATAATTTTATAAATATATATAATATTTTAATTATTTCAAACCATTAGTTATTTCAAATCAAAAAATAAATATTCTTATATTTATATTTTCAATAAGCTTAAATGCCATAAATATTGGTAGATAGTGTGTGCTACAGTTGGTTGCATTTCCATTCTATTTTAATTCCAAAAGTACAAATTTTGAAAATCGATTATCAGACGTACATAATGCAAAATAACCTAACTTCATGATTCAACCAATTTTGCCGTAAAAGAAAAATTACGAATTTGGAAAAAAACTTGTTATTTTGCGTGTTTATACAGTCAGAGGAATGTATACACCGAATTCCACCGAATTTTTACCCCCTTGACGTTTCTACGCAATTAGAATTTCATCATTCTAGCTGTAGTCGCTTAGTTGGTACTATTTTTATCCCTCTGTACCATTGTATCCCTTGAAAGTAAGAATTTCGAAAAATCCGTTTATTTTCCGTGTCTACGCAGTCAGAGGAATGTATACTCCGAATTACATGACTCTAGCTGCGGTCATTTGGTTGGTACTATTTGTATCCCCTTTTTCCATTTTAACCCCAAAAAGTACGAATTTCGAAAAATTCGTCTATTTTCCGCGACTACACAGTCAGAGGAATTTATACTCCGAATTTCATGACTCTAGCTGCGGTCATTTGATTGGTACTATTTTTATCCCAAACAGTTCGAATTTAGAAAAATCCGTGTATTTTACTTGTCGATGCAATCAGAGAAATGTATACACCGAATTTCATTATTCTAGGCACTGCCGTTTGTTTGGTACCATTTTTATCCCTCTATTCCCATTTTACCCCTTAAAAGTGCGGATTTGGAAAAGATACTTTTATATTATGTATCTACTCAATTAGAGGAATGTACACACCGAATTTCGTGTTTCTAGCTGTTGTCGTTTAATATGTACCAATTTTATCCCTTTTTTGCCCCATTTCACCCCCTACAAATAAGAATCGCTTTATGGTGCACGTTTTTGCTATAAGGGGAATGCGCATACCAAGTATCAAGCAAATATAAACAGACATATTCAAAAACAAGTAAGGAAAGGCTAAAGTCGGGCGGGCCGACTCTATGATACACTCCACTTTATATCCGAATACAATTTAATTCGGTGAAAAAATTAAAACGGGCAGGATTTTTGCATCCTGTAAATGTGTGTGTTTGACAAAAAATGTTAAATCGGAAAGGACATTTATATGGGGGTATATTGAAACCTGGAACGAAATAGGTGAAATATAATATGTATAGTTTGGCCAAAATCGGTTAATCTTTTGGGAGCAACATTTGTATTTGGGCTATATTTAAATCTGAACCGATCTTAGCCACTTTCATCATAGGTTTTTTACTTGGATTATAAGATGTTGTGCCAAATTTAAAGAAGATCGGGTACAATATGTTGTTTCTAGAGCGGAAAATGTCAAATCGGGAGCGACATTTGTATGGGGGCTATATCTAAATCTGAACTGATCTAACCGAATTTCTGCATAGGTGTTTCTAGTTGGATTGTAAGATGATGTGTCAAATTTAAAAACTAGTAAATCAAAAAAAAAAAAATTTTTCAAATCCATGCTTTATGCAAGCAGAATTCTATTGGGCCTAAAAATTCTTTTTTAGTTATCTTTTGTAGAAGGAAAAATTACTGCGTTATCAGGAGCAGAAATAATAGATTTTTAATTTGTGGTTTGTATGGGAGGTACCACGCCCCTTTGTCCATTCCCGCTCATATTTGCAGCAGCACTTAAAAAATGCACACCAAACCGACGTACCAAATTTTGTTCAAATACCGTTATCAGGAGCAGAAATAATAGATTTTTAATTTGTGGTTTGTATGGGAGGTACCACGCCCCTTTGTACAATCCCGCCCATATTTGCAGCAGCACTTAAAAAATCCACACCAAACCGACGTACCAAATTTTGTTCAAATACCGTTATCAGGAGCAGAAATAATAGATTTTTAATTTGTGGTTTGTATGGGAGGTACCACGCCCCTTTGTACAATCCCGCCCATATTTACAGCAGCACTTACAACAAGCACACCAAACCGACGTACCAAATTTTGTTTAAATACCGTTATCAGGAGCAGAAATAATAGATTTTTAATTTGTGGTTTGTATGGGAGGTACCACGCCCCTTTGTCCAATTGGTCAAATTTTTCCATTTCCTTGTATTGTCATCGAAAATGATTAAGTGTGCAAAATTTGAGCAAAATTGGTTGAGAAAAAAGCTTTCAAAAATTGATTTCAAATTTTGTGGCACACAAACATATATAGAAAGTAACCTTATATAAAGCATGGAAAAATCGGGAACAATATGTCGTTTCTAGAGCGGAAAATGTCAAATCAGGAGAGACATTTGTATGGGGCTATATCTAAATCTGAACCGATCTTACCTAATTTCTGCATATGTGTTTCTAGTTGGATTATAAAATGTTGTGCCAAATTTAAAGAAAATCGAGTATAATATGTGGTTTCTAGAGCGGAAAATGTCAAATCGGGCGCGACATTTGTATGGGGGCTATATCTAAATCTGAACCGATCTTACCTAATTTCTGCATATGTGTTTCTAGTTGGATTATAAGATGTTGTGCTAAATTTAAAGAAAATCGAGTATAATATGTGGTTTCTAGAGCGGAAAATGTCAAATCAGGAGCGACATTTGTATGGGGGCTATATCTAAATCTGAACCGATCTTACCGAATTTCTGCATAGGTGTCTCTAGTTGGATTATAAGATGTTGTGCCAAATTTAAAGAAAATTGGGTACAATATGTGGTTTCTAGAGCGGAAAATGTCAAATCAGGAGCGACATTTGTATGGGGGCTATATCTAAATCTGAACCGATCTTACCGAATTTCTGCATAGGTGTCTCTAGTTGGATTATAAGATGTTGTGCCAAATTTAAAGAAAATTGGGTACAATATGTGGTTTCTAGAGCGGAAAATGTCAAATCGGGCGCGACATTTGTATGGGGGCTATATATAAATCTGAACCGATTTGCCTCAAATTAAATAGCGTTCGTCCCTGATCCACGAAACTTACTTGTGCCAATTTTTGTTAAGATCGGACTATAATTGCGACCTGTAGTTTGATTACAACAATAGATGGACAGACAGACGGACAGACGGACAGACGGACATTGCTAAATCGACTCAGAAAGTGATTCTAAGTCGATCGGTATACTTAACAATGGGTCTATCTCGCTTCCTTTTGGGTGTTACAAACAAATGCACAAAGCCATAATACTCTCGTGGAGTGTATAAACATGCTTAAATACGCTAAAATATTAGGGATTATAATGGGTATTTTAAGTCCTTATGAGGGAACAATTTTTCCCTTTGGGCCGATTTCGCCCCGCTTCAATCCTAACCGATCTACGACTATGACATGCATTTATGGAAAATTTGAACGTTCTAGCTCCTTTCGTTTAGATGCTAGCGTGCAGACGGACGACGGACGAACGGACATGGCTTGATCGTCTTAGAATTTTATGACGATCAAGAATATATAGGGTCTCAGGTCGATATTTCAAGGTGTTACAGACGGAATGATAAAGTTAGTATACCCCCATCCTGGAGGTGGAGGGTATAATAAACTTAAATTGAGTAAAGGCATACTGGGTGCCAAACAGATATCAATTTCCTTGATTTTAGTACATTTTTACTGGTATTTAGTACACTTTTTTCTGAGTGTAAGATTTAAATTAAATCCGCGCTGCCTTCCACAGATTTTTCGGCCTCACATAATGATATATATCGTTCTTCATTCATGTAGAGTGAGAATAAATATTTTCCCAAACCACTGTGCCGCACCGTTGTCGTTTGTCGCTGTTGCTGCTGTTGTGTTTATTGTTATAATTCACGCCAAAAGCGTTTTTATAGACCCATGTTTTTTGCCGATTTTTTCCTTGTTCTGCGTATTTACATTTTATTCCGCGGAGGGTTAATATTGATGTGACAAACTGAACGCGAGAGAAAGGGAGTGAAGAAGCGAATCGAAAAAAATCGCAAAGAAACCGAATTGCAAACAAAATGTGCGATTGTGCCAGGGGAAGGAAGGATGACAGGTGGTAGGCTGGCAGGCTGGTAGGCTGGCAAACCGGGAATCCAGAGTGAAACCTGCATATGCTCCTGCATGCCTGAGTGCACTGTGCACGTGAGTGTGGGTGGGTGTGCCTGTGCAATGGCATGAAGTTTTATTTGAACGTGGGCGAATGTGTATGAGTGTATGCAAATATTTAAATGGTTTTTTGATTGCAGTATATTGATATATTCATTAATTGAGTACTATTGTTATGAATTTTAAATTTGTCTGTCGTCTGTGCGAGCGTATGCGTCTTTTATGCTGGCAATGTGGTTGCCGACGACGGGAAACCGCTGCAGGAAAAAGGAATAGGAAAAGTCTTACAAGCATATGTATGCTGCGAGCGTGTGGTTTGAGAGGCGAAAGTTAATATTCGTTAATAAGATTTGTAAGCCGCTTTGGGGCCCAACGAAATGCGTTTAATATCCCTTTGATGATGAGCGTACAATGCAGGGCTTCTCCGGAAAGAAACGTCATACTAAGCTGATATTACAGGGGTGGTTATTAAAGGGATCTTTAATCATTTCAAGTGCGATGGAAGTGGGATAAATCGAAACTGAATTGAAAACAGCGATAATTGTGGAAGTCGGAGGGATATTTGTATGGGTGCTTTCTCAAAACTTTGACCAATATGGTTCACATTTACAGTAGCTGTTCTTTGATGAAATATAAGATAATCCAGAAAATTTAATCAAAATCCGATGATAAATGTGGATTCTACACCAGTAATAGTGTAAATCGAAGGGACATATGTATGGAAGCTATATCAGAACACGGACCAATATGGTTCAGTTTTACAGTAGCTGTTCCTTGGTAACATATAACATGATGTTGAAAACTTGATCGAGATCCGCTAAAAAAATTTTAGATTCTGCACCGGTAATAGTGAAAATCGAAAGGACATGGGAGCTATAACAAAACATAGACCAATATTGTTCACTTTCACAGTACGTTTTACTACACCGGTAATAGTGTAAATAGGAGGGACATTTGTGTGGAAGCTGTATCAAAACATGGAACAATATGGTTCACTTTTATAGTCGGTGTTCCTAGGTAAAATATAACATGTTGTGGAAAATTTGATCGAAATTCGTTGAAAAATTTAGATTCTATACCGGTAATAATGTAAATCGGAGGGACATTTGCATGAGAATTATATGAAACCATTGACCAATATGGAAAAATTTATCGAGATCCACTGAAAAATGTAAATACTACCATGGTAATGAAATTTTGATCGCGATCTATGGAAAAATGTAAATTCTAAACCGGAAATAGTGTATGGGTGCTATACTAAAACATTTACCAATATGGTTCACTTTTGCAGTATATATTTCTTGGTAAAATATAACATGATATGGAAAATTTGATCGAAATCCGTGGCAAAATGTGGAATTTACACCGGTAATAGAGTAAATAGGAGGTGCATTTGTATGGGGGCTATACCAAGGCATTAACCAATATGGTTCACTTTTACAGTATATGTTCCTAGGTGAAATATAACACGATGTGGAAAATTTAGTCGAGATCCTTTGAAAAATTTAGATTCTATACCGGTAATAATGTAAATCGGAGGTACATTTGTATGAGGATTATATCAACCCATGGACCAATATGGAAAAATGTATCGAGATCCACTGAAAAATGTAAATACTATCATGGTAATACAGCAAAACGGAGGGACATTTCTGTGGAAGTTGTATCAAAACCAAAACCAATATGGTTCACTTTTATAATAGGTGCTGCTAGGCAAACTGTAACATTGATTGAGATTCATTGAAAAATGTAAATTCAACAACGGCAATACTATAAATCAGAGAGACATTTGTATGGGGGCTATATGAAAATATAGACCGATGTGGTTCACTTTTACAGTAGGTATTCCTAGGTAAAATATAACATGATGTTAAAATTTTGACCGGGATCCTTTGAAAGATTTAGATTCTACCCCGGTAATAGTGTAAATCGGAGCGATTTGTATGGGGGCTCTACAAAGCATTTAACCAATAGTGAACCATATTGCAGTTATATTTTACCTAGGAAGGTAAAATATATAATCTGGAAAATGTGATTGAGATTCATTGAAAAATGTAAATACTACAATGGTAATACAGCAAATCGGAGGGACATTTGTGTGGGCTGTATCAAAACATTGACCAATATGGTTCACTTTTATAGTAGGAGTTGATTGAAATCCATTGAACATGTAGATTCTACAGCGGCAATGCTATAATTCAGAGGGACATTTGTATGGGGGCTATACCAAAAAAATTTGATCGAGATCCTTGTAAAAATGTAGATTCTAACCGGTAATAATGTATGGGGGCTACTGTACTCTCATAATACAGCACCTAATGCAGTAGTAGAAACAATTACATTTTTTTAAGCTGTGGTGCGCTGCTGTTACTTTAACCACAACTGTACATACATCATTTATGGTGCTCCAAAAAATTGCTTTTAATAAAATTATCAAATCTAAAAAAATATATATTTTTTGTGTGCTTTGAGCGAACTTTTAAGTAAACTGCTTCTAGTTTAAAATAAAATTATTAAGATTTCATAAACATATTTTTTAATTTCCTGTTTTTAAAAAAGACAAAAAAAGTACCTCTTCGATTAAAAAATACTTTTGAATAAGGGAAATAAAACTGTAATTTACGATTTTCCAAAAATGTGAAATTGTAGACACTAGGGTGGATCGAATATCAACTAATTTTGTAATAAGGTAATTTTAAAAACTTTTTCTGGTAGAAATATTTTTTTGGAAATTTCAAGCAAACTGCTTCTATTTTAATATACAATTATAAAATCTTATAATTTAATTTTTCCTAATTCCCTGCATTAAAAAATTAATTTTCTGAGTTACTTCTGAGTTAAAATGCATTTCACGATTAAAAAATAGAATTGTACACGCGAGGGTGGATCAAAAATCAAGAATTTTGTCATGAGGTAATTTTAAATATTTCGCAATTTTTTTTCTGGTTGGAGACAGAAATATATATTTTTGAAGAATTTCAAGCAATTCAAAGTTTGCATTTTTCTAACTTTTCTGTATGATGACTAAAGAAATTGTAGACAGTAGGGTGGATCGATAAGGTAATTTAAAACAAGTAAGAAGACGTTAAGTTCGGCCGGGCCGAATCTTATATACTCTCCACCACGGAGTGCATTCCACAGTATTACCAGCAGATTAAAGAATGTTGACTTTACAGAGAAGTACAGTACCATATTACGAAAATTGTGATATTTGTATGCACATTACTATATTTGTTTACTCTTTCAAACTATAATGTATACTTATGCGCACTGTTTAAACTCGACTACTATATATAAATAAAATGCTGTAATTGTGAAAGTGAACATGCCGAAAATATTATGCGATTGTCAGTCGCCATTAGGGAGAAGCATACAGACAAAGTGACTGCATTATTTTGATAAGAAAAGTACAAGATATCCCCATTCGCCCCATTCTCCGCCCAAATTTACAAATTTCGAAAAAAAAACCTTTTTGTTTCGAGTCTTCATAGTCAGTACACCGAATTTCATAATATCAACTTCAGCGGTTTGGAAGGTCCCATTTTTAAAAGTACGAATTTCGAAAAATCCCTCTATTTTTTTTTTTTTTGGTTGTCTTTGTTGGTTGTATTTCCATCCTATTTTAATTTCAAAAATATAAATTTTGAAAAGACCTTATCTTTCACGTACGCAGTATAAGACCACTTCATGATACTACCATTTTTTGTCGTAAAAGTAACAAAATAAAGTACAAATTTGGATTTTTTACGTGGCTATGCACTCAGCGGAATGTATACTCCGAATTCCAAGATACTATCTGCGGCCATTTTGTTGGTACCATTTGTATCCCCTTTTTCGCATTTTATTCCTTAAAAGTACGACTTTCGAAAATTTCATCATTCTAGCTGTAGCCTTTTAGTTGGTATCATTTGTATCTCCTCCCATCGAATCCCTTGAAAGTATACAGCGAATTTCATGGTTCTAGCTGCATCCATTTGTTTGGTACAATTTTTATCCCCTTTTTCCAGTTTACACCCTAAAAGTTCGAGTTTCGAAAATTTCCTTTATTTTATGTGTCTACGCAATCGGTGGAATATATACACCGAATTAAATTATTCTAGGTGCAGCCATTTGGTTGGTACTATTTTTATCCCCTTATCCCCATTTAACCCCTTAAAAGTACGAATTTAGACAAAAATACTTTTATATTATGTATCCACACTATTAGAGGAATGTACACGCCAAATTTCGTGTTCCTATCTGTTGTCTTAGAATTTTACCACGACCCAGAATATATATACTTTACGGGGTCTCCGATGAATATTTTAAGGTGTTACAAACGGAATGACAAAGTGAATATACCCCCATCCTGGAGGTGGAGGGTATAAAAAAATTAAATTTTTGTGTTATAAAATACAAATATAATTTTTCGTCGAATTTCAAGCAATTTCCTTCTAGTTTATAATAAAATCATCAAATCTTATTTTGATTTTTTCTAAGTTCCCTGTAATTTTTAATAAACAAAAAACTACCTCTTCGAGTTATTTCAATAAAATCTCTAAATTACTTCTGAATAATCGAAATAAAACAGCATTTCACGATTTTGGAAAAAAACAAGAATTTTGTCTTAAATAATTTTAAAAAAATCTTAAATTTTCTCTGGTAGTAGAAGAATAAATATATTTTTGGAGACTTTCAAAACTGACTTGTAGTGGATGCATTGGCTTCTCATTAGTCACGGGTGGGTTCTCTGAACCCCATATGCGGCAATTGTGCTTATTGGCATTGCCACCGAGATGCAAATGAGCTTCTTGAAGGGTGAACTGAAGGACGCTCTCTTCTCGAAAATTTTCCACGTAAATTTCGTACTTTAGAAGTAAGTTTTTAATATTTCCCAATTTTGTTCGAGCGTATTGCGTCCCATTCGCACAAATGTATAAAACTGAAAACTGGAAATAAATAGGAAGGTTTTTCAACCTTTCAAAGTCAAAGTAATCGATAGTTCAAATTTAAAATTTTACATGGCTCACCCTATATAAATTTATGGTTTGTTTAATGCGTCGTCCCAAAATATTTCAATTTTATTGTTGTCCATTCATGCGTTTACTATTTTAGTGCTATTTAAAAATCCAAATTTCCGATTTGTATTTTCTAATGGCTTCACAGCAGGAACAAAGAAAACAGGGCCAATACCAAGAATATCTACGGACAAGTGCAGAAATTATCGCCCCGCTTGTAGTACCCGCTTTGTAATATCAAGTTAGTCAAGTGAGCTCTTCCTAAATGGGGCTGCCTCACCAACATTTCCTCTACAAATCATAGCAATAAAGTCATCGATGAACTACGAATACATAGGTTGTGGAGTAACACTACATTGTTTTAAATAAAACCTAAGCCCTGCAAAGAACATTTTCAATATAAAAATGGTTTCATTTTGAATCTGTAGTTATTTCAATCCAATCCTTCATGTGCACTGCTTGGCGTTGCGAGGGTCTACAGATAATTTCGACAACCGTAAAATATTTACGAGTATTTTTGCCCAGCAAAGGCTAGTTCAATGTAATCAATCAACTTTTAAATTTATTTATAAATATTATATGTAAATTAAGTTAAATATTTTTTTTAATTTTTAATCTTCGTCGGGCATAATTTCACTTTTGTCTATTTGAAATATAAATTTTCATACTTTTTCTATATTAATTTTTACCACTAAAATTTAAATATTTTTCAATCCCAAACCAATCTTTTGGTCATATAAATAAATATAAATTTTATACCAATTTCACATTTTTGAAATTTACACAACTTCTTTCCCGCCCCTCTTATTAAACAACATGTCCAGCAAAAGCCATCGAGTGTTGTCTGAGTGTGGTGGGGGAGGCTTGGGGGGTGTGGAAAAAATATTGGCCAACAAATATTCATACAAATCGCAGAGACTTACACACAAAAAAAAAAAACAGTTAAATGTTCATAAATGCAAACAAACAACAAATGCCAATGCATTTGCGAATGGATTTGGATGAACGGATGAATGGACGGACGTCAAAGACCAATGCATTTATGTAGGGTTTGGCAGTGGCGGCAAACACAACGAACAACGAACGGACAGATTGAAGGACGAACTGCATGCAGACGGACACTGTGCGCATATGTCGCTGTGTCGATGGAGTGCAAGTGCTACATTTTTTATATGAATATCAACATATGGATGTATGTACGAGTATGTCTGTGTATGGGACATTGCAGACGAAAATGAGTGGATTCAAGCGGATTCCATCTCTCTGGGGGCCATAGTATTCTGAAGTTTCAAACAGCTATTTCATTATACACCGCTTGAAACTTACGCTGGCAGCCCTAACGAAAGTCAACCAACGTAGGTGTTCGTTGTTGCAACGAAAACTTTTAATTTTTTCCGAAACCATCCACTGTGCACCATAGAGGTGTGTGTCCAATATAGTTGTCATTTTATTTCGTTACCTTAAATTTAAAACGAATTAACTGATATATTTTGGAAGTCGCCTTTTTTATATATTGCTATGTATTTCAGCCTTTTCTATCGGAATATGTAAACACTCGATTTCGAAAAAAATGTCTGTAACACTCTGTAACTGAAATATATTCTAGATTAATATGAAATTCTAACCATGTCTAACTGTATCTACCCCCAAACATTTCGTCGGTGGCCGTCAACGGCGCACAGTAGCGCCCGTAGAGCAAACGAGGTTGCAAAAATCAAAATTTTCATGAGCGCCGACGAAGTTTTGAATAAACCCATGTTATAGGAAACTTTTCAACGATTTCAAATCTGCCACTCTTAATAATATCACATTTTTAGTTTAGAAGATATAGCCGTTCAAAATTGACCGACTTTCGGTTTTCAAAAAAACACACAATTTTTAGTGAATTTGTTGCGATTTCAGGTGTAATATCACGAAAAATAGGTAACGAATCTCCTTATTTTTTGTTTGTATTGATTGATGTATTTATTAAATGTATAATGAAAAAAAATTAAATGTTTGCTTTGTGTTTCTCTTGGTAAATCACTATTTAAAAACTATCCGTTTTTTTCACTATTTTTCGACTTTGACGGAAAATAAAAAAATCTATATTTTTCTATATTTGCCATATTTGCAAAACCTGTTCATTGATTATTTCTTTACATAATTCAAAAATTTTAGCTGCCCGTTTGGCTTCTAGAGGTAAAAAAGGTTAAAAAGACATGGTTGCAGAAATTGTATGGCGTCCATCCCTTATATGTTTTGACTGACAGTAGTTTGATCTAATAGTTTGAAAAAAACTACTCATTGAAATTAGCAGGTACGTACCTCACTTAAACAATACTTTGGCGTACAAATGGTCAAGAACAATATTGACTTATGGTCCCTACAGGTAGGCACAAATCTTATTTGGACACGAAAATTGCATTATTCAGCCTAAATCCATATGTATGCAGGGAACGGGTAAATTTTTCGGCATGGTAGCATAAGCCTATATATTGCAAATGGTCAAGAACAATATTGACTTATGGTCCCTATTTTTATTTTTTATTTTTAGGCATGGTAGCATAAGCCTATATATTGCAAAATAACGATAATGCCTGGATTACTCTACGACTGAAAGTTGGCGCAACAATTACTGAAACCATTAAACAATTTAAGTACTGAAAACATGGCGTTGAATTAAATTTAAATTATTTGAACTGTTTAGAAAGTCAACCACATCAAATTATTTCACGGAAGCTGCTTTAGAAGAACTTGATAGCTTATACGGAAATATTGAGAGAAGCGAAATTATAAAAAATAATTTTTTTCTGATATATGCAAATATTAAGGCAAAATGGGTGAAATCTAATCGAACCATTCAGAACTTCAACCCCAAATACGAGGACTGGCTTAATGAAGACACCATCCTGGATATATTGGCAGTAGATAAACCCACCACATCAACCAGAGGAGCAAAAGGAAGGCCAAAAAAAAGTATTGAGGAGTGTTCAATTTTCACAAGGAAGAGGAAACTTGCCGATGCCACCAATGACTTGACCACGAAGCAATTATCGGACGCGCTGTCTATTAAATTTACAAAGGATAGTGAAAGAGTTAGGTCGCAGATAACCAAATCTGTTGCTGATGCAAGCCCACTGCGACTAAAAAGGATTAAGGAAAGCTTTCCCACGCCCACAAACGCACACATTAAAAAGTATGGATCCGAAGAAGCCTTGGCCTTGTTTATGGACTTAGAACTTTCCAAAGAGAAATATGAGAAACTACAGACATCTTTAACGCGACACGGCGCTGACGTTTTACCCGGATACAAGCATATTACGCAAGCCAAAATAAATTCACGGCCACTGCATACGGAGTTTACGGAAGTCTCTGCGAAAGCCAATCTGCAGGATCTCATGGGCCATACAGCAAAACGGTTGTTGGAGCGTCTTCCTGAAAATGAGGTGAAAATTCTTCCTGAGAAGTTGACATTGATCAGCAAATGGGGCTGCGATGGATCATCCGGACAAAAAAAAAAAAAAAACAAAAAAATAAATAAGCAAATAAATAATAATAAATAAATAAATTTAAAAAAAAATATTTTTTTTTAATTTGTTGGGTAATAATTTCAAACATAAAACCCTAAAGAAAAAAATAAAAACAATCTAAAAATGTAAAAATAATTTTTTTTAGTTACCATAAAATTGATTTTTCTACTAATTTTAACTTTGATAACCCATAATTAGGCCCCTACAGAGTGTAGCAACCTTTCCAAACGCTCATTTCATAGGCTGAACAGTTATCTATCATATGCTGTTTAAACTGTTCAATTATCTTATTCGGTTCAAAAGATATGATTTTTGCAACGAAAAAACTCAAATGGCGCCACTGTGCGGCGTTATGAAGTCAGGACTGAGACACAATGTGTCTCAGCAACTGGACAAAATCGCTCTAAATTGGAAATGGAACGAGAACTCAAATAGTTTTTCGCTTATTTTAGATGCCTCCAAAGAGAAGATCTTAAATTGTCCATAAGTTTGTCTAATGGTAGTAGATCGGTTGGGTACGAAAATGGGCGTAATCGGTCCAGATGGAAAAAAAGTTTTTTTTTTAATAAGGGCTGTATATGTTCCAATTAATCCCTAACTACACTGTGCAAAAAAATATAAAAAAATCATAAAATATAGGCAGACATTTTTTAATGATATTCTTTTTTAATTTTTTACTATAATTCCAATTCCCATAACGAGAATTCCCGTAATTCCATGGGATCGTTATAATATCCGTGCTTTATTAGCCAAGCGAGTTGCGAATAAAGTCTAAAGTTTAAGCCCAACTAAGGACATTTGAAATGATTTTTTTTTGAAAATTTCACATTACCATATAAAAACGATGACCTTTTGTTGCAGAGGTGAATTTAGTGAAAGAGATATCAAACGTTGTAGTAAAGGACAATTTGTACAGCCACCTTCTACGAGTGTTATCCTCTATTCATCGTGGAAATATTGTGATACTCATATATGCCCTCATGGACATGTATGGCCTAGGTACAATGACCGAAAATGGGAAGCAGCTTGAAATTTAGCAACAGCACTGTTCTAGCATGTTTCGGATATGGGTAGCAGCTTATGTAGAATGTGGTGAAACAACACATCCCAACTGAAGCTCCCGATTACAGCGAAATCTTAAGTGACGTTAGGCTTTCAAAATTCAACGAGGCACTTGAAGACGATAGTATAACACCTGAAATACTCAAGGCCGACAGCCAAGCATCGTCGCGTTTCCTACTATGACGAAAGATTTGATCTACCAACGAACTTGAAACTCACCTCAAAGAAGATGTCAAAGAGGGTGACCTTACTTAATTCAGTAATTGGGATTTGGGATTTGGGATTGTGTACATAAAGGGATTTTTCCAAATGGAGTTCGAGCTGCAGCCAGAATAACGAAATTTCGTACTTTTAGAGTAGAAATGGGGAAAACAGATCAAATTGTATCTGGCCAAATGGCTGGGGATAGAACCACAAAATTCGGTGTATACGCAGTCAGAGGAAAATCTTAATTTTTAGAAATTCGAAGTCTTGGAGTCACAATTGAAATGATACCAAGGAATACATAATATAAATTTTATTGTAGTCTTTCCTCTGAATGTGTGCGCTCATAAAATAAAAATATTTATATAAATTCACACTTTTTGCGTCTCGCTGTAGCTGGTTTTATAAAGGGTGTCCCAAGAAGAACGCAATTTTTAAATCTGGCAACATTCGAAGTGTCATTGTTTGACATTTGAACAATTGTTATTGTTTGTTAGTAGAAGGTACGAGGTTAGTAAAAATGGAGCGCTACACGAATGAACAACGCATTCTCATTGTGAAATTGTTTTACCAAAATGGTGAAAGTTTTGCGGCTACAGTTCGCAAATTGCGATCAATTTGGGGTCACAATAATGCTCCAAAAGAGTCAACTGTAAAGAGATTAATGGATAAATTTGCCGAAACTGGGCCTGTTAGTGATGTAAAGACAACAACGCGCCAGGTCGATCGACCGAAAATGTCGCAGCTGTACTTGATGATGTCGCTCAAACTCCATCCACCTCAATTCGACACCGAGCTCAGCAAATTGGTGTCTCCAAATCCACTTTGCAGCGAATTTTGACGAAAGATTTGCATCTTCATGCATACAAAGTTCAATTGACTCAGGAACCGAAGCCAACTGACCATGGACAGCGAAGGGAGTTCGTTAATTGGGTATTGGAGAGACAACATGAAAATGCTGATTTTGCCGATAAAATCATCTTCAGTGACGAGGCCCATTTTCATCTTGATGGCTTCGTCAATAGGCAGAATTGTCGCATTTGGGGTGCGGAAAATCCTCGAGTGATTCACGAGAAGCAAATGCATCCTCAACGTGTCACTGTGTGGTGTGGTTTTTGGGCTGGAGGAATCATTGGACCTTTTTTTATGAAAATGAGGCAGGTCAAGCGCAAACAGTCAATGGTGTTCGGTATCGTGAAATGATAACCAGTTTTTTCTTGCCTAGAATTGAAGAAATGAATGTGGAGGGCATGTGGTTCCAACAAGACGGCGCCACATGTCATACAGCCAGAGAAACAATTCGATTGCTGCATCAGTCATTTCCCGGTCTTGTTATTTCGCGTTTTGGAGATCAGAATTGGCCGCCTAGATCGAGCGATTTAACACCATTAGATTTTTTTCTTTGGGGTTTTTTGAAGTCGATGGTTTACGCGAATAAGCCGACGACGACTCGAGCCTTAAAAGACGAAATTGGACGCTGCATTAATGAAATACCGCAGCATTCATGCAAAACGGTCATTGAAAATTTCATTAAAAGATCGCGTGCATGCCAGCAAAGCCGCGGCGGCCATCTGCACGATATATTGTTCCATACATAACCTCATTCTGTCTACTTTACGATATAATAAAGTTTCACGATTTTTTCTTAAATATCTGTGTTTTATTTAAAATTAAAAAATTGCGCTCTTCTTGGGACACCCTTTATATGAAATTAGAAACTTCATTTTAATTCGGAACGATTTCAATTTAACGAATTGTCTTCACGAGCGTCTTCGTTATATATAGATATATAAGGTTCGGCCCGGCAGAACTTTACGCCCTTTTAGTTGTATTGTTTGGAGTGTATTTTACTGCGTTTTAGCTTTTCAACGCCGCACAGCGTCATAAACTACAAATTTAGATGCGCCAAAATCTTTATTTTATTGTTCGAATTCTGCAAAGAAATCGAGCGTTTTTGTGGTATATTTTGGGGAAATCGTGCTGTGGATGCATTTAAAGTTCATAAATGTTAAAACAGTTTAGAAGTTTATAACACGGTGTGTAATTTTTAAAGTCATGGAAATATAACCATATACGGACACCACTACGTGATAAAAGACTAAAGCAAAAATGCCCCTGTCTCCCAGTTTTGCCCAAAGTCATGCACTTTTTTATGGGCCCCAAAGATTTGGGGCCTCGCTGTCATTTTTGTCGTCGAACAAATCTTATAGGCTGCAGAGTGTGTAGGTAGCGTATACATGCTGTTGATTAAGGATAATATCACTCATACGCACTGTAGTCGGACTGACCATTAACAGAAACAGTCCTGCAAGATATATTTTTCGTACCTAAACGGTGTTAAGAATCATTCCTAGGAAGTTCATATATTCTAAAAAGTTGTTTATTGAGATCTTGGGTACATTTTTGTAGTTGATTGTTTCCTTGATTTTGACATTGAAGATGAAATTGTTCACAATTTAATCTTTATGACAAGAGCTACAACTTTGCCATCAAAGTTCCAAACGGTTTGCAAGATATGAGCCTGAGAAAATGATCACTTTATTGCAAAAATGACGCCGAGGGCCCAAATATTTGGGGCCCATAAAAAGTGCATGACTGGGAGACACTGGACTTTTTTGGGCATTTATCACCGTCCGTATTTTTATATATTTTATGGTTATATTTTTTCGTGTTGCGCTGTATAATTTTAGATGTCAATTTATTGCCATATATATCTGAAAAAACATGTATCGTATTCGAATTTCCCCCATTTCATTGACAACAAAAGTTCACAAAGCGTTCTTTTGCAATAAAAAAGTGTAATTTTGATTTCCTTTTCCATTTGAAAAAGTGGTTTGGCTGCATATTGTGAAAAATAAGTTTGTTTTATTTTTTCCAGTATATAACTATAATCTAGAGCCTTACCGATTTATGTTACATGACAGGTAGGCGTTGTTATGGGGGATTTAAACAAAAATTAAATAATAATCTATTTTGAAATCTAATGGGAAATTTCACAAGGCCTAGTTTGATTCATTCGAATTTGTATGAAAATATTTTTAAAAGTTTGTGGTTGTCTCAATGAAAAATGTTAGACCTCATTGACACTAATTCCTTGCGCTGACTCAAATTCAAACTGGACCTCAGCCAAATGGCATGCAATGCCCCATATGCTTGCTAGGACTCGCAGGATAGTCTATAAATTTTGCTCGCAGACACTTGCACAACATATCTGTCCTCCCTTGCCTTGCCATGTGAGTGACTGAATATTGATGATGATGAAGCCGATGCTGATGCTGCTGCTGCCGCCGCCAATGATGATGATGAATATCAAAACAATAATATTTTTTACGAGATTTTTTCCCCTCTGCGCTACTTTTTTCGGTTTTTTATTATTATTATTGGATGCTACGATGCTATTTTGGTGATATGCGCGCTGGAAAAAATGCGCGCCAACAAGGACCCGAAAGAACAAAGGCAGAAAAAATAGAGGGAGAAGGATAAAAAACAACAACAACAACCAGCGAATGCAAACAATGAATTATTGTGGAAGTGCTGGTGTGAAAGTACAAAATGAATACATGAATAATATCATGTTTAACATCAGTATCCTGCTGACGACTGCTTGTTATGGTGAGTCCATCTCTCTCTCTCTCGCGTAGCCCCTACAACTAGTTATAACGGCCTTATGAGAGGCATGCTCCTCCGCCTCGTCCTCGGTCGTAATCCGCCCACCCGGTTTGACAAAGAAGCTGTATTGATGGCAGTCCGGAAAAATATTGTTATTTTGCTGATGCGTATGTCTGAGTTTGTAGTGCGGCATGAAGATGTTGATGCTTGTTATTGTTGACACCGAGTAATCGATGTCTGCATCTGCATGTGTGTGATCATGTCCATATATTTGTATGTGTGTGTTCGATTTCCTCGTACGTGTACCGGACATGCGTTCATAGCGGAAGTGTAAAATACGGATGTGGCGCCTTTAAGACTATTTCTCTTTCCCTTTTGTTTTATTTTCTGTTGTGTTGTATTGTTGTTTATTGCTGCCAGACACCAAAAGTTGCCAGAGAACATAAAAGTAAAACTAATAAAATATATATCGTACTCGTACACTTGATTTATACCACCCCCTCCCTATATTGTTATTATTGATGATGGATTTTTATGTGATTTATGGAAAATTCTTGTTGGCCAGAGGCGACTTTTCCTATAGAAAAGTTGGCCAGAGGCGACTTTTGCTATAGAAAAGTTGGCCAGAGGCGACTTTTGCTATAGAAAATTTGGCCAGAGGCGACTTTTCCTATAGAAAATTTGGCCAGAGGCGACTTTTCCTATAGAAAATTTGGCCAGAGGCGACTTTTCCTATAGAAAAGTTGGCCAGAGGCGACTTTTCCTATAGAAAAGTTGGCCAGAGGCGACTTTTCCTATAGAAAAGTTGGCCAGAGGCGACTTTTCCTATAGAAAAGTTGGCCAGAGGCGACTTTTCCTATAGAAAAGTTGGCCAGAGGCGACTTTTCCTATAGAAAAGTTGGCCAGAGGCGACTTTTCCTATAGAAAAGTTGGCCAGAGGCGACTTTTCCTATAGAAAAGTTGGCCAGAGGCGACTTTTCCTATAGAAAAGTTGGCCAGAGGCGACTTTTCCTGTAGAAAAGTTGGCCAGAGGCGACTTTTCCTGTAGAAAAGTTGGCCAGAGGCGACTTTTCCTGTAGAAAAGTTGGCCAGAGGCGACTTTTCCTATAGAAAAGTAGGCCAGAGGCGACTTTTCCTATAGAAAAGTAGGCCAGAGGCGACTTTTCCTATAGAAAAGCAGGCCAGAGGCGACTTTTCCTATAGAAAAGCAGGCCAGAGGCGACTTTTCCTATAGAAAAGTTGGCCAGAGGCTACTTTTCCTATAGAAAAGTTGGCCAGAGGCTACTTTTCCTATAGAAAAGTTGGCCAGAGGCTACTTTTCCTATAGAAAAGTTGGCCAGAGGCTACTTTTCCTATAGAAAAGTTGGCCAGAGGCTACTTTTCCTATAGAAAAGCAGGCCAGAGGCGACTTTTCCTATAGAAAAGTTGGCCAGAGGCTACTTTTCCTATAGAAAAGTTGGCCAGAGGCTACTTTTCCTATAGAAAAGTTGGCCAGAGGCTACTTTTCCTATAGAAAAGTTGGCCAGAGGCTACTTTTCCTATAGAAAAGTTGGCCAGAGGCTACTTTTCCTATAGAAAAGTTGGCCAGAGGCTACTTTTCCTATAGAAAAGTTGGCCAGAGGCTACTTTTCCTATAGAAAAGTTGGACAGAGGACAATTTGTCTTATAGAAAAATTGACCTGAGACAATTTGTCTTATAGAAAAATTGACCAGAGACAATTTGTCTTATAGAAAAATTTACCTGAGACAATTTTTCTTATAGAAAATTTGACCTGAGACTATTTTTCTTATTGAACATTTCACCTGACAAAATTTTTCTTATAGAAAATTTGACCTGAGGCAATTTTTCTTATAGAAAATTTGACCTGAGACAATTTTTCTTATATAAAATTTGACCTGAGACAATTTTTCTTATAGAAAATTTGACCTGAGACAATTTTTCTTATAGAAAATTTGACCTGAGACAATTTTTCTTATAGAAAATTTGACTGAGACAATTTTTTTTATAGAAAATTTGTCCTGAGACAATTTTTCTTATCGAAAAGTTGGCCAGAGACTAACAAAATACAAAAAATGTGGACTATAAATAATATTATTTACAATACATCAAATCTGCCTATCCTCGTATATACTGCGCTGTTGGACATTCATACGTACATATATTCAATTAAGTTAACACCCTGCCGCCGAACGTCATCAATCTACCAACCTGCTAATTACCGAATGCCTTTAGGCCAATGACTCAATGGACTCAAGTCAACCAAAAACATTTATGACATAAATACAACTTACGTTCACGTCATCATCCAGCCGCGCGAAGCTAATCAAAAGCGGTCTTAATGGTCAACACGTACCTGTAACAAACAGAGAGAGAGAGGGTAATTAAGAAAAACACGTCACAAGCACATAAATAATATTAAGCTGACAATTTGTATAGAAAAAAAGGAATTTTTAGCTAGTAAATTGTGAGTCGTGGGCCCATGTGTGTTTGTGTATGTGTACAAATGGTTTATGGTGGCAGTTGCAACGACACCATAACACAAGTCACCAATCAACGTCGACGACTCATGTACATGCCACACTTTTGATATATATATTTTATAAAATTATTTTTTTTAACTCCTCGTAATGTTTATTATTTTTATTTTCTAATTAATATCCACGATAAAAATAATTAAAAAATTTAATTTACAATAAATTCGTTACACATTGTATAGAAAATAGTCACATAAAATAATTCATAGTCAACAATTTATAGGCTTTATAGCAGTGTTAGTGGCTGGTTTCTCAGGTGAGGCATGCACCTTAGGTTGGAGAGATTAAATTTAAATTGACAAAAAATATAGGCATGGAGACAGCACTCTTCGAAAATATATCCTAATTTATAACCACAATCATGGTTGCACGTTTGGCGAGTGTTTAAAAAAAATATATGAAGCGTGAACCCAACAGTAGGAGTTAGTAGCTACCAGGGCCGTGCGCAGGGGGGGGGGGTTTGGGGGTTCAAACCCCCCCCAGAGAGGTTTCGAACATATACTTTTGAAAACCTTCTAGACTTTCTGAAGCAATAAAATATAGAATTTTTAAGATCTTTTTAAAATAACTCGTCTGAAATGGTAATTTTGCAGTAAAATCATGAAAACACGAAAATTAAAAAAAAAATCGTGGACACTTTCTTGAATTTCGGACAAAGGTTATGAAATATACATATAAACTAAACAAATTGTGCCAATTTCAAGATTGTGTAATGCTAATTTCGCTAATGAACACCAAATTGTTCGGAAAAGTTTCATTTTAATTAACCGATACCACTTCTTGACATTCGACTAGAGCTATATCTTATGAACTTTTAATTGTGTACTACAATAAATGTTTGGAAATTTAATAACAAAATCGTTTAGTAATTTTAAAATAGTGTAGATAAGAATCACTATGATATCATAATGAAATCTAAAATATTCTTAATAAAAGCAAATAATTAGCTTTATGCTTGTAGAGCGTTAAGATGTAACATTTGCGATTGGACATTTTTATGGAGCTGTATCTAAATCTGAACCGATGTGTCATATTTTCATCACAGATGCAACAACAACGGTTTCTGTTACTTCCAATGTTTTGGGAGTTTGCAATTATAATACAAATCCATTTCGACAAACGAAGAACACTGTTTGATTTACATAAACTTATTTCTCTTTGTTCAATTACAACAACTGATGACATGTTTACCGCAAACAAACTAATTTTTCCCACAAAAGAAAGAAAAACGATGTTCATGTGTTTCAAATTTCGTTTCTACGAAATGCATTTTTGTCTCTATTTTAAAATATACTTTAAACTTGCGAAACAAAAAGAAATGAGTTTTAACATACCAAAAATTTTTGTTATATTTATAACTTATGTCAAATATTTTTCAGAGTTAGTATTTTTTGTACATATGTAACAAGTATTATTCACAAGAGAAACAACAAATTCAGTAACTTGGATCTACGTAGGAAAACGAAACTCTAAAATACCAATTATTTGTTTTAATTAAAATTTCTAGTTGTTTCTTCTTGCATTTCATCGAATACAAAAAAAATGTATTTGTTATTCGAATTTACACATATTTAAGATTATAAAAATGACGAAACATTTCCAAATATTTTGATTTACATCTTGAGTAAACATCCTGTTACTCATGTCCTATATAAATTAAACCCCCCAAAAATCTTTAGACATCCTATTTATCCATCCATACTTTGTCAAAAAGCATATCCAATTTTCTGCATTTATCATAGAAAAAATGCGGGACTGAAGGGTTTATCGCCGAGGACTTTGATCGTTTTTTGTGTAATATTTCTTCAAAAAATATATCTCGGGCTTATATTCACGAGTGGCTATGAACCATTTTTTCAAAAATGAGTTTTTGATGCCAAACTATTCTCAGATTTGGATGTCATCTGTCATATAAATTTGGAAAATATTTTTTTCTAAAGCCATTTTTTTAATTTTCTGATTTGGCTGTCCCCTCGCACGTTACTTTGTGACTGTATAAGTGGCTTAAAATAATAGAAATAAAATAGTTCAACAATGCAGTAGCATAAACCGAAGGTTATAATACGCTACAACGATTTTGTTTAAAACATTTTTCTAGATTTAGGGCATATCGTACTACCAAATTCCATAATTTCGCGTTAATAGCATTTTGATTCCCCAGTTATCAGGCTAAAATAGGAAATATGGTGGCTGTAAAGTCAAAAATTGTGAAAAGTATATTTAGAAAAATGCAGCGATTTTCGCGACTGGCTACATATATGTTACAAGCGACCAATCTGACGGATGGATAAACAATAATCTTATTATTATTTCAACATTCATAGTGCTCAATTTTAAACATGCAAAAGTGGCTATGAACCATGAAACCGCGAATAATAGTAAATTTCGAAAACATTTTAATCGTAGCAATTAGTAATCCTTTTTAGATTAAACTGTAGAAGAACGATTAGTAATTTATCTTCAAATTAAGGAGAAAATCAGTTTTTCGCTCTCCTGAAAAGTTATGTTTTTGTTCATAGCCACTTATGAATATAAGCCCTCGAAATGTATGCATGTCATTTCAAGCAACTATTTAAAAAAAGAAGTTCTACACTTAGAGAACAAGTTTGTTAATAAAAGCTGCGATAGTCTGCTGCCTATCCGCAGACACTTTTCTGCTATTACAGCTTACATCACCTTTCACACTGCTAAAATTGGCTGTTATTAATTAAAATATAAAAAAAGATAAGCGTTCATAAGCGAGTTTAGCTCGAATTTTCTTTTATATTAGCTTGGGACAATATGCGTATCACATATATTGCTAAAAACAACAAACAGCTGTTTACCATCTCAGCAGATACAAATCTGCTGTCTCCTTTTTAACAGCAGAAAATCTGTTCTTTCAGTAGACATTCTGCTTTCTTTTACTGACATATTCCTTTGGGTGTAATTTTGCGGACAATGTCTGTCGGACAAAAGTATCAAAATATTTCTCGAAGATCCTGGCAATAAAATATGAGTGGTTTTCAAACGCTCCAGTAAAAAATTCCTAAAAAATGGAAAATTAACTAAGTCTGAGTAAAGTTTCCTTCTTTCAAAGTTCATTTACTAGAAAAAGGATAGTTGATTTACTTAATAGTCTTTCTTTGGATCTAATAAATTTAACGTATTTTCACATATTTTCAAGGTTTTAAGTGAGAAAAAAATCTGAAATTTTTGGTATGGAAAAAATTCCATTTAGGAAATTTTAACCTAAAAATGTGTTTTTTCCTAAAATTAAGTTAAAATGTTTACTAAAATTTATGCCGAGTTCTTCATATATTTAAGTATTAATGAAAAAACATTTGAAATTGTTTAAAAATTCTTCAATATTAATCTAAGAAGCAATTCTCGTTCGTTTGCACAGACTTATTTCTTAAATACTTTATGAATTATTTTAAACAACCACTGTGAAGGCGCATATCTTGCCTTCGCAATAGATCAACTCCTTATGTCAGAGGTATCATGAAACTTTTGAGAAATATTTCATGTTGTCATTTTTTGCACCAGTTTTGCATACTCTGAAGCAAAACTATTTGTTTGATTTTTTAGTTAAATTGAACTTATTTTAATTTCACCTTTTTTTCCTTGTATAAAATATAATTTTCCTCAGTTTGAGTATATATTTACATGATTTGAGTAAACATTTACTTAGTTTTAGGAAATTTTCAGCAAAATTTTACTAAGATTTAGTAAAAATTTACTTAGTTTTAGGAAAATTTTGCTTAAATTTAGTAAAAAATTACTTGGTTTTAGGAACAATTTACTTAGATTTAGGAAAATTTCAGCAAAATTCTACTTACATTTAGTAAAAATGTACTTGGTTTCCTAAATTTTAGTTAATTTAACTAATCTTTTTTCTGAGTGTAAATGGAAACCCCCCCCCCAAGGGGAAAATCCTGCGCACGGGCCTGGTAGCTACACCACCAAAGTAAAGTGTTGATATTATTAATTTATTTTTCTGTAGTCACCATTACAGGAATGGGGGTATGGTAAGTTTGTAGAAGTACCATATTAGGAATATTCTGATATTTTTTATGCAAATTGTGATATTTGTTTACAAAGGGCTGTAGCCATTTGATCGACACCACTTGTATCCCTTTCTCCCCATTTTGGCCATTTGGTTAGTACCAGTTTCCCTAAAAGAATAAATTTCGAAAAAAAACCTTTATGTTGACCGTCTAGATATTGAAAGAAATGTGTGGAGCAAATTTTATGATTCCAGCAGCAGTCATTTGGTTAGTACAATTTTAATCCCTTTTTCCCATTTTACCTCAAAAAGTACGAATATCAAAATATCTCCTTATTTTTCGTAACTTCAAATTCAGAGCGACTTATGTATCAAAATTTTAGCTACAGCCGTTTGGTTGGAACCAGTTTTATCCCCTCTCGCTCTGTTTTCCCCTAAACGTATACATTTAAAAATCTTTCATGTTAAGCGCTTACACGTTCAAAGAATTGTACGCATCGAATTTTTATCAGCAGCAGTGGTATCAATTTTATCACATTTTCCCCATATATATTTCTTAAAATCATTTTTTAAGAATTCACACAGTCAAAGGAGTCGATATATATATAAAAATTATTATGTTTAGCGTATACACATTGTGGACCAAATTTTGTGAGCTGTCATTTGTCTGGAAACATTTTTATCCCCTTTCCCTATTTTCGTATATCAAAATATTTCTCACGTCTACAGTTAGATCAATGTATACATCAAAATTCATGATTCTAGCTGCAGTTATTTGGTTGGTACCATTTTTATCCCAATTCGCCCGGTTATCCCAAAAATATAAATTTCGAAACAATCTTTTTATACACTCCACGAGACTATTATGTCTTTGTGCGTTTGTTTGTAACGCCCAAAAGGGAGGGAGATAGACCCATTGTTAATTATACCGATCGGCTTAGAATCACTTTCTGAGTCGATTTAGCAATGTCCGTCTGTCTGTCCGTCTGTCCATCTATTGTTGTAATCACGATACAGGTCGCAATTCTAGCAAGAACCAAACGAAACTTTGCACAACAATTTTTTTCGGGACAAGGACGAACGCTATTTAAGTTGAAGAAAATCGGTTCAGATTTAGATTAGCCCCCATATGAATTTCACTCCCGATTTGGCCCTTTTCACTCTAGATACCACATATTTCAACAGATTTTCTTCAAAATTGTCAAAACATCTTTAGTTCAACTAGAAACACCTGTGGTAAAAATGTGTTAGATCGGTTCAGATTTATATATAGCTCCCATACAAATTTCGCCCCCAATTTGTTTTTTTCCGCTTTAGAATCCACATATTTTAACAGATTTTCTTCTAAATTCGCAAAAAACCTTATATTTCAACTGGAAACACCTGTGGTAAAAATGTGTTAGATCGGTTCAGATTTATATATAGCTCCCATACAAATTTCGCCCCCAATTTGAATTTTTCCGCTCTAGAATCCACATATTTTAACAGATTTTCTACAAAATTGTCAAAACATCTATAGTTCAACTAGAAACACCTGTGGTAAAAATGTGTTAGATCGGTTCAGATTTATATATAGCTCCCATACAAATTTCGTTCCCAATTTGAATTTTTCCGCTGTAGAATCCACATATTTTAACAGATTTTCTTCAAAATTCTCAAAACACCTAACATTTCACCTGGAAACACCTGTGGTAAAAATGTGTTAGATCGGTGCAGATTTATATATAGCTCCCATACAAATTTCGCTAAAAAATTTAAATTTTCCGCTCCAGAATCCACATTTTTTAAAATATTTAAATGGTGAAAATGGTTCACATCGGTTCAGATTTACATATAGCTCTTATACAAATTTCTTTCCCCCAGAAACCGCGTATTTTCAGAGAATTTCTTAAAATTGAGCATAACACGTTATACTTCAACTAGAAGAACTTATTGTGAAAGTTAGTCACTTGTTTGGATATAGCCCCGACACAAATATTATTCTCGAAAAAAAAAAAAAAAAAAATAGAAAAAAATTTCCCGTTTCACTTTTTTACTGAATTGAATTGTATTCCGATCGAAAGTGGAGTGTATCATATAGTCGCCCGATTTTAGCCTTTCCTGACTTGTTTTTGATTGTATTGTAATTTATTATATTCAATTTATAGTTATTTGGTGGGTAACAATGTGTATCTCTTTTTGGACCCTCAAAATACGAATATGAAAAAAAATCTTTATTTTTCGCCATTACCTTTTATAACCTTTCGCTCCTATTTCTGCTAATTTCGAAAAAAAAAAATCGTTTATGTTGAGCGTCTACGCATTGAAAGATATGTACGGACCAAATTTTACGATTCTAGGTGCAGCCATTTGGTCTCTACCAATTTTATCCCCTTTTCCTTATTTTAACTCTAAAAGTATGTATATCAATGCATTTCTTTTTTTCGCGTCTACGTAGTCAGAACGATGTACACACCGAATTTCATTTTTTATTTTTATCCCTTTTCGTGCCATTTACCGGTAAAAGTACGAATTTTTAAAATTTTTTTTTAGTTTTTTCGTTTGTATTTTTTTGGTCTGTAATCAATATTTGATTTGAACTGGGATATTGTCCTGGCTCAAGACCATTTTGCATCTATATTTAATATAATGCAAATTTATTTACAAATGGCATGGTGACATTTATTACTTGGCTGCAGACTACCACTATCATGATTTCCACCCTGTCTAAAGGTTTCATTCAGGTGGCTTCGCAGCGACTTTTCAACATCAAACCCGGCCTCTATAAGGAGATGATTCTCACAAACGAACGAGAATCTCAACTCACTTGCCGAATTTGCGTTTAAAAAATCGCACCAAGTAATAAAGCACACATGCCATCTTACAAGCATCTCATTGAGTTGCATATGTAAGTATGTGTATATGCAGGTATAGTTACCCAGCAATACTTCTGCCGTGCCAACGCTCATTTGTTTTAGTTTTTTCGTTTGTATTTTTTTGGTCTGTAATCAATATTTGATTTGAACTGGGATATTGTCCTGGCTCAAGACCATTTTGCATCTATATTTAATAGAATGCAAATTTATTTACAAATGGCATGGTGACATTTATTACTTGGCTGCAGACTACCACTATCATGATTTCCACCCTGTCTAAAGGTTTCATTCAGGTGGCTTCGCAGCGACTTTTCAACATCAAACCCGGCCTCTATAAGGAGATGATTGTCAAAAAAACTAAAACAAATGAGCGTTGGCACGGCAGAAGTATTGCTGGGTAACTATACCTGCATATACACATACTTACATATGCAACTCAATGAGATGCTTGTAAGATGGCATGTGTGCTTTATTACTTGGTGCGATTTTTTAAACGCAAATTCGGCAAGTGAGTTGAGATTCTCGTTCGTTTGTGAGAATCATCTCCTTATAGAGGCCGGGTTTGATGTTGAAAAGTCGCTGCGAAGCCACCTGAATGAAACCTTTAGACAGGGTGGAAATCATGATAGTGGTAGTCTGCAGCCAAGTAATAAATGTCACCATGCCATTTGTAAATAAATTTGCATTCTATTAAATATAGATGCAAAATGGTCTTGAGCCAGGACAATATCCCAGTTCAAATCAAATATTGATTACAGACCAAAAAAAATACAAACGAAAAAACTAAAACAAATGAGCGTTGGCACGGCAGAAGTATTGCTGGGTAACTATACCTGCATATACACATACTTACATATGCAACTCAATGAGATGCTTGTAAGATGGCATGTGTGCTTTATTACTTGGTGCGATTTTTTAAACGCAAATTCGGCAAGTGAGTTGAGATTCTCGTTCGTTTGTGAGAATCATCTCCTTATAGAGGCCGGGTTTGATGTTGAAAAGTCGCTGCGAAGCCACCTGAATGAAACCTTTAGACAGGGTGGAAATCATGATAGTGGTAGTCTGCAGCCAAGTAATAAATGTCACCATGCCATTTGTAAATAAATTTGCATTCTATTAAATATAGATGCAAAATGGTCTTGAGCCAGGACAATATCCCAGTTCAAATCAAATTTTTAAAATTAATTTATTTAGCGAATCTACACAATCAAATTTCATATACACAGCCATATGGTCTGCTCCATTTTCATCCCTCTTTTCTCATTTTGCCCCCCTAAAATTAAGATTGTGGAAATATTTATTTATTTTATGTGTCGAAGCAATTAAAGTGATGTAGATACCGAAATTCAATGTTTTAGCAGCCGTTTGGTTGGTACAGTTTGTATCCTCTTTCGTCCCGTTTCCCGGTGAAAGTACGAATTTGTAAAATTCTTTTGTTTTAAAAATCTACACTGTCAGAGTAGTGTAGTCTAAAACGAACTTAATTTATTTAACCTTCAGTTCTCATTTTGCCCCTTAAGAGTACGAATTTAGAATTATCTAAATATTTTGCGTTTCTATGAAAAAATTTATTATTTTAGCTACAGATATTATTGGTTGGTATTATTCTTATCCCCTTTCGTCTCGTTTCTAGGTAAAAGTAAGAATTTCTAAAACTATTTTATTTTACGAATCTACACAGTCTGAGAAGTGTACACACCAAATTTAATTAGTCCAGCTGCAACAGTTGGATTGCTACCCTTATTATCGCTATATTCTCATTTTACCCCTTAAAATTACGAATTTATAAATATCCATTTATTTTTCAAGTCCAGGCTTGCCAGATATCCCCAAAATAAAAAAGTTCTTTTATGTCAAAGAATTCCACCAAAACAAAAACACTTTATGAACATCTGTCATACCTGCACGAATCTCCTCAATTATAGCAATGTATACATAGAATTTCATTATTCTAGCTGTATCCTTTTGATAGATACCATTTTTATCGCCTTCCGCCCGCTCACTTCCTTTATTTTACGAATCTACAGAGTAAGATTTTATTATTATTATTTCCTTTAACTCCTACAAGGAGCATAGGGCCAAACATAGTCAGATTAGTGTACAAATTATTATTATTCGTTATTCTACTATTTGCCCTTAAAAGTACGATTTTAGAATTATTTATTTATTTTACTTGTCTAAGAAATTCATGGGATATATACAAAGAAATTCGTTAGTTTGTTGGTACCAGTTTTATCCCCATTTTCCCGTAAAAGAACGAATTTTTAAAATTCCTGTATTTTACGAATCTATACAGTCAGACGAGTCTTCGTACCTAATTTAATTATCTCCATTTTTATCTCTCTATTACCAGTTTACCCCTTAAAGTACGAACTTATAAATATCTATTTATTTTTATACGATTTTTTAGTTGTTACTATTTTTATCCCTCTTTTCTTATTTTATCCCTTAAACGTACGAATCTAGAAATATCTGTTTATTTCAGTTGTCTACGTAATTAAATGAATTTATTCACCGAGTTTCATAATAGGTGCCATTTGTATCCCCTCTTGTCCCGTTTTCCCGAATAAGTACGAATGTCTTAAATTCCTCTCTTTTACGAATCTATACACTCAGAGAATTTCATGATTTTAACCTCAGTCTTATGGTCTGTACCATTTTTTTACCTCCCTCTCATTTTGTCTCTAAAAAGTTCGAATTTAGAAATGTTTTTATTTTACCTGTCTACGTTGTCGTTTGATAATAGGTACTTTCTAGGTTTGCTTTTTTCCCGTACTTTGTATTTCCCGGGAAACGGAAATTATTTTTTGAATTTCCCGGGATCCCTGGACAGCACGGGATATAGTCAACATACTGTTTACCATGAGTTAAGCTTATTTTTTATGAAATATTCACATTTTATTAAAGTAAAATAAATATATATCACAACGAACCTGTTACAGAATTCATATAATAAAGCGCAACGTGAGATCAATTCAAACATCTTTTCAAGTTTCAAAATTAATTAAAAATTAAATTTTATTGGAAAATGTGGACGCGACGGAGATCGATCATTCATGAGCATTAAATGAAATGTTTGTTCTTTGTCTTGTCGCTTCGAAAACTTTAAATTCATTATTTTTGGTGTTCGTATACACGCCCAAAATCTATTTTTCCCGGATTTTAATTTTTATACCCTACACCACTTCGTGGTCTAGGGTATTATAAGTTATAGTTTAGTTAATGTTTGTAACACCAAGAAATAATAGAGCTAGACCCACCTTTAAGTATATCGATCGGCTTAGAATCACTAGCAGAGTCGATTTAACGATGTCTGTCTGTCCGTCCGTACGTCCCTCTGCTGTCCATCTAAGCTTGTTCGCACTCTACAGGTCGCAATTGTGGTCCGATTGTCATGAAATTTGGCAGAAGTTACTTTTTTTGACCAAGGACGATTGGTATTGAATTTGGAGAAAATCGGTTCAGATTTAGATATAGCCTCCATACAAATATCCCTATAATTTACACTATTACTGCTCTAGAATACACATTTTACATGGGATCATGACCAAATTTTTGGGATCGTGTTATATTTGAACTAGAAACAGCTCAAGGGAAAGTGGACCACATGGGTCTATGTTTTGATATAGCCCCCATACAAATGTACCTCCGATTTACAATATTACTGCTCTAAAATGCACATTTTACATCGGCTCTTGATCAAATTTTACACACAATTTTACATTTATACTAGAAACGCGTATTTTGAAACCCAGCTATATAGGTAAATGTTTTGTTATAGCCCCCATACAAATGGGCCCCTCGTTTTCAAAATTATCGCTCTAGAACCCACATCTTACGTTGAATCTTGATAAAATTTTGCAGATCATGTTATATTTCAATAAAGAATACCTACTTTGAAAGTAGGGCCCTATTTTTATACCCTACACCACTTCGTGGGCTGGGGTATTGTAAGTTAGTTTCGCGCCAAATCTTTGTAACACCAATAAATAATCGAGCTAGACCTTAAAGTATACCGATCGGCTTAGAATCACCAGCTGAGTCGATTTAACGATGTCTGTCTGTCCGTCCGTCCGTCTGCTGTACATCTAAGCTTGTTCGCACTCTACAGGTCGCAATTGTTGTCCGATTGTCATGAAACTTAGCAGAAGTTATTTTTTCTGGCCAAGGACCATCGGTATTGAATTTGGAGCAAATCGGTTCAGATTTAGATATAGCCCCCATACAAATGTCGTTCCCGATTTGACATTTTCCGCTCTAGAAACCACATATTGTACCCGATTTTTTTTAAATTTGGTACAACATCTTATAATCCAACTAAAGAGTGATTTTTTTGAGGTTAGGATTTTCATGCATTAGTATTTGACAGATCACGTGGGATTTCAGACATGGTGTCAAAGAGAAAGATGCTCAGTATGCTTTGACATTTCATCATGAATCGTCTTACAAACGAACAACGCTTGCAAATTATTGAATTTTATTATCAAAATGCGTGCTCTGTTAAGAAAGTTCATTGCGCGCTTCCATTTTATGGTCAGTTTAATCGACCCACTGAAGCGGCTATTCGGGCTATTGTGACTAAATTTCGCACCAAATTTACATTGTTGGACATTAAACCACCAACACGCTTACGTAGAGTGCGAACTGAAGAAAATATCGCAGCTGTATCGGCCAGTGTTAATGATGACCACCAATTTTCGATTCGTCGCCGTTCGCACCAATTGGGTCTCTGTTACTCAAAAACGTGGAAATGCCAAAATTGGACTAAGCGGATGGACCACCTAAGACGCAGCCGCGGTCAACATTTAAATGAAATTATCTTCAAAAAGTAAATGTCATGGACCAATCTAACGTTTCAAATAAAGAACCGATGAGATTTTGCAAATTTTATGCGTTTTTTTTTAAAAAAAAGTTATCAAGCTCTTAAAAAATCACCCTTTATAAACACCTATGCAGAAATTGGGTAAGATCGGTTCAGATTTAGATATAGCCTCAATACAAATGTCGCTCCCGATTTGACATTTTCCGCTCTAGAAACCACATGTTGTACCCGATTTTCTTTAAAATTGGCACAACATCTTATTATCCAACTAAAAAACCTATGGTGAAAGTGGGTAAGATCGGTTCAAATTTTGATATAGCCCTCATACAAATATTGCTCCCGAATGTTTAACCGATTTTGGCCAAACTTTACATATTATATTTCAACAATAAACATACATGTTGAAAGCGGGTCACATCGTTCCAGGTTTCAATATACCCCCATACAAATGTCCTTTCCGATTTAAAATTTTTTGTCAAACACATATATTTACAGGATGCAAAAATCCCTCCCGATTTCACTTTTTTACCGAATTGAATTGTAATGAGAATTTTTCATCTATTACATCTCTAGAAACTACATATTACTTCGGATCTTCATAAAATTTTGCAGATCATGATATTTTTCAACTAGGAATACCTACAGTGAATGAGAAATATATAGGCCCATGTTTTGGAACAGGCCCAGAATGTTGTTATAGGCCCTTTTTGAAATGTCGGCCTATTACTACTGTATAATTTGTATTTGTCTGTCGGATAATTGGATCAATTACCATATTATTAACCATTTTCGTTAAATATGACTAAAGATGAATTTATAGTAGCTGTATAATTTATATGAACTACATAAAATTGCTCCCATGAAATACCTGGGTTTAGTAATCAAAGCGAGGTACATACGCAGGGAGTGGTGTAGGGTATTATATAGTCGGCCCCGCCCGACTTTAGCCTTTCCTTACTTGTTTCATATGCAGCTTGATAGGAAAAATCCGAAAAAGTGGATTTTGAGACTACATCCGAACGCAGCTTAAAAATATTTTGTCAGCCACCTGAATTATTTGACATACCTGATTAAAACCTATGTGATCTAAATTTTTATACAACATTTTTAATTTTATTTTGGAAATGATGGAAAAAATATACGAAGAAATATGCAAAATTTTCCCGCGGGATTCCCGTACGAATTTCCTGGGAAATGAAAAATTTGCGAATTCCCGGGAATTTTCCCGCGTGAAATCCCAGGTTGCAAACCCTAGTACTTTCTCTTACCCCCTTTGCCACAGTTTAAGATATCCAGTTTTGCAATAATCACTTTCTGTTGCTCGTTAATCGCTCCACCCTAATCTACAAGTATGTATGAATATGTGGCATGGATTTGTGACTTCAATATTTCACTTGCGAACAGCACCCTCGGCGACGATACGAGCGAGTAAAACTGGTGGCATTAATCCTACTGTTCGATATCGACACTATCAACTTGAAAATCTAAACGCCAGCCAGCGGTTAGTTGATCAGCAACTAATTTCGATTATATCATTTTTCTGTCTGTCAAGCTGTTCCAAAATATTTCCTATATTTTCAATTCCCACAAAGTAACATTTCTCCTTGGTTGCTATCTCCCTCTTGCCCTCTTTCAATTGCAATTTATCATAATATTTACACACACTCGATATATACTCGCCTGTGTGTTTTATTTAATTTGGCCAAACATGTTATTTGGCGTCTTAGCGTAATGATGGTCAATGGATCATAAAACTCCGCAATTAGTTTTGTGGCACGCGGGGAGCTTGTGAAAATTATTGTAAGACTTTGCAGGCAATTGAACCAAATAAATGCAGTGGCAAGTGATGAATGTGTGAGTGTGTGGTGCATGAAACATCGTCTATCTATCATCAGCACCGCCATCAACCAGTTGAGTTTGACGGGAGATAAATGCAGGCCAATAAAAAATGATATAAAATCGAAAACCGACAACAATTTAATACCATAAGATTAACACAGACTTCCTGCTAAGCGGTAATCAGTTTAAGTTTACAAACATATCATTTCGTTGCAAGCGGATGCCATAAATCATTGATGCTCGTTCAGCTTAGCTTAGTTTACATAATGTTTTTTTGGGTTGGTGGGTATATAGATCATAGTTTGTTAGTCAAACAAGTTGATATTGAGCTAATAAACACTCCTGCTTCTACTGCATGCCAATTTGATTGCTTACAATTTAAATCTTTAAGAGGAAATTAACATAAATTTATTTCATAAATCAGATGGATATTCATGATCTTATCTCGGACGTGAGGCCGTTTTTACAAAGATACTCGACTTTCTAGGAACTCTCAGCCATTTATTGTCGATTGAACATAAATCGATAAATTCTAACTCTGATTAGAAAAATATATAATAATATGTATCTGTCATTAATAATATGTTACTACGAACATAAATGCTGCGCTTTATTATAGCAATCACAAATTAATAATAACATTAACAGTGAAATTAAATGAAATGCCACAGCAGCCATGGCTCAAAACAATTACCATTAGTCCACCTACATTTTGCCTCTGGTCTGGTCTGTCTGCTCTGGTCTACTTTCGAAAATTCCTCTATTAAAAAATTACACCAGAATTACAAATTTGCCACATTTATCTACTGCTGCAGAATAATATTGTTATGCGGAAAATCTTAATTATTTATTTAAAGCAAAATCGTTGAAAATCATATACATAATCATATAATCATATGCTGTTAGCTGTTAGTTGTTTAGCTCTGCTGTGCAGTGCTGCGGAGAAAAATAAACATTGCAACAGCGTTTAAAAGCCTTGCCGCCGCCACCACCAGAGACCGTAATTTTCATTTAACACCAACTGAAGCTCCAGAGGAAAAGCGCTACTGACAATCATGCCGCACAACACAGCGCAGCGCGATGCATTCATTCCGACAATCGTGCAGCCATATACATACAGACATCTATTTGTACATGTGTATTGCGTTGTAATGGGTTGTCAGATTGGAACTACAGATTTTCAAGTTTAAATGTTTAAACAATGGAAATATTTAATTTAATTAAGCTAAACATTTTTTCATCGTGGAAGAGAGACTGGTATAACAGACTCGAATTTTATAAAAAATCCAAAGCTGGAACTATTTTAAGTAACTATCAACTATCACTGGTGAATGCTAAAATAATGTTCAAATATATAATGTGTTTAGGGTAATATCACCAATTTGTCTAAATATGACACTGAGGTGTACTCAGGACGTCCTCAAAATATATTGTGGAATGTTGCTTTCGATGTCTACTCAGTAGAATCCCGTGTACCATGTTCATGCTCCGACTCCCTGACATGTACTCTGGACATCCTCAAAATATATTGTGGAATGTTGGTTTCGATATCTTCTCAGTAGAATCCCGTGTAACATGTTCATGCTACGACTCCCTGACATGTCATACAATTTTGCTCTTGAGGCATAACAGTTCGTATATGATTTGTAGTAGAATCCTTGGCTTTCCTTTATCTGAAAGCAACAGCAACTGATTTGATTTACCTTGAGGAACTAGCACCCAAGCAAAAACTAAACTAAAAACACTGAATTGAATTTGTCGTGATGGAGAGCCGCCTACATGGTCTGCCAATCAAAGGTGATAAGAAGGAAAATCATCGTGGACATAGGGTTTTCCTAGAGGAAGTATCGGATAATTCATCGTCAGATTTAATATTCAATAGGCTTTTTCATGACAGATCATTAGCAAGTCATCATGGGAAGACTCTCACCACAACAGTGTCTCCAATTTGTTCAGCTGTATAAAGAACAAGTAAAAACGGAGTTAAGTTCTTTTTATAGAACTTTTTATACCCTCCACCATGGATTGCATTCCACAGAGGTTGTCTGTTTTCGTAGAAGTGCAGTAATATTATAGCCAAAAATAGCCAAACCAAAACAAATTCAAATATTGAAAAATTAATTTTATAAATAAATATAATATTTTAATTATTTATTATTATATTTATTTTCCAAAATAACCTAACTTCATGATTCAACCAATTTTTGCCGTAAAAGAAAAAGTACGAATTTGAAAAAAAAAACTTTTTATTTTGCGTGTCTATGCAGTGAGAGGAATGTATATACCGAATTCCATGATTCATTTGGTTGGTACCATTTTTACCCCCTTGACGTTTCTACGCAATTAGAATTTTATCATTCTAGTTGTAGTCGTTTAGTTGGTACTATTTTTATCCCCCTGTACCATTGTATCCCTTGAAAGTACTAATTTCGAAAAATTCATCTATTTTCCGTGTCTTCGAAGTCAGAGGAATGTATACTCCTAATTTCATGACTCTAGCTGCGGTCATTTGATTGGTACTATTTGTATCCCCTTTTTTCATTTTAACCCCAAAAAGTACGAATTTCGAAAAATCAGTTTATTTTCCGTGTCTTCACACTCAAATGTATACTCCGAATTTCATGACTCGAGCTACGGTCATTAGATTGGTACTATTTTTATCCCCTTTTTTTATTTTAACCCCAAAAAGTACGAATTTTGAAAAATCCGTGTATTTTACTTATCTATGCAATCAGAGGAATGTATACACCGAATTTCATTATTCTAGGTACAGCCGTTTGGTTGGTACCATTTTTATCCCTCTATTCCCATTTTACCCCTTAAAAGTACGAATTTGGAAAAAATACTTTTATATTATGTATCTACTCAATTAGAGGAATGTACACACCGAATTTCGTGTTTCTAGCTGTTGTTGTTTTGTTGTTGTTGTCGTTTAATATGTACCATTTTTATCCCTTTTTTGGCCCATTTCACCCCCTACACATAAGAATCACTTCATGGTGCACGTTTTTGCTATAAGGGGAATGCGCATACCAAATATCAAGCAAATATAAACAGAAAAACTCAAAAAACATGCTTAAATACGCTAAAATATTAGGGATTATTATGGGTATTTTTAGCCTTGTGAGGGAAAAATTTTTCCCTTTGGGCCGATTTCGCCCCATTTCAATCCCAACCGAACGTTCTAAATTTGAACGTTCTAGCTCCTTTCGTTTAGATGCTGGCGTGCTTTCAACAGACGGACAGACGGACGGACATGGCTAGATCGTCTTAGAATTTTATGACGATCAAGAATATATATACTTTATAGGGTCGCAGGTCGATATTTCAAGGTGTTACAAACGGAATGACAAAGTTAGTATACCCCCATCCTGGAGGTGGAGGGTATAAAAACAACGTTCTGTGAGAAAGAAGACCATGGCGAATCGATTCGTCGTCGTTCTCAGCAGCTTGGGGTACAAAATTCATATGGTGCAAGAATTGAAGCCAGGCGACTTACATTTGCGTATTATTTTCAGTGAATGGGCTCTCCAATCGCTATGCTCCACCCAAATTTGGACCTTCCGAATGGACAACCTCAGACGTAGTCGTGACCAACATTTACATGATATCATTTTCAAACAGTAAATATCATAAATTGTTCTTTTAACTGATAATAAAAATTTTAAGTTCACTTTTAAATAATAAATCAAGTCTCACGATGAATCACCCTACATAACTAAAATCTTCTTAGATTTTCTTCACATTCAGTAGGTGGATGGACAGATGAATGGAAACATTGACTATACGTCGTATCTATGGACAGACGAGCGGACAGAACAGAAGTTGGACGGACAGACTATACAAACAGATGAACGTATGACAAACGAATGGACAAGTTAATGAGTGAATTGACAGAAGGTTAACCGAATGGACGGAAGACACATGCAGACTGCTGCATGTGTACACGGACGGACGGATGAATGGATGTAAATACGGAGGTATAACTGAACAGATGTACGAATGGATAGATGTACAGATGGATGAATAGACAAACCGACGGTCGAATGGATGAATGGTCGGATCGATTATATATGAAAACAGGTCGTTGGATGGGTAGACAGGTTGACGGAAGGATAAGTGGACGGAAGAATGGACAGATAAATAGAATCACGCATGAATTAATGGACTGATGGACGAATGGAAGAACGGATAGGTAGATGGGAGGAGGAACGGATAGATGGATGTACGGAAGAACGGGAGTATGAAGGAATGGACCGACGTATTGGATTGACAGGACAGGCAGATAGATGAACGGTAGGGCGGATACAACATTGGAAGGACAGATGGGGGGTTGGGCTGATAAACGGATGGAAGTCCGCACAAATGAATGAATGGACAGACGCGCGGATAGAAGAACGGATAGAAGTATAGTTGAGATGGAAGGAAGCGCGTATGGATGGAAAGGTAGAAAAATGGACAGGTCGGACGGACAGTCGTTTATGACAAGACTATTCTGTAAATGTGAAACAATCACAAAAAATCACAAAACAATTTAGTAAATTAATGTTTTTTTATATTTTCGATTTTTAAACTTGTGAGGTTAGAGAAAAAACTAAGTGATAAAAATATGAGTTCGAACGGTTGAAAATTGTCGTGCCGCAAGCGTATTGAAATTTGTGAGAGCGGACTGGGAAGAAAAACGCTCGTAACTACCCTGAGAGTGGTATAATGAGAAACCATCATTGTTTTTGTTACCCAAATATTTCTCTAGAATAATCTTCAAAAAGTGAATGAATGTTGGTATTTCAAATGGACAAAATTAGTCCACAGAGAAAAAAATTGCAAGTATTTAAGAACATTTTTTTGAAGATTTCCGCCTTGCATTTCCTTTTATAGCATGAACACACTCCATAGAGCGAGCTATACCTTCAGGGGGAGAATTGGGACAAAAATGTTACCAATTAAACTACAATAGATAGTAGGACGAAATTTGGTGTGTACATCCCTCAAATCACATATAACATGTAAAACTGCTTAAAGTTCATACTTTAAAGGGGTAAAATGTGGCACTGACCAAAGGACTACAGCTACAATCATTAAATTCGGTGTGTACATTCCCCTGACTGTATAGAAATATAGAAAATTTGCAAAAATTGTTTTCGGTGGAAACGGCGAGAATGGGGATAAAGAAGGTACCAATCAATCGGCTGAAAATCGGTGTATACTCCGCTATCTTTTCACATTCGTCCTTTTACGCGCTATAAAAGTTTTTTTTTTGGAATTTGTATTCAAACTGGTACGAAGCAAATTGCAGTAGCTAGATTCGTAAAATTAGGTAAATGGATTTTCGAAATTCGTACTTATGGTATAAAAATAGGTTAGAAATGAAACCAACAATACAGTTGTAGCTTGAACAAATTTCGATGTGCAACCTCCTATGAAAATTGCTGCCTTTTCGAAGTATTATTTTAATAGTCAATGACAATCACGCTATAAACACTTTTTGTAGTATCGCTCTATAAGTTTTTTAGCGAAAAAAAAATATTACATAAATTCAATTTTCAGACGATCCGCTACGATTTTTAAACAGATAGGATTTAAATTATAATATGTATAATTATTTTCCAACTTTATATCGTTCTCTTTTTGGATAACCCTCTAGAAACCCTCTAACACTCAGCTAACCATTCACGCTGAACGTACAAATAATTTGTAAATGTTAGGAAATACAAATTATTTTTGAAAAAAAAAATGTCTAGTCTTTTTTTCGAACAATATTTCCCTCTTGCACTTTGGTAGTTAAATGCCGCTTGTTGTGCACAAGCAACGGGGTTGCCAAGTTACGCAGAAATCGTACATAATTCCTTACCGAAATTAAATTGAGTGAATTGAAAACTATGCCACAGAGTGGAGAGACGGTCTTTTCAAGCATGAATTATTTACAGCTTTAACAAATGTAATGCTGACCTGGCAACCCCAGTTGCAAGCAAGCAACCTTTTAAAGTTTTGTGTGCATTCTGTTCTTTTTGTTTTGTTTTTTTCTACTTCTTCTGCACCATGAACACATTACAAATGAATGAATTAAAACTGTGTTTGAAGTGTTTAGTAACCAAGATACACTGAATGCCGATGCCTGACTCTATGACTGCCAGTCTGTCTGCATGTCTATATGTCTCCCTCGAACTGTTGATGTTGCAAAGAAGATGACTCCGCGCAGAGAGAACCAAAAAAACTGAACTATGAAAAGACGAAAAGCACAACAGCAGAAATTGTAGCTGCAAAGGGAATACAAACAAAACGAATGACAACATTAGAGAATAGAGACAAATATGCGAACAGTGTGTCAAAATTGTAAGCTAAGTAAACACTTTAATCAAAAAACCCTAACAAAGTAAGTAAATATTTTGAAAACTCGTCAAACTCGGCAGTAAATTAAATTAGAACTCTTTGGTCCTCGAGAAAAATCAACTCAAATAAATGAAAAAATAAATGGTGGGAAAATTCAACCCACTGCGATGTACATTCATGCGAAGTCCTTCTAAAAAGATATCTTCATGGCCAGTGGTTTTAGAAAATGTACCTTCTTTTTGGAAAAACAATTGTTTGCAACAAATACACAGAGTCATAATGCCAGGTCCCGCAGTGTGTGGTGTAGGGCACAAAACATCTTTACCCAAAAGACTGTGTAAAGCCAGTCAAATGTGTGTTTTCATTCATGTACACTTGAGATACATTAAAGGGGGTAAGGAAAAATTGGAAGTCGAAATTTAAAAATTCGTAATTTCAGAGAAATTTTCTTGACAAAATTGAAAAGTTGGTTTTGTTAACAGATACGAATATAGATTTTATTTTTGTTTGTGTTTGACCTGCGACCCAGTTCATCACACATTAGCACTTGCAACTTGCACACACACACATATATATAAATGAATGAAATCGCTTGTATGAACGGGAATGAATGAATAAATGAATGTCGAACATGTATGTATTGAAGTTTTGTAATTGCACAGCAATTAAATTCCACTCATTACACTCGCACGCACGCCGACTGCCACTCCACACGATCCATGTTCATATTCATGTAAGCTATGCGGCAACGGGATCTACATACCCAGCAGACATTTACTTTCGAAATCTGTCAGAATTCGGTTAGAAAGTCGGAAAAAATTGCCGATTCTGAAATAATTCGAATAAATTGATCCAAATAATCGATATTAAAATAAAAATGTCAAAATAGGCATCTAGTTATACCCTACAACTCCAGGATGGGATAAACTAACTTTGTCATTCCCTTCGTAACACCTTGAAATATCGACCTGAGACCCTATAAAGTATATATATTCTTGATCGTCATAAAATTCTAAGACGATCTAGCCATGCCCGTCCGTCCGTCCGTCTGTTGAAAGCACGCTAGCATCTAAACGAAACGAGCTAGAACGTCCAAATATTCCACAAATGCGTCTTATAGTCGTAGATCGGTTGTGATTGAAATTGGGCGAAATCGGTCCAAAGGGAAAAAATTTTCCCTCACAAGGACTAAAAATACCCGTAATAACCCCTAATATTTTAGAGTATTTAAGCATATTTTTCAATATGTCTGTTTGTACTTACTTGATATTGGGTATGCGCATTCCCCCGAAAACAAAAATGTGCACCATAAAGCGATTTTTATTCGTAGGGGGTGAAATGGGACAAAAAGGTACATATCAAACGACAACAGCTAGAAACACGAAATTCGCTGTGTACATTCCTCTAATTGAGTAGATACATGATATCAAATTATTTTCCCTAAATTCGTACTTTTATAGAATAAAATGGGAATAGAGGGATAAAAATGGTACCAACCAAACGGCTGGGACCTAGAATAATGAAATGCGGTGTATACATTCCTCTGATTGCATAGACACGTAAAATAAACGGATTTTTCGAAATCCGTACTTTTTGGGGTTAAAATGGAAAAAGGGATAAAAATAGTACCAAACAATTGACCGCAGCTAGAGTCATGAAATTCGGAATATACATTCATCTGACTACGTAGACACGAAAAATGAAATAAAATAAAATAAATTTCCAAATTCGTACTTTCAAAGGATACAATGGGTACAGGGGATGAAAATAGTACCAACTAAACGAATACAGCGGTGTGTACATCCCTCTAATTTCGTAGACGTGTATAATAAAGAGATTTTAGATAGTCGTACTCTTTGCTGGGTGAAATTGAAAAAAAGGGCTAGAATCATGGAATATAAGCAAATCATGTTGGTTCCTTCGACGTAAATTGAAATTTTCGTAAAAAATTAATATAGTTTTCGAGCTTAGAATTCAAAAATTCTTCAGAAAATGTTGTGCCCTTCGGCAAAATATATTTGCATAGTGTGAACTTGTCAGCAGTACTCTCAGAATAATCGTTACTTGTCTGAAGACAATTTCGCCTGATTGTCCACAAGAAAAATTACAAACGTCCTACGCATCAAAGAAAATTGTTCACTGGGTTTTCAATCTGATACATGTTTGTATGTAAGTAGGGAGTTTTGGACGTACACACAGGGACCAACACGACTTGTCTAACATTTGCATAGGCATTCAAATGCTCCTTCATATTTTTTAACGCCTAACCAACCATGCAATCAAGGGAGAAACAGAGGAAGCCAACATGCCTATGAACAGGGCTGTAAAGGTCGCCAGTAGGCCTACACTACAAATGAAAACACTATTGGAAATTAACACGTACCGTCATACTGAGGTAATATATATCTCGTTGTAATACATCACTTCTCGAGGAAGACCTTCTGGAGGTCTCGGGAGAAGAATACTTTATGGAGATCTGGCTTTAAAGACTTTCCTATGGAATCCTTATGAGCATTATTTCTGCTTTGAATTTATTATTATTTCTGCTTTGTCTGGTGGTAAAACGCCATTGAATTATAAATATCACATTACAGTCGAACCTAGGTAAGTGGGACCTACAAAAGTGGGAATCTTCAATAAGTGGGACAGTTTTGATGGGAAAATTGAAGTGGAATTGAATTTTTGGGAAATCCCAGTAAAAGTCCACAATGAAAACGGCAATCCACCCATAGGGGTAGGTGAGAGTAAAATAGTTTACATCTGTGAGTGGGATTTCGATTTCATTGTGGACATCTATAAGTGTGATTTTGCAATTGCTTTACCTCTATTAGTGAAATTTACTAGGAGAGTTTTTTCTTTCTCATTATGGTCGTTTCTTTTTCTTTTCGACTCTCGAGATTTTTGCAAAACGAATGTTGCAAGAAATCGTTAAATAAAATAAAAATTTTAAAGATTTAATATCAGCGATAAGTTGGAAATTATCTAAGAATTCCAAAAAGGGAAGAGTCAAATAGAACTTCAAATAGCCTTTGACGTTTCAAGATCATCCATATCACGTCTACTTCAAAAGAGTAACTCGATATATGATGTTTCATTTAAAGGACAAGGGAATTGAAAAATTAAAAAATCGACTTCCCAGAAGTTTAAGATCGTTTGGTAACATGGATAAAACGTCAATAACTTTACCCTTTAATTGGAACGACAGTCATATTACCTGTATAAATGGGAAACTGTGTTAGTGGGAAACCTCTATAATTCGAAATAAACGGTCTGGTCCTTGAGCTCCCACTTATCCAGATTCGACTGTATATTTAGAGTCAATATCTGTGTATTATGGTATTACTATTGACTAATATCTACCAAGTTCAAAGAGAGATTTCTATAGTGAACTTCACCCATACTGTTTTCTCTTAGCAGGCCTTCAAAAAAATTAAAGTGACCATGTGTACACAATAATATAGAAGGCGTAGTGGAGGTCTGCTAACATGGTTCGTTTAGAAAGTCTATCGAATCTTTGCTAAGGCGTAGAGAAGGCCTAGTTGCAAACCTGTTTTGAGTAGCGAGATGGAAGTCTCAACCGACCTAGGTCAGAGAATGCCTTCTAAAAGAAATCATAGTAGAGGTCTGCTGACATGGTACTTAATAAAAAAGGATCAATATGACTATGGCTTCTTTTAGAAGGCGTGGAGAATACCAACTTTGAGCGGTGAGTTGGGAATGTCTTGGTTCCTAGCAGGTCTGTTTGGGGAAGACATATTCCCCATATGAGTAGTAAATCTGTTGGATGTAGAGTGGATGTTTTGAACTAAACTGCTTGAAATTTATCGGTCTCTTACTCTCTGCTCTGACTTTTGCGGCAACACGAGCTGTATATAAAAAGCCGAAGCAGTTCGTGGTGCACGCAAAGTTGACGCATGACCATATTTTAGATACATTAGAAAGCGTAGTGTCGGCCTGCTAGTTTATCTCCTGAAAGATGTGGAACAAGCACGTATGTGGAATCTTTTAGAAGGGAAGAGAGGAATCTTTGGTGACCTACTTTGAACAGCGAATTAGGATTAAGAAGAAGGCCTCCTAGTATTCCTCTTTGATGGAGGCATATTTGACTAACTAGTCAATATCTTAGAATATTTGTTCGCAGGTCTCTTTAGCGCACGCCTCTCAATTTCCTCAACCGGATGTTAAACGACACATTTTCGCTGTGAACAGCACCCATTCTGTCTTATCTTAGCAGTTCTTGTAGCAGGACTCCTTAAAGGAAGAATGACTATAGATTAATTAAGAAGGCAGAGTGTAGGCCAGGTAGGATGTATCTGTACAGAAGAGGAATATAAATAAATACGGGATCTTTTTGAAGGCCTGAAGAAGACCTTTTCACTGACCTAGTATAGTTGGGAATGTCAATCGATATTTTCACTACACTTGTAATAAATCAGAAAAAGTCCTCCTAGCATAGCTGTTTAGGGAAGTCATATATGAAAGAGTAGTAGTAGTAATTAAGAAGGCAGAGTGTAGGCCTGGTAGGATGTATCTGTACAGAAGAGGAATATAAATAACTACGGGATCTTTTTGAAGGCCTGAAGAAGACCTTTTCACTGACCGAGTATAGTTGGGAATGTCAATCGATATTTTCACTACACTTGTAATAAATCAGAAAAAGTCCTTCTAGCATAGCTATTTAGGGAAGTCATATATGAAAGAGTAGTGAATCTCGTGGAAGACAAATTTCTTGTCCTCTTTAGCTACGTAGGCCTCTCAATTTCGAATCATAGCTATAGATTAATTTACGAGGCACAATGCAGGCCTGGTAGCATGTCTCTTTGAAGAAGTGGATTATAAAATATCTATGGAATCTTTTAAAAGGCGCAGAAAAGGTGTTCTTGCTGACTAACTTAGAGAATCGATTTGAGATTATCTGTCGACATTTTCGCTAGGATTGGATTAATTCAGAACAAGTTAAGTTAAGCGTTAAGTTCGGCCGGTCCGAACTTTATATACCCTCCACCATAGATTGCATTCCACAGAGGATGTCGATTTTCTTAGAAGTGCAGTAATATTACAGGAAAATATATATTTTTTTAATATAGCCAAACAAACCAAAACAAATACCAATATTCAAAAAAAAAAATATAAATAAATATAATATTTTTATTATCTCAAACCGTTTACACTATATATATCTAAATAATACTTCAAGTCAATTCAAAAAATAAATTTTCTTATATATATATTTTCAAAAAAGCTTTAATACCATAAATATTGGTAGATATTGTGTACTACAGTTGGGTGTATTTCTATTCTATTTTAATTCCAAAAGTAAACATTTTGAAAATCCATTATGTCACATTCATAATTCAACAAATTTTTGCGGTGAAAGTAAAAAAGTACGAATTTGGAAAAATCTTTTTATTTTGCGTGTTAATGCAGTCAGAAAAATGTATACACCGAAATCCATGATTCTAGCTGCACCCATTTGGTTGGTACCATTTTTATCCCCAATATCAAGTAAGTACAAGCAGACATATTGACAAAATATGCTTAAATGCTCTAAAATATTAGGGGTTATTATGTTTTTTTTTCAGTCCTTGTGAGGGAAAAGTTTTTCCCTTTGGGCGATTTCCCCAGTTTCAATCCCAATCGATCTACGACTATAAGACTTATGGAAAATTTGGACCTCCTAGGTCCTTTCATTTAGATGCTAGCGAGATTTTTACAGACGGGCGGACATGGCTTGATCGTCTTAGAATTTTATGACGATCAATAATATATATACATTATAGAGTCTCTGGTCGATATTTCAAGGTGTTACAAACGGAATGACAAAGTTAGTGTATGCCCATCCTTGAGGTGAAGGGTATAAAAATGCCGGCTAGTATTTTTGTTTGCATATTTGAGTGAGTAGTGAATATCTTGAGCAGTGAGTTCCCCGGTAGTTCTCCTTAGCTTAGCCCTTTCAATTTCCGCAACTGAGATGTTCAATGAAGAATGTCTCCTATCATCCCTGTTTGATGAAATCATATTTCTGTCTGAGTAATGAATCTTTTGGGCTGTAAGTACTCAGGCCTCTTTAGCTTAGGCCTTTCAATGTCCCCCAAACGAGGATGTTGCTCTGCTTGCTCACCCAGATGAAATATGTACACAAATATTTGTCTTTCATAGAACACACACTCACGCACACACAAACAAAGACGGCGAGATGAGTTGATTTCTTTTGTCAGTAGTTTTGTTTAACTTTGTTGTTGTCGCTGTTGCCGCTGCATCCTGCAGTTGTTTGTGTGTGTTTCCTTACAATGATAAAATACTTTAACATTTTCTTTCCCCGCAGTTGCTGATGAATGAAGAGCAAACCGATTCAAAAAATAAAATAAAAATAATAATAATAAGTACAAAAGGACTTACACACTCCCACACATACGTACTGACAAATATTTTGTTTAAGTATTTTTTGCAGCTTCTGCTTATTTATGTACAAATGTGGGGGAGAAGGATTTAATCTGCTCCTTTGGCTTCACTGAGTGTGTGAAGCCTTTGCGGAAGACGTTCCAGGGAAAATTTTATTCCTTGATGTCATACAAATTACACCTCTTAATGGGAAAATTAGTTTGCATTGGTTTAAAAAATAATTGATAGACTAACACCATTCATGGGGACATACCAACTTTTTGAGAATTAATTCCAATAAAAATGGCCCCTACGATGGGAAACTAAAAATATATATTTCGTTTTCAGATCTGCCGACTACAAAATACCTATCTACACACAAGGATAATGCATTCAGTTTTTGGGGTAATAAAATATGAGAAACGTTCCTTCCTGGATGGCTTGGTTTTGCGTGTTCGTCTTGGTTATTTTGTCAAACGACTAGGAGCTAAATGAAAGGATTTATGTAGAAGCTATCAGGACGATGAAGAATATCAGATAAATCTAGATCTCTTTCGAGATTCTCTCTTGCTCTTTCCGATCCCCTTGTTTATTATTTTATTGTTTATTTATTTTTATTTTTATTTTTATTTTTATTTTTATTTTTATTTTTATTTTTATTTTTATTTTTATTTTTATTTTTATTTTTATTTTTATTTTTATTTTTATTTTTATTTTTATTTTTATTTTTATTTTTATTTTTATTTTTATTTTTATTTTTATTTTTATTTTTATTTTTATTTTTATTTTTATTTTTATTTTTATTTTTATTTTTATTTTTATTTTTATTTTTATTTTTATTTTTATTTTTATTTTTATTTTTATTTTTATTTTTATTTTTATTTTTATTTTTATTTTTATTTTTATTTTTATTTTTATTTTTATTTTTATTTTTATTTTTATTTTTATTTTTATTTTTATTTTTATTTTTATTTTTATTTTTATTTTTATTTTTATTTTTATTTTTATTTTTATTTTTATTTTTATTTTTATTTTTATTTTTATTTTTATTTTTATTTTTATTTTTATTTTTATTTTTATTTTTATTTTTATTTTTATTTTTATTTTTATTTTTATTTTTATTTTTATTTTTATTTTTATTTTTATTTTTATTTTTATTTTTATTTTTATTTTTATTTTTATTTTTATTTTTATTTTTATTTTTATTTTTATTTTTATTTTTATTTTTATTTTTATTTTTATTTTTATTTTTATTTTTATTTTTATTTTTATTTTTATTTTTATTTTTATTTTTATTTTTATTTTTATTTTTATTTTTATTTTTATTTTTATTTTTATTTTTATTTTTATTTTTATTTTTATTTTTATTTTTATTTTTATTTTTATTTTTATTTTTATTTTTATTTTTATTTTTATTTTTATTTTTATTTTTATTTTTATTTTTATTTTTATTTTTATTTTTATTTTTATTTTTATTTTTATTTTTATTTTTATTTTTATTTTTATTTTTATTTTTATTTTTATTTTTATTTTTATTTTTATTTTTATTTTTATTTTTATTTTTATTTTTATTTTTATTTTTATTTTTATTTTTATTTTTATTTTTATTTTTATTTTTATTTTTATTTTTATTTTTATTTTTATTTTTATTTTTATTTTTATTTTTATTTTTATTTTTATTTTTATTTTTATTTTTATTTTTATTTTTATTTTTATTTTTATTTTTATTTTTATTTTTATTTTTATTTTTATTTTTATTTTTATTTTTATTTTTATTTTTATTTTTATTTTTATTTTTATTTTTATTTTTATTTTTATTTTTATTTTTATTTTTATTTTTATTTTTATTTTTATTTTTATTTTTATTTTTATTTTTATTTTTATTTTTATTTTTATTTTTATTTTTATTTTTATTTTTATTTTTTAATTGGGAAATATTGAAAACTTACTTCCAAAGTAGTGTCTTTAACGTAAACTGTTAGAATTTAAGTGGAAAAATTTCGAGAAGATAGCGTCCTTCAGTTCAGCCTTTATGATGCTCATTTTCATTTCGGTGGCTATGTCAATAAGCAAAATTGCCGCTTATGGGGTTCAGAGAACCACACGTAACTATTTAGAAGCCAATACATCCACAACGAGTCACTGTTTGGTGTGTATCTTGGGCTGGCGATGTACTGCCGAGCCAGTCGTGGAAGTCATATGAATGATATAGTGTTCCATTATTAAATGACAAAGTTCATCCTTTCCAATAAAATCAGAAAATTTTTAATAATAATCCGTACTTTTTTATAGCTGATTCTAATTTAAAGTTAGTAGCCTTTGGTATAACCTTTCTGTAAATAATTTTGTTGCGAGGAGACTTTCTATTCCTGACTTCTGTTTCATTAGTGCCTTGGTTAGAGTGCCATTACAAACGGAATCGTTACTACCAACTCCTTCAGTCTTTTGGGTGCCAAGTTACCCTTCCGCTTGTCGAAAGACAATCAAAAGATTTTATTTTATCTTCTCTGTCCCCGTCTCCGTTTCCGTCTCTCTCTCACTCTCTCTCTCTCGCACGTGTGTGTGTATGTCTACAAGACGTGCATAATGATGTTAAAAGTGTTAAGATTACATGACACATAACAAGAGATAAATAAGTTTGTGTCTCATGTTTTGTTTTATGTACATTTTATATTTTCATTTCATTCCATTTTTATTTTTATTTTGCTCCGCAGTTTTATGTTAACATAACGATGATGTGCACAAAGTTTTTTCATTAAAAGATTTTATTTTTAAATTAATAAAAACAGTGGAAATAAAAACATGACGACATGATGTTGATGATGAGGATGACGATGATTATGTGAAAAGTGAGAGTCGTAGCAGCTACACATGTTGGCGATGATGATGATGATGATGCTGATGACGAAATGACACATAAGATGCCTGCATTCCAGGGGGGGTTGGCTGAAATAGTTCCATAAACGGCAAGACCGGAGTAATTATGCAACTTTTGGCGTTGAAGTACAGCAGAAGGTGCGTTGTAAGGAAATATCAGCTGGAATTCCATACAGATGGAAAATGACAAATTTCTGTAAGTTAATCTGTGACATGCTGTGGACGTTAAGCACTTTGTTTAGTGTTGAATAGTTTAAGTGATAGTTACCATTAGATGGGTGGTCAGACATGGTTGGAGTTCATACATCTGGGTTTTAAATTGAAGTGTATTATTTCAACGGGAAGTGTCAGAGGACCATCACTTATAAAGAGTGATTTTTTTGAGGTTAGGATTTTCATGCATTAGTATTTGACAGATCACGTGGGATTTCAGACATGGTGTCAAAGAGAAAGATGCTCAGTATGCTTTGACATTTCATCATGAATAGACTTACTAACGAGCAACGCTTGCAAATCATTGAATTTTATTATCAAAATGCGTGCTCTGTTAAGAAAGTTCAGAAAGAAAGAAATTGTGTTCAGCGACGAAGCTCATTTTTGGCTCAATGGGTACGTAAATAGGCAGAATTGTCGATTTTGGAGTGAATATCAGCCAGAAGCATTGCAAGAGCTGCCAATGCATCCAGAAAAAGTCACAGTTTGGTGCGGTTTATGGGCTGGTGACATCATTGGACCGTACTTCTTCAAAGATGATGCGAATCGTAACGTAACTGTGAATGGTGAGCGCTACCGTGAGATGATATCCAACTTTTTTTTGCCCAAAATGGAAGAACTGAACTTGGTTGACATGTGGTTTCAACAAGATGGCGCTACATGCCACACAGCTCGCGATTCTATGGCCATTTTGAGGGAAAACTTCGGAGAACAATTCATCTCAAGAAATGGACCGGTAAGTTGGCCACCAAGATCATGCGATTTGACGCCTTTAGACTATTTTTTGTGGGGCTACGTCAAGTCTAAAGTCTACAGAAATAAGCCAGCAACTATTCCAGCTTTGGAAGACAACATTTCCGAAGAAATTCGGGCTATTCCGGCCGAAATGCTCGAAAAAGTTGCCCAAAATTGGACTTTCCGAATGGACCACCTAAGACGCAGCCGCGGTCAACATTTAAATGAAATTATCTTCAAAAAGTAAATGTCATGGACCAATCTAACGTTTCAAATAAAGAACCGATGAGATTTTGCAAATTTTATGCGTTTTTTTAAAAAAAATGTTATCAAGCTCTTAAAAAATCACCCTTTAATTACAACTTTGTTAATACAACACATAAATGTTAAGTAATTATAATAAAACTATCATCGTATCATCTAAAATCATTTAGTAGCTTATGGTTTATTTAAGATCCTAATACAGCGAATGGTTTACTTCAGAGTACTCCTAAAATATTTTTCTAAGAACGATAGGCAGCTGTCTTAGAGCTCAAAATCCATCGGCCAAAATTCAATAACTTTTGTCCAAGTAAACATTTTTGAGTTCTGTAAAAACAAAATTAGACAAGGAACAAGAAATATAACATTCAGAAATTATTCCAAAGTTGACAAATTTTCGTATTATTCGATTTTAATGAAAATAAATATTGTAATTTTGGTTTTTAACAAAATTGTATGTATTGGTTCATAACACCGTACGACAATTTTTTAAAAGAGTCGTTACACGTGATACACCAGATGATATACAGTTCTAAAGAATACAATTTAAAAGAAAAATATTTTTTTATACATGTTCACACCCCATGATAACTGTATTTGTGGCTGATTAAAGAGGAGAATATCTATTAAAAATACTTTAAATATCATGTTTCTATCTGTATTAGTTCAGCATTGGCATATATTTCAAGTCTACCCCTTAGTTTTTCTACTTTTTTCATATTTTGCTTTTTAAGAGACAAAGCTTTAAAAGGTTCTTAATACAAAACTAATAGAGATAGAAACTTGAAATATAATGTATTTTTAGCACTTTTTCTCTTCTTTGATTTGGCATTTTTATCGGTATGAGAATAAATTTTAAAAATAATTTCTGATAAATTGTATCCTTTGAAACTTTGTTGCCTTTTAAGGGGCAACAGGATGATCTAAAACAATCTAGAAGCGTCAATTAACTCTATTTCACTTATAAAGGGTGATTTTTTAAGACTTGATAACTTTTTTAAAAAAAAAACGCATAAAATTTGCAAAATCTCATTGGTTCTTTATTTGAAACGTTAGATTGGTCCATGACATTTACTTTTTGAAGATAATTTCATTTAAATGTTGACCGCGGCTGCGCCTCAAGTGGTCCATCCGCTTAGTCCAATTTTGGCATTTCCACGTTTTTGAGTAACAGAGGCCCAATTGCTGCGAACGGCGACGAATCGATAATTGATGGTCATCATTAACATTGGCCGATACAGCTGCGATATTTTCTTCAGTTCGTACTCTACGTAAGCGTCTTGGTGGTTTAATGTCCAACAATGTAAATTTGGTGCGAAATTTAGTCACAATAGCCCGAATAGCCGCTTCAGTGGGTCGATTAAACTGACCATAAAATGGAAGCGTGCGATGAACTTTCTTAACAGAGCACGCATTTTGATAATAAAATTCAATGATTTGCAAGCGTTGCTCGTTAGTAAGTCTATTCATGATGAAATGTCAAAGCATACTGAGCATCTTTCTCTTTGACACCATGTCTGAAATCCCACGTGATCTGTCAAATACTAATGCATGAAAATCCTAACCTCAAAAAAATCACTCTTTAGTTTCAGATGTATATCATCTCGTTAAAGTGTAATATGGACTGTCGGACAGTGTAATGCGCAAAAAATATTTTTTCTCGTATTGCAAATTTTTACCTTTCTCAGATTTTGAATATTAAGAATATTTTAATTTTGCACTCAAAATTGTTTTATTAGAAATTATGTTTTGTTAGCTTTATTAATGCTCCAACACTGTGCCAAATAAAATTGGTTTATAATAAATTATTTAAATACCCTTTTTTGAAAAAACATATTTTTTTTCCTTAGAAAGTGTTTTAGGAATAAAATGGATGGGCGATTGAACATTTTAAATTTGAAGAACCTATTACTTTGACTTTGATAAGTAGAATAACAATAATTTTTATTTCATGTTTGACATTTGCAAAATGGGACGCTATACGCTCGAACAAAATTGATAAATATTAAAAACTTACTTCCAAAGTAGTGAGTCTTTAACACAAACTGTAAGAAATGTACGTGGAAAATGTTCCTGTTTTCAGATGAAGCTCATTTTCATCTCGGTGGCTATGTGAATAAGCAAAATTGCCGCATATGGGGTTCAGAGTACCCACACGTGACTATTGAGAAGCCAATGCATCCACAACGAGTCACTGTTTGGTGTGGAAAAAATTGAAAATTTGGGTTGATCGGATGAGGTACTGTAGAGCCAGTCGTGGTAGTCATATGAATGATATTGTGTTCCATTATTAAATAACAAAGTTCAACCTTTCCAATAAAACAAGAAATTTGAACAAATAATCAGTACTTTTCTTTTATAGCCGTTTCTAATTTAAAATTTTAAATGGTCTACCCTATACTTGGTTGGTTGATTCAAGTGGCGCTCCTAGTTCGGAAGCTTGTATGGAGCACACCAATCTTTCTTCGATTTCTAATATCAATATGTCGTCAATGTCATGTCTAGGGTGAGGTTTGATTTTCAATAGGCTTTTTTTGACAGATTTTGATGTGTTATATTTTACATTATGCAACAAACCGCACGATGAATCGCCCTCTAGCAATTGTTTCCCGCAGTGGGTTTATTAGAGCTGGGCAGTCGCATACGAATTGTTCGTCGACAGTCCCTTCGTCTTCGTTGTCGCAACTTCGACAGTGATTGTTGAATTGCAGCTTCATTCGTCGCGCATGGTTTCCAATTGGTCATTGGTACGTGATACATTCCTTCTTTTTTGATTGATATGGGCTCTGGTATATTTTTTATTATTTGGAGACCCAGTTTGCGTCGATATTCTATGATGGGTGAGCAGTGCAATACTGAACTTATCTATGAGTCTCAGGGACATTCTATGGTTATTATGACGAGCCTGCAATAGTAGGAACGACCATACATGTTCCCAGCGGAACTTGAATGCACAGGTACATCTGATCTAAGCTGTATGGTTGGACAGTATTGAACATTCAATGGTTCCTGAAGTTGAATTCAGGCTGAAATTTTTACTAGCCAGATAGCGGCTGGTTTGCGCTGGCATAGCACAATGGCTTTTATATTGAGACTGACTGTCAAACTGCAATTAAATAGTTGACAGCAGTCTACTATACTCTAAACTAGTCGGCGATTTTCGACACCTTTAGGAGATATATTCTAGGAGAGTATTTGAACCTAGTATTCCGCTGAGAGCAGGAATGAATGATGAATGTAGTTATGATTAGTTTAGGGTAATGACTTTCTCCGCATGGCTCGTAGACATGAGGATATGATTCATCATGGCATATCATAGTCATCTTGGGCATCAGACCAGGATATGGTTTAAGTGGAAGCTAATAAAGAGTGATTTTTTTGAGGTTAGGATTTTCATGCATTAGTATTTGACAGATCACGTGGGATTTCAGACATGGTGTCAAAGAGAAAGATGCTCAGTATGCTTTGACATTTCATCATGAATCGTCTTACAAACGAACAACGCTTGCAAATTATTGAATTTTATTATCAAAATGCGTGCTCTGTTAAGAAAGTTCATTGCGCGCTTCCATTTTATGGTCAGTTTAATCGACCCACTGAAGCGGCTATTCGGGCTATTGTGACTAAATTTCGCACCAAATTTAAATTGTTGGACATTAAACCACCAACACGCTTACGTAGAGTGCGAACTGAAGAAAATATCGCAGCTGTATCGGCCAGTGTTAATGATGACCACCAATTTTCGATTCGTCGCCGTTCGCACCAATTGGGTCTCTGTTACTCAAAAACGTGGAAATGCCAAAATTGGACTAAGCGGATGGACCACCTAAGACGCAGCCGCGGTCAATATTTAAATGAAATAATCTTCAAAAAGTAAATGTCATGGACCAATCTAACGTTTCAAATAAAGAACCGATGAGATTTTGCAAATTTTATGCGTTTTTTTAAAAAAAAAAGTTATCAGGCTCTTAAAAAATCACCCTTTAGAACGAGGAAGAATATTATCTGGCCCTCTTTCGAGACGTTGGCGACCAACGACTCTTTCTGGTTACCTTGACAATTAGGCCGGATGACAAGGCAATAATTTCAATAGATGATGTCAAGGCAAAGAAGAAGACAAGACGACCCTGGTATACGTTGGACCAAAACTATAAAAAGGAAGAAGTATTGCTGGGTAACTATACCTGCATATACACATACTTACATATGCAACTCAATGAGACGCTTGTAAGATGGCATGTGTACTTTATTACTTGCGATGCGACTTTTTAAACGCAAATTCGGCAAGTGAGTTGTGATTCTCGTTCGCTTGTGAGAATCATCTCCTTATAGAGGCCGGGTTTGATGTTGAAAAGTCGCTGCAGCCAAGTAATAAATGTCACCATGCCATTTGTAAACAAATTTGCAATCTATTGAATATAGATGCAAAATGGTATTGATCCAGGACAATATCCCATTTCAAATCTAATATTGATTACAGACCAAAAAATACAAACGCAAAATCTAAAACAAATGAAGGGCACCCTTTAGAATATCCATTCAACTCAATGTGGTACACTCAAACTTTGAAGCCCTTTGGAGCCCGCATGGGACTTTCGCTAAAATCCGCTCACTGGATATAAAGAGCGGTGGAACATAGATTTTGCTGACTTGGTTTAGTAGACAGAGAAGACTACTTATGCTGAAGAAGATGGTTCTGAGACTGACCTGCATTTAGCGAAACAATAAGGTCAGTTGCTACGGAGGTATCACAAGTTCGACGTCATGTATGACTATCGATATAGAAAGCAAGCATACGACAGTTACATTAATTATTAGTAATTGTCTTTCCCTTTGGATATATAGCAGCTCAGGTCATATGAGGATTTCTCCTCATAGGCCATCGCAATCATATTGGGTGGCTCTGTTTGACAATAACTATATTATACATGTCCTATCTAGGAATGACTAAGTGGGCAGAATTCCTCATGGAAGTCGTTTTCTAAAATTTTACCCAGAAGGATCCATAACTTGTTGTTGTGATAAGGTATGTACTGCAGGGATATATAACTTAACTTAGGCAGAGTATACTAAGCTCTAGTTATGGCTTTTGGAGGAGTGGTGGAGTGGTTACGCCACTATATTGTGACGAACATTGCAGTCAACATCTACTCAGATAGTTAGGCTGCCATCAGATCCATGCACTTGGTGACCCTAAATTCAAGAACAGCAGAAGATGACCAACTAGACATTCATCTCATCTGCGTGTCAGGGGATAGGCTCATCCAAGGAACTGTTAAGTTGACGAGCTTGGCAGATTGCGAAGGACCTTTCGTAAAAAAATTCTTGCATAGGAACACCCCTATTGACATGCTAGCTACAGTGCAGGCAGAAGGCACTGGTGTGGGCGAACATCAGTTGGGCAGATTTAGACACGTGCAGAAAGTAAATGGTGTGGCCTTTTCGTACTTCTTCTGGGGTTCTTTGCAGGCTTGGGCGACATTGCCAGACATCGTCAAGATAAGGAAATTCGTGAGTCGCGTACGTTAGTTCCAATGATGGGCATAAAAGCCCATGTTATAGCTACTGATGTCTAACTGTTTTAGCGAAGTCACTCAAAAACTCCCGAATTTCATGCGCCCAAATCTCAACTTTAATGATTGAATTTTTCAAAGAACATTCCTATTAAGGATATTCTAAAAGATTTTGCCAGTATCGCGGTTAATTTAAGCTGTGGATGTATTTAAGGTATTTTTATTATTTTGCATAAATGCGAAAATAGTTGCAAATTTCATCAAAAGAAAGGTTTTTTTAATGGGATGTATCTCGGAAATCGTACTGCATTTTCTTTTAGTTCGTAGAAAATAGGAGCTCTTAAGATGTTACTTTTCATTTAAAAAAGTGTAAATACGTTTTTGCTTTCCTTTTCAGACAGAGGTTTACCTAAAGGTTGTATTTATTCAGTATTGTTAATTTTCTACAGTATAAAACTATATTCGCGAGGCCGACCGATGCCTCGGCATTTACAAATATTGTTAAACTATTGTCTTATTTATTCATTTTAAAAAGGATACTCCGCTTATATCTGTCAACATAGATTTTATTACTGAAATGGTACAACCTTCTAAGTCAAAAATGAAGCGATGCATTCTTCGTTGTTCTCTGCTTATGTATTTAGGAAAAATTATTTAAAGCATACTTTAGGGATGTAAGGTTTTATGGCATGCGAGCGCATGCAAATATTGGGTCGATATTAATCTTAAGTTGAGTATAAAGCTATAATGACATTGTGTCATCGATTAAAAAATAAAATAATATTTATAAAAAATGTCGAAAATCGTAAAAAAAACAAAAATTGTATGTGGGCGTTGAGCGTGGCACTGATAATTTTCATTTAATTGTGGACTCAAATGAAATCACTATTAATGATTTGTATTCACATATTTATTAAAATAAGAAATTTATAACGTTTTTTCATTTTAACCAACATGGGAGGTGGGCGTGTTTGTGGGCGGATTTAAACAAACAAAATGTTCTTTATCTAATTTGACAATATAAGTGATGTGTGCGAAATTTCAAGGTCCTAGCTCTATTCCTTCTAATTTTTGCCGCAGATTGTATGAAAATATTCGCACAGTGGGCCGCCCTCGTAAATGTATCCAAATCGATTTCTGACTAATTTCGTGATTCTTTTATCTGCAGTCGAAATATTTTGAAATCCCCTTTAAATATCCCACTTCGCGTGGCGTACTGGAACCTCTTTCCAACTCTTTTCGCGTCCCTATCTAGTGTACATAATATATACGTACATGTATATGTCTGAGTTTTGCGCTATTTATCATGTGATCTTTTTCAACTGTCGCCATTTAGTAGTAGTGACAACTATTAATTGTCGCAATACGTTTGCCAGATGTATGCGTGTGTGTAACTTTTTATACACATCCATACATAAGTAAGGATGTGTACGTATGTGTGTGTGTATCTCCCCGAAGTCCATATATTTCCTGGTGACTATGTGACTAAGGAATCGCCATGGATTTGAACTTTTATGCCAACTTCATAGATTTATGAGTGCAGTCATCTTGAGTTAAAAAGCCATATTGAAAGCCATAAAATATCAGCGGCTACAGCAACAGCAATGGTAACTATTGCTACTGCTGCTGCTGCGGCCGGCAACAACACAAAACGATTAGAAAGAAGCCTGTTTTTATGAGCCAAGCAACAACAACAAGTGTATGGCGGAATAAAACTACACATCTACATAGCTATATTTAAATTAAATAAAATGGAGGAGAAAAAAACTTGAGTAAAAACATAAAAATGCTCTTGCTGCGCCAGGGCTCAGTGAGACGAAGACAAGATTGATATGAATAGCAATTAAAAAACGGGGAGCTGAAAATGAGTAATGCCTTTTGTTAAATATTCTTTAATATGCTCGATGTTTAAGTAAAGGGTTTTTACAAACGTAATTTTTATTTATGGAAAACGTGGCTAAATTGAAACCTTATGTGCAGATGGTTGAAATTCTTTCAAAGTTGAGACGTTCTTGACAAGTCAAGTCCTCCAAAATAGATGAAAAATGGAAAGAGGATGTTAAGCCAGCAACGAAGACCAGTCATACCTTACCATACCACCACCAACAGTCTCGAAAACACATAATATTGTGTTTTCTCAACGGTAGGACATTTTTCAGCGAAAACAACCAATAATAATATCCAAAAAACACGATTTCCAAGGACAAGTGAATTTGCCGCATTATACTTGTCCGTTCTATAGTGATATTTAGCAGCAAAAATTCAACAACTTCTGATTTCCTTCGATATAACGAAAGCGGTCCCAGAAATACTTCACTCCCTCCGATCTTCTTTCTACCAACACTACCTACATCAGGTCAATGATCGAATATAACTCATATATATATTTATTTTTATTTATATTTTATATTTATTGTCCATTGGAAAGCCAATCGTACTACACATTACTGAATCAATTCATTCTTTGTCCCATAAGATTAATCATTCTTTAATTAAGACTAGTAAGAAAATGCTGAAGTCAGGCGGGATTTTGAATATAAAGCCTAATCTCTTAAATTTGCTAGAATATATCGAAACGTCAGCACATGACGCTGCGTCAGAATATTTTACAAAAATATTTAATATTTTTCTTATAAAGCGCTTGGGAGTGCCCTTTTTATGGAGACTATATAAATATAAGAGACATCCCTGGTCGATGACTATTAATTCTGCGAAAGATCATAGGAACAAGCTATCGGTTAATCTACTTAGCTGGTGATTCTAATCATATAGGAATACTTAAAATTGGACCCAGATCGAAACATTTGGTATGGAGCTACTTTACAATACCTAATATCTATTCTAATTTTGGTCTAGTCTAATTTTGGTTTTTTACAGAGCTCAAAAATGTCTACTAGAAGAAAGGTTATTTATTTTGGCCGATGGATTTTGATTCTAAACCACTGTTCGACATATACAAAAAAACTCTACTTATATTCCACAATTATAGGGAACATTTCTGAGTGTTGGTACAATTAGATACATTAAAGGAAGGAAATAAGAACCGACATATTCCTATTCCACAACAGATATTCCTACGAAAGATATAACGCAGTTTGACAATTATAGGTCACATATCAAAGAGTGATACGACGTGGTCCACATTGTGATTTATCAAATTATATATGTCATCACGATAGATCTAATGTAGTAATATAGGAAATTTTATCAAAATTGGCAAACATATGTTGTTTCTAGAGCTGAAAAAGGCAAATCATTTGTATGGAGACTTTATCTAAATACAAACCGATTTGGTTCAAATACAATAGCACCCGTACTTGACCCGCAAAACTAATTTGTGTCAATTTTAACAATTTCAATTTTTTACATTTTAACATTTTTGAATTTTTTATATAAGGTATCTAACAAAATTTCTCCATATTTAATCAACCGGAATTATCTATATATAAAAATCAAAATGTGTCTGTTTGTTCCGTATAGGACGCCAAACCGATGGGCCGATTCGCCTGAAAATTTTACTGTAACTAACCAGTGGACAGAGAATGGTTTCCGGCTATACTAGGTCATGATAGGACTAGCGGGTGTGCTACTGCCCACACTAACTATACTTTAAAATTATCAATTAGTACTCATTTTATCATCAACAGCATATGAAGTAGGGGAATAGGAAAAAATGAACCAGCGAAACGCCGGGTAAAAAGCTAGTTATATACAAAAATCCCAAAATACATTCCATAAATTATATTATAGCTTGGGGAAATCAATTCAAGTAAAAACTTCATTTGTAAATGTGTAGAGGTATGAAGCGTCACTTTTTGAAATGCTATTACATTTACAAGAAGTATCATAATTTCTACATTTATCCATAGATTTTTTTTCAAATTTGCCTTAGTTTTTCAAAGATAGCCCAAAAGAATAGTCTAAATCAGCCAAATATTTTGGGATTATTTTCTAATTTTTGTGGATCAAGGATGAATTTAATTTGAAGCAAATCGGTTCAGATTTAGATATAGCCACCATACAAAATTCGTTTCCGAATATATTTTTTCCGAGTTAGAAACCACTTATTGCATTTCATTAAATTTCATTAAATTTGACACTAAAAATACCTGTGGTGAAAGGGGGGTAAGATTGGTTCAGATTTAGATTTCTTCTTACGCTCTATAAACCACATATTGTACCCGATTTTCTTCAAATTTGGCACAACATCTTACAATAAAACTAGAAACACCTTTGTTGAAAGTGGGTAAGATCGGTTCGGATTTAGATATAGCTCCCATACAAAGTTGCTATCGATTAGTCTTTTTCCAATCTTGAAACCACATATTGTAACCGATTTTCTTCAAATTTGGCACAAAATCTTATAATCCAACTAAAAGGACCTATAGAGAAAGCGGGTGAGATTGGTTCAGATTTAGATATAGTCCCCGTATAAATGACGCTCCCGATATAACTGTTTTCGATGTAGAAACCATATATTCTACCAGATTTTCCTCAAATTTGCCACAACATATTATAATCCAGTTAGCAATATCATGGTGAAAGTGGTTAAAATCGGTTCCGATGTAGATAACACCTTACAAATGTTAGTCCCAAATGTTTAACCTATTTTGACCAAACTTTACATACTATATTTCACCTATAAACATACATGGTGAAAACGCTTCCAGGTTTTAATATAACCTCATATAAATGTCCTTTCCGATTTAACATTTTTGTCAAACACATAAATTTATAAATATTTGGCGTTACAGTTGACCTTAAATTATACATTATGAGAGTGGGTCACAATGGCCCATGATTAGGATTCATAGAAAAAATCCTTCCCAATTTCACTTTTATTACCGAATTGAATTGCAATGGGGTAGAAGGTGGAGGATATCATATATTCGGCCGTTAGTCTTTCTTTACATGATTTGTTTGTAAAAATGTTCGTGCAATTTTTAACATTTTGGTTTGTGTGTATAATCAAAAATAATATTTTCCATATTAAGCGATTTAAATTTCAACTTGATGTCCTTCGAAAATACAATGAATGGCCTTGATAGTACTTAATGCACACAGAGAGAAGATATGATTGCTACAACCATATTCGAAGAACATAATATTTTCATTATTCTGACCATTTCGTGTTTAGCTACAACTATGTTATAATACCTATACATAATATGATACCATAACAGTAACCATATTATGTTTGTAACAATCGTATGTCTTTTCGGCGTATATACGGTCAGAATCTGCAAAAATATTGAAAACCAAAAACCTATTTCTATTCTTGAATAATTTCAGAAAATATTGAACAAAACAACTGATTTTTCCATTGGACCCCAATATTAAGGATCCTTTCGTACCCTGGCGCAGAACCCTTTATGCCATTTCAAATTGTATTTTCTACATTGCATAATCAAGGATTTCGTCCTGTACGAATTATTCACTTCTTGTAACAGAAGAGGATAGGCGAGGGGGGAGGGCTTGGTTTACAACACTTAAGAGATATCAAAAGAAGAACGGTCATAACTCGAGCACGATGAATAGGAAAACAAACCGAAAAAGCCATAAAACACACACAAAAGAAAAATAAATTATTACATCATGTTGTTATTGCTGCTGCTGCTATTGTTGCTCCGTTTGTTGTTGTTGCGTTTTATCTATTAAAAACCCAACAACAAATAACTCATCATCAGGGCCATCAGTTTTGAGATATTTCAACAGAAATGTTGCTGCTGCTGCTGCTGCTTTTTCTTTTTGTATTTCCGCCTTATGTTTAGAGCCAACAACAAATCTAGATTTTCCGTTCATGTTTTTGTTCATAAAAACTCATTTTGATAATAGCACAGAGGGCTGGAAAGGAAGGAAGGAGTGGAAAAACAACGACATTGAAAGGAAACGTTGCACAGTGGGAGAATGCTGGCGGGTAAATAAGGAAATAAATTAAAAGTTTTTACACAGCTGGCCAGGATTGTTCTGAAATTTAATTTTGGTATAGCTGAGTCCCAGCCTTAGTGTGGCCTATGGAGAAACAATCCTGGCTGGAACACAACCTCTTCTCTACGAAAGGAATTTAAACCTTTGTCAGATCTCTTACCTGTCCTAGATTTACACCAGCTCGTCATCGCTTCAACCTCACCTAGGTGAATTTCCATTCAAATCACACCAGCCATTGACAAACTGGGGTCTTATTTCCCCTAATACAACCCACTGTGCGTTTTAGATGTAAATGTAAGTGTATGCTTTCTGTGATTGTCTATCTTTATGTTTATTGTACACACATACAGTCACTCACTCACTTAAATACACCCATCCAAGCACACAGGATGGATATCAAGGCAGACACAAGGACTTACAACACCGACAACAACAAAAAATAAAATGATTTCGGTTTGGCGGCGCCAATGCATCGTAAAATCAGTTCATAAAATTGGCGTCAGTCAAAAACTAAGAAAAAGTAGCGATATCATTTTTTGGGCTATTAACTTTTTTTCCACCAACACTCACTCTCCTGAGCTCCCTCTCTCACCCTGTCGTGCTAGCTTGGCCTATGTCCTCCACTTTCCCACATTCTGCCATCCTATCTGAGTTCATCTGTTTGTGTGGTGGCAGAGGGGGGCTCTATTAGAGGATGATGTTGTGAAAACAAATAAAAGTACAGTATTTAACCTGATTTGCTAAGCAAAACAAACCGCCAGCTAGCACTCGGATATATGGGAATGTTTTCACATGCCCATGTGTTTGTGTGTTATTATTGCTAGCCCTGTATGGGTACAGTATCGGGTCGTAATATTGTGGCAATCGGAAAATCCTTGACATTTTCATTAAGTCTCTGGTTTGAAATCTCAGGATGTTAGAGGAAGCTAGAAAAAGGGATCGATATCGAACACTATTAAAGGAGAACTCTTAGCTGATACAGGAAGTAATATCATTCTCACTATTTAAGCAAGGCAACACTGTAGGAATATTTGTATGGGCTTCATCTGAGAGATTGATCTGTATATTGCGGGTGCTCGAAAAATCTCCCAAAAAATATGAAAGGTGGTCCAAAAGTCGCATACAAAAAAAGTGCGATTTAATATAGGAAATTGGGTATTTTTCATTCTTTTTGGGCAATATTTCATGTTGTTTTGAGTGATTTTGAATTGGGTGATATTTCATAAATTACCCTTTTGGGTGAAAATCTGCGTAACAGGCTTTGGACAATCCCTAGAGAAGAAAATTTTTAAGCCCGGTCGAAGGACGGCAACACAGACAAACTTTAATCAGCTTAGTATGTTTTGGATATACCTCAGCGGAGAACATCTTCATTTTAATGCTAAACTAATATAGATGCAAATATGAAATTTTTTTAAAATTGTTAACAGGCGAGCTTACTTCAAATTTATTTTAAACAAATTGCTTTTGATTTGTTTTAATATCACTATTTACGGCTATGGTACTGCTCAGTTGTTGAAATAATATGGGGTACCCCAGAAAAGGAAATTCCGCTTTAATGAGAACCTGATGTATTCAGATCAATAGGAAGATGGCTATGGCACATCTAAAATATTAAAATATCAATAAAATATTTGGTTATTTGTTGAATGCGTTCGAGTTAAGTTTAAGGAGATCTAATCATAGACGTTAACACAAAATTTTAAACATTTGAAATATTCCTAAAAATATGCCCACAATTCCCAAAAAGAACACTAAAATCCCCCAAAATTGGGTTTTTCACAACTTACATTGTACTTTCGTTATTTATGGATAGGGAGTTGCCAAACTCTGTACACATGTTTCACTTACACATTACATATTTACAATCGTGTTTTACGCTTACCTCAGCTTTCGGAAAAATATAAAAATGTTACATATTACAGCCATTTAGACACTTTCCCCAAAAAGCTGAAAACTGTGAAATTTTCTCAAATTTTGAATTTAAACATTTGTCATTTGTACGTAGAGGAGATTTTTTTAATCATTTTTATCAACTTCGCCTATTGGTCTTTAGCTTTACAAAACATATCTTTTGGACTAAATCGGCCATCAGTTAGCTTTGCAGTAGTGTAAAAACAGGACAAGTCGGATAAAAACTAGATTCTGAAGCGCTTTACGCCCAAACTATGTGAGATAATCTACTGGCAACACGATACATAATTTCTTTTTCGAAGCGCCTGAGTTTGGAACACCACTGGTTAGGACTGGTTCGCCCTACAAGGTCCTACCGCAGAACTTAAGCTCTTCAACACTTCGACTATGTCTGTATGACATTGCATCAAATCCAGTCAAGCTGTTTAGGAGTTCCATAATTTATTTCTCGTTTTTTTTCTCAAATACTCCATCGTGCAATGCTACAAAAATATAAAAAATTGTATATAGGATCTAAATATTTATTTACACTAAGACGTTCTGTTCCATATAACACTAAACATTTTATTATGGATATATATTTTATAATTATATTTTATAATGTTTTATAAAATATTACATTTTTCATTTGAGGTCACTCAAATATTATGATTATAATTTTGGGATGATAAGCATGGTTTCAGAGCTACAAAATTTGCAAACATCATATTCACTAGACACTGTTGGGAATAGCAAAATAAACATTGTTGAAAAAATAAGACGAAGCTTTTGAAGAAAATCTATGATTAAATATAGCAGGCACAAAAAAAACAGAAAATTTTGAAAATAAATTATTTTCTTCTTTTCTAATAGCCATCATAAGGAAAAAGCCAGGACAATATCCCAGTTCAAAAGAAACAAGTAAAAACGGCGTAAAGTTTGGCCGGGCCCTCCACCATGGATTGCATTTCACAGAGGCTGTCGAGTTTCGTAGAAGTGCAAATATTGACAAAATAATTTTATAAATAAATACAATATTTTTATTACTTCAAACCACGCTTATAAGGCAAGGCTACCAATACGTATATACCGAAATAATACTTCAAGTCAATTCAAAAAAGTAAATATTCTTACAAATATTTGTATTTTCAAAAAAGCTTAAATGCCAAAAATATTGGTAGATAGTGGGTGCTACAGTTGGGTGTATTTCCATTTTATTTTAATTCCAAAAGTACAAATTTTGAAAATCCATTATCTCACGTACATAGTGCAAAATAACCTAACTTCATGATTCAACCAATTTTTGCTGTAAATGTAAAAAGAACGAATTTGGAAAAATCGTTTTATTTTGCGTGTCTGTGCAGTCAGAGAAATGTATTCACAAAATTCCATGATTCTAGCTGCTGCCATTTGGTTGGTACTATTTGTATCCTTTTTTTTCATTTTAACCCCAAAAATAACGAATTTCGAAAAATCCGTTTATTTTCCGTGTCTACGCAGTCAGAGGAATGTATACTCCGAATTTCATGGCTCTAGCTGCGGTCATTTGGATGGTACTATTTGTACCCCCTTTTTCATTTTAACCCCAAAAAGTACGCATTTCGAAAATTCCGTTTATTTTACGTGTCTACGCAATCAGAGGAATGTATACAATGAATTTCATTATTCTAGGTGTAGCCGTTTGGATGGTACCATTTTTATCCCTCTGTACCCATTGTATCCCTTGAAAGTACGAATTTGGAGAAATCCGTTTATTTTCCGTGTCTACGCAGCCAGAGGAATGTATACTCAGATACTGCGGTCATTTGATTGGTACTATTTTTATCCCCTTTTTTCATTTTAATTAATTTTAATTAATTTAAAAGAACGAATTTTGAAAAATCCGTATATTTTACGTGCCTATGCAATCAGAGGAATGTATACACCGAATTTGATTGTTCTAGGGGCAGCCGTTCGGTTGGTACCATTTTTATCCCTCTATTCCCATTTTACCCTTAAAAGTACGAATTTCGAAAAAATACTTTTATATTATATATCTACTCAATTAGAGGAATGTACACTAGAGCGTACCAGGTTACAAGTAAAAAAAAAAGTTCGCCGTACACCTTCGAATATGAAGTATTATTGAAAGGTAGTTTCACAAAAAATTTTTATATTTTTTTATGCCGAACGTAGGGGTCGCGCTTTTACATTTTTCTATATAACTTCTGCATTTATAAACGGATTTTAAAGTGTGATACATCGCTGTGTGACGAGGCCGATTTTTTTGTCTTTGAAGTCATTGAGCTCAAGCATGATTCATGATTTTATGCGAGCTTTAATTTTCTGATATTAGAGTGGTACATTAGGGTAGTAGCAACTGAGATATGATGGGTAAGTACCAGAAGGGGGTGCTTGAGCTCCATGACTTCAAAGACAAAAAAATCGGCCTCGTCGAGACAAAAACATCGATGTATCACACTTTAAAATCCGTTTATAAATGCAGAAGTTATATAGAAAAATGTAAAAGCGCGACCCCTACGTTCGGCATAAAAAAATAAAAAAAAAATTTTTTGAAACTACCTTTCAATAATACTTCATATTCGAAGGTGTACGGCGAACTTTTTTTTTGAGGTATGGTGCACGTTTTTTGCTATAAGGGGAATGTGCATACCAAATATCAAGCAAATATAAACAGACATATTCAAAAAACGGACGGACATTGCTAGATAGTCTTAGAATTTTATGACGATCAAGAATATTTATACTTTATAGGGTCTCAGGTCGATATTTGAAGGTGTTACAAACGGAATGACAAAGTTAGTGTACCCCCATCCTGGAGGTGGAGGGCATAACAAACAATTTTTTTTTTTCATTTCAGTACACAGTGCAATTTTCAAATCAAAGTAAATCGATTATACGTTAAGTTTTAATCATGTAATATAATCTTATCCGCAAAAAGATCAATATTTCAAGAATTATCAAATGTTTTCTGCGGGAAGTTTACTCCCATCGGCATAACTCCTAAGATTTGTATTTTAGTTACGGGTGGAGTGCTGGCATAACTGATAGATCTTGCTACATCCACGTCAGCAGAATTGTCGTTTCTTGTAAAAACTAAAACGGAATGCATAATAGCAATAACACTAAAAAAACTGAAGAAGAACAACAGCTCGTTTGAGTGCAAACATTCCAAAAATTTAATTTTTCCCATTTTCTCTGAAAAATACTTCAATAACTTACTTTTTGCTGATAAAAGGATAAGATGCTCATGAATATAAGTAACATGTTGTATTTTTTAAAGACAACTAAACGTAAGATGTTTAGGGTTTCTCCAATACTTTCCCCCAACCCTCTACGAAGCTGTACATTTTTTAATCTAATTTCCAATTTGAACCAAAAAAAATCTCGAAGTGGAAAAGAAAATGGTTTCTGTAAAATCGGTTACCACAATTTTAAAAAAATTTCTATTTATATTAAGAATTTTTGGATTCCTTGCACAAAAATCTCGATTTTTCTCTTTCATTCCTGGTTGATTTCCGCTGGCAAACCAAATGTAATGCTGAACTATAGAAGTTACAGTAAAATTAGTACAAATACCAACTTGTGACATTTTTCTATCCATTCCACGAATTTTTAAATTCCTGTCATAAAAATCCCAATCTGTGTCTCTTTGGTGTCAAACCAAATTCTTTGCAATGCGGCGAACAAGTCAGAGTCTTCGTGATGTGTGCTCCAATTTGATCTATTGCCACCTAAACTTCAGTAACAATATTCAGATTTAGAGCAGATTGGGAGTTCTCTATCACTCAAAGTGCAAATTATACTTACGAGACCCGCATCCTGTATTCTGAGGCATGCATATGGCTATGCTCGTTTAGATGTTCATATCATTTAATGTTATAAAAACTTTTTCGAATAGCTACACTATGTTCAAGGTTTATTAGTTGCTTGTTGTTCAGGCCACAAACAGCCAAACAAACAAACGACCGGCCGCCAACCAGAAACAAAACAAACAAAACCAAAAACAAAATAATGAAACGATAAACCAAAATTCGATGACACGAGCAAGTCATAAAACTAAAAGCGAGCTGCTTGTTTTTGCCAATGACGAAAAATGGCAACGCGAGCCAAGACCATATTATGGAAATCAGTTAATTAAATGAAAACATTGTAGAGAACATGTGTGTGTATGTGTATGTGTATGTGAGTGTGTGTGTGTTTGCTGAGTGTTAGTCACTGTTAATCCAAATACATTGGAATTCTCGAAATATTCATCCGCAAAATGTAAATGTTGCAGAAATCTGATGAAAAGCAAATATGATGTAAGCTCTGGCGCAATTGCCAGCACATTTAGCACATTCCAATCATTTTTATGACCCCGTCATTGACACAACCAAAAGCCCCGTCCCTCTGCCATTCAACTGTTCGCTATTTCGTATGACTCATCGGACAATTGTTGTGCGCTGAAACATTTACATAAGTTCTCATTAATTAACAGCCTTCAAATTGACATAAAGTTTCATTAGCGCTGGACCGCGGTACGTATGATTGACGTTGTCAGGGCTTAGTAGCCCAACATCACGTATACGCCACAGTGGCGTTGTTTAATTTATTTTTTTCTGCTGATTATTTCGTCACCGCAAGTGTATGCCTTTGGGGGAAACTATTTTGTTTTGCCCGATGGGCGTATGGAAACTTGTTGGTGTTTATTTTTCCCTCACTAAGTCAGTGGAGAATGTGTTGAGAACAAAAGAAAATTTAGAAATAATATTCTAGACAAAACGAGTTAAAAACTGGTGTCAATATTAGTGTTCTGATAGGAAGAAATTGGTTAAGAAATCCGCGTTTTGGAAGTAACATTAAAAATATGAAAAGAAAACTTGAGAATAACAGGCCAGAATTTTACTTTCTATTTACAACCTCAAAAGCTTAGAGGGTCATTTAATCATTAGGGGCAGAAGGAATGACTTAAGACACTAGGTAAGTTTAGGCCGAAACATGACTTTTTAAGCTGATGGGCAAACTACATTTTTGTTTGGAGATGGGCGATGGCAACATGAAATGAAATTTCACCCAATGGGCAATATTTCATATTTCTTTTTTCATTGTGAAAAATCGCTCAAAACTCAAATATGAAATATTGCCCAAAAATTATGAAAAGGACCCAATATTTTTGGGTGATTTTTCATATTAAAACTTTTTATATTTTTTTGGTCCTTTTTATATTTCTTTGGTCGATTTTTCGTATATCAAAACCAACACATATTCAGCTCTATTTAGATATTTTTCCTAAATTGTGATGTTATATTGTAAGTTTAAAATGTTTAAATTCTCATAACATTATACAAATTAAATTCAATCATAAATCAATAAATAAATAATAATTACAAATGCTTAAATTATACTAAAAGAAGAAAAACGTTATATATTGTGGGAGTTTCGTTTCATGTGGAGAAAGTCACATGTAAATACATGAATACGTTTTGAAAATGTGGCGCCAGTAAAGAGCTTTGACGGACACCGCGTTTGCCTATGAGCATATTTATTAATTTTGTGGTGAGAGATACAAATTTATATTAAATATTTTTAATTTCGACAGTAATCATGAACAGCCACATGAAACCTATGGAACGTCTTACTGACACTAATAGCTATTAATAAAAATGAAGAAAAAATGAAAGCGGCACAGCTGAAAAAAAGTATGCTGGGTATCGGGTATTTGGTTGAAAAGTCGCTGTGAAGCCTCCAGAAGAAGGTCGTCATGGACAGGAAATTTTGATAGTGGTAGTGTGCAGTCGTGCAATTTGTAAATAAGTTTGCATTCAATAATATATGGGTGCGAAAAGGACAATATCCCAGTACAAATCAGTTATATTGTTTTAGTTATAAAATAAGAAAGAAATAATAAAAATACTTTTTCATGGTTTGACAGTTTTTGTTTGTAAAGCTGAAGGAAATTTGTTTGAAATTTAAAAAGATGTATTTGTATCTCATTTTAGAGTGTAAAATTTCTTATTTTTATGAAAATCGTGAACTTTAGTCGATTCCATCTATTTTTGTAATCAAAATGCAATTTTTGATCCTAACCAAGGACGAACGCTATTTAATTTGCTGCAAATCGGTTCAGATTTAGATATAGCACATCTACACTTAGAAAAATAGCATTACTAAATTTGACTAAAATCCATACTCGAATTATTTTACTCCACTTTCCTTTATTTCCTTAAAATTAGGAAAATTAACTATGTAAGAGTAAAGTTTCCTTATATCAAATCCGTAGCAAATAGTTCATTTACTAAAATAAGGTAGTAAATTTACATAAAAACATTTCACTGGATCTAATAAAAATGCTTACAATTGAGTAAATTCATAATTGTGTGGAAGAATATTTCCAAGGCTTTAATTAAAAAAAAAAAAAAAACAGAAATTTTTTGTATGGAAATATTTCCATTTGAGAAATTTTAACTAAAAATGTATTTTTTCATAAAATTAAGTTAATATGTTTACTGAAATTTATGCCGAGTTCTTCATACATTTAAGTATTAATGAACTTATAAAAATCACTTGAAATTCTTTAGAAAATTCTTCAAAATTAATCTAAGAAGCAATTCTCGTTCATTTGCAGAGACTTATTTCTTAAATACTTCGAGTATTATTATACTCAACCACTGCGAAGGCGCCTATCTTGCCTTCGCAGCAATCATGGAGTAATAGCTCAGCTCTTTATGGCAGAGGTATCATGAAACTTTTGAGATATATTTCATGTTCTCATTTTGTGTATTAGTTTTGCATGCTCTGAAGCAAAATCATTTGTTTGAACTATTTTTAGTTAAATTGAACTTATTTTAAGTTCACTTTATTCCTTGTATCAAGTAAAATTTTCCACAGCTTAAGTAAAAATTTACTTGATTTGAGTAAAAATTTGCTTAGTTTTACGAAATTTTCTTCAAAATTTTTCTTAGATTTAGTAAAAATGTACTTGGTTTGTGGAAAAACATACTGGAATTTTCTTCAGTTGGAGTAAATATTTACTTGGTTTGAGAAAAATTGAACTAGAATCAAATTCAAAACATGTAATACTTTTAAGGAAAAGTTTGAACTTGGTATGCGGAAATATTGCTTTAAGGCTTTATGAAGTTCAATTTTCCCAAATTTTAGTTCATTTTAACTAATTATAGGGTTCAGTTCTTTCTGAGTGTACAAATGTCGCTCCCAATTTGACCTTTTCCGCTCTATAAACCACATATTTTACTCGATTTGCTTCAAATTTGGCACAGAACCTTATCATTCAACTAGAATCATCTGTGGTGAATCTGGGTCAGATCGATTCAGTTTTAGATATAGCTCCCACACAAATTTCGCCCTCGATTTGACTTTTTTGGCTCTAGAGACCACATATTTTCTTCAAATTGGCACAATTGCAATTCAATTAGAAACATCTAAGGTGAAAGTGGGTCTGATCGGATCAGATTTAGATATAGCCACCATACAAATTTCACTGTCGATTGGACTTTTTCCGCTCCAAAAACTGTATATTTTAACAAATTTTCTTCAAATTTGGCATTACTCCTTATATTTCAACTGGAAACATCTCTGGTGAAAATAGTTCAAATCGGTTCAGATTTTTATATAGCCTCCGATTTGAATTTTTCTGCTCTAGAGAGCACATATTTTAACAGATTTTCCCAATTTACTTTTTAAAGCTTCCGGGCTTTTGACTACCAATCCAACCTCAATCAATCTTCCAGAATCAATCAAATTATAACGAACGGTAACGAATATAAGAACGTAAACGACAAATAGGAAACAATACGACAAGAATTGTATATTATTTACTTTTCTATTTTTAGAAAATATTTACAAATGTTGTTGAAAATTAATATTAAAATGTAAGCGTTTTTTGGTGCCAGTTAGACAATGTTTCGATATAGCCCCCATACAAATTGCATCGCGGCTTAGAACCAACATATTTAAAAATTTTAAAATCAGAAATTATATAAAAATTTTGTAATGGAGGAATTCAAAGAATCAAGTGACAAATTGAATATTCAATTTGATAACAAAAATCACATACATATTTGTTAAAAAATGTAATCCGTTTATGGAAAATGCAAATGTCGAACCAGGGCGATATGACAGAGTATACAGCGTAAGCATTGTCAAGCATCCAAATAAATGTTTGATCGGCATTTTTTCTTTACTGTTAAAATGTTTTCGTTAAAAATTTCAGGTACACTATACTTCAAATGCTGCAGCGCCTTAGAAACTATGTTCAGGACAATTTTGGTCCACACAATTATCTTGATATTTTTGAATGGCTGTTGCTTTCTCCGCAGATATTCAAAATAGTGGAACCATTCCAGACGAAAATAAAATTAAAGAAAAATACACAGAAGTTTATTTAACGCAAGGTCTTGATTTGGTTTTAAATTAATTTCTCCTTATTTATATTAATAATAAATATTCGAGGTGGAGTTTATGAGTCTAAAGTTCTTCATAAGCATATTTATAAAATTAACACCCATTTTCACCAAGACTTATTTTTTCACGATGCCTACAATTGGGTTTTAAATATTTTAATTTCTCTATTATTTTGTTATAAGGCATATAAACTCCATCTTTCTAATTAAAATAATACCTAAGTTGACAAATTTTTGTAAGATATTTTTTTCGGTTTCATTGAAATATTTGAATTCTTTGTAGACTATACACCTTTTTTGTATAAATCCATCATTTATCCAACAAGGATATTGATATGACTTTGATAGTCATACATTAAATAAATCTCGGTAAGCTTTGTTGTTAAATAATTGGCCAAGGAAACACAATCCACTGCTCTCTTTTGAGGTTTGATTTTAATGAAATCTCACCGTCTCCTTTTCACATGCACGAAATAAGCAACAGCAATTAATCAACCATTTGCCCGAAATTAAGTACACCATTTATGGTTATGGTCGAAGTTAAAACAATTGTTGCGATAAATGGGCAAAAAAATGGCAGTCGTAAATGTGAGTGTGCATCTAAAATTAAAGTAACAATTAACTGCAATTAAAATTTAACAGATTTATAGCCCGAAGGCATACATACGCACGCACGCGAGCATAAGTATATTAGAGTGGGAGAAGTTTGAAAAAATGTTGGGGAAAAATTGGAGCGGAGGGAAAATTGTTTCACTAACTAGGAGTGGAAATACCGCAATTTTTTGAAAATTTTTACATTATGTTCACTCGAAAGACACACAAAATAAAGGTATTTTGCGAAATTCCCACTTTTAGGAGATTAAATGGGAAGAAAGGGATAATAATAGTACCAACCAAACAGCTGTCTCTAGAATCGTGCAATATTGTATATAAGTGTTTCTGACTGCATAGACGATTAAAATTATTAATATTTTTTCAATATCGTACTTTAAAGGGATACAACTAGAAAAGAGGGATAAAATAGTACCTACCAAACGACTGAATCTAGACTCATGACATGACAGACGTTTAAAAATGGATTTTTCGAAATTCGTACTTTAAGACTCAAAATTGGCAAAAGGGCTAAAAATGGTACAACCAAACGACTGTGTTTAGAACTGTGGAATTATGTTCATACACTTACTTCTTGACTCCATAGATGCTTAAAAAGGATTATTTCAAAATTCGTTCTTTAAAGGGATAAAACTGGAAAAGAGGGATAAAAATAGTACCAACCAAATGGTTACATATAGACATCATGAAACTTTCTTAATACGTACCGCTTACAACAGGAGGATTTTTCGAAATTTGAACATTAAGGACCAAAATGGGCAAAAGGGATAAAAATTGTACCTACCTAACGGCTACAACCGGAATCGTGAAATTTTATTTACAAGTTCCTCTGATTGCGTAGACGCTAAAAAAGATTTTTCCAGAATTCATACTTTCAGGGGATACAATTGGAAAACAGGGATAATAATAGTACCTACCAAATGTCTGCATCTAGAATGATGAATTTTTATATGTTCTTCTGGCTGTATAGCTTTAAAACAAAACGATTTTTTGAAATTCGTACTTTTAAAATCAACATGAGAAAAAGGGATAAAAATGGTACCAACCAAACAGCTACATCTGGAATCATGGAATTTTATTTATAATTGCTTAAAAATAATTTTTCCAAATTCGTAATTTTAAGGTAAATATTGGCGAAAGGGATAAAAATGGTACCAACCATACGGCTACTTCTGAAATCATGAAACTTTGATTATATGTTCCTTTGAAAGCATAGATGCTTAAGGAATGTTTTTTTTCAAATTCGTCAAAATGAAAAAAGGGATAAAAATGGTACCAATCAAACGGCTACTTCTGGAAGCATGAAATTTTATTTAATTAATTTATTATTATAATTTAATTTAATTTTTCCAAATTCGTACTTTTAAGGTACAAATTGGCGAAAGGGATAAAAATGGTACCAACCATACGGCTACTTCTGAAATCATGATTATATCTTTGATTATATCTTTCTTTGATGGCATAGATACTTACGGAATGTTTTTTTGTTTTCAAATTCGTACTCTTAGGTCAAAATGAAAATAGGGATAAAAATGGTACCAACCAAACGGCTACATCTACAATGATGAAATTTTGTTTATACGTTCCTCTGATTGGATAGACTCTTTAAATGAAATTTTGGGTAGACTTTCCTCTGTCTTCGTACACACTTTTAACAAAAGAATTTTTCAAAATTCGTACTTTTAGGGAATGCAATTGGAAAAGAGGGATAAAAATAGTACCAACCAAACGTCTATATCTGGAATCATGAAACTGATGCTGACGCTCAAAAAAAAAAGATAGATGATAAAATTGGATAAGAGGGATAAAAATAATACCAAATATATTGGTTACCTATATAATCAAGAAGCTTTCTTTATATGTTCCTTTGTGACCATAGACATTTTAACCAGATTTGTACTTTAAACTTCAAAAGGGATAAAAATAGTACCAACCAAATGAATCATGAAATTTTGTGTATAAGTTCGTCTGACTGCGTAGATATTTTAAACAAAAAATTCGAAATTCGTACTTTTAGGTAAAAAAATTAACGAATGGGATAAAAATGGTACCAGTCAAAGGGGCTGTAGCTGGAGTAATAAAATGCAATGTCATTTACAATGCTAATGGGTAAAATTTTAGACAGGAATACAGTTTTTCCTAAGAAGAACTGAAAATACTCCCAATAACCCCTAATATTTAGGGTGTTTAAGCATATTTATTGTAGATTGCCGCCTTTTATCCACTTTTTGAATACTCTTGGAGTATAGTCGATGGCTATCGCCCTGTTTGTTTTTATTTCTGTAGGAATTATTTTTTTCTTTCTGAATCGCCCTGAACCCACTTTAATGTCCATCACCCATTGTCAAAAGTGTAGATGAATTGAAATATAAAAATTACAATTTCCATCTAAATGTTTTAACAATTCAGAAACCAGCCATCGCACACACCCACACACATACTCGCTCGACCAACATCACTCACGCGAATTGCATTTGTGCGTGTGTGAAACAAATGATGAACACATAAACACACACACAAAGCATATAAATATTTGCACATAAAACATTAACATTACGCTGTAATTTTTATGTTATAAAATTTATGGCTTTTTGTCCATATGAAATATACTCTATTTTATCTTTTTTGCTGTTGCTTACTCTGTACTCCTTTTTGATCGTTTTCCTTACACAGTGGGGGATTTGAAAGAAGATGAAAATTAATTAAAATACTACACTTTTCAAATTTTAAAAAAGTAAAAGAAGTAATCAAAAAATCAGTTAAAAGGGCGTCCTCTATATATATCCATACATTTTTTCCCAGTCATTTCTATGGGGAGAATAGGGCCCTTTACAGTTGACTTCATATAGAGTTACAGTAGCATATTAGGAAAATTATTATATTTGATTTGACAAGAACCTAACAAAAATGAAAATATCACTTCTGGAATTGAATATAAGGAAGGAATCTTCAAAAAATGTACTTAAATACTCGAAATATTAACATGAGCCTGAACTTTCGGTGGCACCATTTCTATCCCATTATAATCAGAAACGTAAAGGGTGATTTTTTAAAAGCTATAGGAATGTTTATCAAAAAAAAACACATACAATTCAGAAAAATGCATGAAATCTTTATTTGAATCGATAGTACGGTCCATATAATTTAATGTTTGAAGATTATTTCATGCAAATGTTGACCTTGACTGCACCTCAAATGGTCCATCTGCTTAGTCCAATTTTGGCATTTCCACGCTTTTGAGTAACAGAGGCCCAATTGCAGCGAACGGCGACGAATCGATAATTGATGTTCATCATTAACACTGGCCGATACAGCTGCGATATTTTCTTCAGTTCGGACTCTACGTACGCGTGTTGGTGGTTTAATGTCCAACAATTTAAATTTGGTGCGAAATTCAGTCAAAATATCCCGAATAGCCGCTTCAGTGGGTCGATTAAACTGACCATAAAATGGAAGAAGCGCGCGATGAACTTTCTTAACACGAGCACGCATTTTGATAATAAAATTCAATAATTCGCAAGCGTTGTTCGTTTGTAAGACGATTCATGGTTAAATTATAGACCAAACTGAACATGTTTGACAGTGAAACAAAACACGAAACGTGCTTCAGCTGTTTAAACCAGTGTTGCCAAAAAGGTAATAGCTAAAAAATCACCCTTTATAAGATTTCATCATTTTTCGAGTACGAATTTGAAAACAAAATTGGACTCCAATAATGTTCATATAATTTCAGGATTCCAGCTGCAACGGTTGTGTTAGTACCATTTTGACCCCAATGTATATTAGGATGGGTCACGAAAATAAATTGCAGCGGTCAACCCCCAGAAATGAAGATTGGATTGTTTAATGATGATCTGCAACATATTTCGTCACTGGGTCAAGTTATCGGTGAGCTCCTGAAAACACCTCTAAAAATCTTCTGAATTAAAATACCCTTGGAACCACTTTAAAAAATGTTATTCTTGTCTTAGAATAACTCATTGGTCGTATTATTGGACGTTTATATTGATTTTTTGTGGTTTTTCAATGTGACAGCTAATAACTCATATTTCTTGGAAACGTTTTTTAAGAGGTGTTACGAAAAATAAATATTCATCGTTCAGGCATCATTCGAAAGGTATTGACTGCCGCTATTTATTTTTGATAAACAAAAAACAATTAAAAACGGCGTTAAGTTCGGCCGGGCCGAACTTTATATTCCCTCCACCATGGATTGCATTCCACAAAACAAATACAAATATTGAAAAAATAATTTTATAAATAAATATAATATTTTATTTATTTCAAACCACGCTTATAAGGTAATGCTACCAATACGTCAATTCAAAAATAAATATTCTTATATATATACTTTTCAAAGCAATAAATATTGGTAGATAGTGGGTGCTACAGTGGGTTTTATTTCCATTCTATTTTAATTCCAAAAATACAAATTTTGAAAATCCATTATCAGACGTACATAGTGCAAAATAACGTAACTTCATTTCAACCAATTTTTGCCGTAAAAGAAATATGGAAAAAAACTTATTATTTTGCGAGAGGAATGTTTTTAGAGAAATGTTTACACCAAATTCCTTGATTCCAGCTGCGCCCATTTGGTTGGTACAATTTTTACCCCCTTGACGTTTCTACGCAATTAGAATTTCATCATTCTAGCTGTAGTCGTTTAGTTGGTACTATTTTTATCCCTCTGTACCTTGAAAGTACTAATTTCGAAAAATTCGTCTATTTTTCGTGTCTACGCTGTCAGAGTATGTGTACTCCGAATTTTATGACTCTAGGTGCGGGCATTTGATTGGTACTATTCCGTGTCTACACAGTCAGAGGAATGTATACATGTCGCGTTTCTAGCTGTTGTCGTTTAATAAGTACCATTTTTATCCCTTTTTTGCCCCATTTCACCCCCTACAAATAAGAAACACTTTATGGTGCACGTTTTTGCTATAAGGGGAATGCGCATACCAAATATCAAGCGAATATAAACAGACATATTCAAAAAACATGCTTAAATACGCTAAAATATTAGGGATTATTATGAGTATTTTTAGTCCTTGTGAGGGAAAATTTTTTCCCTTTGGGCCGATTTCGCCCCATTTCAATCCCAACCGATGTACGACTATAAGACGCATTTATGGAAAATTTGAACATTCTATCTCCTTTCGTTTAGATGTTAGCGTGCTTTCAACAGACGGGCGGACATGGCTAGATCGTCTTAGAATTTTATGACGATCAAGAATATATATACTTTATAGGGTTTCAGGTCGATATTTCAAGGTGCTACAAACGGAATGACAAAGTTAGTATAACCCCAGCCTGGAGCTGGAGGGTATAAAAATACTATAAGGGTCTAATAATTCGACCAATAAGTAACTCTAAGACAAGAATCAAAATTTATGTTTAAAGTGCTTTCAATTGTCTATTATTTCAGAGAAAAAAATTTGACAAAAATGCAGAGCGAAAAAAAATTGCAAGCGAAAACATGATTTTAGGGGTATGTTTTAAGGTTAAAATGGAAAAAGGGGATACAAATAGTACCAACCAAATTACGGCAACTAGAGTCATGAAATTCGGAGTATACATTCACCAACTGTATCAAGCACTATCTTCCAATATTTATGGTATTTAAGCTTTTTGAAAAAATAAATACAAGAATATTTATTTTTTGTATTGACTTATTTCGATACGTAAACGTATTGGTAGTCTTGCTTTATAAGCGTGGTTTGAAATAATTAAAATATTATATTTACTTATAAAATTATTTTTTCAATATTTGTATTTGTTTTGGCTTGGCTATATTAAAAAATTATATTTTCCTGTAATATTACTGCACATCTACGAAAATCGACATCCTCTGTGGAATGCAATCCATGGTGGAGGGTATATAAAGTTCGGGCCGGCTTAACTTAACGCCGTTTTTACTTGTTTTAATTGCAATCATTTGCTTGGTGACAATTTTCTCCCTTTTTCCCCATTTGATTCTATGGTACGACGACATTTTTATCTCTCTAGTCCCGAATTTCATTATTCTACCTGCAGTCGTTTTATTGGTACCATTTTTATCCCCTTTCGTCCTATTTAACCCTAGAAGTACAAATTTCGAAAAATTCCTTTATTTTGCTCTTCTACACAGTCAGAGGAACGAATATACGAAATTTCTTGATTTCATCTTCCGTCATTGAATTTGTACCATTTTTATCCCTTTTGGCCCCTTTGCTGCATAAATGTAAAATTTTTGAAAAAAAAATTATTTTGCACTTCTACACAGTCGGAGGAACGAATATACGAAATTTCTTGATTTCATCTACCGTCGTTCAATTGGTACCTTTTTTATCCCTTTTCGCCCCTTTGCTGCATAAATGTAAAATTTTTGAAAAAATCCTTTATTTTGCACTTCTACACAGTCAGAGGAACGAATATACGAAATTTCTTGATTTCATCTTCCGTCGTTCAATTGGTACCATTTTTATCCCTTTTCGCCCCTTTGCTGCATAAATGTAAAATTTTTGAAAAATTCCTTTATTTTGCACTTCTACACAGTCGGAGGAACGAATATACGAAATTTCTTGATTTCATCTTCCGTCGTTCAATTGGTACCATTTTTATCCCTTTTCGGCCCTTTGCTGCATAAATGTAAAATTTTTGAAATATATAAATACCGAATTTCACGATTCTAGCATCACCTATTTGATTAGTACCATTTTTATCCCCTTTCTCCCTAAAATCACTAATTAAAAATGAATCCCTTTGTTTTTGCGTCTACATAGTCTGAGGAATGTTTATACCTTTCTTGATTTCACCTTCCGTCGTTTAATTGGTACCATTTGTATCCCCTTTCGTTTCGTTTTTTCCTAAGAGTACAAATTTCTTAAATTCCTGTAGTTTGCACGTCTTTTGTTTCCAGCTGCATCCTTGGGGTTGGTACCAATTTTATATCGTTTTCCCGTTATGACACTAATTGTACGAATATTGACAAAATCTCTATGTTTTTTGGTCTATCGCAGCCATAGCATTATTGTAGCTGCAGTTGTTTCTTTGGTACCATTTTTATCCCCACTGTGCATCCTGTTGTGGCACACTGTTTTTTGCTCAACACTCTGTGTGTGTGACAATATTTAAATTTTATGATGTTTCTCCTCTTTTTTACATAAAATACAAATATATACATACGCACATACGTATGCATGAATTTCTAGTCAATTATTAATGAATTGATGAAAATAACACTCATAAAATATGTATTGTAAATATTTACAAGTAAATGGAAATTCCCAAAAACAAAACGCTGAAAAAAATCACAAAAATTGCCATAAATGTTTTGTAACACATCTGCTGGGTAATAATAATAGCAAATATTTGTCATTGAAATTATTTTAAAAGGCAACATTTTTAAAACGTTTTTGGTTTTATGCGCAATTTTGGTTTTGGCCATTAGTCGTGTGGGGGTGGAAGGGAAGGGAAATAGTTGATTGTTCTTTCAAATGTAGCGAGTAGAACTACATATTTGTAATGTATAATTAAATGTGTTTTACAAAGGTTACCAAACATACAGGTAAACACGTAACTTTGTATACACATTAGGGTGCTGAATAGTGTTGTTTTAGGAGTTAAGGTCTCAAAAAAATTAATGGAAGAGATGATTGCTCGAATATTATTTTTTTTCTTATTCCGAGGCTATTCTTCCGCGGGTTGCAATTTCGATTTCTTGTTGCAATTATATTTTATTTCGATAAAAATAGATATTACAGCATATTTTTTATGCAATTTTATATTTTCCTCTATGTTTTTGGACGTATGTGCCTATAATTTTCAGAAATTGTGCAATTCCGACTTCTATGTATAATAATATTCTATATACAAACAAGTAAGGAAAAGCTAAAGTCGGGCGGGGCCGACTATATGATACACTCCACTTTATATCCGTATACAATTTAATTCGGTAAAAAACTGAAAACGGGAAGGATTTTTGTATGTTTCCTAATAATAGGCAAATATGACCTGGTCCAATTTGTTAAATCCAAAAGAATATTTGTATCGGGGCTATATCCAAACATGGAATAAAGTGACTAACTTTCACAATAAGTTCAAGTTCAATTCAAGAAAACGTGTTATGCTCTTTTTGAAGATATTCGGTGAAAATGCGTGGTTTCTGGGGCGGAAAAAGTCTATCCGGGAGTGAAATTTGTATGGGAGCTATATGTAAATCTGAACCAATATTCACCATGGGTGTTTCTGCTGGAAATATAAGATATTCTGTCAAAGTTTAAGAAGATCTGTAAAAATATGTGGTTTCTAGCCCAGAAAAAGTCAAATCGAGAGCGAAATTTTAATGGGAGATATATATAAATCTGAACCGATCTGACCTATTTTCACTATAGGTGTTCCTAGTCTAAATATAAGATGTTTTGCCATATCTGAAGACAATCTGATACAATATATGGTTTCTGGAGAGGCAAAAGTCAAATCGGGAGCGAAATTTGTATGGGAGCTATATAAATCTGAACCGATCTGACCTATTTTCACCATGGGTGTTTCTGGGTGAAATTGTAGATGTTTTGCCAATTTTGAAGAAAATCTGTTTAAATGTGTGGCTATATCTAAATCTGAATCGATTTTCGTCAAATTAAATAGCGTTGGTCCTTATTCCGAAAAACTTCGTCGTGTAAAATTTCGTTTGGTTCTGGCTATAATTGCAACCTGAACTTTGATTACAACAATAGATGGACAGACAGACGGACATTGCTAAATCGATTCAAAAAGTGATTTTAAGTCGATCGGTATAATAAACGATGGGTCTATCTCGCTTCCTTTTGGGTGTTACAAACAAATGCACAAAGACATAATACTCTCGTGGTGTGTATAAATAGATTTTCAATATTCATACTTTTTTACTTTTGAGAAATGGCTGGAATCATCTTGCACTGTGTACCTAAGAGATGATGGATTTTCAAAATTTTACTTTTGAAAGTAAAGCTGTAGCAGAAAATGCACCCTCTATCCCCCAATATTTAGAATATTTAAATTTTTTGAAGATTGCTGCTCATATCTACTTTTTGAACTGACTTAAAGTATTATTTCGAAATATATAGTACTAGCTGAACCCCCGCCCGCTTCGCCAGGCAAAAAAAAACAAACGGTAAAATTAAAATCTGCATTCATATTAATTTTTGTCCTGATCGGTAATATATGTACCAATTATAATCAAGGTTCTTCCCTGAGATACTAAAGAAATGGATATGTTCCATGGAGAACGTTAGTTTACGGCGAATAATTGAAAAAATGTCAAGATCAAATTGATTTTTTTGTCAAGTGTGATTCTCCTCCTTTCCATTACCTAAACAAAAAACTTCATTCGTAAGATGAAACTAAAAAATTAATATAACTTCCGTTTTCTTGACTTAAGTCGGCTGTTGGCGAATGAATATTTCTCCTTTTATAACCATTCTTTGCTATTGTGCTAAGAAAATCCACAGAAAACGTGTAATTTTACAAAATTCAAATCAAAAATGCGTCATCTTTCAAATCCCGCCCATTTGTATATTGTCTAAGCAGGTTACAACTAAATTAACTCACACAACAATATAGGAATATCGTTGTAGAATATAGTTTTAATTTCGCATGGGAAGGGTCACGGCCACTTTCCGCCCATCTCGGTGTCGAAATACTCTAAAACCGGTTTTAATTTCAGATGGTAAGGGTCACGCCCTCTTTCCGCCCATCTTTGCACAACTATTTACACTGGATCAACTCACACAAAATTTCAGCACTCTAGGTCTATGACACCTACTGACCATATTCGATAATATGTTTTAACTTCGTATGTGAGGTACCACGCCCACTTTCCCAATACCGTCCATTTTTGGCACAACTACGCAGGTTTATGCTAGATGCGCCCACACAAAAGATAAGTATTGTAGCTGTCTTTGAACTGAATATATTCGATAATAGGTTTTAACTTCGTATGGAAGGTACCACGCCCTTTTTTCCAATATCGCCCATTTTTTGGGCGCAGTTATGCACATAGATGCTAGATGCACTTACACAAAATTTCAGTTTTTATCTGTCATAGAACGGCATATATTCGAAAATGGGTTTTAACTTCGTATGAGAGGTGCCACGCCCACATTTCCATTATCGCCCATTTTTGTCACAACTACGCACATTGATGCTAGATGCACTTACACAAAATTACAGCACAATAGGATTCATTCAATAATAGGTTTTAACTTCATATGGGAGGTGCCACGCCCACTTTTCCATTACCGCCCATTTGTGGCATAACTACGCACATTGATGCTAGATGCACTTACACAAAATTACAGCACTCTAGGTGTCATAGAACTGACAATAGTCAATAATAGGTTTTAACTTCGTATGGGAGGTGCCACGCCTACTTTTCTAATACCGCCCATTTTTGCACAACTACGCATGTTTATGCTAGATTCACTTACACAAATTACAGCACTCTAGGTGTCATAGAACTGACAATATTCATTAATAGGTTTTAACTTCGTATGGGAGGTGCCACGCCCACTTTTCTAATACAGCCCATTTTTGGCACAACTATGCACATTGATGCTAGATGCACTTACACAAAATTACAGCACTCTAGGTGTCATAGAACTGACAATATTCATTAATAGGTTTTAACTTCGTATGGGAGGTACCACGCCCACTTTTCTAATACAGCCCATTTTTGGCACAACTGTGCAGATAGTGAACTTTCACAAAAATTCAAGACTCTAGCTACAACATTATTCTGAATATGCTAATTTATAAAAAACGAAAATATCAAAAATTTATATAGCCTATTTTCACCACCGGTTCAGCATGAACATACTGTGAAAATTTCAAGAAGATCGGTTCAGTAGTTTAGGCTGCTATAAGGAACAAACAAACATACAAACACAGATTCATTATTATATATATAGATAGATTAAGATAGTGGAAGCATGGTTTAAAAAGATTAAATTATATATTTATTTTTAAATATTTTTTACATTTTTTTTGTTTTGGTTTGGCTATATTTAAAAAATTTTACATTTTCCTGTAATATTACCAGCACTTCTGTAAAATCGACAGTCTCTGTGGAATGCAATCCATTGTGGAGGGTATATAAGGTTCGGCCCGGTCGAACGTAACACCCTTTTTACTTGTATATAATCTCCTTATTTTACTTCAATTTAATGTGTGTCTTGGGGGTCGATGGGAACCTACTATGACTTGCTAGAATATTTGGTTATAGCTGCTTTTTTGTTTGTTTTAGCCGTCTTGTGTTTTTTCCTATCAGCCCTCATTCCAATTCCCTTTAAATGTCTGCATATTATTGTACAATCATGATATGGTTTACAATACAAAAACATTTGCCAGCCAATTAGGTCGACCTTTGACATTAACCTCCCCCCCCCAAATTGAAATACAGGTATACTACAATCACCCCAGTAACCTCCTCTTGAAAAGCAGTAATTAACTTCGAATTTTTCTATTGGTTTGCCGTGGCAAAAACACTAAGTCTTTTGAATTTAAGGCCGCCTCTACTCCACCTTTGCATACTCAAGCTTTGCATATATAAATTTGATTATGACTCTCCTTATCCCATGTCAGCCATACTCACGTAGAAGAGCGCTTTGGTGTTTGACTCAAGCTGGTGGTGTCTTTGGGCTATGGGCTTTGGACGGGTATAGCTGGCATACACTCCTTGTTTTCTTTTCTTTATTTTTTCTTTGAAGGGGATCGATATGAAGTACAAATATTTGCATTCAAATGCATACAGACTTCAAGCACTTTTTGTGCTATAATTGCGGAGTAAGATGAAAGGGTGAGATGGGGTGGAGTGATTGGAAGTTTGGCGATGAAGGTGATACTTAAAATGATGATCATTAGAAACTTGTTTCTATTACTGCCAGTGATCTACTATTTAGGGCTGGTTCAGAAAGACTGGACCACTGCTGTGGTGATAGAACTATGTATCTTCCGGTTGCTACCACAGCGCTCTAACCAACTCAGCTCAACATATTTGGTGAGTGATGAGTATCAATCCGCTTCAGTAGCAGGAATTGACAATGAAAAGTTTTTTATTTAAATTATATTAGATAGTTTATTTATTCATATTATTGAAGAGATATTATGATGTGATTAGGAGACATTTCCCTTAGAAGTACTTCCATTATTTTTCGACAGTTGACAATTTCAGCAATTTGAAGTAATAATCTTTATGAGTGTCTCGGCTATGCCTATGTTAAATTTCACTTATTTTGTTTATCAATTCCCCCATTATTGGCGACCTATTTTCCAATTTCCCTCGTGCCGCTTGACGGCTACCCTATCCTATATGAAAATATGACAATCTAACATATCCAACATACTTTTCACATTATGTCTTATTTTCTATGCATTGGCATTTAAATCAGGCGTTACGGTGTTACGGCGGTCGTTTTTTTTCTGTGTTTTGCTGTGCATTGGCATTTCAACGCCTGCAAAAAAGAAAGACACTGTACTCACAAACACAGCAGAAGAAAAGGAAAGGAGAAGAAGAAGAGAAAGGAGAAAAAACAAAACGGCAAATGCCTTCAAGCCGACGGTATAACCATCACAAATGAAAGTGAAATTGAAGAAGTTGAAAAAAAGAGCAGCCGAAGAAGAAAAAAACGCAACAACGGCAATACGAATACGTAGCGGCAACAGCAACTTCAGCGCTAAAGTTGATGAATATGATGGATGTGCAGTAGAGTGGGTCGCAGAAGAGCAGTTGTCAAAGTAGCCATGCTAAAATTATAAAGAATTGTCTCGTTCTCATTTCTGAATGCATTTTTGACAAAGGTTTTGATCTTGATACTTTAATTGAATGTTATTTTAGGAGTTATTTAGACTCAAGACTGAACTTTTCAATAATTATTGTCGATATGTCAACGAAAATTCATTTCATGGATTATATCGGGCAAGGCAAGAATATTAATTTTTCTGTAGCTGGCATATGATGGACATTGTTTGATAACGGTGTAGAATTACCAAGAGCTGTGAGAAAAACTACTAAATAATTTCTTGAAATTGGTGTGGATATTTTATTTATATGGGGTATTCCTCGACAAATTGGACAGTTCAAAAAAAATATTTTTGATTTCCTCCATTTTTTTATATTTTTAGTACCCATTAAAACACCTCACACTTTGAAACTCTTGAAACAGATATAGCTTTGTAAAAAAATCGTTAAATAGTAGTTCTTTTTTCAGTCTTTTGCCCATAACTTCTTCAATAGTGGCCCGAATTAGATATTCTTTTTTTAATATTATTGTTTTTTTTTTTTTGAAGTACATTTCAAAAATATTGACATTGTTTTTTATACAAATATTGATTTTTTAAATATTGATTTTTTACATTATATCTATAGTGTTCTTTTGTTCGGTGACTTATAGTGAAATTTAAGGTAAAATATTTTTCCATTCACACTATCCCCCTAAAAATTCAGTTAAGTGCGAAAGTTTAGCACCAATTCGGAAAAAGTACGAAATTAGGACAAAAAATAATTTTAAATTTTTATTTATTTATGAAATCTAAGTTAAGTTTTGGTGTATTCAGTTTTGTTTTGTGCCAAAACATGCGCCTATATATTTCTCATTCACGGTAGGTATTCCTAGTTGAAACATATAATGATCTGCAAATTTGATGAAGATCCGATGTAAGATGTAGTTTCTAGAGCTGTAATAGAGCAGAATGGCGCCCCATTTGGGCTATATCAAAGTATGGACATATGGACATCTCCCAAACAAGTAAGGAAAGTCTAAAGACGGACGGAGCCACTATATGGTATACCCCACTTCTACCTCATTACAATTCAATTCGGTAAAAAAGTGAAATCGGAAAGGATTTTTAAATCATGTAAGTGTATGTGTTTGACAAAAAATGTTAAATCGGAAAGGACATTTGTATGGGGTATATTGATACCTGGAATGATGTGACTCGCTTTCACCATGTATGTTTATTGGTGAAATATAATATGCAAAGTTTGGCCAAAATCGGTTAAACATTCGGGAGCAACATTTGTATTGGGACTATATCTAAATCTGAACCGATCTGACCCACTTTCACCATAGCTGTTTCTACTTCAATTATAGGGTACTATGCCAATTTTAAAGAAAATCGGGTACAATATGTGGTTTGTAGAGCGGAAAAAGTAACATCGGGAGCGACATTTGTATGGGGGCTATATCTAAATCTGAACCGATCTTACCCAATTTCTGCATAGGTGTTACTAGTTGAATTATAAGATGTAGTACCAATTTTAAAGAATATCGGGTTCAATATGTCGTTTCTAGAGCAGAAAATGTCAAATCGGTGGCGACATTTATATGGGGGCTATATCTAAATCTGAACCAGTCTTACCCAATTTCTGCACAGATGTTTTTAGTTCGATTATAAGATGTTGTGCCACATGTAAAGAAAATCGAGTACAGTATGTGGTTTCTAAAGCGGCAAAAGTCAAATCGGGAGCGACATTTGTATGGGGGCTATATCTAAATCTGAACCGATCTTACCGAATTTCTGCATAGGTGTTTCTAGTTGGATTATATGATGTTGTGTCAAATTTAAATAAAATCGGGTACAATATGTTGTTTCTAGAGCGGAAAATGTAAAATGGGGAGCGACATTTTTATCCCTCTGTATCGTTATATCCCTTGAAAGTACGAATTTCGAAAAATCCGTTTATTTTCCGTGTCTACGCAGTCAGAGGAATGTATTCACCGAATTTGATTATTCTAGGGACGGCCGTTTGGTTGGTACCATTTTTATCCCTCTATTCCCATTGTACCCTTAAAAGTCAGAATTTGGAAAAAATACTTTTGTATTAAATTATCAACTCAATTAGAGGAATGTACACACCGAATTTCGTGTTTCTAGCTGTTGTCGATTAATATGTACCATTTTTATCCCTTTTTTGCACCATTTCACCCCCTTCAGACATATAAACAGACATATTCAAAAAACATACTTAAATACTCTAAAATATTTGGGATTATTATGGGTATTTTTAGTCCTGGTAAGTGAAAAAAATTTCCCTTTATGCCGAGTTCGCCCCGTTTCAATCCCAACCGATCTAAGACTATAAGACACATTTATGGAAAATTTGAACGTTCTAGCTTCTTTCGTTTAGATGCTAGCGTGCTTTCAACAGACGGACGGACGGGCATGGCTAGATCGTCTTAGAATTTTATGACGATCAAGAATATATATACTTTATAGGGTCTCAGGTCGATATTTCAAGGTGTTACAAACGGAATGACAAAGTTAGTATACCCCCATCCTGGAGGTGGAGGGTATAAAAATTATCCAAAAACTCATACAAAACGAGTATATCGCTCATATAAATAATCGTATAAAAATCACAAAAGAATTGCGTCCTTATTCATAATTACTACGCGATTTTTTCTATGGAACCGGAAAAAATATTAAGGTCGACAACGCTGGAAACCTAAATTATTTCTTATGAACATTATTATGGTAAAATAACGCCCAAAACCAAAAATACAATTGAACTACCCGCCCTTAAAATTATGAATAGAAATCCATTTTTTCATGAATTTTTATGATTTTTTCGTGGTTTCTTTGGGTCATGTTTTTTTGGTGTGTTTAAGGAAATTCTTGAAGATGTAGAATGTTGTATTTACTTGATATTTGATAAGCACAGTTCTTTTAATAGAGTGGACGCTCACCATAAAGTGACATAACCTTTTATAGGATGAAATTGAGACAAAAAGGGATAAAAATTGTACAAATCATACGAAGAGTTAGAAACATGAAATTCGGTGTATACAGCCGTCTAATCACGTTGACAAGTAAAATGATGGATTTTTTTTTCAAATTCGTGATAAATGAAAAGAGCTAAGACGTCCAATTTTTCCATAAATGCGTCCTGCGGGCTAAATCGGTCCAAAGGGAAAAACATTTCCCATAAAAGGACTGAAAATGCCTCTAATCCCTAATATTTAGATATTTAAGCATGTTTTTTCAATATGTCTGCTTATATTAACTTGATATTGGATGTGCACATTTCCCCTATAGCAAAAACGTGCACCATAAAGTGATTCTTATTCGTATGGGGTGAAATGGGCCAAAAAGGGATAAAAATGGTACCTGTCAAACGACAACAGCAAGAAACACGAAATTTGGTGTGTGAATTCCTCTAATTGAGTAGATGAATAATATAAACGTATTTTTTCAAATTCGTACTTTTAAGGGGTAATATGGTAATAGAGGAATAAAAATGGTACCCACTTAACGTCTGCATGTAGAATAATGAAATTCGGTGTATACATTGCATTGATGGTGTTGACATGTAAAATAAATATATTTTTCCAAATTAGTACTTTTAGTAGGGAAAAAGGGGGTACAAATTGTACCAAGCAAATGGTCGCAGCTAGAATAATGAAATTCGGTGTTTATATTCCAGCGGCTGCGTGGACACGAAAAATAAACTGGTTTTTCCAAATTAGCTTTTTCAAGAGATACCATGGGAACAGAGGGATAAAAATGGTACCCACTAAACAGCTGGGATTATGAAATTCGGTGTGTACATTTCTCTAATCTAAGTCGTACTTTTTGTGGAGGCGGGGATAAAAATGGTATGGTAACCAAATGCTCGCAGCTAGAATCATGGAATTCGTTGTATACAATCCTCTGTCTGCATAGACGCGCAAAATAAAAAGATTTTTCCAAATTTGTAATTCTAAAACTCGGAGAGAAGAGGCAAAATTTATGTGATCGCTTCACTTGAAATTAGTCTATTGAGAATTCAACAGAAATTCAGATCGAATCGATTTTGTTGTGGTAAAAAGGGGTCATATAAACAGATTGTTTAAAATCTATTATCTATTTAATATTGTACAGAGGTGACCAGTTCGGGCGAAAACGCCGCAATGAGTGCTTGCATATTACTGTCTTTCAAGCTTCTGCTGAGAATATTTGTCAAGAAACTGTGTTCTTTTTTTAATTGCCGACTCAAATATTCAAAACTAGAGGTTTAATTTGATCTAATACTACAAAAATCTAGTACAATATGCGTTCCTAGAGTCTAGTCTGGTATGTCTGGAATGTGACCTGTAATATGATAAGAAGACTTAGATTGGATTGGCAAATGGACATTATTCTCGACATGAACAAGGACCCAGTCTATTGTCCAACACTGATGTAGATGTTGTTGGGGAATAGAGAAGAGGTGTAGCTGCCAGGCGCAACACCGACAACGTTGTTACACTTGCGTGTTTCATGATATTTGAACGCGGTGGTGGCGGTGCATGTTCGGAAAAATCGACCACAAGTTGCTGCAGCAACCGATGAATTGAAATGTTGCTCTTAGTCACTGATGCAGTCATTCAGTCAGTCACACACTCATACGAACCGTCAAGTCATGGGAGTCATGTAATAAATATCACATTTACTTATATATCTTTCGAATTTCTGCACTCTTGTATGGCAATGCTAGCGAGAAATGGAAAATGAAAACCGGACTCTGAAGCCTTCGCGAAGAAAGGTGATGAAATATGAGCAAATTGTTTATTTCCTCGAGTTAATCGGACACATTTGATGGCGTTAAGGTCTAAAGTCAGCAACAAAAGACATAGCATAGAAGTCAGTGACCAGATATCAGCGGTAGGCAAACACTGTGCAGTGACTAGCAAGTGCGAGAGTGAGAGACAAGTTATTATGTTGTAAATATTTCTGTTTATGTTACCGCTGTTGTCGTTGCTGAGACGAAATTGTAATCATAACTTTTTTGCTGCTGTAACATTGTAATGAAGGAAAAATTGTTTGGAAACCACCTTTTTGGCTTTTGAAAATTGGTTTTCAATTACCGATCACATCCGCCGATATATCTTTGTATTATTTTTTTCTAGTTTTATACATTCACAGGTAATCGAACAGGGTTGGGCTTGTTTGGCTCTGAATATTACATATTTCCCGGTCAGTAATGATTGAGATGCTGTGTCTGCCTCTGCCACCGCTGTGTTTTCTACATTCAATCACAATTTCAAAGAAAACTTATAATGCCCGCAAATCAGAGCAGGTGTAGTGAAAATAAATAAAAAATAATAAAAGAAAAAGTCAAAGCAAGAGTTTAACATACTCATAAAAGTATGAAGTCTTACGCACTGTATCCGGTTTCGTCTAAGAGATACTTTCACTGGATCGATTTTTTGCCAAGCACAGTTCTGGGCTGGGTTTATTCGCCAGACTACTGACTTTACTTATAGAGAGAAAACTAAAAATCTATAGCTGCAGAATGGTTACCGCTGGGAGGGACGAGTCACAATTCTGTTATACGTCTCACAGGGGTTCAGAATCAAAATACATAGGTCAAATTAAAATTTAATTTTTTTGCTTTTATGTATTTTTTAACAAATTTTTACAAAATACGAAGAACAATTTTCATTTTTTTTTGTATTACAGATTTTCGCCTTTTTCCAATTTCGAAAATTGAAAAAACCTAATTTCTTTTGTTATAGAATTTAGCATGAGGATAAAGGAAATTTACTCATCTTTTTATTATGTGTACCTACTTTTCAGAAGTTAATGTGAAGAAAATGAGTAAATTGCGTTTGGTGCAGGAAAAATTTACCCATCAAAAAACGGGGAACCCTTCAACCTTTCCAAAAATGTATATATTTCTTTAAAGGCTTTCGAAGGAAATATTTTTGTCGGTTAAAAGTCAGACATTTGACATTCAGACACAAAAATAAAAATTTTAATTTTCTTTAAAATCGAAAAATACGAAAAGTAGTCAACTTTGGGCTGATTTCTGAAATATATCCAAAAGGCCAATTTTTAATTATAATATACTAAAATAATCCTTGGGTCCTTGTCTAATTTTGATTTTTACAGAACTCAAAAAATGTCTGCTACAACAAAAGTTATTGAATTTTGGTTGATATATATTAAAATAAGAAACTTATGACGTTTTTTCATTTTAACTTACATGGGAGGTAGGCGTGGTTGTGGGCGGATTTAAACAACAAATTGTTCTTGATCTAATTTGGCGATATATGAGATGTGTACGAAATTTCAAGGTCCTAGCTCTGTTCGTTCTAATTTTTGCCGCAGCTTGTATGCAAATATTCGCACAGTGGTTCAGAAAAAAATCCATCGGCCAAAATTCAATTGGTCGATTAGACATTTTTGAGTTCCGTAAAAAAACAAAATTAGGCGCGTCCTTGCCTAGGATTATTATGAGATACTAACATTAAAAATCGGATATATTTTTGAAATGGGCTCAAAGTTGACAACTTTTCGTATTTTTCGATTTTAAAGAATTTATATTTTTTTATTTTTATGTTTTTTTTTTAAAGTATTTGTTCATAATACGAAGAAGAAATTTTAATATTTTTTGTATTACAGATTTTCACGTTTTTCAGATTTTGAAAATTGAATAAAAAACGTAATTTCTTTTTTTGACTTTGTCGAACTGTTTCTCACACATTTTAAGAGATTTTGCACTCAGATATTTTTTATTAGAAATTATATTTTCTTAGGTGTTTGTACCAAATAAAGTTTGTTTGAAATAAATATTTTAAAAAATATCCTTTTTGAACAAATGCCTAACTTAGGAGCAACACATTTTTTTGCCTTCAAAAGCCTTTAACGAAATCTAAACATATTTGGATCTGAACCAGTGTGCGTCGCCTGGGTTTGGTGGACTGTCACACAGTGGAATATATTCTTAAAAGCTGTGGAAAAAATTTTCAAGGAATTGAGTTTGGTCCTTGGCATTTCGCACAAATCTCTGATATTGTCAGTTAGATTAATTAAAATTTAAATTAAATTTTGATTAAATCCGCCCACAAACAAATGAGTTCACTTTATTATACCCTTCACCACCAGGATGTGGGTACACTAACTTTGTCATTCCGTTTCTAACACCTTGAAATATCGATCTGAGACCCTATAAAGTATATATATTATTGATCGTCATAAAATTCTAAGACTAGCCATGTGCGTCCGTCCGTCTGTTGAAAGCACTAGCATCCAAACGAAATGACCTAAGAAGTTCGAATTTTAAATAAATGCGCCCTATATTCGTAGATCGGTTGGAAATAAAACTGGGCGAAATCGGTAAAAATTGAAATTTTTTCCCTCACAAGGACTGAATATACTCCTAATAAACCCTAATATTTATTTGTATTTAAGCATTTTTTTTTGAATATGTCTGTTTATATTTACTTGATATTGGGTATGCTCATTACCCTTATAACAAAAACATGTACCATAAAATGATTCACATTCGTAGCTGGTGAAATAGGGCCAAAAGGGATAAATTGGTACCTATCAAACGAGAACAGCTAGAAACACGAAATTCGGTGTGTACATTCCTCTAATTGAATAGATACATAATATAAAATATTTGTTTCCAAATTCGTACTTTTAAGGGATAAAGTGGGAATAGAGGGATAAAAATGGTACCAAACAAACGGCTGCACCTGATTTCGTAAATACGTATAATAAAGGGATTTTTCGAAATTCGTACTTTTTAGGGGGAAAAGGGGATAAAAATGGTACCAACCAAATGGACGCAGCTAGAATCATGTAATTCGGTGTCTACATTCCTCTGACTGCATAGACGCGCAAAATTAGAATATTCTTCCAAACTCATACTTTTACGGCAAAACGGGAAAAGTGATAAAACTGAGCAATTGGATAGAATCATGAAGTTGGATTATCTTTCAATGTGTACGTAAGAGATAATTGATTTTCAAAATGTATGCTTTTGGAATTAAAACAGGGTGGAAATACAAATAACCAAACGACTGTAGCTGAAAATGTACCCTTTATCTCCCATATTTAGGGTATTTAAGCTTTTTTGAAGAATGCTGCCTTATATTTATTTTTTGAATTGACTTAAAGTATTATTTTGATATCCGTAGTTGTATGCTTGCCTTATAAGCGTGGTTTAAAGTAGTTAACATTTTATATTTATTTATAAAATTATTTTTTTTAATAATTTTAATTGTTTTGGTTCGGCTAGATTTCAAAAACGTAACATTATCCTGTGATGTTACTTTATTCACTTCTGCAAAATAGACAGTGTCTGTAGAATGCGGTCCATGGTGGTGGGTATATAAGGTTCAACCCAGCCGCCGTTTTTATTTGTTTTTGTTTAAATCTGCCCACAAACAAATGAGTTCACTGATCATTGGCAAATGATCTTGTGCAACCTACTTCCCTCTAACTTTATTGTTATCTCCAATATCCCCAAGGATTGTGTGGTAACCACTATCAGTTTGCATAACCAAATCACATGAATTTTTTATTCCTCTAAAACAACATCAACACAATCATTTAAGCCCACTCAACTTTAAGTTTCACTAGATTTTCCATAATTGTGTTTTTGTTTTTTTTTTGTTTTTACACTTCAGCAAGGACGGCGCCACATTTACCATTATTTATGATGAGTATGACGACAATACCACCGCAGAGCAGGCAAAACATATTTTGCTTATGAAACGAATGCATCAATAAAGTTACTCGCTGCATAATCTTATTTACGATCCAAGTGTAGTGGAGTCTCTATGGATGAACATGCAGATATAACACTGTGCGACAGATAGGTTGATGGAGAGGCGGATAGATCGACAGCTGAACTGATGGACATGTAAACAGATGGACATACGGGTTGATGGATATATGGAAATAATGACGCGCGGACAGATTTATATGTGCACAAATGGACAGGTGGGCAGATCGACAGGTGGACATATGTAGAGATGTATCAATTGAGAAAGTGTTTTTCTTTGATAGATATACTAAATTGTGGATTTATCATGCACCCATGCATCTTATACAAATATAAACAAGATATGGGAATCTTAAAGCCTATTGAAATTGATTTTTTTATTAACCGCGCTTTACCTTCAGGAAAAATCTGACCACCAATCACACGCTGACAAATTAAAATCAACGGAATCTGAAGGATAAAACTAAAACCTATTTTGTATTTTGTATTTGCAAAGGGTGGTTAAATTGTAAGGGCCGCTGTTGAATGTGAACCACACCTAAACGTCGAGTTTTTTTCTGCATTTCATTTGACATTTCTTAATTTAAGACTAACTCTACATGAACCATGGAAAGATACACAATCGAGCAACGCGTTAAAGCTATTCAGGCTTATTATGAAAATGGACGTTTAAATCAAAATGCATATCGTGCACTTCGTGATTTTTCGGTCAATTTGATGGGGCACATTTTCACCTCAGTGGATTCGTCAATAAGCAGAATTGCCGCATTTGGGCGAGTGATAATCCAAGAGTGATTGTCGAAAAACCAATGCACCCCCAAAGAGTGACTGGGCTGGCGGCATCATCGGGCCGTATTTTTTCCAAATTGAGGCCGGTCAGTCCGTTACTGTGAATGGTCTTCGCTATCGCGCCAAATTCAATGGCCGTGTTATCTCACGTGGTGGCGATGTCAATTGTCCGCCAAGATCATGTGATTTGACACCGTTGGACTTCTTTCCTTGGGGTTATTTGAAAGAAAAGGTGTACGTCGATAAGCCAACAACAATTGAAGAGCTAAAGGATGAGCTAATTCGGCACATTAACGGCATAGAACTTCAATAATGCCTCAGCGTCATCGAAAATTTGGACCATCGGATGGAGGTGTGCCGCCGAGGTTGCGGCGGTTATTTGGCCGATATTTTGTTCCATACATAATTGAATCATACCAATATTATCACAATAAAAATAAATACATTAATTTCCTAAATAATTTGTGTTTTATTCAAAATCAACATCGGCCCTTAAAATTTAACCACCCTTTAGTTTAAATTAATTATTTTAGTTGTTTGTATGTATAGTTGGTCTGTTATGTTGTCATTTATTTAGGTTGCAGCTAAGAGTTAACTGCGCAGTTTTGATGGGCGCTACCCCATCTCGTCAGAACTTTCGCAACGAATGTATGGCTTTGACTTAAATCAGGGTTCATAAATATTAGTACCAGCGGCCGCATATGACATTTTAGCTGCAACAATAAAAGTCTCACTTTGCCTTTATGCTAATTTTGGGTTCTGCTGAAGACTTCAGCACAACCTTTGGTCTTAAACCAAAATAAATGGCAACACATACAACATAACAGACCAACTATACATACAAACAACAACAATACACACGAGGTACAGTGAAGACGGGACATACTGTACAACAACAACCTTTGCATTGTTGCGAGCGATGCGAGCACATGCATAACATTGAATTGGCAAAGTGAGATTTTTTAGTGTGTCGACTTAGTTCGGTGGAATATTTTGTCTATCAGCGCTTCTCATTTGTCGTATGTGACCGCTGGTACTAATATGAACCCTGATTTAAGTCAAAGACATACATTCGTTGCGAAAGTTCTGACGAGATGGGGTAGCGCCCATCGAAACTGCACAGTCAACTTTTAGCTGCAACAATAAAGGTCTCACTTTGTCTTTTTGCTAATTTTGGGTTCTGCTGAAGACTTCAGCACAACCTTTGGTCTTGAACCAAAATAAATGACAATGCGAAGAAAAATGTGTATTATTTTTATACCCCTCACTAGGTTACTATGTCTTTGTAACACCCAAAAGGAAGTGAGATAGACCCATTGTTAAGTATACCGATCGATTTACTTTCTGTAGCGATTTAGCCACGTCCGTCCGTCTGCTTGTCTGTCTATCTATCCTTGTAATCGAAGTACAGGTTACAATTATTGTCCGATCGTTACAAAAATTGGCACAATTAAGTTTTGTGGACCAAGGACGGACGCTATTTAGTTTGAAGTTTTCCACTCGAGAAACCATACATTTTGACAGATTTTCTTCAAATTTGACAAACTACTTTATATTTCAATAACAAAAATCTGTGGAGAAAATAGTTCAAATCGGTTCAGTTTTATATATACCTCCCATATATAATAAAGATGTTTTTTAAAATGTTTACTTTAAGGGGTTAAATAAGCGACCGAGGATACAAATGGTATTAACCAAAAGCAGCAGCTAAAATTATACAATTATATTTGTACAGCGTTTTTTTTAAGAACTTGGAATTGTAAAAATGACATAAAGAATGGAATGACTTCACAGGAAATAATCGAGAGGTGTCAAATCGCACGACTTTGGAGGTCACGTGGAATGTCCAATTCAAGTTATCGCCAAATTTTGATTTCAATAAATCGATGGTTGCGCTCGCCCTATGTCATGTAGCACCACCCTCGCCCGATCAGTATAATCCAATCATCATCATTCAAACAAAAAATCAGTGATCGCGAGCTCCTATTTCAATTTTGAAGAAATTGGGTCCATTGATGCCACCAACGTGTAAACCGCACCCAACTGTGCATTTATCTGGATGTAGCAGAGTCTGTAGGGTCTGCTGTGGATTGGTCTTACTCCATATGCGGCAATTTTGTTTATTAACCAAATGAATGACTTGCTATATAAAATATATTTTATATTTTTTGTTTCTTTGATATTAATGGGAATATGATATAAATAGAATATAATAATCACCCAAATTACTTAATCTATTGAGATATTTGATATTAATATTCATCTCTTACTTAAGGAATTCGAAGATCATTGTGAATACAAATATTTTTGATTAACCGATGCGAGGAATAATAATCTAAGGGTTTCATATTGAGAATTTTGTAAAATTGCAATATTTGAAGTACTTATGGTATCCCTGGCTTTAAAGTTTTTATACCCTACACCACAGGGTATAATGTCTTTATGCATTTGTTTGTAACACCCAAAAGGAAACGAGATATATCCATCGTTTATTATACCGATCGGCTTAGAATCACTTTTGGAGTCGATTTAGCGATGTCCGCCTGTCCTTCTATTCTTGTAATCAAAGTACAGGTCGCAATTGTTGTTAGAACTAAATGAAACTTTGCACAACGAAGTTTTATGGGATAATTTGAAGCCAATCGGTTCAGATTTAGATATAGCTCCCATACAAATTTTGCTTCCGATTTTACTTTTTCCGCTCTAGGAACCACATATTTCAACAGATTTTCTTCCAATTTAGTAAAATGTCATATATTTTAACTAGCTCTGGTAAAAATAGGCCAGATCGGTTCAGATTTATATATAGCTACCGTACAAATGTCTCCTATGATTTGACTCTTTCCGCTCTAGAAACCACATATTTTAACAGATTTCTTCAAATTTGGCAAACCAAATTATATTTCAACTAGAAACAGCTCTGGTAAAAATGGGCCAGATCAGTTCAGATATATATAGCTCCAATACAAATTTAGCCACTGAATTGATTATTTTCGCTCTAGAAATAACATATTTGAACAGATTTCCTTAAAATTTGGCAAACCAGCTCATATTTGAACTACAAATATCTATGGCGAATGTGGGTCACATCTGTTCAGATTTATATATAGCTTCTAAACAAATATATATATATATAAAGGGTGATTTTTTAAGAGCTTGATAACTTTTTAAAAAAAAAACGCATAAAATTTGCAAAATCTCATCGGTTCTTTATTTGAAACGTTAGATTGGTCCATGACATTTACTTTTTGAAGATAATTTCATTTAAATGTTGACCGCGGCTGCGTCTTAGGTGGTCCATTCGGAAAGTCCAATTTTGGGCAACTTTTTCGAGCATTTCGGCCGGAATAGCCCGAATTTCTTCGGAAATGTTGTCTTCCAAAGCTGGAATAGTTGCTGGCTTATTTCTGTAGACTTTAGACTTGACGTAGCCCCACAAAAAATAGTCTAAAGGCGTCAAATCGCATGATCTTGGTGGCCAACTTACCGGTCCATTTCTTGAGATGAATTGTTCTCCGAAGTTTTCCCTCAAAATGGCCATAGAATCGCGAGCTGTGTGGCATGTAGCGCCATCTTGTTGAAACCACATGTCAACCAAGTTCAGTTCTTCCATTTTGGGCAAAAAAAAGTTGGATATCATCTCACGGTAGCGCTCACCATTCACAGTTACGTTACGATTCGCATCATCTTTGAAGAAGTACGGTCCAATGATGCCACCAGCCCATAAACCGCACCAAACTGTGACTTTTTCTGGATGCATTGGTAGCTCTTGCAATGCTTCTGGCTGATATTCACTCCAAAATCGACAATTCTGCCTATTTACGTACCCATTGAGCCAAAAATGAGCTTCGTCGCTGAACACAATTTCTTTCTTTCTGAACTTTCTTATAAAATTCAATGATTCATTTTGATAATAAAATTCAATGATTTGCAAGCGTTGCTCGTTAGTAAGTCTATTCATGATGAAATGTCAAAGCATACTGAGCATCTTTCTCTTTGACACCATGTCTGAAATCCCACGTGATCTGTCAAATACTAATGCATGAAAATCCTAACCTCAAAAAAATCACTCTTTATATATAGCTCCAATACAAATTTCGCCACTAAATTGATTATTTCCGCTCTAAAAATAGAATATTTGATCAGATTTGCTTAAAATGTGGCAGACCAGCTCATTTTTCATAGCTCCCATATGAATTACTCCCCCGATTTAATTCTTGCCGCTCTAGAAACCACATATTTAACAGATTTTCATCAAATTTGGGAAAGCGTCTTATATTTCAGAAAACCTATGCTAAAAATGTGTTAGATCGTTTCAGACTTATATATAGCTCCCATTAAAAGTTTGTGTTCAAATATTCTTACAAATACAGATAATGGTATGAAATTTGTAGTATATGTACCAGGTTCAAATGTAACGACCTTATTATACCTTACACCAGAGGGTATATTGACTAGGTGTAGGGTATCATATAGTCGGCCACGCCCGACTTTAACCTTCCTTACTTGTTTTAAATAGCTTTACTTTATTTTCGTCTGGAGTCCGTGATTATGTGTGTTTAAAAATTTTACTCTAACACGCATTGAGAATTCCGCTAATAAACATTGTTATTTAGGACGTTTATGCTCAGTTTTTAAAAATAATACTAATACACATATAAAATACAGTCATTAGACAGAGGATTTTTGTGAAAATCCGATTTGTAATCCATATTTGTATGCTATCTTAAAATTATTTATATGGATTTTTTTATCATAAATATCATTTGAGTGAAGTCGACATTCGATTAGAATTATCCATTCAAAACATGATTTTTATTAAATATGATAAAAATCCGCTGTGTAATATTTGGTCGTAAATTTATTTATTTAATTAGAATAACAATAATGTCGAATTTATTTAAAACAGTAAACATAATAGTAACCAAAATCATAGAGTTCAGAAAAATACCACAATGTTTGTAATAATTTTCTAATCTGCCTGTAATACTCAGGTATTCCACATACTCCGTTATTTATATTTATCTTTTAGACCATTGTTGATTTCAACGCGCCATCTTGACTCTCTTGTTTCGCAGATGTAACACGGATAATTTCCCCATGTCTCCGAATAAAGATTTTTTTGTGCGTTAGTGTAATTACTCCAATGCAACATAGTGCAACATATGTTTTTTGCTCTTTCGGCAACTCTCTATTGTCGACAATATAACGCATTTTGTTGTTGTTATTTTAACTAATTGGTGTTGTCTTGTTGCGATCTATTTACTAATTAGTCGTGTCTTTCGTCCGCCATATGAACAAAACTTTAAGGAAGTATCAGCAACGATTAAGTCCTACTGGAGATGGACATATAACGACAAGAGGTATCAAATACTCATTAGGAAGAAGCGACATGCGACTCTTGGCCAAATTTTAACTATCTGACTAACTGGACTTTGCATTGATATCGACGTCATAATAATATACACTGATATGGCTAAATGGCAATATGTCTTGGTTATAGTTGTTTCCTATTCCTCTATTTTTGTCTCTAACATGGCTCAAGTTTCTCCAAAGTTTTCACTAAAAAGTTTATACTAAAAATTGTGGTTTCGAAATAAAAATTTGTAAAATTTGCATTTATTTTGTGAATACTCTCTAAGCATTATGCATTTCATTAAGACCACCGCGGCACCTCTTGTCCGTACGAGACTCTTTGTTTATACGCAAAAATGGATTATGTCGGCATGTGTGTAAATAAAAGGAAAATACGTTTATCGACAAAGCGAACAACAACTCATTGCTTTGGGAGGCGTTACGGCCAAATAGTAATTTTATTACCAGCTTTAAGGAAATTACACAATTTTCGATTGGACCACAGTGATTGGTGTAATGCAAAACCAAAAAAAGTAATAATGGTAAAGTTTAAACGTAACATAAAAAAATTTGCATTAATTATGGATTAGTTGTAACATGGCAAAACATATAGTATAACTGTGTACTTGCAAACATATCTAGGTGTAGATATTAGAGTGGGTCAACCAAAATTAGCCCAGAAAATTAATTTTATTTTTTGTGAATATTTGAATAACGAACAAGTAAAAACGGCGTTAAGTTCGGCCGGGCCGAACTTTATATACCCTCCACCATGGATTGCATTCCACAGAGGTTGTCGGTTTTATTATTTAATATATTTTTTTAATATAGCCAAACCAAAACGAATACAAATATTGAAAAATTAATTTTATAAATAATTACAATATTTTAATTATTTCAAACCACGCTTATAAGGTAATGCTATCAATACGTCAATTCAAAAAATAAATATTCTTATATTTATATTTTCAAAGCCATACATATTGGTAGATAGTGGGTGCTACAGTTGGTTGTATTTCCATTCTATTTGAATTCCAAAAGTACAAATTTTGGAAATCCATTATCAGACGTACATAGTGCAAAATAACCTAACTTCATGATTCAACCAATTTTTGCCGTAAAAGAAAAAGTAGGAATTTGGAAAAAACTTTTTATTTTGCGTGTCTATGCAGTCAGAGGAATGTATACACCGAATTCCATGATTCCAGCTGCGCCCATTTGGTTGGTACCATTTTTACCCCCTTGACGTTTCTACGCAATTAAAATTTTATCATTCTGGCTGTGGTCGTATAGTTGGTACTATTTTTATCCCTCTGTACCATTGTATCCCTTGAAAGTACTAATTTCGAAAAATTCGTCTATTTTCCGTGTCTACGCAATCAGAGGAACGTATACTCCGAATTTCATGACTCTAGCTGCTGTCATTTGATTGGTACTATTTTTATCCCTTTTTTTCATTTTAACCCCAAAAAGTACGAATTTTGAATTTGTAGTTTACTTATCTATGCAATCAGACGAATGTATACACCAAATTATAAAAATATTTTTATATTATGTATCTACTAAATTAGAGGAATGTACACACCGAATTTCGTGTTTCTAGCTGTTGTCGTTTAATATGTACCATTTTTATCAATTTTTTTGCCCCATTTCACCCCCTACAAATAAGAATCACTTTATGGTGCACGATTTTGCTATAAGGGGAATGCGCATACCAAATATCAAGCAAATATAAACAGACATATTCAAAAAACATGCTTAAATACGCTAAAATATTAGGGATTATTATGGGTATTTTTAGTCCTTGTGAGGGAAAAATTTTTCCCTTTGGGCCGATTTCGCCCCATTTCAATCCCAACCGATCTACGACTATAAGACGCATTTATGGAAAATTTGAACGTTCTAGCTCTTTTCGTTTAGATGCTAGCGTGCTTTCAACAGACGGACAGACTGACGGACGGACATGGCTAGATCGTCTTAGAATTTTATGGCGATCAAGAATATATATACTTTATAGGGTCTCAGGTCGATATTTCAAGGTGTTACAAACGGAATGACAAAGTTAGTATACCCCCATCCTGGTGGTGGAGGGTATAAAAATAGTCACAATAAAAAGGACGGACCGAATCTTATATACCCTTCACCATGGCATTACCGGCAGATTAAAGGCCGTCGACTTTAAGTAGTAATGTAATAACATTTTAGGAAAATTATGATATTTTATGTTTGCAGCCAAGTAATAAATGTCATTTGTAATTAAATTTGCATTTTAAAAAATATAGATGCGAAATGATCTTGAGCCACGGTGATATCCAAGTTCAAATAAATTAATTAATTAGTGATTACAGACCGAAATGAAACAAACGAAATAAAATTTTAAAATTTTATGCAAATATCAAAATAATAAATCACGTGTATTCAAAAAGTAGATATAAGGCAGAAATCTTCACAAAAATTACTTAAATACTCTAACTATTATGAATTATTTTGGAGATTTTATTCAGTCTCGACCAATTATAACCATTTGTAACCAAACCTACACACATGCCAATGCTCTGAATTTCGTGATTCCCAAAAAGTGCCAAAAATGATACCCACCAAACTGCTGTAGGTTGGTACCATTTTTGGCACTTTTTTTCGTACGACTTTTGAAAAATCAATTTTTTGCGCTTCTACATAGACGGAGTAACGTATAAATCCAATTTTATAATTTTTGCTGCACGTTTTGTTGGTACCATTTTTATCCCTTTTCCCCCTTAATGTACGAATGCGGAAAAATCATTTTTTGCACATATACGCAGTCAGTGCAACTTATATACCCAATTTCGTAATTCTAGCTACATGGTTGGTTGGTTGGTACCATTTTTTATCCCCTTTCGCCTCGCTTTCCCTTTAAAAGTACAATTTTCGAAAAATTTCTTTATTTTGCGAGTCTACCCAGTCAAAGGAATGTTTACATCAAATTTCATAATTTTAGCTGCTCGTTTGGTTGGTACCATTTTTATCCCTTTCACCCCAAATTTCCCCTAAAAGTAGAAATTTGGGAAGCTATATTTGTTTTATGTGTCTATGCAGTCAGAGGAAATCATACAGTGAATTTCATAATTCTAGCTGCAAGTTTGGTTGGTACCATTTTTATCCCTTTTCACCCTAAAAGTACAAATTTGGAAAAAAATCTCTGTTTCTTGCGCGTCTATAGAGCCAGAGTAACGTATACACGGAATGTGTTAACTCTAGTTGCACTTTTTGGTGGTACCATTTTTGTCCCTTTTTACCATTTAGACCCAAAAAGTACGAATTTGGAAAAATCATCTCATTTTGTGCGTCCTCGATGTCAGAGCAACTTATACCATCAATTTCATGATTCTAACTGCGTGTCTGGTTGGTACAATTTTTATCCCTTTTCGCCTATTTTACCGTTTAAAGTACAAATTTCGAAAAAAAAATTTTTGTTGCGCGTCTACACAGTCAGTGGAATGTAAGCACCGAATTTGAGGATTTACAAGTCATCCTACTAGTTGGTATCATTTGTATACCCCATCGATCCGTTTTCTTCTAAAAGTAAAAAATTCGAAAAATTTTCTTTTGATACGCGTTTACACAGTCAGAGCAACTTACAAATCAAATTTCATAATTTTAACAGCGCATTTGGTTGGTACCATTTTTATCCATTATTGCCTCGTTTTCCCCTTTAAAGTACAAATTTCGAAAAATTTCTTTTTGTTGCGCGTCTACCCAGCCAGAGGATTCTATACACCAAATTTCACGATTTTCTAATTAGCCATCTAGTTGGTACCATTTTTATCCCCTTACGCCTCGTTTTCTCATCACAAGTACAAATTTCGAAAAATTCCTTTATTTTGCGAGTCTACTCAGTCAAAGAAATGTATTCACCGAATTTCATAATTCTAGCTGCACTTTTGGTTGGTACTATTTTTATCCCCTTTCGTTACATTTTCCCCTACAAGTAAAAATATGGGAAAATGCATTTTTGTTGCGTCACAGTCAGAGGAATGTTTACACCGAATTTCAGGATTTTAAATTCAAATTTGGTCGGTACCATTTTTATCCCTTTTTCACAATTTCCCCTTAAAAATACAGATTTCAAAAAAATTCCTTCCTTCCTTCTAGTTAGTCAGGGGAATGTTTACAGCCAATTTTAATTCTAGCTGCTCGTTTGGTTAGTACCATTTTTATCCCTTTTTGGCGCGATTCCACCCTATATTGCACATCTAACAGTTAGGGGAATAAGAATACACTAAATTTTAGGATTTCAACTTCAGTCGTTTTGTTGGTACCATTTTTATCCCTTTTCCCCAAATGTCCACTAAATATTGGAATTTCTTTAAAATCAATTTGTTTTGCGCATCTACGATATTAGGACAACGTATAAACGCAGTTTCACAATTCTAACTGAACTTTCGTTTGGTACCATTTTTATCTCTTTCGCCCCATTTTTTCCCCTAAAAGTACAAATATTAAACTCAATTATTATTATTCATCCTATTGCATGTCTACACAGTTAGCGGAATTTACACATCGAATTTAGGGTTTTTACTTCACCCGTTTGGTTGGTACAATTTTTATCCCATTTACTCAAGTGTACCCTAAATGTACGAATTTGGGAAAAAAACTATTTGTGGAATTTATAAAGCGAATTTCCGGGTTTTAACTTCTGTCGTTTGATTGGTACCATTTTTATCCCCTTTGGACTCGTTTAGGTATAGAAAAATCTTTTTATTCCGCGACTATTTAAGTTTATGATTCTATCGGCAGAAATCCGATCCGTACCAATTTTATCCCTTTTTCCCAATTTTTACCCTAAAAGTACTAATATTGCTAGAGTTCCTATTATTCACGTCAACACAGTCAGAACGACATATACACCAAATTCTAGCTACCACCGTTCGGTTGGTACCATTTTTATCCCCCATCGTCCCCCATTGTATAAGTTTATGATTCTATCGGCAGAAATCCGATCCGTACCAATTTTATCCCTATTTCCCAATTTTTACCCTAAAAGTACTAATACCGATAGAGTTCCTATTATTCACGTCAACACAGTCAGAGCGACATATACATCAAATTCTAGCTACAGCCGTTCGGTTGGTACCATTTTTATCCCGTTTGCCCTAAAAGGAAAAAATCGTTTTTATTGAGCGTCTGCACTATCAGAGGAATGTGCACGCCAAAGTTCATCATTTCAACTTCAACCGTGTGTTTGGTAACATTTTTATCCCTCTTTTTCACGTTTTACCTATTAAAGGTACGAATAACGAAAAATCCCTTTGTTTTAAGTGTCTAAGCAATTAGAGGGATTTATAAACCGATTTTAATGTTTCTATCTGCTGTTTGATTGGTACCATTTTTATCCCGTTTTGCTCTATGTCACCCCTTAAAAGAATGGATTTTGAAGAAACACTTTTTGACGAGCGTTCACGCTCTGAATATAGTTTACCTATAAAATGTCGATTGAAATTTTCCAAAAATTTGGGAGTATTTTCAGTCCTTTTTAAGGAATAATTCTTTCCTCTGATCTGATTTTGTCAAAATTCAATCGTGGAGAAGGCTAGATCGTTTTAGAATTTTACCACGATCCAGAATATTATGGGATTTGAAGGTGTTTCGAACGGAATGGTTAAATAAAATTAAGTTTATGGTGGTGGGTGTAAAAATAAAAATAAGTATTTTTTTCAAAACAATTCTTCTCACAAATGACCATCCGAATAAAAGCGAATTTTTACTTCAGCCTAGCTTTTTTCCTAACTATTTGCCCCTGTACTTCTCCTAACCCACTCTAATATCTCCACACATGTCCCTGCACTTCTTCTAACCCACTCTAATATCTCCACATATGACCACTTATATTTACATGTCCGTGTGCATCATCATTCGCGAGTTTAGTTTATGAATAGTGTTAATAGGATAGGATACACAGCCAGCCTTTGCTGTTGCTTTTTCCAATTAAATTGTTTATGCATTATTTATGCAAATGATTAACTTTTATTATGCACAAAATGAATTGAATTGAAAAGGGATTTGTTTGAACAACAACCGATACGACGATCTATTTAGAAATTCTGCCAGCGTCTGTTTGACATGATGCAAGGACGTTTGTGCGCTGATTTATGTATTGCTTCGCTGTGGGAGGACACTGAATGCTCACTCCAAGTTATTACCGATGATGATTTTTGTTAAGCCTTCGCAGAGCTGTTTATTATGCTGAGACATGTACAAATATAGAGTAGAATAATTTCGAAATGTGGCCTTGGAAGAGAAAATATTTATACTTTTTGATACTATGATTATAGAGCGGAAATGGAGACTCGGCAGAAAAGCTTAATGAAATTGACAGAATTTCAAACAAAAACTTACAATTTCCACAGTTGGAATAAATTTTAATAAAATTTACCATATTGCAATATTTATATGGCCAATAAATTTAGTGATATTGGCAATTTTGGCTGCTTTTGATACAGATTCGAAGAATAATTCCAACACACTTTTAGTACCCATATTAATTAAAAAACTAGTTCATCAATTAAAATATAATAACATATTACTTAATTAATTAAACTGTTTTGTTTGTCCTTATGCTTTTCTGTGCATGTTGAGTTGCGAGATTTCAGGGATTTTCTCTTTGAAATCTATGATGTATTCAACAGGGAAATATCTGAAGTATTTTCGAATAATGTAGGCCTGAGTACGGACCTTCTTTCGGGGATTAAATGGTCAGAACAAAATAAAAAAGTACTTGTTGAAAATGTGTTACAGGTTTCATGTTTTATAGACATTTTGATTTTTTTTTTTTTTTGATTTTTTTTTTTCAGAAACCAAAGAAAATTTTCCCCCACAATAATGGCGATATCAATACGATGGTAAAAAAGTTTCAACAAATTTAATATTAACACAGAATAATCACACCTTTTCATACCGAAAGAGATTTTGTAAATATATTCTAAATACTTGCTACTTGCCTTCTTTTTTCTTTCAGAAAAATTATTAATATAAAACTATACCTTGAATAGACGGATATCGAAGGAATTTTCGTTTCCTTTACAAACGAATATTCTTTACAAAATGTCTTAGGAAAAATCTGAAAATTTTATTTCCAATTTCCACGAAAATTCAAATTCCTACTGACAAAATTTACCCTAAAATGCAGTTAAATATTTTATAAAGAAACATATTTAAACAAAATTTCAACATAACCTTATAATCAAAGGAATTTGTGGATGCTTCCGACTAATTAATATTTAGTTTTTTTATGCGTTGTGTAAAAATATTTCGGCTTAATCACAGCCACGAATGGGCTAGTCATGTTTTAATAATTTTAGTGTTATTTTGGGCATAGAAGACCCCTCAAACAAGTTATAGAATTTTAAAATCGTTTAAACCAATTTCGATATACAAGGCTTTAGATATATACTGGTCAGCAGGATTTTTTATAACTTATAACTCTGCTTTCAACAGACGGATAGACATGGCTAGATCGTCTTAGAAGTTTATGACGATCAAGAATATATACACTTTATAGGGTCTCAGGTCGATATTTCTTGGTGTTACAAACGGAATGACAAAGTTAGTATACCCCTGGAGGTGGAGGGTAAAATAAATATTTTTGTTGTTAGTACGGAAATGATTGAAAATTAATTGTATAAATGTTGGGTAAATTGTGTGATATGTGTACTATAGGAAAAACAGAAACAAATTGAAAAAATGTTTTATTTTTAGTAGTTAACATACTAACGAAGAAAACAATGCCTATTTGAAAATATTTTGAAATATTTTTGTTTAACAAGCGTTTTATACAGGCTATAAAAACATAAAATGAAAAGATATATTTTGTCTCATTTTCTAATGAAGCAAGGATTGCTTGAAAAGAAAAAATCTGAAAACCCGCTATTACTTATTTATGATGACATTTTCAACAGTTTTCGCTTTTATAGAGTTGTCCATTTAAAATTTGAACTACCGGTTACTTTGACTTTTAAATGGTTTATGTTTGACATTTGCAAAATGGGACGCTATACGCTCGAACAAAATTGGGAAATGTTAAAAACTTACTTACCAAAGTAGTGAGTCTTTAACGCAAACTGTAAAAAAATACGTGGAAAAATTTCATATTTTCAGATGAGGCTCATTTTCATCTCGGTGGCTATGTCAATAAGCAAAATTACCGCATATGGGGTTCAGATAACACACACGTGACTATTGAGAAACCTATGCATACTCAACGAGTCACTGGTTTGTGTGGATTTTGGGCTCATCATGACATCACTGGGCCATAGGTTGATCGTATGAAGTACTGCCGAGCCAGTAGTGGTAGTCATATGAATGATATTGTGTTCGTTCGTTCATCCTTTCCAATAGAACCAGAAATTTGGAAAAATAATCTGTACTTCTTTTATAGCCGATACTAATAAAGGGTGATTTTTTAAGAGCTTGATAACTTTTTTTTAAAAAAAAACGCATAAAATTTGCAAAATCTCATCGGTTCTTTATTTGAAACGTTAGATTGGTCCATGACATTTACTTTTTGAAGATAATTTCATTTAAATGTTGACCGCGGCTGCGTCTTAGGTGGTCCATTCGGAAAGTCCAATTTTGGGCAACTTTTTCGAGCATTTCGGCAGGAATAGCCCGAATTTCTTCGGAAATGTTGTCTTCCAAAGCTGGAATAGTTGCTGGCTTATTTCTGTAGACTTTAGACTTGACGTAGCCCCACAAAAAATAGTCTAAAGGCGTCAAATCGCATGATCTTGGTGGCCAACTTACCGGTCCATTTCTTGAGATGAATTGTTCTCCGAAGTTTTCCCTCAAAATGGCCATAGAATCGCGAGCTGTGTGGCATGTAGCGCCATCTTGTTGAAACCACATGTCAACCAAGTTCAGTTCTTCCATTTTTGGCAACAAAAAGTTTGTTAGCATCGAACGATAGCGATCGCCATTCACCGTAACGTTGCGTCCAACAGCATCTTTGAAAAAATGATTCCACCAGCGTACAAACCACACCAAACAGTGCATTTTTCGGGATGCATGGGCAGTTCTTGAACGGCTTCTGGTTGCTCTTCACTCCAAATGCGGCAATTTTGTTTATTTACGTAGCCATTCAACCAGAAATGAGCCTCATCGCTGAACAAAATTTGTCGATAAAAAAGCGGATTTTCTGCCAACTTTTCTAGGGCCCATTCACTGAAAATTCGACGTTGTGGCAGATCGTTTGGCTTCAGTTCTTGCACGAGCTGTATTTTATACGGTTTTACACCAAGATCTTTGCGTAAAATCTTCCATGTGGTCGAATAACACAAACCCAATTGCTGCGAACGGCGACGAATCGACATTTCACGGTCTTCAGCAACACTCTCAGAAACAGACGCAATATTCTCTTCTGTACGCATTCGTGTGGTTGGTTTAATGTCCAATAAAGTAAACTGAGTGCGAAACTTGGTCACAATCGCATTAATTGTTTGCTCACTTGGTCGATTATGTAGACCATAAATCGGACGTAAAGCGCGAAACACATTTCGAACCGAACACTGATTTTGGTAATAAAATTCAATGATTTGCAAGCGTTGCTCGTTAGTAAGTCTATTCATGATGAAATGTCAAAGCATACTGAGCATCTTTCTCTTTGACACCATGTCTGAAATCCCACGTGATCTGTCAAATACTAATGCATGAAAATCCTAACCTTAAAAAAAATCACTCTTTATAAAGGTTTAAATGACCCACCCTATATAATATAACAGTATCCATAGAAGTACTTAAGATTTTTTCGACATATGCCTTTTTTCTAAAATTGTGGGTCTGTATAGTAAAGGGCAAATAGTTCGCAAATTGGTAATAACAAAAATCTGTAACATATAAAAAACATATAATAATAGAATGTATTTCGGAATATGCATCCACAAGTGAATCGTAAATTGTTTGAGTTACATTTCAGGCCAATTTAAAAAAAACAGTTTTGAGTTATACGCGTTTAAAGTTTTGTATAGTAACTAAAAGTGGCTAAAACCAACGACTGGAAAACTGGAGTGGAGACATTTAGAAAAATGTCCCCACGATAATCATTTGGGACATAATTTTTAAGACCCTAATGACTCATTACTCATAGAAGTCGATTTTTCAAAAATCCACATTTTATTCGTATTATATACTAGCTCTAGTCGTTTGGTCTGGGGAGTGATCAGTCAGTCACTCAGTCACTCAGTCACTCAATCACGCAACTCTTTTATATATATAGATTAGACTGGGTTACGAAAAAAATTGTTGCTGGAGGGTGACCAGAAATGAAGACTGGATTATTTTATGATGATCTGCAAAATATTCTATTCTGAAGTAATAGATCCTGGAAAGCACTTTAAATATGAATTTTCATTATTATCTTAGATTATTATCTTGTTTAGTGGTGACACTAAAAAATGACAACTAAAATCTATACATTTAGAATATTGCTTAAGTTATGAACATCGGAAAGGAAATTCACACCGCCACTCTCATTTTGGTAAAATGAGTTTGAAATTTTTGGTTCTGAAAAAAATAACTTTTTATTAAACTATTTTCACAAAAATTCTTCCTTCCTTCTATTGATTTTTCAAGAAATATTCGTTTTTAGTTGTCGTTTTGAAAACCCCAGAAATGAGTGATTTTAGGACAAGAATAAAAAATTCATTTAAAGTGCTTTCAAGGGTCCATTAAAAGGGAAAAGTATCATTTTTAGAGATTTTTTTCAAGAGTGCTTAGCTCGCAAACGACTTGATCTAGGAACGAAATGTTTTGAAAATCAGCATTAAACAATCCAAACTTTATTTTTTTAATTGTTTGGACTACGACCCACAGTGTCGCGGTTTCATACAACGAGTGGCCAAAACTGGGATAAGCTGATATAACAACTAAATATGATTACGGGTGAAATTTCGAAAAAAATGGAGAAGGTTAACACAAAATATATGCGTCATTCCATGTCAATCCGCCCAAAAAAATCACATCGCTCCAATTTTTATGAAATTTTCAGAAAATATTCATCTTTAAAAAATATTTTACACGTGTCTTAGGCATCTGAAAATTTTATTTGCAGATTTATAGACATTGCAATTTCCATAAAAAAAAAAATAAATCCTGCTGACAAGTGTATATTCAAATCCTTGTATTTCGCAATCGGTTTAACCGATTTAAAAGCTATATACCTTGTTTCAAAGGTCTACAGGTGTGCTTTAATCCAATTTATAATCTATGACAATTTCGGTTACGTTTTACAAATATTTAATTATTTTTAATTTTCGAATTGATTTAAAAAAAAAATTATTATATTTATCAAGACAAAGCATCATCCCAAAACGTTCTAAAATAATTCTAGATGTGTTTTCCATGTGCTCTGGAAATTGTATGCAGCAGAATTAATGGTTTATATTTAAAAAAATCCATTATAACTTTATGAGCCAAATATAACATCCCATCTCCTTAATTTAAAAAAAATGTTTTGAGAAAATTAAATGTATAAAAAAGAGAGTTTACAGAACAAAAATATAAAAATAATATCTTAAATATTTGCAGTAAGAGTTATTTTATTCCAATTTCAATTACATTTCATCAATTTTGTTTCAGAAATGGCAATTTTCTTCCAATACTTAGCTTTAAATTTGCTCCAGATTTGCTTCGGATTGAATAATTATTATTGAAATTAAATCATTATTGTAATTAATTCTTGAATGATAAATTTCGTGAATGATAATGTCGGTGTTTTCGGAATATTTCATGGCTTGCTTCAGCAGAATTCGATTTAGAATTATTGAATATTTTATTAAATCTGATTCGTGAATTTATATCATATTTATTGGGTAATCACATGGAATAGTCATATTTTCCATTAACTTAGGGTCAGTATCATCCAGTAATGTAGGGTAATTATCGATATTGCCAACAAATCTTCTAGCTTTATTCTCAACATTACTCGAACCATGACCACATATAACCCCATTTCGTTTATTTCCTTACAGGAATACTCATTTCACATGTAATTTTTTACTAGTTGATGCAACATTGTAGTAAGTTTAGTGTAACATCACTCAAATATACCGAGGATTTTATATAAATTTTTTCGTAGGTTTGTGCACTAAAAAATTTAGGCACACTTCATTAGCAGATATAAGCAGTTGATGTTGATAGTTTCTGATTACAACCTTATTTAAAATAAAAATTTGAGATATAAAACAATATATATATTTGTTACTAGCTGCTAAAGTCGGAAATTATTTTAAAATATTACTTTAAATGATGCCTTAGATGTTTACAAAGTACTTGTTTATACAATATAACTGAACAAGTACTTTTTCTTGATTAAAATGATCCGTATGAACTATGTTAAGAAGGGTTCTATTATAAATTCAGTACTTCATTACAACTGAGTCATTTGAATATTGACTATTTTGTTATATTTTTTGCTTTTAAGATACATAACTAAAAGTCGAACTTTGAGCTATCACAGTTCCCACAAAAATAACTTATTTTCAAAACTATTTTGAAGTTTTCTTATCCATACCGTTTTCTACTAAATTCCACTGGATGATCTGTAAAATTCTTAAAAAAATGTTTCCTCGATTTTGGCCGCAGCCGTGACATTGTGCGACCCACCCTACAGTACCTATGCTCAAAGTATCAAGATAACGATAATTTTTTGCTTTTCAGGATATAATTAAAAATATTTAGCTATAAAGAGTTATTTCAGCAGAAACAATACCTTTTCAGCAGACAATTTGCTTTTTCAGCAAATTTTTTTGCTGTGTTCACTGACTAGTTACTTTGAGTGTAGACCAATGTTATTGAATATATAAAATTGAATAGCTGAATGGCACATCTCTGATTAAATATAATCATAAAGCTAAAAACAAAATAACAAGTATCACTAACCTGATTTGAATATGCTGCCGTTGCAATTTGACTTTTTTGTGAAATGCTCGCTGTGTTGCACTGAAATACCACTTGATTTGCAATTTGCACAATTAAACAATTTTTTTCACTCTCGATTTTTTTTAATATTTTTTCACTTGAAAATGTGGCCACGAAATGATTTTTTTTTGCGGGGAATGCCTCAACTTTCAAAACTTAAATTATCTGTTTAATTTAGCAATTACGCGAACTTTGTGTTACAATAATTTCTTGTTTGTCACTTTCAAAAGAAGCTGGAGCGGGAGTTAGAGCGTAAACAGATTTAATGAGGAAATAAGTTGAGTCTTTGGTTAGAAGCGTTTTCTTGTTTTGCTGTTACTTTTTGGATGTCGTTATTTTGGTTTGTTGTTTTCGGTTGTTTTCGTTTTCGTTTGAGAGGGGAGGAAAGGGAGAGATTTTTGTCTACTTCTTTGTCTGAAATTACAGAAACTTAAAGTGCTCACAATGACTTCAGGGATTTGAAAGATGAATGTTTTTGGGGGGAGTTTGAGTTTCAACTCAACCGTTGCGAATATTTCAATTTAAATTTAACAAACCGAGCGGGGTTTAACAAAATTACTTAACATATTTCAACACTTTTTTCTGTTTTCTTTTTTGGGGGAGGTAAGGTTTTGGGTTTTGCTGTGGCTAAACTTGTAATTTAGTTACTTTTCTGTGGCGTTGAGCAAAGCGGTTAATACACTTTTTGGGTAGTGGTTGTTGATGTTGGCGGCACTGGTGTTTTCCTTGCTATCCTTCTGGGCCAAAACAAAGCTGCCAAAGCGTTTTAGTACCGGGTGGAAACTTTTCGGTTGACTTTTCGGTTTCGATTTTTTCGATATTTTTGAGTGAAAACTATTTGCCGATTTTTTAGCAGATTTTAATTGGTTTTCCAAACAAATTTCCTCAGCGATTGTGAAGCAGCGGGAAAATGTTGTTATTATGGTTTAGCTGATGTTGCTGGTACTGCGGTTGTCGGTTGGGATTCCTACTTTTTGAAAATTAGCGTAAAAGCGCGACCGTTCATATAGATTGTCGCTTTTAGACTAATGTTTGTAACCAGCACATAGTAGTTGGCCAAAAAAAATATTGCCAACAGAAAAGGAAAAACAACACATGCATACTACTCATGCAACCACCAAAGCCGAGCCGAACAGCACAGAACAGCACAGAATAGAACTGCCTGCATACAGGATACAAAAAGATAACAACAACAACAATGCAAACACTCTCATACTCGCACAATGCAATCGCTTAGCAGTAACAACAATTGCTGCTGATGTTGCTGTTGTAGCTGTCGGCAAGCAACATTGCAGTCTGCACAGCCAGAATCCTGCCAGCCATCGGCCCTCAAGAGGAGGACTCGTGAAGTGCATGAAAGGAAATAGCATTCGTGACGACACAGTCGTCCTCACAGCAACGCGCTAAATGCGGAAGAAGAGACATAGACATCGGGGAACAATGATATTGCCAACTATAACAAACTATTGCCGCAATTAATATTATTAAGCCCACATTTATGTATAGAAAACCTGAATTATTTGAAATTTGAAAATTTTTCATATTTTTGAAATACTTTTTCCCGGAAATAGAATTTATTTCCTGATGCTCTTCAACAAAACACACAAATTTGCCATGCAGCTGCACTCTTTTTTTGCCATATTACACTCTTACTTGGTTTGACTCTCTCGTGATGTTTCACTGGGTACTGCATCCTGCAACCAAAGAGACAACTCTGCTGCTAACTATCGTTCAAAGGGGAGGTGGCGTCGTAACTCCTTGAATTACTATATTTCATGTTAATAAACTTCTATGGAAGGTTAACATTTTAGCTGCAAACACTTCAAACTTCCTGTAAATGGCCAAAGTGGTTTTGGTATGTTAAACCGCCAACATCCAAGTGATCAGACTGCCAGACTGACATGTGGATGGGCAAAATTATTCTTTTTAAGATTTCCTTGAAATACTCCGCAAGGAAAACAAGTAAAAACAGTATTAAGTTCCGCTGGGATGAACCTTATATACCCTCCACCATGAATTGCATTCCACAGAGGTTGTCGGTTTTCGTAGAAGTGCAATGCAATATTACAGGGAA